>OX940901.1:14091797-15291797 GCA_954871355.1 Cabera pusaria
AAAATCATATAAAACAAAAATCGTATGCACGCTTAGATATAAGCCGAGTTTATTATCTAAGCACGCACGCTATCCGTGTCTTACCGCCGTTTGTTGCACAAGGATGGAAGTCAAGGGTTCGGATCTCAACGAGCGTAAATTATATGAAATTCTAAAAATATTTCATTTGTTGAACCCTGTCTACGTAAGTCCTACTCGCACTTAACCATTTTTATTTTTCAACTTTGTTTAACCCGACATGCCTACCTTTTTCATCACTAAATTTACTTCAATTGGTATAATTCTATTAAAGTGGGAAGTTATTTATACGGTATAATTGAGACAAGGGTATGAAATAAAAATATAATTTTCAAGCTTTTCCTCATAAAAAATGTCACGAAAAATAATTCAGCGCAGTAATGAAATTGTGGCTAAGCTTCTCCGAGACGGACTTATCTTAAGTGGGCAGACAAACAAAATTGATGAAAGCTCTTTAATTTACATCGAACCTGTCCTTAGGGACCTACTTTAGTCTAAAAATAGCATCAATCTTGGCCCTTAATGATTGCATTATAATAGTACCCTTTCAAAGGTATAAAGAAATCGACGTGATGAATCTATCAACTATATCATCTTATTTATACATTTCAGATACAATAAATGCAGTCATCACAAATGAACAATTAAATGCTTAATACTCCACAGTACGTCATAACGGGATTAATAATATCTGAAGCGTGACATTAATAGGAACTAAGTAAAGTAAATCTACGTTGAATTTTTATATGGAGTATTTAGCACACAAGAAGTACCTATAGTTGGAATAATGGCTATTGTTGTTTCTTCTCATATAAAATTTATCAGTGCTTTGTGATAAGGGCGTATGTGATAAATTGCCTGTTTCATAAGGCATTCATTAGGAGCGTGCAAAATGCGCTCCGTTGCGCACCGATAACGTTCAGCGATAAAGGTTTTATAGTCTCAAATATTACCTATTTGCGGGGTCGGTGCTTGAATAACTTTTAAAACATTATACACATCATCTAGGAAATACATATGGTTGATAATGTTTCATGCTAGTTAATAGAAGTTAAGAGCGTTTTATCTCCTCCGTAATTGTTGCGTCTACGTGACATAGTGAAATACATATTTCGGTAGTAAAATACGAATATTTTACGACAAAGTACGTTCACATTAAAAATGTTACGACAAGTTTGGAAAATTAACTCGTTAGATGTGACTGGTGACATCATTTGTCTGAAAATCCAGGAACACATTTCCGATTTCACTCTAAATATTCCGAGATTTTCCTATATTGTAATATTTAAGGTAGAAATATATTAATTTCGCTTTAAAATTTTATTAAACTTAACGATACTTCTACTGCAATTCAATATATCTGAATATAATTTTTATACAAGTTACAAGCACCAGCCTTTTTAGTAACATCTTTAAAGCATATAGGTTAGCGTTTAAACACTATCTCACCAATTTGTAAGTGATGATGTGGTTGGGAAAGTAGCAGTTTTAAAATATTTTATACCTTATTCCTGTCTAAAAATGTATGTAGAGCATACTGCATAGTGTTACGTATACATGTGAATAGATAGATGATACACCTCACAAAAACTGCACCGCCACAGAAGTAGTGCAAAGAGTTAATATTTTTTATAGAGCTGATACTACCCTCTTTTTACTATATATACATAGTTTACGTATAGTATATATATAATAATAGAAGCTGATGTAGCTGATGCTAAGGAAACTTTGTGTGTATCTTCAGTATCTGTTAGCAGTTAGCAATAACTTAATTCAGTACTCAGTTTTTAAGCAAAAAGTTGGAACCTATGTTATTTATACTAAGGTTTACTCCACTGATGGTTTTATTTGTATTTAAACATATTGGGCAAATATGTTTTATTATACTAAGACGTAAATACGTCGTGTATTAAAAATAGTACCTGGATGACCGAGCTTTGCTCAGTATTGTTTGGAAATTATACGAAGTTTTCTAAAAATCAAACCACGCTAAACAGATTTATCGCCCCCGAAACTTCGAAATATTCAAAAATTTGAAATTAAATTAAAAAATTTCAATTCAATTTTTTTTATGCTAGCATTTGACCAGTATCTCGCCTAGTAGTAAGCGATGATGTGATCAAATGTGGTAAACATGCTAGACCTAGGCGGACCTAGTATGGTCTGACTCTCGAGGGCTGTGTTCCAAAACACCGTAAGGTTATAGCGGCAGATTTTCTCATTAATGGTGGTAGTAAATTACTTTTTGGTAGCAATTTTGGCGAAACATTGATACAATGTTCCTACCTCTTGTAACCAGTTTACGAATAAATGCAATTCACACAAATAAACATTATAATGGACGACGCGCTTAAAAACCAATTCAGATATTTTGAGCCCAAGATTCAATAGAAAATAAATAGATACATTTAGGACCAGTTTCACCGGATCTTGATAAACTTTCGGATAATTATCTGATACCTAACAACATATTGAAGTTACTAAAAATATGTCCAACCGGTATGGCATAAATATATAAGTCCATAATATAGCTATTATAAGGGACCTGTAATACAAGGTCTTAGCATATTGCCAGGTTTCAACTTCTCTGTGTAATTCCCGAAGTGTCGAAGATTGCAGCTGACTTGCATTGCCGACGTTATTCAGTTCTTTAATTAACTATCAAACCGGAGGCACTCTCGATTATAGCACGGCTACCCGGCTTTGTCCCTTATATTTACCTGTCAGTACAAAAATACGTGAAACGCGACTTTACCACCTCGTCTTAAGGTTTCATAATTGTAAGTTTTTGATGGCGACGGCCTGTCTCTCTGATATTGTTTTTTGTATGAAGGTATAAGGCGTTTGTTGTATAAGCATGATCATTAAAGTCCGATTTGGATATTGTGTAAAACGTTAAAGCGTTGTTTCTCGGCTAACTACCAATTTCCAAATGGTTTTTCGGTAGTATATTGCATTGACGCTAAAAACCTGTCATCTGAGCATAAATTTGTGATAATGATAACACAAATAAAACCCAAGGCAGCAGTTATAACTTTAATTCTATTTCTTTATCTTCCCATCAATTCGTGTTTGTCTTGTTTGTTTCTATGCTACGAAATCGTAGCGTAGACCTACGTAGAGGCTTCATATTATCGAATTATTAGGTGTAGCGCGTAGCTTCTATCTACCTAGCTCAATCATTATGAAAACTTGAGAAAATTACTTATTTTTTTTATTTTACCTATTTCTAAAACGAATTCATTAAAACATAATTAAACTCAATCACATCATATTCACAAAGGCACGCAATCATGTCCAACTCGTCCATAATAACTTTAGATAATAACAAAAAGGAATCATATATCAAGGGGACAAATCAAAATAAACAAGACATGCATTCTCGCATCGCAAGAAAGCATCTACAGAGCTTAATGTATATTAAATATGTACAATATTCAAGTGAAAAACGGTGCAAAAACAGAAATGGTATCGCCATTATAGCTTATAACTCAATCAGTCCTATGTAGACAGGAATTTTATACTTTTTCATCCATTATCTACATTTCCAGTGTGACAAATTCCAATGTCGCTCGATGTCTTGTAAGACGAAGGGCAGGGACGGACGTGAGATGTTAGCTTAGGGCCATGTCTACTAATCAACTTATCGTAGACTTAGGTGGGGATTCTAGAATATATTTCGAGCATCTATCTACTCATAGCGTCATGCCATTTGATTGGTTATATTCACAGAAATATGAATACTTTCTTATTATTCATAGTTCTGTGTTTATATTATTTAATGATATACTACCGGCATATTGACATTGTAGTTGTAGTTTTCATGTATCAAAGCTTTAAGCTTATTGATAGTAAAATAGATGATATTTTACATAGGTAGACTACGAGCTACGAGCTACGAGACTACGAGCTAATATATAGGTTTTCAATTTACTAGCAGTTGATATAAATATTACATTGGATGAAAAAATCTTAATTTTGAAGATATAGTTTGATGTTTGAAGTGTCGTTCAATTTAATTCTGACAAAAATATCTTTAGGTGGGTTAAAGGAGTGAAATGTTAGGAAATACGTATACGTCGTCGCTACATTGAAAGACGAATACAAAACTTACTTAACCCAAATTCAGCCATTTATACAAAATAAACAAAATAATTAAAAACCAAAGCGACATTTTGTTTACGTATAAAAAAATCACTCAATATTGCTAAATGTAACTGAAAATTTAAAGTTTACAGATATATACCTAGACCACTACTATTTATCCCTTACTCCATCCCTGCACTCGCGCTATAAAATACAGAGCAGATTGACGTGACGTGATGAGAGATTCCAGACATTCTTTATCGTGATTTCTAATAGATACAAAGGTATTTGTCTCTTACAAAGTTGTATAGAATTATAGTGACTCTATAACAGATTTCGTCATTGCTTTATAGTCACACAAATATCTGCATTTTCAAGACTATCAAAATTCTAAACTTGTGTGTAAGATATTTACTTATTACTCTTACTATACAACATTACTTAACTATGTATATTATGACAATATCAAGGAGATTGATGAATTGTTTTATATTGGTACTCCGTTGAGGTTCCGTTTTAGTTTTTGCACTTTACAATTTAATTTAATGTCTTTGGCAGAATCGATTGCCATTAAATATTTCATAGTAATCGTATTTATTATTTTAAATTCAATGAATTTGATTAAGTACTTCACTCAGAAATTGATCTCAAATAACTATAGATGAAATTATATGATTAATAAGTATAATTCATCCGATTTTCATTCCTATAATATGGACACTGGGCGGCCATGGTTGTTAGGGTTCCGTACCCAAAGGGTAAAACGGGACCCAATTACTAAGACTCCGCTGTCCGTCTATCTGTCTGTCTGTCTGCCTGTCTGTCTGTCTGTCTGTCTGTCCGTCTGTCACCAGGCTGTATCTCATGAACCGTGATAGTTCGAAGTTGGAATTTTCACAGATGATGTGTTTCTGTTGCTGCTATAACAACAAATACTAAAAACAGAATAAAGTTAAAAATAATAGGGGGTCCCCATACAAGAAAAGTGTTTTTTCGGCATTTCAATATAACGCCATCTATGAACGCTTTGGTCGTCGAAACGTCCATAGATGGCGTTATATTGAAATGCCGATCCTTAACACCTTGTTAGACGTTAGATGGCGTAATAAGAAATGAAATATTTATTAATTATTATTTTTTGCTGGCGAAAAATGATAGTGGTAATTTTTGTCCCTACTTGAACTTGAACCCTACGAGTGCGAGTCCGACTTGCACTTGGCCAGTTTATTTATTATTGATAATTTACTTCTAGCTCTCTTGAAGTTTTTAGTTCTGGACCTACTCAAATTTTGTCAATAAATTTATTTGTATTTGTACAAAATTGTCTACGTCACAATAAATATTGTAATAAGCCATGTGTACAACATGCAATAATGCACAGTAATGTTTTCTATATTGTTCCCGTACGCAATTTTTTTTACTCTCTTATTATTTCATACTATTTAGTCTTGATATAGCGAACTATCGTGATATTTTCATTAGTGTCACTGTGACCTAGCCTAATTATATCACTCAGTTATATCTTTGACATTATTGCCAATAAGTTTCGGATCAAGCTTACAGTCCCAAGGCTCGAGGCAATTAATCATGTCAGCTTCTGCATTTCTGATTACCATTGTATTTCTATAATATAGGTACCGGACTTGATGAGGCTGGCTCCCGATTTAATTTCGAATCACAATCGCCGCGTCTTATTTTACTTGTGTTGTTTTGTTATTACACTCATTACGAGAGATTTAATGAATGTTTCAGTTTAATGGGAGGAACATGATGTTACTGTTTTTGTTGCTACTGGGAACCGCCGAGTAAATTCGATTTGTATTGATGCTGGATGTATTGTCTTATAAAATTGTGGTGTTATTGTGCATGCATATAAGATAATTTTTATGATCCAGCTAATATAATATTAAAATAAATGTAATAAAACTTAGTTGTTCTATACTTATTTTTATTTTTGTATTTACCTGTGACTTTATGATTGCTATATTAAATCTGATGGTATGTTGAACATTCGACACACCGCGGCGTCCTGCGATCTGCGGACGCGATCTTAGTACTTTTCAATCGTTTTCTGATCGTGTTTGGTGTGAGGCAGTCGGTACAAATTCTACTGCGCTATCTGATCGCCGCCTAGATTGTGCACACAAGACAGTGCGGTGTGTCCTTACCTTAACTCGCCTGGTGGTAAACGATGATGTGGTCGAAGATGGTGAACACGCTAGGCCCAGAATGGTCTGACTCTCAAGAGCTGTGTGCTGCCGGAACGGTTATGTCGGCAGATTTTCTTCTTGATGGTGGTAGGCTACTTTTTGTTAGCAAGTCAGGCGGAACATCGTTATAATGTTACTACCACATATAATGCTCCTACCCTCTAAGGTATGTAGATTTGTACAAAATGTTTAGATAATCATGTTAATTAAACAATATTTTCGATCAACTTAGTTCAACAAAAAGTTTGAGCAAAGTCAACGAAGAAGAAGCTAATAAAATTTTATCAAACAATCCTGTGATGTCAAATGATTTTATGTTGCTATACAAAAGAAGGCGTTTCCAAGCCTATCCGTTACATCAATCAACAAAACAACAATTGGATAGCTATAATTGAACCGCTCTGTACTGCAACCGATTCCATCGGCTAATCTACAAGTGTGGCGTCGGTCCAATCCAATTCCAGATCAGTTACTCGGTAGCTCGCCTTTGCTGCATCATCGGCGACCTAATCATGTATGGGACGAGATTAAAACAGGTTCGCCGGATCCCATCAAAGGCGGTATCACACTGTTATTTTGACTGATTGATCTCCGCCAACAAAAAAACCCTCGCCGCTACCGAGATTGACAGTAGCCGAGAAAAAACAAATTAGCTGGCTAAACCTTTTCATAAAGCATTGTTATTATCACCACCTACCCCGTATTATACGTCTCCACAAACTTGCCGTCTTTAATAAATATGTGCGATAGTCCGTTAACGACTCGATTTAAGGTTCAATTTTCGGCAAACGCAATTCGATGTTGGCATAGCGAGATTCGTGATCGTGGTCGTCGAAAGGCGAAAATCATGCTGCGCTTGCGACCTTGCGTCTCTTTACAAAAAACGCGATTTATTTTTTGGAGAAAAGTTTTTCGGTGTCAGATGTAGCGGCTCAAGCTTTGATTGTCGATATTCTCATATTTAGTTTTAATTGGTGGCTTTATCGAGTTTACATTTTACGGTCGGATTCGATGAGAGGTTAATAAGCGGCACTTTGAAAGGTATCTTCTTTTTTTAGAGTTCCGCGTTAATAGGTACCTAATAGGAATATGACTGTGGTTTCGTTGTTGTGATTTTATTAGGGTTGCACGTGGTTTCTATAATTACGATAATCATCGCGTGGTTTTAGTGTCCGCATTGTGTGGTTCTCACCTTTTACTTCTATAATACTTGGACAAGACTGTAAAAACGTTATAGGTCGTTATAATTCTAATAATCCTGAAATAATACAATCTATAACGATCTTTAATATATCGCTTAATATGTGATTGTTAATATTAGGCGTGATTCTGTTAAAGATGTGACCACGGTTACAAGTTGTGTCCAGTTTGGCATCGGAATGCCGTAACGATTATACACGGAACCGTCCATGGAAAATAAACGTAATGCACTATGCCCAATTTTTTATTGTTTAGGCAATAGCCGATATTGATTTCGGTTCTTTGATTCCGACGTATTATTGCTTGTTTTATTGGTACCTGGGAACATTGTAATTAACCATATCGGGTCTTTTTTCTCATCTCTCTTGATCCTTTCGTGTCTATGGACCATAATAATCTGAGACTCACCTTGAAAGGCGTATGCGCCGAAAATTGGTCTCATATTGTTCATAGAAGACGTAGTTCCTGTTGTGTAATCCATTTTTATGTTTTTGATTGTTATCCGAAGATTCACTGAACAACATTATCGTGTACTCGACTACTAAATATTTTATTGCTTGGGTTATCACTGTTTTATTCACATTTTATTGCACTTTGAGAACATATCCGTCGCGATTCAATCTTTTGGGTGTTTGTCTGCTGATTTCGTACGAATTGTGTTACCGAATGAATTTAGCGTGGAGCCATGGTATAGGCAGAAGAATGTTTCACGCGGGGACATAAGTGAATCAATTACAAAGTCCCTGGCGTTAGTAACATTATTTTTCGGACCCTCGCGTTCATTACAATGGCCTCGCTCCACCTCTCTCTCCCCTACCACTTTTATTTACTATAATAATAGTAAATCACTGGGTACAGTCATATATGCTCCTATATAAAAAGGGCGTAAATTTATGTACGTATTTAACTGCATTTTTGAATGGTTAGATGTCTCATAAGATCGTAAAATGATTTTTTCTTATTTTGTTTGTTCTTTACATTCTAGATAGGTACTAGATACCAATCACTGTATATTTAATGTAGACTCACGCTTAAAAGATTTTGAGGGTATTATTTTATTGTGTCACCACAAGTTTCTGAATAATTTTCATTCCATTTCAACTGGACACGTAGTATCGCGAAGCACAACTTTTAAGATTTTGACACTTAGTAGACAAATATACATTTTGCGTAAGTTATTTGGGTGAGTTTTATAGTATTATTAATTAAAATAACAAATAATAAATATTTTTAATAGTTAGTATTATTTTTTATATTAGTCTCGTTCACATAATTATGATACCGACACTTGCTATTATCACCAGAGTGGTTATGAACGGAATTGCATATCTCTAACTAGACCTGTAGGTCTGCTTTCTCCTCTATTCATCGTTGGCGTCAAGCGTCTGTCATTATTATCATCATCAGTTGGTGTCAGTCCACTGCTGCACGTAGGCCTCTCCCAAGATGCGCCACTGAGCCCGATCTGCGGCTCTTCTTTTCCAGTCACTGCCCACCACTTTGCGTATCTTTGCTCCACCTGGACACAGGACACCCTACGCAACGTTTACGGATTCGCGGTCTCCACTCTTGGACAAGTCTACCTACCCCAACGGTTATCACTCCTGCGGCAGATATGACCAGCCCACTGCCACTTCAGTCTACCAATCCGTGGAGCTATGTCGATGTCGAACGTCTGTATCAATGCCACAAATTCCTACTGTGGCTCATACGAAAAGTTAAATTCTCTACACCATAGGACTCGCCTGAATTCGATCATTTCATTGACGGCGAACACAAAGTGGCAGCTGGCGGCATCGCGCCTACACCGGCGCCGATAAAAAGTCGTCATGCAAATTATAGATCTTTGTATAGCAACTATCGGTCCATTGTAGAATTCTGTCGACTGTCCTGCAAAATGCTGCTTTTTTGATAATGTAATACGGCACCGCACGGCAGCTGTTTATGGCTTGCCTCGGCCTCACATGAAGCGTTATTTTTATCCGTCATATTTTGTATTCTTTATTTTATTCATTTTAAGCGTTGCTTACGTTACTATTTACATTGAAAACAATTTATTGGCGTCAAAAATAAATACAATATGCTTGGAACTTACTTAAAAGATATGCTTGGTAGTAATAGCTGCGCTTTTTGCATAGGACTTAGGTCAGTTGTGTAGCGCTTCATACCATTACCGTTTACCATTTTTAAACCCGACGCAAAAAGAAGGGTTGTAATAAGTTTGACCGTGTGTGTCTATCTATGTGTGTGTCTGTCTGTGGTATTGTAGCGCCAAAATGTATGAACCAATTTTGATTTTTTTGTTTGTATGATAGGTGTCCTAATTAAGAGTGTTCTTAGCTTTTATTCATGAAAATCTGTTCAGCCGTTTTAAGACTATGATCTTTTTACTTGTTGATAATAAGTCTGATCAATTCGAATTCTTAAATAACTGACACAGTTGTATCAGCTATTAAAGAAATAATCCTAAATCTTGACTGAGATAGTCTTGTTGAAATAGCTATTCTGAAAATCTCGCTGGAAGTTTCCTGAATTTTATTTATTTTTCCCAACAAACAATCCTAGTTGGTCTATTAGTTATACATTTGCGAAATTGGCCCAGGTACATACAAGTTTTGTACGAGCCGACATGACATATTAAATTTGTATTACAAAATTCCCGCTTAGCATTTAACTGTTGATTCAATAAACGAAACACAAGCAACAGGTACCTAGATATTAGCAGTTACGGCGAACATTACCCATATCAATCATTTTATCAATCGAAGGGTATGAATTCCCAAGTATAACTGCAAGTCATTTAGTTATTATGACTTTTCATTCATGTTTTATTCCAAGCATCGTATCCAGTGGCTTTCAAGTAGCATTGATTTGACATGTTGTTATGTGTCAAAACAAAATCGAGTGGTGTCTTGGGATTAGTATCGATTTTGTATCGACTCAAGAGGGAATTGTGCGAGGAGTAGCGTATTGATGGCATAAAGGCAGGTTACTTTCAGATGTCAGGAACATGAGGTTTAAGATGGATGTTTATTTAAATATTTTACAAGAATTTATTTATTTTATTTATTGAGGACTCGCTACTGCTCCGTGATTTATGATCTCTAGTCAACTATAAAAAAATAAGATCAGTGTCCAGTAAAAATACAGTATATGGGTCTCAGCATCTTAATGTTTTAGTTAGAAGGACATCATCATCACCATCATCAGCCAGTGACAGTCCACTCCTGGACGTAGGCCTCTCCCAAGATGCGCCACTGAGCCCGATCTTCGGCTCTTCTTTCTAATGACTGCCCACCGCTTTGCGTATGTCGTCGTTCCACCTGGTCACAGGACGTCCTACGCTACGTTTGTCGATTTGCGGTCTCCACTCTAGGACAAATCTACCCCAAGAAGGACAGGCGTAGTAAATATATAACAATGAATGTCAAAGGGTGGAGTAAATATATAAAGTAATATTATAAAGTAAATACGAGTAGGGACTCGTATTTACTAAAGATACTCGGCACTAAAAAGATTCAATCTAAAGACAAACTTTTAATGCCGATAGGAAAATAATGCGTATTAAATATATTAGTAGTACGCTTGACCAGAACCTAATAAATAAATTGCATTTTGTGTCCAAGACAAAATAATGCAGGGCATTTAAATTTTAGCTTAAGCGAAACATTTCATCCGATAAATAATGTGATTGTATTATGGGCAAAAATCTCTTTATATTTAAATCTTTCATAATTACAATTGTTATAACAACTGAAATAAAGACTGAAAATATATCAGTTAAATATTTTTGATTTGCTAACTTCGTATTTGATCTGCAGTAACAAGTAAACTACCTTCTCTTAAAACAAAACCGGCCAAGTCGAGTTAGACTCGCCCACCGAGGCTTTCGTACCAACGGTGGTTGGTACCAATTAAGCTAGACATCTAAATTGTATGAGCGCTCATATAATTCAGAGGCCTATCTTTATTGGCGTAAACTATGTATGTATGGAGACACCCTTTAATCTTAAACTTTTTTATTTTTTGGAATTTTCCTTTAATTTGTGCTGCTTGTTTATTGCCAAATTTGACCAACAGGTAGTACCCTATAGGTTTTGGTTCGTTGTTCGTTGGTTCCAGTTGACCTAGAATTGTCAATTTTGGTTAAAGCAAGGTCTTACAGCACAAGTAAAGAAAAAAATCCAACAAATAAAAAAAGTTGAAAATTAAGGTAAATTTTGGTACTTACAAGTTTTCGCGAAAATCTAAATTTGCCCATATCTTTTTATCGTGTTGACTCAGGACCTTGAATTTAATGCACCTAATAGGGACTATAGATTTCAGTATCTGGTATAATTTTCAACTTGCTAGGTCCCACCATTCCTGAGAAAATCCGTGGTAACTAAATCGTTTTTTTCTCTCAATTATAAAGGTCCATCAAAGGCCATCCATAGGTTGTCTGAAAGAGATCGCTTTAAGCGATAAGACCGCCTACTGTTGCACTATTATTTTAAATTGTATTACTTATAATGTTTGTTTTCGTAATTTAAGGTGTTTAATAATAAAATGTTTGTATCTATCTACTTTGTCGAATGATCTCGAATGCTTGATGAGCTTCGACACTTAAGAGATTGTTATTTTGTAGCTGTCTCAAAATCTTTGCCTACTCTTGAACGAACTTCACCTGAGTCCGCATTTTATCATAGTTGTAGAGCCGAGTTGGTTGTTGATTTCTATACAAACAAGCCTCTATTGTTCTCCGATGAAAGCTAGAACCACTTTCACCGGATCACGCTGAACGGACCCTGTTGTCGCCAGAGAGGATTAGTTCTACTCAACTGACCTTAATATTACGGTCAAGGAAGGGTCGAGATTTTTATCCTTGTACAACTTATGCAATCGATGCGATACATAATTTTGCGATGTGGTATGAAAGGGTTTTCGTTTGGTTCTTATTAGAAAAATATTGAGAGTAAGTCTATAGTTTAAATGATGGGGAATTAAGTAATTATCTGTTTGCAAAATAAAAATACTTATTTAACCGACTTCCAAAAAGGAGGAGGTTCTATGTTCGTCTGTATGTTTTTTTTGTGTATGTTCATAGATATATTCGCCAACTGTGAACCGATTTCAATTTTTTTTTTAGTTCGAAATTGTATACTCCCGAGGCGGTTCAATTGTAATTTCATTGTGATCTGATAAGTATCTTCAAAGATATGACGATAAACGTCTCAAACTTGCTACTGAAACTGACTCGCGGGGCATGGAAGTTATTTAATTTCTGTCATGTTAATTAACTTTGATGTTGAAATATTCAGTGATCGACGCTTAAGCATTCTACGCTAATATCAATAGGTAATAGGTTTAAGTTTTTGTTTTTATTTAAATACCTACGTTTTTTAGTGTGTAGCTGAATAAATGCATTTCATTTCATTTCATTTCAATAATATTATTATCTTATACGAGTAAGAATCACATTGTGTTAAAATATTGCATAGGCACCTAGGCACATAAACGTTCACATCATTTTCCAAAGGTGATAAGAGTATATTACATCAATATTCCGCCTGACTTGCTACTAAAAAGTACCTTGCCACTATCAAAGAAAAAAAATCTGCCGCCATAACCTTACGATGTTCCGGCAGCACACAGCCCTTGAGTGTCAGAGAATTCTAAGCCTCGCGTGCTTACCATCTTCGACTACATCATCGTTTATCACCAGGTAAGATAGTGGTCAAACGCTAGCCTATAAGATTTAAAAAAAATGACTTAAAATATATGATTATTTTTCTCAAAATTCTATATGTAGATTTTTTATTCAGTGTAATTCATGCTCACCTTAAGCTGATAAATTAATAATATGTTTTTGAGAGCTTGAACTTTGAGTGATTTTAAGCACAGTCATTATTAATTGAAGGTAAACATCCCATTGTCAAAACTACTCACTAGTCAAATCTGCAAGTAGGACGACGTGGAGAGACGACATTCACAAAGCAGTTGGTTGGGCAGTAAATGGGCAAGAGTAGCTGACTATTAGGTTCAGTGGATTCTATTAGGAGAGGCATAGTCGTATGTCTATCAGTGGACTGATGTATTTTGTTTGTGATGACATCTATTCTAAATACATAGTCACAAATATAATAGTTATAGCTTGTATGGTTTAAAAACGGGAATTTAAGGTGACTTAAGCGATGTCGATAACATGATCGATAACCTTGTTCATGTCATGATAGCTGCTAAAATCGTAGAACATTTAACATGAAATATTTCTACTCGACTTAAACTGTGTAATTCAAATCTTTGGAAATCGTGAAAATCATCAATGATCACTTAATTATAATTACTTGTTCTGCGGTAGGTGAGAACAATAATCGTAGAAAAAATAGCCTTTTTTATCAATCACTGTCCTTAAATTGACTACTCATTTTATCGACGTCAAAACATTTAATTGTATCCTTTCATCTTTAACTGAGGGAGAATTACCGAAATTTGAGAATTTTAATTTCTGTCATTAGCCAAGACACAAGTTAAGAGGATGCCGACACAAGAAAGAAAGAAAAAAAGAAAGAAAAAAAGAAAGAAAAAATGTGTTTGTGTGATCGAGCCGCTTTGCCGCCCGCGACAGCGCGTGTTTGTAGATACAAGTCAAATGTGTTAAATATGGGACGTCCCGACGTCATGTGGCGGTTGCATTGACTGGAAAGGACATGATTCTTTGTCACTGTCTAATAACAATAATCTTCCTTAAGCATTTAGAATAATTATCTGACGATGATGAATTCAAAATAATACAGATCAGTTAAGTGCGTATCGCCTCTCATAAAGAGGTTTTCGTACTGTAAGTACCACGACGCAACCATATTTGTATCATTACATGAAATTTAAAGCCATGTTACTTAGTTTAGAACGTTTGATGCGTGAATTCGACACGCTTTTGGGCAATGATTTGACGCTTGTAAGAAATTCTCAAGCAAATAAACTGTCATGACAAAAATCTTCATAGTATTGGGTTTCATGATTATCTAACTAGACAGCTATTAAGACAGAGCTATTAAAAGCTTAATGTTTTTGTATGCTCGTGGGAACTCTTTGATAAACAAACACGCGCAAGATGCTAAGTCCTCAATTATCGATCAAAACGAGTATTGCATTTACTTGCAAACTTTCTTCAATGGCATTTCTCAATGAATATTCACTCAAATATGCATACTTAATCGATGCTTCGAGTATCTTGACAAGCTTCTTGTTCTCATGGGCGAGCTCGGACATCGGATCCCATGGCTTTCTCTACAGTACGTAACGGTCATTATATTGCATCTTACTACTGGTTTCTAATTTTAAATTCGTCGTCGTAAAAGGAGTTATTGTATGCCTATTCGTTGGTTAATTGTAAATTGGCAGAGATACCGGCACTTCTATGCGGTTTTCTTTGTAGTTGCACACGGTTAATTGGATACGTGTAAGTATAATTGGAAACTGGTAAGCATAATTGTAAGCATAATTGGAATTAGCATTTCGATGTGATGTCGCTTCCATCGTTCTCAATCTGTGTATGGCCCATTATCTTATTCAATTTACACAGTGCCATGAGTGAATTGGGGTTTCCTTCGTAATCATACCTACTTAGTGTTACATAGATTCGTTTATGAATGTTAGTCTGTATGTTGTTGACTATAATTGTCATAGATGCATAAACATACGTACATCATGATGACAAATTTAATACTTTGATACCATTTTTTATTTTGATTATGCTTACTAGCAATGTGGGTTGCACATTACTAGTATTCTTGTAAACCCCTCCAACTAAGCTAAATATGCTTATATCTGGTCAATAGTGTAATAGGTGGGGATCAAACTCACGACCTCACGATCGCCAGGCCGACACCTTAACCATTGGGCAACTGCCGCTTAACCATTGGTTGTAAAATTATCCCTAACTGTTACAATTAAAGACAAGCATGTATAGTATTTATTATAACTAATAACGTTACTTGTAGAGAAAGTTATTGAAAAGTTGATTTAATTTACATTTCAGCAAGAATTTGAGGACCCAGTGGCACAGTGAGAGAATTGTGGGCTTGAAAAACTTTGACGTCAGGGGAAATCGTACACCAATAGATTTTTCTATTGAATTAATGATGTGTGATTATTTGTATATTTTTATGAAGTAGCAATAGATTTTAAATAATCTGAAAACATAACATTTTAAAAATACTGCATAACAAGTTTGCTCGATAAAAGTCCATCAAAACCTCCCAAACTGTCAAACAAACCGCATAAAACTTAACAGGTGAAGCCGCAGGCAAAAACTACTTAAACCTAATATAATTTAATCCATCGCCACATATGCCCAAGGGCGGTCTCTTGCATGAAACACCATTACGTGTTTTCGTAACGCATCATTACAATATCTCATAGTGACATAGAAAAATTTTACGTCATTTGGGTTTTTTACTACAGTTGGTTTTTCACAGGCGGGCCCTTTCACACGCCATGTTAGAATCATTCGCTGAATGTTTCAGCTCATTTACTATTCCGTAGATTTTAATCTTGGATAATAAGTGGTATGGGAGGGACTTATGTTGGCAGTCGCTCGTAAAACCATACATCCGAGTGTTGGTTTGAAATTTTATCTGAATGGAAGGGAAGTTTGAATAATATGGCTTATGGGACACGTTAGGGTTAGACTATAGATGCATTATGGTTGATAATAAAAAAAAATGAATGTCCAAACTTTTCCTCCGAAAGGATGGATTACTAATTAATAGTATATATATATATATAGTATAAAGTATAGTGTATATACATTTTAAATAGTATTACAGTATACAGTATACAGTACAGTATAAGTATACAGATTAGTAAATCATATTTTAAAAATTTTGTAATTTTTAATTTCATTGAAAAATAATTTAATAAGGCTCTCACAAGAATAGCGAAACACAGCGCCAAGCATTTTTAGGGTTCCGTAGCCGAATGGCAAAAAACGGAACCCTTATAGATTTGCCATGTCTGTCTGTCTGTCTGTCTGTCCGTCCGTATGTCACAGCCATCTTAATCCAAAACTATTAGGACTTCAGAATTGAAACATGGTAGGTAGATGTATTCTGTGAACCGCGCGATAGGCGCGTTTAAAGTGGTAAAATGTATGTCCCCCCCCCTCTAACTTTTAGTACGGGAGTAAAAAGTCTAGAAAAAATATATTCTGTAGATCTCAATAAAAACTTTCAACGAAAATTGGTTTGAACGAGATACAGTCAGCAGTTTTTGAGATATAGCGACCGCAAATATAACTTTGTTTTTCATACAAACGTGTTACGGAACCCTACGAGTGCGAGTCCGACTTGCACTTGGCCAGTTTATTAATGACTGTAAAACAATTAGCGACCGCTAACGTCGAAATAAAATCGAAAAACAATTTCTTCTCTGTAGTCGCTTTGATGTTTTAGGGTTTTAAGAGATTTTCTGTAGTGTTCATTGATTTTCGATTTTATTTCAACGTAACTAATTTCGATTAAAGTATGAGAGTAAAAAATTATCTGCGCTGGTTCGCCATAAGTGCGTGACTGACACGTAGGATTATTGGTACGAAGTTATTTTATGTTAAGTATGATGATGTGAAATGGTAGGTTTTTGATATAGGTCATATTTGAATTTCCAATTTCTTAGTTGGGCGTACCTAGTCTTTGTCTTTAACCTTCACCAAAGAATTTAATAAAATATACCAAGAGGGAAAACCTTTGTGACCAGAATGGGAGACGTTAAATGCGCCCACAGATTTTAATAAACCATTTATGGATATTTTATTACCAACCTTTACCAAATCACTGCCAATATTACTGACGCACACAGAGCGGTTCATTCATTAGAACAAATCAATCTAATACTATAAAAATCTTTGTCCTGACATACTGACTGATGACTGACTCACTGACAGACAACGCACAGCCTAAACCGCTGGTCCTAGAGACTTCAATTTTGGAGGGTATATTTGCCTTAGTACGTAAGGGTGTACTAAAAACGATTTTCCAAAATTTACCCCTTTAGGGGATAAAATGGGGGTTCAAAGTTTGTATGCAGAAACAAGATTAGATAGTATTTTCTATTCGAAACTTCACACAAGTGCTTCAGTAAAAAAATAAGTAAATACGTGTTTCAGGCTTTTTTGAAATTCCAAATAAAAGGGTAAAATGGGGTAACAAAGCCTGAAAATCAATATTGTTTCAGATTGCGCTGAAATTTGGCATGCAAATAGTTATTACGACGTTAGTTCCCTTTGACAAACGAGGTGGAGTATCTAATGAAACATTCGTTGTTTTTATTAGAGTCATATTAAGCATTATAATGTCATTCTTGATGTGTGTGAAAATGCAGTCTAACGGTATTTTCTTTAAAATTTAGCTGGTTTGAAATTGGCTACTTACACATATATTTTTTTTAATGATTATAGAGCATACTACTTATTAATATGTCCCTATTGTCACTACTCAGCAATTTTACTTTATTATTAATATTAATTTTGGGATATTTACCATGTTTTTCTTTTGTTTTGAGTTTCCGATATTTCGGTGCTGTTACAAGCGCCATGTTCACGGAAGAACTGAAGATTGTGGGTGAAGAGGGTATCACGAGCAAACAAAAGCGATCTACCCGCTTTTTTACTCGTTTCGGTCGTTCGGTGCCCCTACCATTTGTTATCGATGAAACTCGTTCACGACACACAAAACTCACAGTATCTTCACGCTTCTTGTTGTGGACTACATATTTTGTATGAGGCTGACACAGACCTACCACTGGACGCCAGACATTCGACAGTTTGAACCCATCCTCACGATTGAAATTTTTGAATTTAGTTATTTCAATCGCTTCTCTAACCAATCTTGGTATGTAGTGGCGTTCCGTCGAAAGTATCTGAGGGTTGTGTAACTCAATCCAGTGGTTGGTGCCAGAGTCCAATAGGTGTTCCGCGATCGCAGATTTATGTGAGTCATTGTCTCTGACTGCCTTAATGTGCTCCTTAACCCGGCATGCAACGGTGCGTTTTGTTTGGCCTATATAGGAGCTCCCACAGCTGCAACTGATCTTGTAGACCCCCGGTTTTTCTAAAGGAAACACGTCTTTTGGTGTACGTAAGAGTTGAGACAGTTTCTTCCAAGGAGTAAAGATGGTCTTTACTGAATATTTTTGCAGTATATTAGCAACTTTATCTGAAACTCCTTTTACGTACGGTAGGTATGCCGGCTGTCGTTCTGCCCTATGGTGGATCTCACGTTGGCGTGTGTTTTGTTGTGTGCCTTTGTACCCGTTTCTCCGTAGCACGCTACTCACATGTCCTAGTTCTTCTTGTAAATGTTCCTCATCACATAAGTAATATGCGCGGTCAGTGAGAGTAGTTACCACAGAGTTCAGGGGACGCGGGTGATGATGCAAGTTAGCATTTAGGTAGCGGTCAGTGTGAGTCGCTTTTCTGTAAACAGAGTGGCTGACGGAACCGTCTTCTCTTATTTTAATATTTACATCTAGGAAAGCAATATTTATACAGCCGGCATACCTACCGTACGTAAAAGGAGTTACAGATAAAGTTGCTAATATACTGCAAAAATATTCAGTAAAGACCATCTTTACTCCTTGGAAGAAACTGGCTCAACTCTTACGTACACCAAAGGACGTGTTTCCTTTAGAAAAACCGGGGGTCTACAAGATCAGTTGCAGCTGTGGGAGCTCCTATATAGGCCTAACGAAACGCACCGTTGCATGCCGGGTTAAGGAGCACATTAAGGCAGTCAGAGACAATGACTCACATAAATCTGCGATCGCGGAACACCTATTGGACTCTGGCACCAACCACTGGATTGAGTTACACAACCCTCAGATACTTTCGACGGAACGCCACTACATACCAAGATCGGTTAGAGAAGCGATTGAAATAACTAAATTCAAAAATTTCAATCGTGAGGATGGGTTCAAACTGTCGAATGTCTGGCGTCCAGTGGTAGGTCTGTGTCAGCCTCATACAAAATATGTAGTCCACAACAAGAAGCGTGAAGATACTGTGAGTTTTGTGTGTCGTGAACGAGTTTCATCGATAACAAATGGTAGGGGCACCGAACGACCGAAACGAGTAAAAAAGCGGGTAGATCGCTTTGTTTGCTCGTAATACTCTCTTCACCCACAATCTTCAGTTCGTCCGTGAACATGGCACTTGTAACAGCACCGAAATATCGGAAACTCAAAACAAAAGAAAAACATGGTAAATATCCCGAAATTAATATTAATAATAATGTCAGTGACCATGAAAACTTAAAAATTTTACTTTAGTCTAAACTTAATACGCAAACTATACTAAGAATGTGTCCATTAACACTTTTCTTATTGTCTCTAATAAAGATGTATATACATTGTTCGAGTGTTTAAACGTATAGTACTTTTAGCACTTTATCACTAAACTTTATTTTTATACACTAGTTCGAACGGTTTTGTCCGATTAAGTCTTCTTATTATATTGGTATGGTAAAGGAGCTGGATTACCTCGACATTGACATGATGATGAAGTCTTTTTCCATGAGCTTCTGCATGCTTGTGAACAATTTGGACGACGGTCTCAATTTTCAGGTCCCGATGTAGATCGTCATTTCTAATGTACCAAGGAACCATAGCGATTTCTCTCAGTACTTTATTCTGGAACCGCAGTATACTTGATAAAGTCGATATGATTCTTCATAGACATCACACATTATTTATGAGGAGTGAAATTAATAACAAGTACTAGCTAAAAAACCTTATGTTTAATGTCAATCTTCTTAACATCATATTCAAATATTAGATATGTTTATCTAGTAGTTTTTCAAGTAATACCTAGATAAGTATACCACTGCACATAAGACCGTATCGTCATTTATCATCGAATAAGATAGTGGTCAAGTGTGCAACACATCCTCCTTAGAAAATTTAAAATATAAAAATCTCTAAGTAAATATAGTCTTCAAAGTAATGTTCTCTTGTCATAAAATTGTAACGTCTATTACAAAATTTCCCATGTTAATGAATGAATCCACCCATCTATTTACGTCACAGGTAGAGCTACAAAATACATCACATAACAGGGTCCATGTCCAATTGGACTAATAACAGGACGGCTCTGTGACATGTGGCCTACGCCACACGTAATACAAAACGTTAATTTTCAAAACACACTCGTATTTTAGTTCTGTAGGGTGGCAACTGGCAACTGTGGCAAGTCATTAGAAAACCGGAAGTACGCTGCTTAAGCTACTATGTAGCTATTTGTTTTGTTGCATATCACTAGAGCTAAGCGCAGGAGTTTAGAAAAGGCTAGGCTCTTCTTTGGCTATTGAACCCTATGATCGATGCGCCTATATACTCGTTTGTTCGAGTCTCTTGAGCCTTTACAGCGATAAACCAAATTAATTGAAGTGCCAAAACTTATTGGCAGATTCGAGGTGGTAACCGCTTTAATTAGGTGGACCGTGTGCTTACTAGCTAATTATAGCATAAATAAATAATTTGAGAGGTACGCTAAAAATACTACAACTGATGAGATTGATAGCACATTACATTAAAGTAGGTATACAGTTTTATTAAAAGTGTGTAAGTGCAGATTCTTAATCTGCCTGTAACTGAATAAATAATTTGAATTTGGAATCTGTTTTATAGAATTTACAATTGTATAAAACAAGGAGAGAAGTAATACGTAATGGAAGCTAAACATCGAATTCAACTACAACTGAGAGTATAATTTAGATTCATCAGCCTATATAAGTCATCTGCTAGACCAACCCCTCTCTGATTTCACGCCACTAAGGACGAATGTTGTCCAATCATATCCAGCTTTTGCTTATCTAGTCACCTTGTGAAGATCATCGCTCACTTAGTTTGAGAGTGTTCTATACTACGTTTGCCGATCCGCGGTCTCCACTCAAAAACTTATTAACTCATGTCGAACCTTCAGCTAAACGTTAGCTGTAGCACTAGCCTATAAGCCATCTAAACTTGCTATTCGGTGAGCTACGTTGATGACTGGCAAGAGAAGTTCTAAAGCATTAAAAAATAAATATTTTAGGTTTGATATCCATGTTCCTTTCTCTATTTTTCGCAAGTGTGAGGTTAGTTATAGTTAGATAACATATAACAAAGATAGTTTAAAATAACGTAAAGACGACTTGAGAGCCTCCACTTTTTTGGAAGTTGGTTGCAAATATGTGTTCTTGGGTATCATAATTTTATAAATAATGATATGTGGTAGTTAGCTGATCGATTACGAGTTACAACGCTCAAGAATAGATTTTAAC
The DNA here is from genome assembly GCA_954871355.1 of Cabera pusaria. Taxonomy (NCBI): domain Eukaryota; kingdom Metazoa; phylum Arthropoda; class Insecta; order Lepidoptera; family Geometridae; genus Cabera; species Cabera pusaria. The sequence goes on from OX940901.1 coordinate 14,113,606, forward strand.
GACATGATGTAGATTAGATATATTTTGAACTAGTCAATCTATCGCAGTCTGAATTCTGAAACCATAATAACAGCAAGCGGATTAACTCCACCGCATATCAACTTGTTTACACTTTTTCATGCTTTCACATTGTCGCTTTTTGTCTGTTTCTGCAATTATCTCATAGTCGCGTGGCATCAACGCATCCGCGTTATAATTTATCGCTCGGCAGACCACCGACCGCCCCTCATTAGTGCGGCAAAAACACCGCGAGCGTTTTTATTTTCGCACTATGAGTCATTCTAGCGTTCGATTTGGAATCATGACATTGATTGCCGAAACCGGTTGAGTGCTTCACAGGTGTGATAGATATTGTTGCATGTGAACAAATTTCGAACTCTTTATTCTCCAAGTTGTAAGGATGGCGAATTAACCAGGTGACAAAGGTTTAAAGGTTACAAAGGAAGATAGATAAAAGTTCAAGTGAAAGCGGATGGCTACTTTGGCGTTATATCTGCGCGGTGAAAGTTTATTGTAGCTTTTTGTATAATTTAGAGTGTGTAATTTACCAGTCTCCATACTAGGTATATTGTTGAACTCATCAAGATTGTTAAACAATATGACGTCCACAATTAAAAGCTGGCACTGCACAAGTACCTACCTATCTATAAATTGCAAACTAACTAAATTCAATTTTGTCGTTTTAGAGCTAATAATTATACACTTGCAGATATTATGTTAACAAATATGAAGTATTATATTAATAATTTAATACTTAATATTTATAAATCATCATCATCGTCATAATCAGCCGGTATCAGTCCACTGCTGGACATAGGCCTCTCCCAAGTCACGCCACTGAGCCCGATCTTCGGCTCTTTGTTTCCAGTCACTGCCCACCGCTTTGCGAATGTCGTCGCTCCACCTGGTCACAGGGCGTCCTACGCTACGTTTACCGATTCGCGGTCTTCACTCTAGAACCAGTTTAGACTGGTCAGTTTAGTAATGAAAATACATTAATAATAAGTTAGTCTGCCTTAAATGTGCCTTTCCAGATAATTACTTTTAACTAACATACACCTAAAACGAAACTGATTATTACCATTATTACAGACTTTTGCTTCGATTTATCAACGTTATGTTGACATTTGAAAATATAATAATAATTTGAAAATGTACAAGAAAAATTAGCAAAACAGTCAAACAAACATCCAACATCGTGTGCGGCCCATCACTGCATAGCTTCAGCGGCATCTTTCACGTGCGATGAGCCCTGAAGCGTCGCCGGCGCGATTTCAGCGAGTTTCACGCGTGCCGCGTCGAAGCACCGCTTGTGTAGACATACCTTAATGACGCGTGAAGTGTCAACTGTGGACCTAATTGCACTGGGTAAAAGCGATTTTTTTGCTTCTTAATAATTACAGATTCATTTGTGTTTACGAAGTAAAGTTTATGTTCGTAGTTATTATATAATAAATTTTTAGTTTATACATTAAGTGTTAGTTAATTTAGTTACAAATTACAATAGAAACACAATTTATTATATTTTGTATCGTCTGAATAGTTCGAACCTGAAAAAAAACTTAGCTAAATGGCAGGAAAGGAGTTGTATACCTTCCTACCTCATAATACATTGCGTCTAATTATGTAAGTAACTACAGTAGAACAGTAGGTTATATCGCTGAATTGGAATTGTAGATGAGTCCAAAAATATGATCGACATCAAAAAACTAAACCTTTTAAGGGAAAATTCATTTCTGTGAAGACAAATTCATTCACCCCGGATTTGTTTCTATTTTGTTCGCACTTATCATTACAACAGTCCAAAGAAAAGAGCATAAATATGTTTCAACGTCATTTTTTTTTACTTTTCAAAAGTTTTTTTATAGGCTTACTAGCTATTGCACATTATTAGTATATAGTCTTTTTAACTCCTCCAATTAAGCTAAATATGCTTGTGTCTGGAAAGTGTTCACGTCAATAGTGCAATGGGTGGGGATCGAACTCACGCCCTCTCGATCGCCACGCCGACGCCTTAGCCATTGGGCTTTTTTTTAACCCGAACTGGGTAGCACTTGACCACTATCTCTCCTGAATACTTCTGATGTTAAGTTAGTGATGATGCGATCGATGATGGAGTGTGCTTACCCAGTCTAGTCTCAGTCTTATTGGGCTATTGCAGCTTATTCTACATGAAACCTCCTTTGAATACATCTATATCTACATACATATTCACCTCCATACCTACTATCACATACATCTTCTTGGTCTACACCAATTTAAAATGCGAATTTATATTTGATTGCTTGTAATCTCTTCGCTGTCAAAGGGTTCTACTGATTCTACTGAAATGAATACACGTTAGCAAGATTGATGTTAAATAGGAAGAATGGTTGATAGATTTTTTTAAAAATTATTATTATTTTATATTATATATATGCAAGCGTTTGACCACTATCTTAACTGTTCGTAAGTGATGATGCGGTCGAAGATGGTAAGCACGCTAGGCCTAGAATAGAAACTGGCTCTTAAGGTTAGCTGCCGAAACACATTAGATGTTTGGCGACAGATTTTCTAACTTGCGGGTGGTAGCTAGCTAGACGGACACTAGATAGTGGCCTACCCACCAAACAAATATTATATATTATACGTGATAGACAAGCGTTTGACCATTATCTTACTTGATGGGATATTTCGATGTACAAAATTTTCGCAGGGCACACCTAGACCTATAGGTACAAAATGAAGGTAACTTTAGTTGATGTTAAAGTGACGATATGGAAAATGGAGCACACTATCTCCCATATTCACAAATATATAACACAATGAGGTTTCACAGATCTCGCGAACGCATTATATTGTATCATTCAAAGTTTGAATTCCAAACTAATATATATTATTTACTTGTATTAGATCTACCGCTATGCTTTGGTCAAAATCTTCACGATTACAGACGTTAGGTCGTTATCAATTTTTTTTAAAGTTCTATTATGGCTTCACACCATTAGTGTATTTAGCCAGTGTCATGTATTGAAATTTTTCAAGATTTTATGAATTAAAGTCGTAGAGATGGGTCAAAGTCTCATTTCAGGTCAGTTTTCAAGTAAAAGTCTAGTCTAAGTCATATCTTCAGTAAAGATGTGGTGTTAACTTAAGGTTTTCAGTGGAATTTTGGTGAGAACGCAAATAGCATGTTTTTAACAATGTGCTATTTCCCTACACTCGCACTCATTCACCGGCACTTAATGGTTAATAATCCCCATTTATTACACATTAATTCGCGGAAGAACACAAGTTTTAGGAAAAAATACAATGAGATCACACACACATTTCCACGTTCCCGCCATAACTCAGTTACCAATTTACTAGCAACTTGAAGACTTAAGATGGTAGTTATTGGGAAACACAGACTTGGGTACTACGATTAGTATAGCTTTTGGCGATAAGATCACCTATTGTACCAGTAATTTAAGTAGTGCAAATGTATGTTTCTTTTCCAGTGTAAATTGGTGTCAATGGAGAGTTATTGTATTGTAGTATGAAGATTTAAGGTTTGGCACATTCGGCATGAAATATATTTTTTTGTATAATCCTTTATATCTTAGTGCCTACTATGGATTTTTGATTGTAGGTATAGATTTTTAGGTTTCCGTAGTACTGACAAGGAACCCTTATTGTTTCGTCATGTCCCTTTCGTCTGTCTGTTTGTCTGTCTGTCTGTCTGTCCGAGGTTTTGTCAAGAGACCGTTAATACTAGAAAGCTGTAATTTTGTGGGGGAAAGTATATATATTACGCCAACAAAGTGCTGAAAAAAATTTTGAAAAATATTTTTTTTTAGGGTAGCTCCCCTATATGAGAAGTGGGGATGAATTTTTTTTTTCATCGTCTACCCCATTGTGTGGGGTATTGTTGAATAGGTCTTTTAAAATGACTTCAGAGTTGCTAATACCATTTTTCGATTGAATGCTCCATTTACGAAATATTAAACTTTAAAGTGCAATTTTTTTTTCTAGTAGGGCGCCCTCCCCCTCTAAAAGCTAAACAGCTGACTTGAAAAATCTGGAAAAATTCGTGATAGTAGTGCATTTAATGAACTTTAAAGGAAAACTATAGCGGTTGAGATAACTTTATTAGTTTAGCAGTAATAGTCGTTGAACTTGGGTGTTGGATAATTTTGTATCAAATACAAAATCCTTAGAATAAATCCTTTAAAGTGACAAAGACGGAGTACCTAGTTGCTTGTTTATAACGGGTAAATACTTGCATTGAATAACAGGCTACTACGGAACCCAACACTGCGCGTGACCCAACACGCACTTGGCCGGTTTTTATTTTATGATAAACTGACCAATATTTTTGTTTTTAAATTTAACATTTTCAATAAATATAGATAGAAATTAATAGATCATGTTATGGGTGGAAAGATAATTTCCAAGTATAGATTATAAATATCATCGAATATTATTAAAAAAAATGTATAATATAGATCGAACAATATAAAAGAAAATATTTCCGTTTACCTGTATCCCGAACAAAAAAGTTTTTTTTATGATTAGAGAAAAATAAAACCAGCTAAGTCAAGTTGAACTCACCCACCGAGGCTTCTGTAACAACCAATTAAGCTAGACCTCTAAATTGTATCAACGCTCATATAACTCAGAGGTCTACCTTAATTGGCGCAAACTATGTATGTATGGGGACACCCTTTAATTTTCAATTTTTTTTATTTTTTGGAATTTTTCCTTAATTGTTGCTGTAAGACCTTGCTTCTTGCCAAATTTCATGATTCTAGGTCAACGGGAAGTACCCTATAGGTTTTCGACCCAAAACCTATAGGGTACTTCCGGTTTACCTAGAATTGTCAATTTTGGTTATAAGCAAGGTCTTAGAGCACAAGTGAAGGAAAAATTCCGATAGATAAAAAAATATATATACGCCCTGTATAATTTACTGAAAATTTTCACATATCGAGAAACATTCATTAGGTCAACTTAAATTATAACTTACTAGATTTGCCCTGCGGCTTCGCCCGCATTAAAAAGTATTCTATAGCCTAATCCATAATACTGGCTATCAAAGAATTTTGCTAAATCGGTCCAGCCCTGGACTATGAAGAATTCACAAACAAATATTATATACAAACTGACTTTCACATTTATAATATCGGTGCTGATTTCGGTCAATAACTCAATATTCCTCAAAACGATTTCAGTTCAGTAGATACACATTTTAATTAGTATTTAGGTGTTGGAAGTTTGCAATTATTAATTTAACCTTTAGAAAATTCGCGTTCAGAGGATTAATAGGCAAAGTTACCCTAGCGGTAACGAGAATCAGATAAGCGAGGGGGTACTCTGAAATCGTACAAGTAACTCACATTTTTTACATAATTATGATAATCACATTTTTCAAAAGATAATATGACACGGTCCACGCTCGCTGGATGGTAAACAATTATGTCTCCCAATGTATTACCTGAATGATGCGTGTCACTTACTGCGTTACATTAACTGCCTTAGACTTTACCAAGATACATCAGATGTTGAAACTCAAGTTCCCTAAAATTTTACCGTATAGTCTCATAAATATAATTATATTGATATACTTAGGTTTAAAAAGTTGAAGTGGCAGTGGGCTGGTCATATCTGCCGCAGGACTGATAACCGTTGGGGTAAACTTGTCCTAGAGTGGAGACCGCAAATCGGCAAACGTAGCCGTCCTGTGACCAGGTTGAGCGACGACATACGCAAAGAGGTGGGCACTGGAAAAGAAGAGCCAAAGATCGGGCTCAGTGGCGCATTTTGGGAGAGGCCTACGTCCAGCAGTGGACTGTCACAGGCTGATGATGATGACTTAGGTAGGTAGGTGTAAGATTTGTATTCATGTTTCTGATCATTCTAAGCAAGAATAGGTTGTCATAAAAATAATTAAAAAAAGATTTCCTTCGTAAGATAGTTATTTATTTTTGTTTTATCATTTGAAATGTTTTTTTTTGTTAATAATTCATTATACTTAGAATTAAAAACACTTTATTTTTTTATTTTTGATTCATCATCATCATCATAAGTTAACCAACCGGTATCAGTCCACTGCTAGACATAGGCTTCTCCCAAGATACGCCATTGTTATAATTACCTTGTACTAATTTTATTACTTTCAATAATAATATATTAATTATGCAAAGCTTAATTTATTGTAACTCATTTATAAACATTGTACCCGATTTTGTGAATTACCTATATTTACATCCATCAATACAATTTTTAAATGGTATTTGAATATTTAAAAATGTAATGTAAATGTATTAAAAGTGTCATAGTTTATTTAACACTACGTATATAATATCCCTGTGTTTTTTTCAATTCAATTCTTAAAAATTCAATTTTTATAAATTCATAGAAAAATATGCGCTATTATGATGACGAACATTTATGCAAATTAGCATATAATCTTTTGATATCTGTTCTGTGCCACACAGAATAAGGCTTAAATTTGTCTGTTTGAAAATTTAACGGAAATAGTGATGGAAACGACAGTATACGACACTGTTTGTGAGTAGGACCCTAATTTAAAGGGTTTTGTAAACCGCAAGTCCGACGAAGCGTTGGTTGATTTTTAATTAAAAAATAAATAAATAATTAAATCGTTGGCAACACAAGTCAAGGTTGCCATTAATAGTCAGGTTTCTGGTGGTTTCAACATTGCATTGTTTCTGTCATGTTCGAAAGGCTTTGCATAAGAATATAAAAAACTTTTCATAGTATCAAGTTTTTGTATCTTAATTGAAACAGTAGTTTTTTTTTTGCCTTGCGAGTAATTATTTAGGGAATACAATAGCTAAATATAATGTACTTTAGTACGAACTGATACTCTGATCAAATTACTTATTTACAATTTTACCTCTATTTACAAGACTTAAAAAGCTAATTATTGCAGGTGGGTAAGTTGGAATTATCATAAAATGTATTGCACTGAAAAAATATTATAGGTTACGAAAGTTTTATAAAGGGTAAGTACTATCTACAATATTATTATGTGACCTGGGGTAAAGAATACGTAATTATTATTAAAAAAAAACTATCAGACAAGTTCTTGTCTACTATCACACTTGATGTTTAGTGATGATGTTAGTCTTAGATAGTATAATCAAGGAATCAAGCTGGTAATGGTATATTGTAGTGATGAGACAAGGCGCTAAAAAACTAACTTTAGTCCAATCCTATTAACGGAACTATCACAACCCGTTTTGCAAATTGGTTTGCATGAAACGTAGAAACCTAATTGTTGACAGAACTTAGTTTGGTGGGTGGTTTGATCACCTATCTTTGGCCATCTTTTTATTTTCTTTTTAACCGACTTCAAAAAAAGTAGGATGTTTCTCAATTCGACCGTACATATGTTTTTTTTTTTATGTTTGTTCGCGGATAACTTCGTCGGTTATGAACCGATTTTGATTATTATTTTTTTGTTGGAAAGGAGATATCCCAAGTGTACTACCGTGTATAGTACCGTGGTAATTTTATCGAGGTCTAATAAAGAGGTTTACTAAATTGATTATCGTATTTTTAGTTTTTTAAACGATCTTATAAGTATATCAGATACGCTAACGTTTGACCAATATCTCGTCTGGTGATAAGCGATGATGTGGTCGAAGATGGTGAACACGAGAGGCCTAGAATGGTCTGACTTTCAAGGTCTGTGTGCTGCACGATCTAGCCTCACCATTTATTTTGGTGAACTTTTGTGCAGTTTTCGGGTGAAACCACATATACACATTATAAGTACATAATAGATTGCATATTAATATTGAAACAGTAGATAGTTATTTGTACTTTCCCTATTCTAAGTTTCTACGTGGGTAAGTACATTAGATTGCCTAATACTTTTTCTGTAACATTACTGTGGTATTTACTACTACGTACTCGTAATATATATCTTTTAACATTCCACAGTCAGTAATTTGCCTTAGACCTCTTTTAGCCGAATTAAAATAAAAACCGGCCGTCGAAACTTGAAAAGTCGAATTGGACTCGCCCGCCGAGGCTTCCGTGCCAATGTTGGTAGGTACCAATTAAGCTAGACCTCTAAATTGTATGAGCGCTTATATATCTCAGAGGTCTATCTTAATTGGTGTAAACTATGTGTGTATGGGTGTCCCCATACACACATAGTTACTCACTACTCACTTTAATTTTCAACTTTTTTTAACTTTTGTAATTATTCCTTTTTTGTGCTGTAAGACCTTGCTTCTTGCCAAATTTCATGATTCTAGGTCAACGGGAAGTACCCTATAGGTTTTTGACCCCAAATCTATAGGGTACTTCCGGTTGACCTAGAATTGTTAATTTTGGTCAAAAGCAAGGTAGCACAAGCAGCACAAGTAAAGGAAAAATTCCGAAAAATAAAAAATTAAGCTAAATTTTTGTACTTACAAGTTGTCGCGAAAATAAAAAATTGTCCATATCTTTTTATCGTGTTGACTCAGGACCTTGATTTTTATACACCTAATAGAAACTATAAACCTCAGTATCTGCTATACATTTCAACTTGCTAGGTCCACCCGTTCCTGAGAAAATCGGTAGTGACACACGGACAGACGGACAGACAGACGGACAGACAGACAGACGGACAAGAAAGTGATCTTATAAGAGTTCATTTTTTACCTTTTGAGGTACGGAACCCTAAAAAGGAGGTGTTTTATCAATTCGAACGTATAGGTATATTTTTTATGTGTGTTCCTGGATAACTTCGTCGTTTATGAACCGATTTTGAAGATTATTTTTTTTTTGAAAGGAGATATTCCAATTGCAATTTAATCGAGATCTGATAAGTATATCCAAAGGTATCTCGATAAACGTCTCAAATTTGCAACTGAAACTGACTCGCGCGGAATGGAAGTCGGTCGATTTAGTTTTTAAACTATCAGTAGGATAATAATTTCGATACTTAGGGCCAGTTTCACCGGTTCCTGATAATGCGTTAGATAGGTATCTGACACATGGCGCAATATAAAACCTGTCAAAAATCTGTCAGATTTCTTCATATTAGCGCTATCAGGAACACGTGAAACTGGACCTTAATGTTATATTGGAATATATACCTATTTAAATGCCGATTGGCTCGGAAAATATTTCAGATTCAATAAATAACGTGCGAATATATCTTCAAACAAATAAGATGGTATTTGCATTTTCAGTTTTACGTTACATCATAAATATTTGTCATAAGTAGGTACTTGATGGATTTTTGATTATTAAGTTGAATCACTTAATTTTTAACCGACTTCCGAAAAGGAGGAGGTTCAATTTTCGTCTGTATGTAGGTATTTTTTTTATGTGTGTTCATCGATATTTTCGCCAATAGTGAACGGATTTTAAAAAACCTTTTTTAGTTCTAAAAAGTATACTCCCGAGGTGGTCCCATTGTAATTCATTGAAATCTGATAAGTATCTCCAGAGATATGATGATAAACGTCTCAAACTTGCTACTGACTGCGGCTACGGGGCATGAAAGCCGGTTGTTTTAGTTTTGAAACTAAGTAGCTTAATTATGTTTTCTACAAAATATTAAATACATTAAAACATTTACCTAATGATTCTGTAATGCAACAAAAAATGAACAATTTAATTCTATAGAAAAATGATATACTTGTATGTTGCCAGCCTGCGATAAAATGTTGTACTTACAACAATATTTTATATGTTATGAAAAATATCCCACATTCAATTTTGAATTTGTTAGAACACGAACACAGAACGACATTGCAATTAACACACACACAAATATACAAGTTTAGTTTGTCAGTGTGCTGATAAACTCCGCCCCTCACAAATTTTGACCAATCACCAGTCGGCGCAGGCATAGATCGGTGTGCTAACACGCCTCATATTTTCGTCACGGAACGTCGACTCAGGCGCGACTCACACATTGTTAATGTTATAAGAACTCCTCGCTTTGAAGATACCGGATCCAGGCTTTCATGCTGTCTCGTTTGCACACCGGATTATCAAAAACAAGTTACGGTCGCAACGAGCTTTTAAATATTAATAGAAGCACTACCAAAGGCAACTTTACAAGAAATATGAATAAATTCACATAGTGTGTTGAAATATCAATCATATGAAACAAAATGTTTTGAATAAGCTCATGATTTTCAAGCCGGCAAAGCCATGTTCGATGACAACAGCCGAGCGGTAGAAAGAGACAAACAATCAGGTAAAGCGGTTCCGAAGGCTGTAGAGGCGGCCAGTTTGACCATTTTTTGTTGGACCGCTGATTGTGAAAGATTACACTTGAGAGTCGAAATACATCTTTACATCACACGTCAGTGGGCACTGAGCTGTCTTCAAAGTAACACGGATTAGACACACGCAGTTTCTTCTACGTCATTATGTCTGTACTCAAGCTGTGATAGTGAGAGACTGAAACAGTGATATTTCGGGACTTTTGCATGTGCGCGACCTGATTTAGTGATTTAAAGACTTTTATATTTTGTTTATTTTCTTCGATGGCTGTATCTACCCTGAACATGACGCCGTACTTTACAGGATATTCCTTCCAAGGTATGTTACACTTCTTATTCGGTAATTTAAAAGTTGCATATTAACTTTATTTCACATAATTTAATGTTGAGTTTGTTTAGTATTTTGAATAATTATTCCTGATTTTTTTTAAAATTATTATCATCATGGGCATATTGCTTTAAATTGTATATTAAGTGTGTTATGTTTTTATTATTTATAATTTAATTTGCTGTTTATTTTCATCAATGAGACTTTATTACTTAAATTGCATACCATTATGTATAATTATTTGCTATAGATATAGATTATTCTGTTTGACTTATTACATTTACTACCTCTACCGCTGTCATAATTAGTCAACCTCTTCCCATAATATTGCGTCCGTCATATAAACCTAACAGGTTATATTATAAATTTGTATCATTAAAAAAGTGTTGTAACACTCATAATTAGGTATTTAGCAGCTGATTAAAGACCAATCATCAGATTTTTTTATATAACGTTATAACGCCTAATAACAGCTTTTCGGAACCAAAGGGCCAGAGACGGCCATAAAGCTATAAACTTACGATGGAGTCACAAAGTGCCTTTTTACAGCTACCAATATAATAATATTTCATCGTCGCGCGCAGAGATTTAAGGGAGAAATATTATAAGTTACCTTTTTTTGTTTATAACTGGACCTTGTTTAGTTCTTACTTTCTGGAATGGTCAAGGACCGTAAGCTATTGAAAGCGATTTGTCTCTGTTTCAATAATGCATTTTCTGTCACGACTCTCTATTGTAATAGTGAAGTCGGTTTTTAAATGATCTTGATCTTAATTGAAGAAGAATGGTCCAGATAATAAATTCTACCTATTCTAATGATCATTTCTGATATTCACTTAGTTCTATTGAATACACAAAAATATTGGTACAGCATTTGCAGATCCACCTGAATTAATATTTTTTTAGTAAAATGTGTGCTATTTCGACTATAATATTTTATTTGAAAACAATGTTTTTCTTACTTTATTGGTTTATATAGGTATTGGAATACTTTGTCAAATGGTCATAAGAGCTAATAATGACAGTACCTATAACCTAAACGGTCGTTTTATGATGTTGCCATATAACTTAACTAATACCGAAAACCTAATTTTTTAATTGAAATATTTTGTTTCGATTATTTCATACACACATGCAATTTTTTATCTTCTGCTTATGTTAAGCATTTAATATCTTTTTCTCTCTCTTTTTCTAATATTACATTTTATTATTTATGTCGATAAAGAAGACGTCATGACCTAGATATATTCATAAAATTATTGTTTTAAAACAATCATTAGGGACCTAGGTACTAGGTACACAGTGCAAAATAACTTGTTTTACATTTATCAAATGTAGGACAAAGTGCAATTCAATGGATATGCACACATCTCACATATAAGTATTATTTAACTTGCTCTTGAATTAAATATTCCATTGTTTCCCCTCCGGCCATACTTTAAACGGTTTCAAACGCCCGTGTATAAATAACAACGAATATTACTCCAAAAAGCTCTCGCACTGACCGTTTTCACATAAATCATTACCATACGAAAACATTTCAACTGCATTGTTAAAAATGTCACTTCGACTTATGACCTGTTTTTTCTTAGCTAAATTAAAAAGAAGAAATAGTAATATATTTAGAAGGGTTAAGCGGGAATGAGAGCAATACCTTAAAAGAAGCCGACACAATTAGTTTTTATACTTTTTATCGTAATATGAATATTGAGAATTCTGAATCTGTATTAACAGACATTGGGAGAATTCTCAATATACTGTAACGCATTTCATATTTGAAATGATCAAATACTTTTATATTTTAAATCACTGTCATTAATATAACAAAGAAATACTTAAATTGTTACATAAGGTAGCACTCTAATGATGACATATTTCATAAAAATGATAACATCTAACAAAAGACTTTAGTTGTCCAAAATAAAACAAAAACAAATGATAAGTTATTATTTTTCTTGTATGAGTCACGTCACTCGTGCGCAACTAAGCAAACCGATCGTTTAAGAGCAGGAAACCTTTTTGAGTTGTTAAAAATACCTTGAATTTTTAATACGAGCCCAAATTATACGACTTTCTGTAACATAAGTCCGGATTACTGTCATAACCCGATCTTTGATGTGCATATGAACATCACAAAACATTTGTTTAATGCTTTAAGATGATAGCAGATTATTTATGCGAGGCTTTAAAGAAGTAGAAACGAAATGGTCTTTGTTTTAGTTTTATTACGTTTACTCAAGGGACATAAAATTATATGAATAGGTTGTTGAAGGCTGGATGACAGGGTCTTCAATGATGCGTGCACTTAAAGCCTGACAAAGTAGATAGTGGTTTATGCAAACCCTAAGTATGGACGTTAATGTCGATATTAGTTCGCATAATGCAGCCGAGAAGAATCTTCGTGATCTGATGTGCCCGCGGCTATATGACGGCCTCGATGAAACAAACCGATAGATACCCATCAACTCACGCGCCTTGTAATTTACTGCGCAGACAAGAATGCATTTTTCATATCAAATCGCTCATACTATCGTCTAAATCAACCAAGAATCCTAAACATGTAATAACTTTATTTTCTTAATTACTTGTATCGTAAATTTTGTACTCAATTAGAGTTTATACGAAGCCAATTATGAGGGGGATATCTACCTACATCAGATCCCTGACCTTTATAAGGAGTTCAGTACCATAATCAAGGTTTAGTCACATTCATATCACGGGCCGACAAGCGGTGCACATCGGCGCACACACACAGGCACGCAACGAGCGCGCCCGCTCAGATCAAAGGTACCGACAGGCTCTTTTAGCCGCATAATATGACGCGCCCCCCGCCCCCGCTCGCGGCCGGCGAAATGCCTCGATCAACCTCCAGGGCGCTTACTTGCCATTACTTATGCGAACTATTAATAAACAAATTGATATAATGGGCATTTTTAGTGGATACTTTGATCTAACGTATTTCGTCTAATGGCAATGATATGATAGGATTTGTTTGAGACATTTTTATTCTTTGCGAACTTTATGGTTAATTTTCAATTTCATTCTAGATTTATTATCTATTTTGGAAAATTTAGTTCTAAATTAAGAATAATAATATAAAAGAAGTTACGCAAACTACGTTCATACCTCTTGTAAATGAAATACGATCATATAAACTATTATAAACGTACTTTGCGTCATTGTATTCGATTATTTCAAATCTGATTGCGGTATGATCATCGATGAAAGGAGTATAAATCGCGCGTTGTAATCTTCAAAAGATTATCAGATTTATTGGACACCTGAGATCGAAATCTAAATAACCGCAAGCAACGTAACGTGCCTTTCGCGACAAAGCCTCGAGGCTTTCTCTATTCTTGTGCGTGTAGTGGGTTCTTTACAAGTGCATTACTAGACCTGAAATGCATGACTACCCACCTACCTGACCTACTAATACAGCGCCAACTAGGCTTTTTGAGATTTTATAATTCAACAGGTATATTATTTTACAACGACAAAACTTGCTTTAAGTCGACTCAAAAAACTAAAAACCACTATTATCTTTAATTAACAATTAAATAGTCAACAAACTTCCAAGTCTATAAAGTATGAAAGTGATGAAATTTGAGATTCCACTTTATTCGCGTGGAGCACCGAGCGGGAAAGCTCACGCGTTTTATCGTGATGAACAAGTAGTCATTGTTAATACCTATCTACGAAATAATTTATGACTGACGGTGCTTGCTTAAAATATCGGGTTTACATGAATGTTGAGAAGAATTTTGAAGTAAATTGTGTTTGTTTCATATTACTTCATGGCAAAACAGAGTGTCTTATAACACAGTAAATACATTTACTGTGCTTATAATATCAATAAGTACCTTCTCTTCAATAAGTACTTTCTCTAAATACCTTCTTATAGTTAGGATTTTTAACAAAAACTTTATCATAATTTTTTCATCCTGGTGTTACGGCTATAATTTTTATTCTATATTATTAACCTATGAAACTGTTTTTAACATTTTAAACAAAATTATGAATAGATTAAGATTTTATCAAAATAAGACACAAGGTATCTTATTTCATTTTAAAAGGTTGAAGCTGGTAAAATCTTCACTTGTATGTACATTATGTACCTATGTTTTTTGATAGCCAATTTCCATTCTAGGCCTAGCGTGCTTACCTCTTCGACCGCATCATTACTTACCAACAGGTGAGATAGTGGTCAAACGCTAGCCTATACGAAATAAAAGGAATAAAAGGAAAGGAACTTTGCAATCAACATTTTACCCAGTTCTACTGAAGCTATTGGGCTGAAATTTGGCACGCTTGGTTCTAGTGACAACGCACGATAAATGTTGTTTTTCAAATTATATTTATTATAATTATTACCAGTTATACCTATTCTGATAAACTTCTTATGAATACTTACTATTTAAACTGAAAACAGCGCTAATTTATTATGCATGTAGATGCGGAAACACTCCTACTTATTTAGATTTTTTGTGGAGAACAGATGGGCCAAAGCAGACACCGCATGTCAAAATTAAAAAGTCAAAGCGTTTATTTTAGTATATGGGCAAATTAAAATCTGCACTTACACACGTCAAATAACATGAAATAGATCATATCAATAATTATTATTCTCTGAATTGAAAAAAAAACAAAAGTAATGACCATTCAGCCATTCAGCATGACAAGGAAACCATACCGCATATTGATTGTTGTCACATGCTCAAATGACGCCTTTTGTTTCGACCTAATGTCAAGCCAGCTGTAGAACTTTGTACATTATCGAGTTCTAACGGAAAAAAAAAATAAAACAAAAAATATATATATATATATAGCAACATCACTTGAATAATGAATAGTACACGCTTCACGCACAGAAATATTCCTTATTATTAATATTTCTGTGCTTACACGCCTTATCCTCATTCGAATCTAAAGCCAGGACTGGGTGCGGTGGTTTAATTTTAAATTAATTAATCTCAGCATTATACATTTACTTAATTTATGTACGGTGCGTTTCCATAGTCCTGCACGCGGTATCCATTAGGGATAGTCTGTGCCCCCTTGGGCACAGACTATCCCTTAGGTTTTGTCTTATGAAGGCAGATTTCAAGGGTTCCGTACCTCAAAATGAAAAAAGAAACCCTTATAGAATCACTTTGTTGTACGTCTGTCCGTCTTTCAAGACCCATTGGTCTTAGGAACGCGTAGAGATATCAAGTTGAAGTTTATATCAAATACTTGCGTCTACGGTCTCTTTTGGCTGTGAAAAAATCAAACTTGTAAGTCAATGCGATCAAAAGATATGATATATTTCGCGTATTTTGTGATTTCACAACGGAATTAAACCTATAGGGTATTCCGTTGACCTAGAATCTTGAAATTTTCCAAGAAGCAAGGTCTTGAAGCACTTATATACGAAAAAATCTGAAAACCGTAAATATATAGTTTAATAACAAAAAAAGTGAATACTATTACAAACTTATTATTTGTGGTCGGTCGAACTGCAAAGTTGAGTTTGTTCTATAATCTAGTTTGAGAAGTAGGTAGGTACGGAAGCCTCGGGGGGCGAGTCCAACTCGACTTGGCCGGTTTTATTTTACACGTGACTACGAATAGCTATGCCCCGCAGCTTTGCCCGCGTTAAAAACTACTTTCATTTATTTAAAACTTTTTTTTAATGAAATACTTTATTTTCTAAAAACACAAAAATAATCAGCAAAATCCGTCCCACCCGTTCTCATGTTATGGCGTGACCGAGGGAAATATGGATTAATTTTTATGAAATCAGAAAAACCACACTGATTTTCAGACTCTGCTACCTACCCCATTTCACGCATTTAGAGGTTGAATTTTGAAAAAGTCTGAATCACGTTTCGAATAAAAAAGACAATCTAACCTTGTTTTCCAGACAAACTTTGGACTCCCGTTAAACCTATCCCTTTAAGGGGTGAATTTTGAAAAATCCTTTTTTAAGCAATACTTACATACGTCATAATAAATATCTGCTTGCCGAATTTTAGCGCAAACCGTTCAGTGTTTTGAGCTGTGTATTGATAGATCAGTCAGTCAAGTCAGTCAGTAACGATTGCCTTTTATACAGATAAGATAAGACGAATTACTGTAAAACCAATTTTCATCAGTATGTCAGTCATATAATAAAGAATTTTTGACATGAACCTTCTTCCCTCATTGCACCTCAGGCAAAAAAAAATGATAATTTAATTTGAATATCAAATGAACTACCTACTAATTTTCATTAGTATAACTTCATAAGTAAAGAACTTTCGACATGAACTTTCATGTCGAAATTCCCTTAATGCACTCCTGGCAAAAATCATTGATTGCTAAATTTTTTATATAAAATGAACTATTTCAATACCAATTTTTATCGTTTTAACTTCGAGAACAAAGAGCTTTCATACAAATGTTTTCACCCCATTTAGCCCTTTTCGGGATGGAATTTCCAAAAATTCGTTCATAGTAAGTTAGTACACCCTTACAAACTAAGACAAATGTACCCCCCAAATTTCAAGTCGCTACGACCAGCGGTCTATGCTTTGCGTTATCTCTAAGTCAGTCAGTTAGTGAGTATGTTAGTTAAGCAAGCGTTTCGCCACAATTGTGACGATGCGATTATATTATATGGTAGGTGGAATGCTCTTGTTTATACATTTTGGAAGCATATAATATTACTAGCTGTTACCCGCGGCTTTGCCCGCGTTCGCGTCGCAACTATATGTATGACTGTTGTTGTTACTACCTAATACGTCACTATCGAATATATTTAGGTTAAAGTACAACGTTACATAACCATAATTATTAAGTTATAAAACTGTCAGTCATAAAAATTTCCGCGCACGCTTTCCTCGCAATTTTTTTGACCTTTTATGACATTAACAGTTTTATGGCCTAAGAAGTCATTATAGATGAACCTAAAGTCCAATTTGTTATCTTCTATTATTAAGGTCAATAATTTGTATGAGTATATGAAGTGAATAAAAAATAAATATCCAAAAATATCTGAACACCCACACTTAACTGCCATAAAAAAGTAGTATTTGCCCTTTTATGCACCATTAACTGTCTTTTTATAACATTTTAGCCGAATTGGTCTAGCCGTTTGGCCAAGGAGTGGTCACACACTTACAACATTCAATTAAAAAATCTGTACACCCAGACTCGACTGCTTAAAAACAAAGTATCCTATGTCCTTTTATGCCCTATCAACTGTCTTTGAACATCATTTCAGTTGAATACGTCAAGCCGTTTCGCCGATAAGAGGCCATACATACGAGTATACAAAATTCATAAAAAAAATCTGTACACCCAGACTCGACTGGCAAAAATAAGTATTTTATGTTCTTCCATGTCCTATTGACAGTCTTTGTACAAAATTTCAGCCTAATCGGTTAACCCGTTTGACTGAGAAGAGATAACACATTTACCTATATTAAAATTCAATAAAAAAAATCTTGCCACCCAGCCAAACTTGACAGCCAGCAAAAAAGTATTCTATATTTTATTCTGCCCTATGAACTTTCTGTCTGTATGTCTTCTACAAAATTTTAGTCAAATCGGTCCAGCCGTTTGACCGTGAAGAAGACCCAAACAAATAAACAAACTGACTTTCGCATTTTTTAATGCTTACTAGCAATGTAGGTTGCATATTACTAGTGTTCTTGTTAACCTTTCCAACTAAGCTAAATATGCTTGTGTCTGGAGTAGATTCACGTCAATAGTGCAATGGATGGGGATCAAACTCACAATAATAATATTGGTGTGGATTTGATAAAGTGATAATTTTTGAAAATAAATTAGCTTATATGTTGTTCAAGAACTTACACTATCTACGTTTCCAATTTCATAAAAATCGATTAAGTTCTTATGGAGATACGTAGAAACAAACATTAATGAATTCTATTATTTCTCCAAATAAAGTTCATTTTCACACCCCCTAGTTTTAAATGAAAAATATCATTATTTGTACCGAGTTTTGAGTGAATCGGACCAAGGAATACGTGGCAACAAACATTACTGAATTTTCTATTTCATTCATTTTTACAAACAAAATCATTTTAAACACCACATAGGGGTAGATTTGAAAAATAAAAATACGTGCTTCGTTATTTATTTTAAGGTAGGAAGTACTTATTTGAAGTTTCGATAACAAAGACTATCTAATCTTGTTTCTCCATACAAACTTAGAACCCCGTTTCATCCCCTTAATGGGTGAATTTTGTAAAATTCTTTCTTAGCGGATACCTACGTCACAATAACTATCTGTATACCAAATTTCAGAGCAAGCCGAACCATATTGATTTTAAGACTTTGCTGTCTCATTTCACCCTCTTAGGGGTGAAATTTCGAAAAAGCCTGATACACGTATTCATTTATTTATTTACAGAAGTACTTTTGTGAAGTTTTGAATAAAAAGACTATCTAATCTTGTTTCTCCATACAAACTTTGCCGTCCTTTTCACCCCCTTTGAGGTTAAATTTTCAATAATCCTGGAATAAATCACTCTTAATTTCTTACCAACTAGCTAAATACCAATTTTTATCGCTTGAGCTTCAAAACTGACGGAGTTTCATACAAACTTTCCCCCCCTTTTTTACCCCTTTAAAGGGCGAATATCCAAAAATCTTGACTTAGCGCTCACTCACACTATAAAAGGAAGCGTGGTGCAAAATTTCAAGTTTCTAATCCTAGTAGTTTGGGCTTTGCATTGATATGTCAGTCAGTCAGTCAGTCAGTCCGTCATTCCGTCATTAAGTCAGTATTCCCGTTTATATATTTTAGATAAAATGTTTTTGATAGTCAGGATGTTGTTACTCCTAAAAGTGTTAATGTTACCAAGTAGTTTATTCTGATAAATTATAAATAAAAGTATTTAGTTATATTTCAGAAAATTCCTAAGCACATTACATTTCTAGAATTGTATCCATTACAACGCTTTATTTACATTTATAAAGAAGTTATTTCAGGTCGAAATGAGTTCCTGAATTCCAAAGTGGAAAGCATTGTCCAGCGGCGGCAAACCACCGTCAAAGACTCTATATCTTGAAAAGAATCCGTCAAATTAGTATATAACATGCTATGAATACGAAATGAGGTCAAATAGGGCACTCTATTATATCGAAATAAAATATTCAGGTCCATTCATTACATAAGTAGGTACGCGTTGACATGCCGAAAGGCGTTGTCTTAGTTTGTACAGTTGGCAGCACAGTCAATGGCAGGGTACTGTTAAAAACAAATTAGAAAGAATATTTTTTGGCTTTTCTCTCACCGCTTTCAATGAAATGCATCTGCTTTGGTAGAGAAACCTGTTGAAACGTTTATTTAAGTGACTTCCGTAAGAATCTACACAGTACACATATATAGATAGAGCACGTGTGTATCTTGTACGAGTTGCTTAACAGTTTATATTAATAATGTTCTCTAATGAAAATACATAAATCTCTATAGGTACTCACCGATATTTGAAATTGAATTGTTAAATAAGTCAATAACTCAAAATAATCTTAATAGCCTGAAAGCGATTCATTTTCTGTCTGAGCTATAATACATGTACCCTGAAAGTTGTATCTAAGTAGTAAATATCGACAACTTAAATGAGTATAATCCCTACTCGGTCGCAGCTCATATGAAAGTATAATAGAATTGATTTGATATTCGATTGCGTCCGCCACGCGACCACGACCACACAGTGCAGTGTGAAGAAGGCCTAATGGAATGACACGGCCTTTGTAAACGCCGCCCAATTCTAATGCCTATTCACATGGCATTTCACCTCTTTGTTGCTTCATTTCTGATAGTAATAGTCTTATTACGTTTCCAAAGAAATCTCCAACCTGACAACTCATTGTTGGTCAAGTAATGAAACCGATTTTGTGCTTAACAAAAACATGGTACTTTTAATGCGTTCGATTGTCGAGCGAACAGATTTTATATGCTCTTTATGACCGAGATAACCTTTGTGTACTCGCCGATTGGTTTTCTTTAAAAAACATGTTTCTCTGATTGCCTTCTGCTTTATGTGCAAAGGGTATCGATGCGAGGTAATCGGCGGCCGTTATGCGCAGAATTGTTTGTTACACTCGAATCTCGCAATTAGAATATGAAACCTCACAGTCATAATTATCAGCGAGTATAAATCGCATTTGATAGGTTGCAATCCCAGAGCCAACAGCATTAATTGCGTTCTCTGAACTCTGACCGAGCTCAGCACTGCGCGGTTATCGCAAGCACCTCATATGTTCAGTAAAGCGGCGCTGTGTGACGTAGAGCCTCATATAAATTTTACTATAGCCACATTAATGTCGCGACGTGAAATTGATTTGCAGCCAGAAACATATTATGATTGTGAAAACGGGGTTTACGATTTATTTACACAATACGATATCGACGGAACATTACAATCTGTCAGTCCAACTCGCGAGCGAGATCGTGAAGCGAAATCGCACAAAAATCTGTTCGAATCAGCCCAAACGAATTAATTATGCAAAACACTAGTCATATTTAACGCGCAAACATAATGTATCTAATGGATTTGCCATTAACGTCACTTACAATCGGTTAAAAATTATCCGACTGAAAGAACGATGTAACGAAGTGATGTATTTAGCCGTGTATTTAATTGGTTTATTATTACCGGCCATGTAATAATTTAATGCAGTTTTGTGGTGCGTAGAAAGAATTGAAGACGCTTATGTCGATTACCATCAACGGTTTTATTGGCTTTGAGTTTTAACAGGTGATATTAAAGAACAAAAGCGATAGTCCATAAAATTGTAATATACTGGTATACTGTAATATACTGATACTACTATATGAATGGAACAAAATGAAAATCGAAGTAAACCATTACAATCAAAGCAGATTAACGCGAAACAAAGGTAGATCGCGGATTGCCCCATCGAAGTTACTCAAATTGAAAATGGGAGCCGTCGATGCAAAGAAGGTTAAGAAATCCAATCACTGTTCGACAATGGCACTGATAACTGGAAAGTACTACTAAGGTTGATGAAAATGTGATTGGTAATTAAAGTTGACACAGAAATGCGAATAGTGAATTCAAAATCTTCATTTATACGGTCACGGTTTGGCTCTTACGTTTAGCTTTAAATGATCGACTCTGTTTCAATTTCGTATAACACGAATGCGTGGGTTGAACGAATCGGTACACGATTATGTGATTGTGAGAAAAATTGTATGCGTTATAGTGCAATGCTGTCCATGGCTAGGTTTAGTGTGTGATTATGGTCCGCGGTGACGAGTCTCGCGTTAGCCATGAATAAAACACGTAAGTTTGAAGTTCCATTGAAAAAATGTTAAGTGTCCGACAATTGGGCGAATATTGGTTTAGATTTTTTTTCCCTATTATTGATGTTATTCGCTCCCGTGTGCCACCCTAGTAGTTCATTGTCGAAAACAACTTGTGCATGATCCAGAAGAGCTTCCGGACGATTAGTTTCCTATGAATGTTGAACCTTGTTGTTAAGTTCGCCTCCTTTTGCGTTAATATTTTTACAATGTTTGCGAATTCTATTACGCATTGTTGAGTCGAGGTCGTTTTTGTGCGTTTGTTGTGTGAGCCTTATATCAATTGTACTCTTGACTGATCCTGTTTCACTATGAAAATATAAGGACGTAAATTGAATGAAAATACCTTATACAAATGCCATTTATATTCAAAAAATTAATGCCTTGTTATCGAGCTAAGTGCTAACGTTATTAGCTCTAATGATTACAAGATTACGTGTTAACAGTAAACAATTGAAATTCCAAGAAAAATGCGTTTAATTATTATTAATTACTATTCGATAATTAATCCTGATAAAAAGTAGGTAATAGAGGACACAAATAATGAAGTGATATGATTATAAAAGCCACCCACATTTGAATAGCAACGTTATTTTATTACTGCGCGTTATGCGTCATAAATATTTCGGGAACATAAAATTAACACTCAAAAACATGGTCTGTCGAGGCACCGCAAAGTCTACGGGTCCTGACAAAAAATATGGGGATCGCTTGCAG
The DNA here is from genome assembly GCA_954871355.1 of Cabera pusaria. Lineage (NCBI taxonomy): Eukaryota > Metazoa > Arthropoda > Insecta > Lepidoptera > Geometridae > Cabera > Cabera pusaria. Next base: position 14,136,194 of record OX940901.1, read on the forward strand.
AAACCACCACGAAGCCTGAGACTCAAAAAAGGATAACATCCGAAGTTGAAGAAAACCCCATGAGCTCTTAACTTTAAGATTGAATTTTGAATATCAAAGGTGTAATTCCTGTTGATTTCATTGCTTATTTTTGTTAGCCACAATCATTGACCATATGTGTTTGTGTTACGGTTCATTTTCGATTCTCTTGTCTCCACAAATTCGGTTTTTCATATTATTAAAGGACATACTTGTTGACATGTTGTCTAATTGATTGGTGTTTCACAGCAGGGGTCTAGGGGTTTACATGCGGCGGAACCTTTGTAGAATTATATGAAATTGATAAACTATAAATGCCTTCACAAGTGGTAGATGCCACTGTTAGAGTTTTTTTGGAAATTAGGTTGTGTCAATCATGTGAAAGAATGTTAGATTCGTTTTAAAATTTATGAACTTTGGGATTGTGGGTATTCTAACAGCGCGGCCGCGTGAAAAAACTCATCTTTTTATATCATTCTAACTTATAAATCTCGTAAGTCCTTACTTTGTCTAAGAGTTAACAATTTAAAGTTAATTCCGTTATGAAAGAGTAAACTCATCAAAACATACTAATTTGGCTTTTCCAAGTATGTATCCATCAACTTGCAATTGCATTACTACATACTACCTTTTTGTAAATTGGAATTTTGAAGCAACAACAGCAACAAGGGAATATGTTACACTAACTTTATTGAACATACCGGTTATTTACCTAATGTGACACAAATTATAAATTATATTCACATTAAATATGAATAATTCTCGCGAAAACTTTCAAACTATAAATTATAAAGGTGTAAAATGTTGCACAAACATCCAATAGCAAAATTTGTAAAAACATCTTATTTGTTTATTGAATGCCCGATGTGGGTTTACTTACATATATAACGTACATTTGTAATGTAACCTAGCATGATTATTTTAAATTAGTTACATCAATGAGTGAATTCTAATTCTGAATTATTTTTTAATGTCTTATATCAAATACCCGCATGAAAACCATAAAACACATCAACGTTTCGTCTCTACCATAATCTAATAAAGGCTCGTAAAGTTTTTATGACTTCTCATTCTCCATAGAAGTTAAACTTTACAAAGCCATTGCAAAAATGCACAGCCGTCGGCGTCTTTTGACGTTAGGTGGTCCCCTATCCCCAATGATGTGATTATAATAGCCACATTTACTCTCACACCAGATACAAGATTGTCCAGAATGTCATATTATCTCGAAGGCACCGCCAATAGTCGCAAACTTAATTATAGCCAAGTACCTACGCGATAAATCGATAGTTAATTTTTTGATGGCTTTCTTTCCAATGATCAAAACGATGACTCATCCATACACCATAAAGTTACAGTATCTTGGATCATTATGTAATATATTTTTTGTATATCGACCGATGTAATTCTCTCGACTTTTTGTAACAAAGGCCAGAAATAGTTTTAAGTGTTATCGTTTCTGCTTGACCGCATTTGTGTTAAAGAAATTGGATACTCTCGCCTGAGAACACTGGCAATGGAACGTAAAATTACTAAGTGATCGAAGCCTACCGATGATATCCGAAGTTCTGAAGGTGCTCACGACTTGATGTGGATGTGGCAGGTCGTGTTCCAAACGTGCTTGCATTGTGCTCTCCACGTATTGTAACTATTGATCTGCCACGCTTTATTTGCTTTTAATACGGCTACTGGTTTGGCCTACTTACCTTTTTGCCATTGAATTCGTTCACTATTTCATAATCGTTTTCATTTCCATTTCATTCTTCTTTATGTTATGCATAGTTATTGAGCTTTTTCACTGCAGGTCTGATTTTGAACAAGATTAATATTTCACGTTTTAACGAACATATAATGGCTCAATCGGTTCAGTAAATTGTCTCAAATTGCGTCAAATGTGTAGCTGGCACAAGGTAAAAATGTTAGGTTGTACTCATCTAGTACATTTTCAGTAGTTAAATCAATTGCTTGGGACATTTTAAATTGTAAAGGCATAATTTAACAAAAATACATTTCAAGGTTTCTCGTTTGATGAAGATTTCTAAAAATATTTTTGTTTCAGGTCAGGGCCGAATGAATCAGCTCGGTGGGGTGTTCATAAACGGGCGACCGCTACCCAACCACATTCGACTGAAGATTGTAGAGATGGCAGCAGCGGGAGTCCGACCTTGCGTCATCTCGCGACAACTACGCGTCTCACATGGATGTGTCTCCAAGATCCTCAACAGATATCAGGTAAAGAGGTGCCATTAAAATTATACTTTATTCCAATTCCAATAATAAACAAATCAAGCAAGATAAGAAGCACATATTGTATTTATTGACCCACTCATTGTGTTACAGGAGACTGGATCAATCCGTCCGGGAGTGATCGGAGGATCAAAACCGAGAGTAGCGACACCAGAGGTAGAAAACAGGATCGAGGAACTCAAGAGACAAAACCCAGGTATATTCTCCTGGGAGATTAGAGATAAACTTATAAAAGAAGGCATCTGTGATAAAAATACCGCACCCTCGGTCAGTTCCATATCACGACTTATAAGAGGAGGCAAAAGGGACGAATCAGATCCTAGAAGAAATCACAGCATTGATGGTATTCTAGGTAAGTGTGAGCTTACCTTAGATCCTTCCCGTTTTGTAGTTATTTTCAAAAACTCTGATTTTTGTTCCCTCGTCTGCAATAAGCTGTAGTCGAAAGCTGTGTGCCTACTTGGATCAGAATAGAAAGTTTAATATGTTGTATACTCAGTTCGCTGCCTAGTTTGTTTGAGCACTAAAAACCGCTTTAAAAGAGAAAACCACACTGTATTTGCACTAAACTTTATATTGCTCTAGTGCACTAGACTCTAGCTAGATTAAACATTCATAAGGTGACCTATTCAATATTCATTTATGTTAGCATTGGTGCAAACTATTGTTTAAAACGTTTTGTCCCAGAAAGAAAATAATACAATTTGAACGTAAAGACCTTCGACAAATAACTATCCGTATATAACAAGCCGTGTGATCGTAGTCCTTAACGCCAATTCGATACTCATAATCACTTAATTAAGTTCAAAGCGGACTATTATTATAAATGTATTTCTATAATGAGGCCGTCGCGCCGGGACGTTTGCAAACTTTACAAAATGGCGTATAAAGTTAATAATCCACGTAAAGGTGCAGCGCAGCGCGCGCGCACGCTACGGCAGCGCCCCTTGTGTCGGCTTCGAAATTGTAGGTTATAAAAATGAAATTAGTATCCAAAGGTGTTATTATCCCATCGCGTTTGGCCGCGAGGCTTGCATTACGACAATCTGTCCGTACTGCACGTCTTGTGCCGTATAGCTATCCAATATAAAATGGCGCTCCTAATATCCCGGTTCAGTGACGGAGCGGTGCCGGCGAGATTCTGCGCGCCGATAAGATTATGCATATTAAGTTGTGTGCGGCTAAATAATATCTACACTGGAAAAGCTTTTGAGTCCACGGCGAGCATTGGAAATTTGCAGTTCGTGCTCGCTCGGTGACGGTGTAACGGTATTTTTCGGTAAGCAGTTTTTCGCGGAAATATTTGCATACTCGCGCCGTCGAAATTAAACTTTTAAAGCTATTCGAAGAATTAATTATGTGTCGATGCCTACCGCCGATAAATCAATTATACTTCACAGTTTGTAATAAAATAATAATCGGCAAACTGACGAATACTTTGACAAACGTCGGAGCCTCATAAAATAAGATAAGAACGACATCAACGCGCTCGGCGCTTTCATTATCAACTAGCGTAAAGCAATATTTATTGAGGCCCAAATTCATTTGAAGCCACTAACATAATGTAATGTGGTTACGTTTAATTTAATCGAGGCCGCGTGTGGTCTGCGCGGTAGTCCGACTAATAATCGACATGAAACAAAATAAAATGACCAGCTAGAAAGTCGCTATAAAGATGACGATGACAACTTTTTATGTAACATTACTACTATTCGCACCCAAAGCTCTTGATAGCCACAATTCGTCACGTAATTTGATTACCAAGCATGAATGATTATTGGAGGTTGCTACTGGCATTTTACTTACTACCTACATTTATGATGACCATAATAAAATTATTCGATAAATGTCAATCCTCATATAACTATGTGCTTACTTCCGCTACGCATCAACAAGTTTTCTTTTTTCAAAAGGTCCGTCGTCTTGTGAAGATTCTGACACCGAGTCGGAGCCGGGAATCACCTTGAAGAGGAAGCAGCGAAGATCCAGGACAACATTTTCTGGGGACCAACTTGAAGCTTTAGAACGTGCCTTCACTAGAACTCAATACCCTGATGTTTACACGAGGGAAGAGTTAGCGCAGAAGACGAAACTGACCGAAGCTAGAGTTCAGGTAAGCATCTGCCATGACTACCAACCCGAAACCAGTCAAGCGTGTCAATGATGGATGAACGCAATCAAACTAACCCATTGTTAGATCACTTCGACTTCCCGCCCCCACAAAAGCAGGGCGTGAAAAAAATAACCTAAATTACCTTTGTAATTAATTATAACAATACTAAGTAAGCTACCATATGCCGCTTATTGCTACCGTTGTTGTACCAGTTCCTTTCGATTATTTTAACCCATAAATTGTAGGGTTCAAAGTAAAGTGTAATCGAGCCCAACCTATCATTATGTTATAACATTATTCAAGCGAGTTTAATTAAACAAAATCTTCCCTCCGACGATCACAATGTTGAAGGAAATCAATTTATGTATCGAGAATACATTTGAATGCATAAGTGATTGCAATCTGGATGATTAGCTCGGGGAACCTTGCAGAAACAATTTCTTGATTACTTTATGTCTAGCAGTTACAAATTCTATTAGGAGTTTGTGTAGTAACTGTCGCTTAGATAAATGAACTAATAACATGATGTATTTGTCCAGGTCTGGTTTTCAAACCGAAGAGCGCGACTCCGCAAGCAACTCAACTCTCAGCAGTTAAGCGCCTTCAATACGATGTCCTTGCAATCTGCCTTCCCTTCTGTTCACCAGCAATATGAACCACCGTCAAGTTTCAACGCACAATGTGCGTCATGGCAACAATCTTACTCCACTGCGCTCGGCAACAGCTCAGTTCTGAACTCTGCTCTCGCACCATCTCTCCATCAATCTGCTTTAACGGCTCCTTCTGTTTGTCAATCGGCTCTTGCATCGTCTCTCCATCCTCCCACTTCCACCGCTTTCTCCTCTAGCAATCTAACTCCCTTGTCACATTCTTCTGAACTTCCTACTCCTTTACAAGCATCGACGGATGTGACTCCTCCCAGTTCAAGCCCTGTAACGAGCAGTCCCTCGGTGAATCATACGAGTGCGATCACGTACCAACATTCGACGTACGCAAGCCCCAGCGAAGTGACCCACCCTTACGGCTACGGCGACTATTCGAAACAAGAGCACGCCATGTCCGCCCACAACCATTGGACCTCGAGACAGCTGAGCGGCCATCCCCAGAACAAATTATCCGAAGTCGGCGCGTGGCCGGAAAATTATAGGTAAGATAAATTCATATCGTGTTTATATTTTGATTTAATGTAAAGCAAACATTCATAATATCTCAATAATCCCTGACGGCGACTAAGTAGTCTCATGAATTATTGATGTATTCAGCTACTCATGTTCTGAGTCGTATTGAACAGATGAATATGCAATCATAAAATGACCTTTGCCGGCGGGTTTAAAATAACTATCAATTAAGCGAATGCTAGGTGTACCCGGCTGTTACGATAATGGTACATTTATGTTGTTTATTCGCAATGACATCACTGTGAGTTACTCATTTTGCTGGGCTTATGATGTGTCAATGGTGGATGATGTAAAGCTCTGCGTAGCGTGTAATACGTCCGGTGGGTACCCCAGCCGACCATCGATCGCAAATCTTTGCACGGACGTTTTATTTCTTTTCACCTTGCTTTATCATTAGCCGGAGCGGCCGCTAATCAATTAAGAGTGTAAGAAGTTGGCCATTATACGGCGCACGGGTGGTTATTACAGCCCGAGCTCGGTAATATGCCGATCTGATCGTGAACGCAATAGGGCTGCGAATTTTATACGAGATTCGATCGGTTTTCAATTAAATTTTTAAGTTATTTTTTACTACAAAGCATAGTGGGATATCTCGGGTACGTCGGAAGATAAAGTGGGTCATAGAGCTAGAACATTTCACTCGTGCTGGGCCGAATAAAATGTGTAACTTCCACAGTGAATTTGTCGAATGAATGTGACAAATACATTGTCGCATTGTGCTGTATACGGCGACGACATTTATCTGTGTTATCGAGACAAAGCACGTCTATAAACCTCGATGGACCACACACAATATCCACTCTTTTACAATGGCGGACAAACTAATAATATATGGGTTAGCCGCATGTGTCGGTCTGTCTTATCTAGTCCTTCGCTCGCTTGATTGACGTAACCACTCGCCTCGACAACTATTTATTTTGTCTGCCAAAAAAATCTCGTGGACATGGATGACCAACGTTTTTATTTTATTTTCGCTACGTTTATGGAGCATATGCTATGAATTTTGTACATCACTAACTACAATCTCCAAGAATTACTACCGTGTCAGTAATTTGCGTCTGCGGCTACGATGTTAATTTAAATTGGCCATCTATTAATAACGACGGAATTGCTGCCTCTAATTAAAAGTGACAGTCATTAGCTATAAATACCTAAAGCTACGCGGAGATTGTCATTTAAGATCAATTCTACTTTGATTGTAATATATTTGACTTGCAAAATATTGTTTTATAATACACACCCTAAGTTCCTCGGTTGCGTATTACGAACACCATTCATTTTGGCAATCAACTGAGACCCTTTATCAAGTAAATAATATAGCTTGATATTGTAATTTGAACGTGCTTTCTATAACTGTTTATTCAAGGTTTAAAATTTTGAAACAACCTGACTTGACTGAAAAGATTTTAAGACAAAAAGAAGATTCATTTACGCAGGACGTTGTAACGTTGAATATATTCTATGAAACTAGGTTCCGATTATTCTATGAGTTGTAACTGAGGCATATGACTAACCGCAGATAAAACAACGTATGGTTTCGACCAGCGATTAATGAAAGGCCGAACGTGACATTAGAACAGTGAACCCGCACATTACCGAAGCAGACCCGGCATTAAAACTTATCTGCACTGCAATACTTCCCGAGTGCTCGCGTGTACACTTCAGGAAAAGAGCACCGGGCAATTTTCTACTCTATGTCCGGATGATAAGGTCATAAGTACCAGGAACTATTTATTTTGCTAACGCTGCTGTTTGAAAGAGTTTAATGTGTTGTGAATGAGTTAGCTTCTAAGAACAGAAACAAGTAGTTTCCCAGATTTAAAACTCTGTTGCTTCGTGTATAGGCTTTTGTTGTCATCTAGATTTTCATTTGTTTTTTACCGACTTCACAAAAAAGGAGGGGGTTCTCAATTTGACTGTTTTTTAAATGTTTGTTACCTCAGAACTCCGACAATTCTTAACCGATTTGAAAAAATATTTTTTTGTTTAAAAGATTATGCTCCCATTCAAATTTTATCGAGGTTTGACAATTATCTCCGGAGATATGGAGATAAACAATATAAGCAAATTTGTATACTTAGATAACATGATTATAACTAGCCAGTACTTTTACTATCGCGGCATGTGAAGTTAGTTTTTTTCGTTTTTTACTATCATAAATTATTACTTCTGATGCTAACAAAAGTAGATAGCAATAAACGTTTAATTCATTAATTCGTGTCAGTATGTCAGCGTAAGTACATGACACTGCAAGTATTTCTAAGCTTCTGGGTGGATACAAAAAATCGAAACATCTGCTATTACACATTTATTTGCAATATAATTGATATCATCGGTTTCTCTATAATTAGTGATCCATAATTAAAAATGATAATAACTTCATCAGAGAACTGGATTGCTTCCGTTGCGTGATCCATCGCCGTTATCTCATTCCGTCATAAAAGGCCAAAAACTCAAACACGATTTCATGAAAGTTTTAACCCATTTGCTGCGCTTTAATGTACCTAACGTTCATCGAAAGGCCAAAAAAAACTGAAAAAATATTTTCGCGTTACAATAACTTTATAAAACTGTAAAGCTCAGTTTACTGATATAATAAGTCACTTCATGTCATTTTAAGTATCACCTTTGTTCAAGTTTTACGTTGAAGCCACAAAATGAAGCTTAATTTGGTTATAGTAGACAGGGCCTCTGACTTATGAGTTTTATTGGACAGCCGGTCACGATGCGCTTCCGAAAACGTTGATTTCAATAGACTCGGTGACCTTTACCAAATTATATGGCTATGGTAGACAAAATAACTAATAGGTATGTATTAGAGCAATTAAAGCCACCGCTCTGTGATTATTTGTTCTGGTCTCGATAGGTCGGGAGAGTAATGTTAGTAGTTTACGTTCTGTTTTCCGGTTCATATAGTTCTGTGGCCGTTTGGCTGGATCCCACGGACGATATATTGCTTCATTTTGCAGTGAAAATAACTAGAAATAGGATTCCTTTTCTGTTTATTTGACACTTGATAAATATGTTTCGTGTTTTCGTAACGTGGTTTATCGATTAGGGTTTTGAGATATTTTTTCAATTTTTTTTGGCGAATTCTTTATATACATACCCGCTATGCATAAGCGAGCTAAACGAACGTCAGCAAACCTCTATTCGTTATTCGCTCGACCGATCTGGTCACGGTTTTAGATTTTAGAATATTCTGTAGTAAGTCTATCCTAAATTAACGTATGTTTTTTTCTTTGTTACAGTTCATTCTTCGGCACCAACGCTGCACATTATACGTCCCACGCGCATTCGCCTAGCGAAGCTAAGTCTGGCTATCCCTACATTGGCCAACTAGGAGGGATGGACATGGGCAGGGTTCACTAATAATTTAATAAACTCCCGAAAAATTAAATACTTATACAAAATACCTACATACACTTTTCTATATTTCCATTTACCAACCTTTTCGTTAAATACCTTCCTATAACTATTGAATAGTCTTACTATTGAGCATTATTTAAATTTTAACGACATATCAATCAGTGCCTTGTAAAACAGATGATAAAGCATATTATTTTAATACGATGTACTCGTAAATGTTGACTGCTATACACTTTATATAGCGCTAATTAGATTGTAAATAGTCATTTTAATTAAATTCTGTAAGATTTACTTACTTTCACTTGTATTGTATTATAGATTAATATTTAATTATATTCTGTAATTTACTCACATTGTATATTTTTTTCGGTTCCTAATTACACTTAAGTAACAAATTTTGCACTTAGATAAATAACCTTCATTTTCAAAGCTTTTTAATTTTGTAACTATTATATCTTTAAAATAAAAAGTTATTGTACTGTAAAAGTTGTTATCGTGTTTTAAGTAATACCGAGTTTAGATAATATTTTACTGTATATTAAAAAATATCTTTTTGATGCGAATGTTAATTACAAATTAAAATATTGCACTTGCGACTCTTTAGTACGTCAATTATGCGTAACATAAAGGCTCGTTTACACGATTCAATTGTTTCATCAATTTTAATAAACGAAACGCGAATATAAGAAAATGCAACTATATACTCGTACCGTATAGCTTAATCTCGTTCGGTTAGTTGACGATTAAAATGAATGGTGTAAGCGGTACCTACCTTAAAATAATATTGGTACTGTAAATCGATCTCTAGACATTATAACCGACTTTCGTAATTCCTGGAGTATGAAAATTGTATTGCCTTAAATGAAGTTGTGATGTTATAAAATAGTGTATTTATTTCATGTTATTTACTCTAATTTAGTATATATATTAAAATCTAAGCACTCTGTATTATAATAGTTTATCCAAAATAAATGAATGCTAATTGAAATAATACGATTATTTTCTATTTTTTACCATGTGTTTAGACGCGGCTTCGCTCGCGTTAACTGAAGTAAGTAGGTAATCATTGAACTGAAAACTTCTTTAGCGGCGTTGTGAACTTTTTGGAATGGGTAAAAAACGACAAACTCGCGTCAGGACTCAGGACCTCGCGTCAGGTCACGTCACCTGATCGAAAATTCGTAAGACGGAGGGAGAGTACACCAAATGCACAACGTTAATATTTAAGTTTTAGTGATCATGTTACAGTACCTACAAGATGTTCTATTCTACCTTCTGGGTTATCTGTGTGACAAATGTCAACCAAACTTGTTGAGGTGTTTCTACGTGTTATGAAAAAATACGCACGAGGGTGATGCCGAAAATTGTCGCCGTACTCTAAAATTTATAATTATGTGGGTAGGAAGGTAAAAACTCAATTAAACTCGCTTATTTACAAAACGGAAAAAACCGAGTTTAAATGCTGCGCGAGTCAATTTCAGTACTATGTTTAAAGTGTTTATCACCATATCTCTAGAGATAGGTACTTAACCCTCTTATCTCGATAAAATTGCAATGAGACCAAATGAAAAGCATATTCTTAAACAAAAAAATAATTTTACAAATTGGTTACTAAATGACGAAGTTCAGAGGTAACAAACATAAAATAAACTGGCCAAGTGCAAGTCGGACTCGCACTAGTAGGGTTCCGTACCATACTACAGAATTTTATAAGATCGAGCAAAAAATACCACTATCATTTTTCGCCAGCAAAAAATAATAATTAATAAACATTTTATTTCTTATAACGCCATCTAACGTATAACAAAGGTGTTAAAGATCGAAATTTCAATATGACGCCATCTATGGGACGTTTACCTAACTAAGCGTTCATAGATGGCGTGAAATGCCGAAAAAAACACGTTTCTTGTATCGGGACCCTCTATTATTTTTAACTTTATTCTGTTTTTAGTATTTGTTGTTGTAGCGGCAACAGAAATACATCATCTGTGAAAATTTCAACTGTCTAACTATCACGGTTCATGAGATACAGCCTGGTGACAGACGGACAGACAGACAGACAGACATACAGATAGACAGACAGACAGACAGACGGACAGCGGAGTCTTAGTAATAGGGTCCCGTTTTACCCTTTGGGTACGGAACCCTAAAAATACAGTAAAATAAAGAACCTCTTCCTTTTTCTTAAGTGAAAATCCTCGGATAAATAAATAAAGGTATAATATAGGTAAATATTCAATTCTAATAACACCCTGGTGGTAGCGCACTTGCTGGTATAGCAATGTGGATAATAGAACGTTCATCCTTTTTCTTCATCATCAATCCGTTGCCAAACATCTGACGTTGTGACCGAAACTGTTCTTGACTGTTTTTGAGAGCCATTGCCCATTCTAGGCTTGGTGTGCTACCACGGTAATGCATGTTATGTGGTGCTACCAGCCTCGATCACATCGTCATTTACCAACAGGTGAGATAGGTAGTGGTGAAATGCTAGCTAATATGCTATATTTAATATTCGTTTAAAAACTAAAAAGCTGACACATGCCGTCCGAATTGTTATCAGTAACAAATTTGAGATGTTATGTTTCTTTGAAGTGTTACACACTTATATTTTTGTAAATTGTTAATAACAATCCAAAATTTCATCCAGATGCTCTGCCAATTAAGCTTAACTGGCAGAGCACCTGGATATGTTATCCAGGAGGTTGCGGGTTCAAGTCCCGTTGGTACGATGACATTTTGGATTGTGTTTAACAAGTTTGAGATGTTTATCTTCGTATCTCTGAAGTAACTTTTGTAATCTGTGTCTCTGGAAATAATCATCAGATTGCAATTAATAGTATAAAATAGGACTGCAGCGGAGATATATATACTCCATAGAAAAAAAAAGAATCATTTCAATCGGTTCACAATTGGCGGAGAAAACGAGTAATTTCCACCTTTTTGAAAGTTCAGGGGTTTTAGTTCTTTAGAGGGTGGCGTAATCGGGAGAACAGTCGGCTTTGATGGCAGAGGTACCGAGTTCAAACCCCGCCGTGCACCAATGGATTTTTCTATCGAAAAATGTATGTGCGCTTTTTTTCACATTGCCCTCCGGTGAAGGAAAACATCGTTAAGAAACCAACAACCCCCGCATGGTGGTAGGACACTATTTAGTGTCCGCCTGGCCAGCTACCTACCTCAAGTTAGAAAATCTGTCGCAAAAACATCGAATGTGTTCCGGCAGCTATCCTTGAGAGCCAGTTCCCATTCTAGGCCTTGCGTGCTAACCATCTTCGACTGCATCGTCACTTACCAATAGGTGAGAGAGATAGTGGTCAAACGCTGGCCTACTAGTTATTAAAAAAACCCGTTAAAAACAGTACTTATTCTTAACTTAGTAAGATGCGACCACACCGCGGAGTCCTGCGTCCGCGTGCGCGTTTGCGATCTGATCTGAATTTCCATAGTATTCTGATCGCCGTAGATCGCGTTTAGTGTGAACCAGTCGGTACAAATACTACTGCGCCATCTGATCGCTGCTTAGATCGCGCACGCAGGACGCCGCGGTGTGGTCGTACCATAAGTTTAGTTAGTAACTTTATTTAGTTGTATCACAGAATAAATAAGAGGTTGTGTTCTAATTTTCTTAACCTTACAATGCAATCAAAATTAAAAATGTAGACATGACTTAAACACATTGAGAAAATTACAGTGTATTGTAATATCCAAATAGGGATATCCAATTAATGTCACGTACAGGGAATTAATGTCGTGTTGATTAAATCCGGTGTTACAGACGCTAGTGTTTAGATACCTCATATCCATCTACTTGTCGAAAACAGATGAGATTTCTGTGTAGATTAGATGGAATACCTACTCGTTAATGTTGTCGTTTGGGATCGCTTAAATGTAAGAGTTATTATAAATACAGAATTCAAAGATCCTACGATAGCGTGGCCATGTCATGAGAATAGCACTAGAGCATAAGACCAGAAGAGTTCTAGAAAAATTAACAGCATCAAGACAGCAAAAACGACGATTAGAAACTGAAAATATGGACCATGACAGTCCAGTCTAGCAAGGCTATTTTAATTTTATTTTTTTATCTTATAGGCTAGCGTTTGACCACTATCTCACCTGTTGGTAAATGATGATGCGACCGAAGATGGTAAGCACGCTAGGCATAGAATGGGAACCGGCTCATTCATAAAAACATTTGAAAACTGCCTCTCCATTGACTTGCAATTCACATCCGATCGGTAAAATTGACTTATTTATTTTCGGAAAAATCAATGACCAATGGAAAGATTTTTACGACGAAATTATAGCTCACGTATTAATCAATATTCAAATTTGAAAATGACCCTTCCGGAAGGAAGCTATGGCGTGTGATTTTGCCGCTACGGGCGCTAGTTGACTACAAATTCCGCGAAGTGACGTCAAATGTCATTTATAATTTAGGATATATTCCAAACTGACATTGACATATCATTAAATTTGAAATTTCATGTGTATAAAACGGGTGAACATGGGCTATTTAGAAGGAGCTTGAGAACGTAGTGGTTATATTCTCTTTGGAGCTTGAGCTCCCTAGCATTCCCCTAGATCCCCTTGGGCTTATCAGCAGTATCCTTTTTAGCCACAAAAATCTCATTTAACATAACCAAAATTCCTGCATTCATGGAATACCTAGTACATATCAAACTTCGTCTGTAATTGTAATATCAAACCATGCTTACGTACCGCGAATTTAATTTAAATTCATCTTCCATTTCGACAATGGAATGTATGGTAGGTTTCAGTTCTGCGCCATATGGGGTGTAATTAGGCAGTCAAACGCAAGCCAGCTATTGAGTGAATTCGTGATATTCAGTGGCGGAACCATTCCAAACTTAATATCACTTTGTATGTAGGTATAGTGCGACAAAATAAGTTATGCTGTTGTTGAAAGCACGTTAAAGTAGATGAGTCCTGTGATTGGGCACTGTCTTGTGTCTATCTGGCACCACCCACAAATTGGAATAATCTGTCGCCAAACATATAGCGGTGTATTTCGACAGCTGTCCTTGGGATGTAGTTCCCATTCCAGGACTAGCGTGCTACCATAATTCTCGAACACATCTTCACTTACCAGTAGATGAGATAGTACTTAGCCAAACTCTAACCTACATGTTATAAAAAAAAATGTGCTATGCGATCTAACTTAGAACGTAGATATTAGTTTAATCAGTATTTCAATAAAAACAACAGCACAAGCTATAGAAATATCAGTACAAGCTAAAAAAATATTTACGGTCGAATTGAGAAACCTCCTCCTTTTTTTTTTGAAGTCGGTTAAAATTAATATGTGTTGCGATCTAACTGAGGATGAAGATATAGTTTAATCAGTATTGTGACATATGTTTCGTTTTTTCCTCGTATCATGTTTCGAGTAGCACAGCGTTTGCGGTCGAACTATAATCGTCTGCACGGTTTGATAAAATTATTAAGTTTATTAAACAGTTATGCAATGCTTAATTTAGTATGATGTTCTGGTGTAGCATTCATATATTTCTATGAAAAGATTTTTTTTATTACCCCACTATATGAGGGTTATGATTTTGACCGACATGTAGGTACTACTTACGTTTGTGTGTCTATTCAGTCATAACTTCATCTCCTTTAGGTACATAATTTAATAAATGAGGTATTTTGTTACACACAATCTAAAATTTCATCGTACCGACGGGACTCGAACCCGCACCCCCCGGATTACATGTCTAGGTGCTCTGACTAATTATAAATGAGGTAATGTTGGAAGCTTCTTGATTAACTGCTGGATATATGCTATGTGATGACAAATTAAATATGGCGCTCTCTAAAGGACATAAAGATATGAACTAAATTATACAGAGATGAATGTTCAAGAGGGCGTGGATGGCCAAATCCGAAACTATGAGGTGTTACTAATAAGGAATGAATTATGGGAAGTAATATAATAAGGAAAACTTAAGGAAAGTTACGTTACATTTTAATAAACTTCATATTTAAAGACAATATTGTCTTTAATAAGCATACCTACATTACCTGTACCTTGTGCAAAATGATGCTCAGTATCATTTTAACACACGCCCGCAGCGCAGTCATCTTCACAATATTATGTTCTAATCTCAAACTATCATAAAAAAGGCAGACGGAGGTAACGTAATGGAGCCCCGGGTAGAGACCTACCTCTCATTACGTGGATCAAGGGAACCTAGACAAGATAAACTACAAAAGACGGGCTATAACAGTTATATTCCTATAGATTCTACCATACTCTACGATACTTATCTTAAATAACACTTAGAGTTTATCACTGCTCTTCTACAAAAATCCTCTATATAGACCTTGTGACGTATATCAATTCATTAGCCAAAGTCTGCATCTTAGCTTGTCGCAGCTCCTCCCGTATGAACATCATTTCTGGACGTAGCTGTTGGTGAGCCTTCGGACCCATGCCGATGGTCCGTTGAGGGTCTATACCCGCTAGCTGCTGGTCGAATCTGGCTCCCACATCGGCTTCCAGGACGCCAGCATCTATCATGCATCTCATTGAAGGCTCTGGATACAATTCTGTTATTATTTAAGCGTATTACTCAAGCATTTAGTATTTATTAATACTAAATGCTTGAGTAATACGCTTCCGCGCTCAGTTTGCTACCAAGCGGCAGCAGGGTCGGACGCTTCCGTGCAGAATTGCTTCACAGCGTTGCTTACGTAGTAATCATGCCGGACTGAGCGCGGAAACTTATTACTCAAGAATTTGGTATTACTGAACTTGCGGCCACTCGGGTGTTCGGCACGAATATGTCTGCCTTTTTTATGATAGTCTGAAGTTCTAATTTCAAATTGTTATTGTTTTTTCGCTGTTAGGATAGGTACAGTAACCGGATCTTACAGTCTTAGATTAATTTCTCTGGGAGTATGTAAAACACGAAATCTACAAAGACTTACAAATAATCTACAATATCACAAATAATGGAATTGAAGAATGGAAAACAACCTCTGGAATATATTCTAATTGGTATCAATAATATTGTAATGCTTAATACAGTACAATCCTTGTGACGACAGATCCAGCTAGCTATGTACAATTTTTTCACTTGAGAACAATTATGGCCATCATTTTGAACAATTAATCAGTTAAGGTTTAATAGGTAATGTAACGTAAGAAAAATAAAACAGTATTTTATTAAAAAATAGCTCTTTCTTTGAGTTTGCCTTATGACATTACTTCTCATTATTCGTTCCTTATAAGTGACACTGTCGAATGGTGTAAGTAATAATTCAGACTGTTTTTTTTAAGTGAAAACTTCTTTAGCGCCGTTGTGAACTTTTTGGGATGGGTAAAAAATGATAAACTCGAGCCAGGACCTCGCGTTAGGATACGTGACCAGTAGGGCCTACTAGGGCTATTCTGTAAGCTATCTCGGAAGCGGAATCCGCGGTGAGATTTGAATTTCGTATTACGAAATTCAACCATATCACGATCGTGTTACGATTGAATTTCGTACTACGAAAATCGCATCTCACCGCGGATTCCGTTTTCGAGATATCTTACAGAATAGCCCTACTGTTCGAAAATTCGTAAGACGGAGGGATAGTAGAAACTTTTTTGGGATGGGAACAAAATGTTAAACTCTTTTTAACCGACTTCAAAAAAGGAGGAGGTTTCTCAATTCGACCGTATTATTATATATATTTTTTTAATGTTTGTTCGCGGATAACTTCGTCGTTTATGAACCGATTTGAATTATTCTTCTTTTGCTGGAAAGAAGATATCTCAAGTGTAGTACCATTGTAATTTTATCGAGGTCTGATTAGTATCTCCAGAGATATTGAGATAAACTCCTCAAAATTGGTACTGAAAATGAATAGTGCGGCATTGAAGTCGGTTCTTTTTAATTTTTTAAACGATATTATTTTTATATCTAATAGGCTAGCGTTTGACCACTATCTCACCCGTTGGTAATTGATGATGCGGTCGAAGACGGTAAGCACGCTAGGCCTAGAATGGGAACTGGCTCTTAAGGATAGCTGCCGGAACACATTAGATGTTTCGCGACAGATTTTCTAACTTGAGGGTGGTAGCTGGCCAGGTGGACACTAGATAGTGTCCTACCACTATGCGGGGGTGTTGGTATCTTAACGATGTTTTTCCTTCACCTACTATGAGAAGCGCACATATATTTTTCGATAGAAAAATCCATTGGTGCACGGCGGGGTTTGAACTCGGTACTTCTGGCATCAAAGCCGACCGTTCACCGGGCCCTCACCGTTCTCCCGAAAACGCATCAGGACACGTGACCTGATCGAATATTCTTAAGACGGAGGGACAGTAGACCAAATGCTCAACGTTAGTGTTCAAGTTTTCACTTCTGCCGGCACACCTGTTGGTTTTTTTTCAAAATCCAATGGGTTCGATTCCAGGCTAGGAATATTTATTTTTAAAAGGCCAATGATGCAGTTTTAGTTTTTATTAAAGTCGGGCTCGAGAGTCCTTTGAGTATTTTTCGCTATTCCTAATAGTTTCAGATTTAGCCATCCACGGCCTATTGAAAAAATCATCCTGTATATTTCTTAATGATGCTGAGTTGGGTATCAAATGAAAGGGCTTATTATTTAGACATTTACATATTGTTAGCTGTTGCTCGCGGCTTTACTTGCATGAACCCAAAAATCGAGAATAAATCCATCCTCGACTGCATCATCACTTACCAACAGGTGAGATAGTGGTCAAACGCTAGCCTATATATGATAAAAAAACAACGGGTTGCACTCCGGGAGTGCCGGCCAAAATAGTAACTATTATATAATCTGTGGCCGAAGTGAAAACTAGAACACGTAATTTTTGAATATTTTGGAATGACACCTCGCGCAAGCGCCCGCTCCATCTTACGAATTTTCGACTTACGATCAGGACACGTGACCCTGACGCGAGTTTAACATTTTTTACCCATCCCATGAAAATTGCACAACGCAGCTGCGTTCTTCTTTAGCTAAAGAAGTTTTCACTTTTTTTAAAGTCTTTTTCAGTAGTCGGGTTTTAGATTTTGTACTTACTTTTACGCTTGTGACATGTTGAGAGACGATTCCTGCTTATAACAATAACTGCGGCACGTAAAACTCTGGATAGCCTAGAATTGTACGCGTCAGTGCACTGCATCTATTACTTCAAGACATAATCTATATTGACCTATAATTTCAAAATCGAGTTTTTGACCTAAAAAAGCTCACAATTGGTCTAGAAACACGCACTGGTAGATTTGGTAGTTTCTTTGAAAGTTTTACGATCAATGCTTCTGATATGTTATGAATTCTCATCGTTATCAAAGATCTATGAAAGTGTATTTTACCAAGGTTAAAATGAGAAACTCGAGGACAAAAAGCAAAAATTAAAAATTCGAGACAATAAGTAAACATTTCCACAACAATAGCGTATTGTTCTTATAACCACATTGTATTATTCGTCTTCTATGATATATGCTTGCTTATGAAAAAACCATAATTCGGGTGTAAAATTAGGTAAAATCAATGTTCAATAAAGTACGTTTTACATAGTCGTACGTCATACTTAGGTCAATTCACCAGTATCGGCTTATTATTTTCATTGTGAAATATCAATTGCAACCACTTGACTCCCTCCAGAAAAGAGCCGCTAGACTTGTTGACGACCCTAAGCTAACTGATAAATTGAAACCTTCGAGTCTTCGTTGCGACGTTGGCTCTCTTAGCCTTTTCTATTGGTACTACGACGGGGAATGTTCTGAAGAGCTTTTTAATATCATAATATCTCCGTCCCGTTTCTATCATCGAAACTCCGTCGTTGAGAGGCACGCTGTTGCGAAAAAAAATTCAAGTGGTGCGCATTTTCGACAAGCCGTCGTATTAAAAGACGCTGTTACGAAAATATTCTTATGTGTAGTACGCTAGATCGATAGTCACGGTATCGAAAGTAATGCAAATCACTAGGCTAGGTTAGGTTTGAACTGCGACATAATCACGCGCGAACCAGAGAAGCGAGCGTGCCGCGGCAACGGCCGGCGAAGCGCTATGCTATGTACCTACTTCGAATAGCAACAATGGATTTTGATACCGTGACTCTCGATCTAGATACTACATATAAAAATATTTTCGTTACAGCGGCTTTCGGTACAACGGCTTTTTGAAAGGGCGTACCACTTACATTTTTTTTGCAGCAGCGTGCCTCGCAACGGCGGCATTCAAATCTACATATCAGACCCGTTTAAGGCACTATTAAATATCTACCTAGCTAGCTATCACTCTCAAGTACGATAATCTGTCGCCAAATACTGCGTATTCTGACAGCTGTTCCCATACTAGGCTTAGCGTGTTACCGACAACAATGTCATTGTACAACAGTTATGATAGTATAGTAAATTAATCGCTAACCTACAATTCTAGATCTAGGCTATTCAAGAAAAACGTAGGTTTAGGCTACTACTTGTATCTATTTATTCACGCTGACAAAGTAACTACATAGTTATTACCGATGCATACCTGTCATCACTAACGCCCAACAAAGCGGGATTAACCTAAGCTTCTGTAAAGCTGTATCTCGTTTTACACAACGAACCATACTTGCAATCGCTGTATCGATCGCCGAAACAAAAATGCAAGCTGTAAGCAATATGTGGCGGTATAAATAAATGTTTGTTATATCGGCATGATGAAAGCTTATAACTACTGCTAAATAGCCACTTCTGAAAAGAAAAGTCTTTATTAGGGTTCCGTAGCCGAATGGCAAAAAACGGAAACCTTATAGATTCGTCATGTCTGTCTGACTGTCCGTCCGTATGTCACAGCCACTTTATTCCGAAACTATTATGACTACATATGTAGTTGAAACTTGGTAAGTAGGTGTATTCTGTAAACAGCTTTACGATTTTTATACAAAAATAAAAAAATAAAAAGGTTAATAATATACATACAGCTGAAATTAAAAAAAAAATATTTTCATCAAAACTATACGTTCGGTGAGTCTATAAAAAGGTAGATATGTTTAAAAATGACATTGAGGTTCCTAATACCATTTTTGCTCCAAAGTCAATCATTTAATGGGAGATAAGCAAGCGTTTGACCACTATCTTACCGGATGTTAAATGATGATGTAGCACTTATACTTGCCTAGATGTTCACTCGCCATTTAAAGACCCCCGGATTTTAGCAGAAAATTCCTTAATAACCTAACCCTTTATTTTAGAGATATTGCACATTGCATGTATTTGTTCAATTAATAACCATAAGAATTCAATATTCAAAATGAATTAAAACTACGATAGCTACGCAATACATTTATTTTTAGCATTGTCATAAAACTGTGCATAGCAACGTTTTTACGTAAATTCCGCAGCAGACCAATTCACTGATTGAACGTACTTTAGTCACAGATCAATTAGGAGTTACTACCTAAGTTTTGCGGAAAACGTGATCGAGGTTTTTTCTTTAAAAACAGATCGAATAAAAAGTTTTCGGTAAGGCACACGCGTGGGAACGGATGGCGGCTGTAACTTTGACTGTTTGTGACCACGTTCAGTGATCTGGATCAAAGAAACAGTGGATACGGTGACGTTTTAAAGTATGCGCAGACCAACGTGTGTTGTGTGCAAACAATAGCAAACATAGACGTTAGCACGCTAGTAGATCGCTGACTGATCGCGTTTCGTGTAAATAAGGCTTGCTCGCTAGAAGACTGATACCGCGGCTGCAAGATGATTTCGTTGGTCTGTGAGGTATCTTTTATTTGATACATTATAGGCACTGTTAACACTAATTTGTAAATTAAAACACTAAATCGTTAAAGGAAAAACACTTGATCTGGTCTCATATTATCTCTGTAATAGAATGAGGATGGTTGAGGTCAACGGCGTCAGATCATCAGGATCTCTTAATAAAATGGGAGTTCCATTGTCTTACAGCGTTTGTCCACAACAACGGCACCGGGACGTCAACGGGAACAAAATGCCGGCGCCGAAGTAGCGGCACATATGTAGGGGTAACTGGGTGCACTCTATCCTCCCTTTATATTTACCCTGTAAAATCACTTTTATAGGCTAGATTGGACATATTTTAGAGCCAAAATGTTAGTACATGAACTGTCCAAGTTTTTCGTCCCGTACCAAATTTGTCTGCTCTATGGCATAATGCGTCTACGCGCGCGTGACGTTTGAGCGAAATGACTTTGACGTCTGTCACTTCGCGACTGTCATAGCGCCATCGCCCAGCTATGTGAATCATTCATTCAGATGAGAATTGGTTTTTGCTTTTGGCATCGGTATGCATTAAAAACGACACGGGTCGAATTATTACCAATAGATTTTGTTGAAAACGCATTAATTTTGATCCCCTTGGGACGACTTTGGAATTGGTGTTAATTGCACGCGATTTACGCGCAACCGGGCGCCGTCGTAATTATAATCCTTTTGGTGAACTGATTGAAATAATAATACATTTTGTGGACGAGTCACTTGAACTTTGGAGTTATCTTCAAGTATCCACGCCGTTGGACTAAGGATCGATCATCGACACGAGTCAGGGAAGTACCACAAAATCTTAAGAATTGAATGTGATCACATCCATTTTTAGGAAGGAAAAACCCCACTTGCAAGATATTCGAACTCGGTTATAACCTCGAATTTGACCACCTTAAACGCCGTGTAATCGCGGTTTTTTTGCCAGGATTTCGAGGTTATCACGTAATCCACGACACACGCTTCCACTCTTAAACAGGACGTGGTACACCTCCCTTTTGGATATCCCTGGTCGTAAACACCAAGTTCCCTTAGAAGTAAAACGGTGTGGGCCATTGTTTGTAAATAATAAATTACATAAACAAAAAACTGGGATTTGCACCAAGTGTCCTCGTACATGGGAGACTTGATTCCGCATAAAAGGAGACTTGACAGGACAAATAGTAATATTTTTCTATGGGAGACTTCCCTGACTCGTGTCGATGATCGATCCTTAGTCCAACGGCGTGGATACTTGAAGATAACTCCAAAGTTCAAGTGACTCGTCCACAAAATGTATTATTATTTCAATCAGTTCACCAAAGGGATTATAATTACGACGGCGCCCGGTTGCGCGTAAATCGCGTGCAATTAACACCAATTCCAAAGTCGTCCCAAGGGGATCAAAATTAACGCGTTTTGAACAAAATCTATTGGTAATAATTCGACCCGTGTCGTTTTTAATGCATACCGATGCCAAAAGCAAAAACCAATTCTCATCTGAATGAATGCTTCACATAGCTGGGCGACGGCGCTATGACAGTCGCGAAGTGACAGACGTCAAAGTCATTTCGCTCAAACGTCACGCGCGCGTAGACGCATTATGCCATAGAGCAGGCAAATTTGGTACGGGACAAATTAAAAAATTAAAAAGATACCTATTTCCTATGTTTGTCATCCTGTGAATTTGAGTTATTAGCACAATATTTTTACATAGGTACGATTTCGAGAGTTCGTCATTAAGAACTGCAGTTCTTAATGACGAACTCTCATGACATGATTTTCAGTTATTTTATCAACAAAATAAAACTAGCAAAAATTTGGTTTCACTGCGTGAAAAACAATCACCATACGCCATGACACAAACTGTTGGTTTAGGGTCTAAACTTTAGACGTTTCATCTTTTTCGTAAATGTCATACCGTACCATAGACAAGTGGTTAGTTGCGACTATAATCAGTTTTTTCTGCGCCTCGTCTAAGAAACACTTGACCACTATCTCAACTGATGGTAGGAATCGTGCTTGTCCGGAAATGGAAGATGACAGTGACAGTAAATGAAGGACAACTCACCAACTAAAGTCAAGATGTCCTCAGCCAGCCTAAAAGACGGGTTCGCAACACTATGCAAACCATCTTTTAGGCTTCTAGGCTAGCAGGCGTCGAATATCATGCGTAATAAGAAGTGTAATGTGTATATGTAGTATATTATGAAAACAAGTAATATTTTAAAAACCTTTCTTAAAAAGCAAGCAACAACATAATCTCTGACCAAAGTAAGTCAAGATAAATCCAACAAGCCCAAGCACGACGGCTTTTCCATGTGTAGTTTAAGAGTTCCTACAGCCACCATGCGGTTTCATAGTTAGACCATAGACATTAACTTCGTCTATAGTAGGTAGGTACTTGTTAAGTTAAATCCAACGAGCCCAAACACGATGGGTTTTTCAGGTGTAGTTAAGGAGTTCAATGGTAACATAACATTGCTCTGTCATCTGATTCACATATGTATGCAACATTTCAGCTCATTCAAACTCCGGGAAGTGGTTAAATTTTCAACTGTTAAATTTTACCCAAAAATAAAACAGGGCAAGCTAAATGAAAGCTTAATATGGTATAACTTTGAAGGCTCGAATTTTGAAGCGATTGAGAGATTTTGTGGATAAGAGGCAAATTTAATTTTAAATAATGTCTCTTCTAGTCTTTTTATAGATGCCATATCTAAATGCACAAGACTCGATGACGGTCAAGAAAATCGTGCCACCATTTTAATTGAACATGACGAATCAAGTTTGTTGGAAAAACTGGGCGGGGACTGTTTACGGAGGCGGATGCGACAACTAGAACATTTTAGATGATTACATTTGATTAGTTGAAAGTATGTATATGTGATGATGTTGCATGAACAGCACCAGACTAAACGCAAGTTTAGGTATATATAGAGAAAAGCCATTTGTAGTTGTTATTATTTATTAATTTTTATAATTATAAATTAATAAATATTTTTAATAAGCTTCACTGATCGATTCAGAAGTAATTTACGCTACAATAATGTGCGAAATGCCAAAAAATTTAGGTAAGCATCGAATTATAACCATAGTTAATACTATTGCAGTTTGTAGGTATATTTGTTTGCTTGTTACCTCTTTACACTCAAACAGCTGAAATATTGCACAGGGACTTGTACTATTCATTATTCTGTGACAGGGCAGGCCTGTCGCACTCCGCGCTGTAGCTATGAAACTACAAGTACTTCCGCGCACCCTCTCGGGTCCATGTTCAGTCAGTTAAGTGTCACGCGCGCTCTCGATCGGCCGCGCGCCTTACTTGTACCTACCTCATTATTATATTCCTTGCTTACGATATTAACATACAAAAATATTATTCAGTATGTCTAAACGAAGGGCTACAAAGCATTGCGTAGCATACGTTTATACATACTTATACTTTTTTACATACTCATTTTCAATTGAACGTAGAACATTATTTTCTACCGACTTTCCAAACAGAAGGAGGTTCTTAATTCGTCTTTGTGTGTATGTTACGCGATTACTCCGTCAATTGTGAACCGATTTGAATGATTTTTTTTAAATCGGTAGAGTTCGTAGCCGAGGTGGTACCATTGTAATTTCGTCGAGATCTGATGAGGGTCTCCAGAGATATGACGATAAACGTCTCAAACTTGCAACCGAAACTGACTCGCGTGGCATGGAAGTCGGTTGTTTTAGTTTTAACTATCTTAATTAAAGTATAACTGTAGTACTTTTATCCTACCTCGACATTAAACATGAATGTAGCACTTTAAATATACTCATTACATTGTTCTACCTTAAAGTATTCTGCTACCAATTAAAGGCTTCAATAAGTTATCTTATAACATTCAACCCTATAGGAGAGGCCGCGAGTTGACCGAGTTATTCAGACTCTCGCTGTGCGGACTTACGGTGCATTTCACTGTGCGCAACACGCGGTTCATAGTTACTATTAGTTGATACTGTGACGCAAATTCAAGGTCGCACTCGAGGCGTGAAGCGCATTTTGAACGTTACCGACGTTGTAACTAGGTTTAATCTCGCCTTTTTGCTCTCAGGGAGTGCAATTTCTGTACTTGTACTATTCATTATTCTGTGACAGGGATAGCTGATAGGATAGAATAGTACATACGATACTTTTTTACGCAGGTGAAGCCTGGGGGCGCAGCTATAATATAGTATTGGTACTTCGTTCCGTATAACATTTTCCTATAATAAGTACTCAGTGGCGCATTGGGAAAATTATCGGCTTTGACGCCAAAGATAGCGGGTTGAAATCCCCGCCATGCACCAATAGATTTTTTTATCTAAAAAAGTAAACGCGCATTACACATTGGGGCCACTGTTGGCCACCGATGAAGGGAAATCATCCTTAGGAAATCCTATCATAGTGGTACGACATTGTTTTGTGTTTGCCTGGCCAGCTACTGTTATTACGTTGTAAAGTGATAATGTGATGGAAGATAAAACACGCTTTCCCAGAATAGTTCAGACTCCTGGATTATACTTGTCGAGAAACAACCTTAGACAAGGCGTTTGTACACAAACAGTTTTTATCTGGATACTCAGGTGTACATTTTATAAATACTATACATATAGTGATTGGTATTTTCTAATTAATGAGTAGCGGGATAAGCAGCTGCAGCTGCTGCAGCAATATGCTGCATTAGAATACTAAAAACAACAGAAAAGTTGTAGTGTGCAACTATTACGTACCTTATATTATCTACCTATGCCTACAGCTTGCAAGAAAATTTGAAAGAAATATCATAAAATATAGGCAAAATACTTAATACATAGACTCAATAAAAGCACATAATGGTGCCTACACATAAGCCTTCTAGTTCCATCATCTATAATAAAACGAAATTACTCAAGCCATAAACGAAACGCATCTTCAGATCTGTCGGCCGTAGACAGCCGGCCGCCTCCATCGTTAAGCCTCCAATAAACGATTATTTTAATACCCCTATGACTCACAATCGAATATTTTTAATAGCATCAAATTTTTCATTATAGTATTTGCGTATCGGACAATCGTAATCGTGTCTAACGACTACTAAAACATGTAAAACTCTCCATTCGATTGTTCCCACAGCGCGTGAGAACGTCAAAACGGGCTAACTGTTTAGCAATTAAACATTTAAAAATGGCAGAGACAATAATAGCGGTCGGGAGCGCAGGTGTCGGTTCGCCGATGCCGTCGAAAATCGGCGATAATCGGTCGACGACTTTGGTTTTTCGGAAAAGTCGGTGGTTGATCGATTTTCACAGCGGATAATGCACGCACGTGTCTCGATCAGACTCGACATGGATTCGACACACTGTCGCTTGGACGATTGAGTGAATACTTAACTGGGCCGAGACAGGTTGTTTGTCGAGATGAAAACGGGGCTTTCATTAAGTTACATTTACAAATTAGACGGACAAATATATATTACGTAAGTATAAGTAATAACGTTCCATGTAGAAATTGTTCTATTATTTATTCTGTGGTAGAACTTACACTTCTTGCTTGACATCATAGCCCATTTTAGGTGCTACAAAAGGTTTCGTTTCAGTAAATAACCTGATACAATACGGATTGATTTCCTGAGCTCCAGTTTTGTGTGCAACTAGTTCGGAAGATGGTTTGGGACAGTTCGCTTTCTCGCAAGCTCGCACGATGTGGTCTTAGAAGGAATGGATGATGGAGAACTATCTCATTGACCACTACTTACTTAGTAACTTTTTACGTGCCTGGCGGCATGGTAGTACTTATATTATTACTAGCCTATGGCCTAATCCATAATTCTGGCTATGTGCAAAATCGGTTCAGTCGTTTGATCGTGAAGAAGTCCCAAATTAACGAACCAAAATTTATTTGTTTGTTTATACAAACTGACTTTCGCATAATATTGGTGTTGATATCTTTACTTATACTCGTGAAGTACTTACTTCACGTGTATTATCCACTAGTACCTAAGCTTTAACGAGAAGCTATAAAAGGCATATACGATTAAATAAAATGATTCGATAGATAAACAATCAAACTCAAACAGTGAACACTGACACACTTCTCAGGACCTAAGTTAAACGCGAGACGACATTTATGAACAGCCAGAAGACATTGAAAAGTCGAAATTGCTTCTCAAGAAAGCTATTTAGCAGCGTAACGAAAGCATTTTCGTAGCAAAAATTCACAATCACCCTACAATATTTGAGTACGGCACTTGACTCCGTCGTAGTTTCTATTATCGGTTCTCACGAGAAATGATTCGACATTCCGATAAAATGTCCACAAAATTCCCGGTGAAACGAGAAAGTCGTGCATGTCCATCGATCGTCCGGCCAAAAAACGCGGCATATCGTTTCCAATTTTTTGTCGAAGCTAGCTCCTATTGAGAAACGATAGGCAATTGTTTAATTAGGCGCTGTAAATGCTCATCATTTCTCGAAGTCGCAGATACAAGTTTCATGTAATTGAACCTGTTGTTTGTGTCAATAAATAGTAGTATTATAAAATAACGGCATTCATTATCTGCGAGATGCGCGGCACAAAGCGGCGGACATTCGTTCCGTGTTATTGTCTCACATTCTGTCAGTCTGCAAGGAATTGTAATTCTGTAGCGTATAAAAGGAACGAGGGTGTCGACGCGCCGTTTTGTTTTCCAATCAACAATAGTGAAGACTTTCGACGGTCACTCGGACCTCATACTGTGACCCTTTATAGTAATGTAACATGCCTTGTTTTGAACAAATTATTAGTCTGGTTTAGCATAGAGGGGAGAACAAACGGTCGTGATTCCTGTTAGCGAGTTCAGTAACAATGATTTATTTATAGTATGTGAGTCATCGGTAGCTATTAGTTAAGCGTATTGTCTTACAGGGTCTCCTCAGTTTAGAGCTCAGCGAGCGTCCTCTCAGCTTGACGGCTTTGCGTGTTTACAAACATTTTATAGAGGTGTTATGTTTAATGGCTTCTATAGACGGTGGACTTTATTGTTTCGGTGACAAAGATTGAGCGTAGGTGCCAGCGATGGGAATCAAACAATCAGATTCGCTACAGTTATGTTTTTAGCCGCTGATTTGTTAAGCTTGTCGATTTTAATTGACAATTACAATCTTTTACAATACTTTCTACAATTTTATCATACTTCTTCGAGAGATTCTTTTAGCATTTTTCTACAAATCATAATCAAATTGAAGTTTTTTTTTTGAGATTTTTTTGCTTGGTTTATTGCAAAACAACACTTACTTAAATACTTTCTTCATAGAATTCTGTGATATAAGTCATTCAGTAAGAAACAGCGGTTATTTTTTTATTACAAGCTTTTATTTAACTTGCCATGTTATGTACCTATGTATGTATGTTTGTTTGTGTGAGTCAAATCTTGAAAGCTAAATAAGAAGCACTCTCTGACGTTCGATTGGATTCAAATTTAGTTTACTTCGGTGACAGTGCAATAATATGGCACCACAGAGCTGAGTGGAAGTCTCTACATTGATAACGATGTGTCCTGTGGAAGCAAAACGTCTTATAGAAGGAGATGCAGCTAGACAGTTGTTATCTGCATCTCTTATCGTATCGACGATTATCGCTCGAAATTCATCGCTATTCATGTAGAGACACTAGAGACTACCCGGCCCTGATGATAGAACCGGGCCATAGGGACTAGAACTCCGTATAACTAATGGTTGGATACTCCAATTTGGGTTAGTAATGTAATGTTATCATACGTTCTTTTCTATTTAAAATGTTTACGTCTTTAACAAAAACCTTTGGTTAAAAAATATTTCATCTTTTATTATTTTATGTTTACTCACAAACTAAGAAGGCATAGTTATTTCGTTTGCTAATACAAAAGTATATGCATGTAACAAAAGTTTAACGTACTTTCGTAAACTAGCGTAAATCTGGGAATAATACACGATATATCGCTTGGAAAGGGTAAACGAATCCCGTATAAAACGGCGACGTGCCAGTTATTAAATAAAACAATACTGGTTATTAAACAAATCTTCTAGTAGTTCGTGAAATCGTTGTCCAACATTTGTCATCGGAAAACAATAGCAGGCAGTTAGGCCAATGTCACCAATTGTTAAACTCCTCACAATAGCTGTAGTAACAGTAAAGGAGGACAATTTTATTGTTTTACAACTTCAACTGCATAGCTTCTGTAGCCGCAGGAGGTAGCACCCTAAAATATTGAGTAAAAACTCAAAATACGGGCAATTAAATAGATTTACAACCGTTTATGAGTTTCCCAGAATGCTGAGTTCTCGAGCTACGTCTTTTGTTTTTTCTCATGACGAATTTGTGATGATCGGCCGCCGTTGTTTGTACAGTGAAATTAAAAGGCTTTTATATGGAGAAAAGCAGAATATTTATGACTATGATTGCTTTATAGCTTTTATTGAAAAGTCTGGGATATTTTCTTTCACACACTATAAAAGTTATAAACATTGTATGTATACGTTTCTTACTAAATTTGTATATATACGTTGATAAGTGTGAGGCGTGTGACAATAGAGCTGTAGTAAAACTGAATTAACATGTGTTTAGATGTACTTATGGTCCGGTTTTAAGCTTTAAATATATCGTATGAATAACATAAATTCCTTGCGTTTTGAAAGGGACCGTCTCATCTTTTTTAATAGTAGGAATATATAGTGTTTGACCACTACCTCACCCAACAACATTCAATGAACTCAACTGTTAGTTGGTGACCTAACAGTGACAATATGACCAGGATGGTAGTACGCCTTTATAGACGTGGCAACTGGCTTTCAAAGACAGAATTGAGATACGGATAGGTAGCACTATGTTTGGCGTAAGATTTTCCAACGTAAGGGTGGCCGCTGGTCAGGCAGATACTAGACGTGTAAGTATTTACTTACCAGTGCAACCTAGAAGATTGGGAAAATATGAAGTCACTTAGTACAATTTATCGCTATCATTATTTTATTCGATGTAATCTCTTGGGTACTAAATATCGTAATACGCCCAGTCCTTTGGAAGGCATAGACGGAGCCGAAACCAACGTCAAGAGGCCCTTTACGATATATTACTTAATTATAAATTAATGTCTATGGATGAGAGGATATGATGAACTATAGAAATATAGTACCAAATTATCATGTTATTGTTCTGAGCTTATTGTAGTCTGATTTCTGGTCTATGGGATGAGGTACGAGGCACCCGCCAATTTATGCCTCATTTCAAGATATTTCATTATCATTATCATTACATACCATAAAAAATGTTTAAACTAACATGAATCATAAATGTTAGTTTAATGAATCAGTAGTCTGCGCCAGTCCATGCCATATAATATGCTAGACATAGGCTTCTGCTGGTCGCTATGATTTATGTGCTTTTCATTTGGCACTATTTTTAACTTCAGGTCCTTTAAATATGATAAACCATGAAAGTGTCTCACTTATATATGTATCAGAAAATTGTCATTTTAAGGAGCGTAAAGACATTGTAGCTTTGTCTGTTGAACGATGTATTGAATTATCTTGTATAGAGCTGGGGCAACATATAGTCATCTGTGTATACAGACCTCCATCGGCTGATTATAAAATGTTTGAGACAATTATGGAAGAAGTCATGATGAAAGTCTTCAACACCCCGAAATCTTTGATAGTTTGCGGTGACTTTAATGTTAATTTAATTGAGCAGTCACCGCTCAGTGATAAGTTAAAAAATTTATTTCTTAGCTTCAATTTAAAGCATCTTTTTAACCAGCCGACTAGAATCACTAGCTCATCAGCAACCTGCTTGGACAATGTGTTTTGCAACTGTGAACCTGAGAAAATTGCAATCTTTGATAAACTTGGCTCCGACCATCTGGGACAGAGTGCCACATTTTCATGTAAAACATCCACCAAAGGTCAAGAATACACATACAGGCCCATTACAACCAATCGGGTTGAACAGTTTGTGGATATCATTGACAAGCAACTAATGAACCTAATATTTTCTGAGGATCCCGATGACCTATGCAGCACTTTATCTCAAATATTGAGTGCAGAGTTCAATAATATTTTTAAATTTAAAACTATTACAAGAGCTGGGAAAA
The DNA here is from genome assembly GCA_954871355.1 of Cabera pusaria. Classification (NCBI taxonomy): domain Eukaryota; kingdom Metazoa; phylum Arthropoda; class Insecta; order Lepidoptera; family Geometridae; genus Cabera; species Cabera pusaria. The sequence continues at coordinate 14,166,969 of OX940901.1, forward strand.
TTCGGTTCGATGACTGGGCTACTCCTGGTATTTACAAAAGTAGAAATAATTTGTACAACTTATACTCACAAAAACAAATTAATTTACACAATACTAAATTCATAAATCACTTAAAACTATATTCCAAAACTTTTAAAGTGGTTTGTCAGACAGCAAAATCTTTGCATTTTAGTAGAAAAATTAAGCATGCTGATGATAAAATAAAAACAACATGGAAAATCATCAATACTGAAACTGGAAAAATAAAACAAAGAGACAGTAAGATCATCTTAAAAATTATCAATAAATTAATCATGGATAGTAATGAGGTTGCCAATACATTTGATGAGTTCTTCTCTCAAGTACCCATTACTACCACTCAGTCCATAAATTCTAGTCCCGCTGATGCTTATTCTATATTATCAAAGTGTGTAAATAAATGTGATACCTTGTTCCAGTTCAAACACGTAACTGCAGACTCAATTGTGAAAACATTTAAAATGCTCAAACAAAAGAAAACCGAGGACCTGTGGGGAATGTCAACCACAGTTCTCAGTTACATTATTACTGTTATTAGCCCATACTTAGCTTTTATTTTTAACAGATGCGTTGATCAAGGTGTCTTCCCGGATTTGATGAAAAAAAGTAAATTGATTCCTTTATTCAAATCAGTAAACAAAAATGATCCATCTAACTATAGACCAATCTCTATACTACCGGCATTGAGTAAAATTTTTGAAAAAGTAATATTAGACCAGCTTTTAACACATTTTAACATGAATGATCTTTTAAATAGCAAACAATTTGGATTTACTAAAGGGCGTTCTACTACTGATGCAGGAATAGGTCTTCTTAAACATATATTTGATGCATGGGAGAAAGCACAAGATGCTATTGGCGTGTTCTGTGACCTATCAAAAGCATTTGATTGTGTCTGTCATGAAACACTAATTTACAAATTAAAATACTACGGTGTTGAAGGTAAGGCACTTGATCTGGTATCATCATACCTCTGTAACAGAACACAGATGGTTGAAGTCAATGGCGTCAGGTCATCTGGATCCCTCATAAAAATGGGAGTCCCGCAGGGATCGATCCTAGGACCTTTTTTATTTCTAGTTTATATCAATGATTTACCGTCATTCGTACAGAACCTATGTGATATTGTTTTGTTCGCAGATGATACTTCCTTGATATTCAAAATAGATAGGACTACAATTAACTTTGACGATGTAAACAAATCAATAACACAGGTTCTGAATTGGTTTACAACCAATAACTTATTGTTAAACGCAAAAAAAACTAAATGTATTAATTTCTCTCTACCAAATGTAAAAAAGGGTATCCTAAATAGAAGTATATTAATAAATGATGAACCATTAGAACTTGTTGAATCCACAACATTCTTGGGCATCACCCTGGATTCAAAGCTTCTATGGGGTTCTCAAATATCGGTTCTAGCAGGTAGGTTAAGCTCCGCTGCATACGCAGTACGTAAAATTAGATTTTTAACGGACGAAGCCACTGCAAGATTGGTCTATTTCAGCTACTTCCACAGTATAATGTCTTATGGCATTTTATTGTGGGGGAAAGCCGCTGAAATCCAATCAATATTTGTTTTGCAGAAACGAGCTATTCGCTCTATATATAGTATGAGGTCGCGAGATTCACTTCGTGAAAAATTTAAGGAAATTAAAATTCTAACAGTGGCATGTCAATACATTTATGAAAATATTTTGTTCATACGCAAGAATATAAATGATTATAAGAAAAGGTCTGATGTACATAATTTTAATACAAGACATAAAAATAGATTAATTATACCTAATTTCAGACTGCAGAAAGTTAGTGGTTCATTCATGGGGAACTGTGTACGCTTTTACAATAAGCTACCTAAAGATATTGATCAATTGCCTATGAGCAAATTTAAAATCTATGTAAAATCCAATTTGATGAAAAAATCATACTATACAATAGGTGACTATATGGATGACAAAAATGCATGGCCTGAATGCCCCAAGTTCCAAGAACAAATATAAATTGTATTATAATTAATAATATATTGTTAAAATTTTAAAGCTGACATGTACAATTAATTTAAAAAAAAAAAGATAAAATGACAAGACAAGCCCCATAGAGTTTCTTGGTGTTTCTTCTCTGATGGGAGTATTTCCGAAACACCGGTAGATTCAACAGCCATTCAGTTTTCCCCTTTTGTCCGCAGATTTTCTTTCTAGGCTTGCCATTTTTATTTTTATTTAAACAATATTATGCAGCTGACAGACGGACTATCAGTTCCATTTGGATCATGATATGTACTGTGATCGGTATGCGTTTCTCTATGTTGTGTTTCACTATTTCACTTTTTTATTTTTTTTTATATAAAAATTGTCTGAAGTACTGAAACACACACTTACATGTAAGGTTGGTTTTAACCTACTTTAATTTTTTTTAAATATTCTGACGTAAACGATTGGATGACAGCTGAATGGTTCATTACTTTTTTTTTTTCTAATTCAAAGCGTTAAATTCTGCTTTTGCTATGTTTACTTGATAATTGGTTATGATTTATTTTATGATTTATGATTTTGACGTGTATATGTGCGTATATTTATACTGCCTACATACTGAATAAATGCTTTGATTCTTGATTCTTTGAGTGTAATGAAATAAAACATTGAGTATGCAGCAGTGATGAGCAGTCAGTCATGTTCGAAATAAAAAGGAGTACATACATTTTCGAAAACTTATGGTAGAAATTCTGCAAGAACAATAATTTTTTACATTTCGTCGCATTTGTTTTCTTCGCTTGAAATTATTAAGCAACAAGCTTTGCAAACTCTAAGAACTTTCAGGTACCTTTCAGGTTCTTTATAGGTACCTTGAGAATAACTTATAAAGAATTTACTTAGATTTAAATCTATATATATATATATATATATATATATATATATATATATATATAATCCAAAGTCCTGAAACCGAACTGTCCAAAGACTTGACTGAGATATCAACGCACAGCCCAAACCGCTTATCCTAGACACTTGAATTTTGGAGGGTATGTTCTTTGTAAAGTGCAGGCATCCACTAAGAAAGGATTTTTCAAAATTCCACCCCTAAGTGGGTGAAATTAAGGGTTGAACTTTCTATGAAACTTTTTATTCTCTGGATCAACTATTTTGAAAATTGGTACACATACTTTTTAATAAAAATAATGAGTTACGGGTGTCATAGTTTTTTCAAAATCATCCCCCACGCGTTTTTCTGACTGACTGAATGACTGCCTGATATACCAACGCACTGCCTAACCCACTGGTCCTAGAGACGTGATATTTGGAGGGTGTGTTCCTTGTAAAGTGCAAGTCCACTAAGAAATATTTTTTCAAAACTCCACCCCTAAGTGGGTGAAATGGAGGGTTGAACTTTCTATGAAACTTTTTATTCTCCGGATTAATCCAAAAAGACAGTTCTTAGGACAAAATAGGAAACAGGATACTTTTTTTTTACTGTCGAGTCTGGGTAACCAGATTTTTAATTAAATTTTGTAAATAATATATCTCTTCTCGGATAAACGGCTGGACCGATTTAACTGAAATTTTATGGAAAGACAGTCAATATGACAAAGAAGGACATAGGATACTTGTTTTGTCAGACGAGATTGGGTGTCGAGATTTTTTTTATTAAATTTTCTAAGCGTTTGACTTCTTATCAGATAAACAGATAAACCAATTCAGCTGAAACTTTGTGCAAAGATAGTCAATAGAACGTACAAGGACATAGGATTTTTTTTTTCTTCAGAAAAGTCTGGATATCTCGATTGTTTTATTGAATTTTGTAAATGTGTGACGTCATATTTGATAAACGGCCTAACCGTTTCAGCTGAAATTATGTACAAAGATAGTCAATAGAACATGCAAGGACATAGAATATTTCTTTTCTGATAGACAAGTCTGGATATCTAGATTTTAATTGAATTTTGTAAATGTGTGACGTCTTATCAGATCAGTGAGTAGAGCATAGTAGGACATCTAACACTTTTATTTTGGCAAACACTTAAACAGTACAACTTGGTATACCCTAACCATAATGATTAATGACTTTACAATAGAGGATATCGAGTTCGACCTTGAGTTGAAAGGTTATGAAGTCATAAAACTGTTAGGGTCATAAAAAGTCATGAAAACATTTCGCGCGCAAATTCACCACTCGCTGCCTCGCGCAACCATTCGCTTTATCTTCTTTGACCTTGGTCATCTATAGTGACTTTTTAAGTCATAAAACTGTCAGAGTCATAAAAATTCGTAAAAAATTAGTTCACGCTAGCGAAGCGGCGGGCAGATACTAGTTCTTAACATTAACATAACTAATTTCACCTTTTTGATATCAACTGCTGGTTATCCTATACTTTATATAGCAATCCTGTGCCAACTCAGTTTTTACAGACTTCAAAACATAGGACGTTTTCACATTTCCTTGCAACTTGGGCTAAAATGCTCGGATGTCCAGCTGTTCTCCTCTACAGGTCGCATTTATCGTGACCAACTCTCGTGGAATTTTGTAAGCAGTTTTGATAATTATATAGATTTTTTTTTTCATTCAGTGTTCAGACATTTTTCAATATGGTTGGAGATATAACAATTGAAAGGTTAAAAAATCATATTTTAGCTATTATATTATATTGCAAAAATGTTCAAAAATGTCACAATTTTTTGTTACCCTTACGCGACTTTTTGTTTGAACAAGTTTTTCATTCAAAAAACTTCAAGGTGGAAATTATGAATGAAAGAAATCGGCCAAGTGCGAGCTGGACTCGCGCACCGAGGCTTCCGTACAATTTTGTCAAACTAGGTTAAAAGTCAAATTTAACTTTGCAGTTCGATCCATAGAAAATGTATACAATACACAACCGCAAATAATAAGTTTGTAATAAAATAGAAAACCATTTATTCAGGCAAATACGCTGTACACAACAACAATACGCATATAAAGAGTAACAACCTAATTAAATAGTAAATTAATAATAAATTAACTTATTTTAGTTATTAAACTACATATTTAAAGTTTTAAATTTTTCCTATATAAGTGCTTCAGGACCTTGCTTTTTGCAAATTTCATGATTATAATAAGTCAACGGGAAAGTACCCTTTAGGATTTGATTCCCATGTGAAATCGCAAAATATGCAAAAATGTGCGACATTTGAAACGGTCGTATCTTTTGATCACGTTGACTTACAAATTTAATTTTGTCACAGCCAAAAGATACCGTAGTTATATATAAGTTTTAACTTGATATCTCTACGCGTTTCTGAGAAAAAAGGGTTTTGACCGACGGACAGACAGACAGACAGACCGACAGAAAACAAAGTGATCCTTTAAGGGTTCCTTCCATGTCTCTCAGCTTTTTTAAGGTGCGCGGTGAATATTTATTCAGTTTTAAGTCATGCTACTTGTACTTTTATTTTTATTCTGTGGTCATGCAAAGACAGACTCCCGTAGTCTACTGCTCTCAAAAATGGCTACTAGTAAATTACTGACCAAATACAGACAATAAATTGGTCGATACAAAATACCAGGTACAGACCACCTGGTATTTTGTATGTCTAACGTAAGTACTAAAATCTTCAGTAAGCTTACGCAATAAGCTCTCTGAGAACTTCTGCAGGCCTAAAAATAAATATATTTATTTTAGCATTTACATCAATGCAACTTTAAGATGTATGTGGTGAGTAAGATATCTTTTTCCACCACAAATCAACCTTGGAAATTTGAAATTTCGTAAGGGTCATTTTGTCGTAAATTTAATATACCATTGAATGACAACTTTTTTCTGTAATTAAAATGTAATTAAACTGATGATTGATAAATATCTTCCATAACTTTTAGCAAATTTTGAAAAAGTAGTAACTAATTATTACACTACTTCAGTCGTCAACGTCGTAACACACATCTCTTCCAAAGTTACAGTGAAAGGGACATCATCTTTCAAACTATTATTTTTGCCTGGTGTTCTCAGTATCTTGATATCTAGCTTGATATCGATTAGGTGATTTAAAAACAATCTGTATAAAATTCTTTTTTGTTCTATAAAAATAAAACAAATAATTACGAGGTTTTGCAGACAACATTTTTTTTTTGGCTCGCCTGAAATGTCTGGAAATTTGGAGAGATAAACACGGTCAATGTCATACCCGTACGTACATTTTGAAGTCGTTACTTTTGTAAATAGGTACTAAAGTTGGTAATTTATAATTATAAAAATAATAATGTAGCTAATTGCGCATAAGATTTCTGCTGAAAATGATCTCTAAGCATTTTTGGGTGATTAGCGTCAATCAGTTTGATGGAACGAATAAAGGTTTGATGTTGAGATATTTCACTGAATTAATTCACAAATTTTCATCAAACTTAATAATTCATAAAAAAACGTAACGTTTTTCGTATTAAAAGCCTTAAATGAAACTTGCTGGATTGAAATTTTCGACAACTTTTCTTACTACCTACACCAAACATGTCAAAACTCTTCAAGCCTATTATTGTTCCAGTGAAATTACTAGAACGTCCTTTAGTGATATTTATGATCCAATAATAGAGCCAACCGCAAGACAATCTATTGATATATTCCAAGACCTAGCTAGTCATAAACATCTCAATTAGAAACGGGTAGAAAATACCCTCTAATGTATTGCAACCGCACAATTAGGGCCTCACGGAGTTGAGAAGAACAATGCTACAACTACTGTTCAGTAGCTGTTAAGACCCCTGTGAAGCAGTGTTCAATCGAAAACCACAAACAAGTATTGAGACAGATACGCCGGACATTTTGCACCGTCAGTCTTTTGTCTTGACATTGTACGAAACCAAACTGTAATGCCCAGTAATGCTACCGGTGGGTGGTACATTCTACACTCTACGTGGTTTCGTTTACCTGATGACAGATCGTCACTTGTAATTGATTGCTTCCTTATCCTTTTGACGTAGAATTTGTGCGATGTGTTTTTGTTTTTTTTTTTAGAATTGTTATACAAACCATCATATTCCATGATCAATTCACCTATGCGACACCTAGTATATTTTGCAGTGTAGATTTTCTATTCTATACGCTTTCGTGTATCATAAGGCTCAAACCACGATGGAAATATTAACCATCCAATATATCTATATATATAAAAGAAAGTCGTGTTAGTTACTACACTTATAACTCAAGAACGGCTGGGCCAATTTTTATGATTTTTGTATTTTTGGAATTGTCTTTGTCAGGAATAGGATAATAAGTATTAAAAACAATGAATAATTGACCTAAAAAAATTATATAAGAAGAAATATTTTGCCAAAATGTTCCTGGGTTTAAAAACTGCGAATCATTATGTTCAATTGTTTATCCCGCCGTATTTTTTTTTGTATAATTATGGCTCCACACGATTAGTGTATTTAGCCAGTGTCAAATATATAAATTCTTCCCATGTGTGGATAGCATTACCATATTCGTATTATCGCGTTTTTTTTTTAATATAATTATGGCTTCACACGATTAGTGTATTAAGCCCGTGTCAAGTAGTAAGTCAAGTAAAGATTTTTCAAGTTTTTGTAAATTTCAGTCACGTAGATTTTAAAAATGTTAAATATTGTCAGTAATGATAATTGTTTGACATATTTATTGATTGTCAAATATGCGTGCGTTCAGAAATGTATGCTTACAAGCAACTTAAAAAAGTGTATATTTCCAAAAAACCATTTTACCTATTGTTATTCTATATCTGTATTGCCATAATACGTTAATAAACTTAATATCTCTTTTGTATTCATTTATTACGTTCATAAAAGCCATAAACAAGTTCATCTAAAAGGTAACACGACATTGTCTGTTAGGTGGTACGAAGTTCGCCGGGTCAGCTAGTATTATTATATATACCAAGTGCTTGTCTGTATCCAATAAAAAAAATTAAACCTCCCATCTAGTACGACACTGTGTTCGTGTTAGGCCAAAGTATAAATTTGATACAAATTTTCTAGATCGTAATAACTTTTATTTAATAAATAAAGTTAAAGCCTACCATGTAAAATTTCTAAAGAATTTCTCATAAAGATGAGAATGAATAACGATACTTTAAGTTTTGTGCGTAAGTTGGTTCGTTTATCATCTTGGATAACATTTTAATAGAATAATTACTATACTAGAAGGCCGATATTAATTATATGTATTATACAATAAAAACTTTGAAATGAACAGGCTAACAGGTCGCGCAAGTGATATTCAGTTGGTGTTTTAAGATGTTAATCTCCAAATTTTGTAGATCTTGATTGCAAATAAATAGAATAAGCATAAGAAGAGTTACCCAAATAGGTCAACAGAAGTATGACATTTGAGGCAACATACATAAAAAATAGGTGGGCGCTGTCTGGTTTCCACTTGGCTAGCTACTTCCCATCAAGTCAAAAAGCTGTCGTAAAACACTGATGTGTTCGACAGGTTGTCCTTGAGAGCCAGTCCCCATTCTAGACCTAGCACGCTGCCATCCATGCCAGCCCATGACCATATCATCACTTTTAAACAGTTTCTTTTGTGATCAAACAGTAGTTTATATATTATAATATGAAAACAAAAGGAGAACATAAAGAACATTTAACAACATAAAAAACATTTGACATTGACACGAATTGAGTAACTCCTTATTTACTGCAGTCGTCGTTAAAATTGAGCTTCTCCATTTTGCATTCATTCTAAAAGGATTTTATCATTCCAAAATTCCCACCAAGGCCGATTCCTCAAGCCACCCAAGATCAGCCACACAGACGCTGGGCGTGTCTACGTCACACAGTGAATGAACAGCGTCAAAAGAACAAGGTTCTCTTAAAAGGACCAGCCGACCAATTCAACGCTAATACATCATACGGAATGAAGACTGCTCGATAGTGGAGGTATATTGACATTGACATTTATGCCGGTGTCATTGTGAATGGCAATGGGTGTGCAGTAATAGGTGTGAAGTGGACTATTGTAGTTTTTGCAATAAGCGATCTGGGAGATCCAGTGGTAGGTAGCGGGTTGAAAAAACAACTGAAAATAGTGTAAGAAAACTAGTGCCTTGAGTAATGTAGTAAGTAGGTGTCAAATGCATGAGTATGTTGTTTTTATAATTATTGTTTCGTCTATAATAAAATATTGCGATCCGTCTCAGCTTGGCACGGGTACAACTCAACAAAATATCTGCCTAATCAGTCGAGAGATCCTTTATTCTTGCGGCAATAGGCTCTCTATATACTGATTTTCCTGAAACAGAGTGAATCAAATAATTTTCACTGGGATAGCCAATGCTAGAACAAACAGGCTTTACTATTTTTATAGCACGGGCACAGATTATATAATAGTTTTAGTGACCACGGGTGATTATATATTTTTTTAAATTAAATGTGCACTGGTTTATTTTTTTGTCTGTATCGAAAGATAAGATACAACGTAAAAGTGTAATCCTAACAATATTATAAACGCGAAAGTTAAGATATGCCTGTGGTTAGCTCCCGCAGCTATGTGGCGCGCGAAGCCTATTACATAGTTAGCGATCCAAACTTGGGCAGACGCGTGAGGGCAGACGTTGAAATCATACACAGCACAGTAGAATAGTACAGAATGACGAACAGAAAATTTATCGCACCACTTGCAAAACATATAATAGTTGAAAGATATTATAAATTATACAAAATGCGAATTTAATAGAAACCTTTGAACTGACTAACCAACAAGCAACACAAGGCAGACTCAGAAACCACCGTCATTGCTCAAATTTACCAGCGAATTTCTTAACTAAATATCCTTGAAAAGCCAAAAGTTATTTTCACCCAGTTTGTACGGATTCAAGCCCGGAATGTGTCTGAAGCTATCCGAGCAAAGTCACGAGGCTCAAAAACTGTGGGTTGTTGCTGAAACACCGTTTCATAATTCTGTCGGCAGATTAAATGTTGATTTTGGATTGAGGTTGGGCATTAGAGTTGCGAGGATCATGTTATGACTTTATTATTACATGTGGTTACTAAAAAGAATTTTACAGAATGACTAATTGCGTTTTTCTACTATTTATGTCTCTTACTTACGTACGTACGGCATTTCATGAAAATTTGTTTCGAGACATTAATTTACTATCAGGCGAGTTTAGCTTATCCCGTTATCTAAAAGTAAAAAGATGAGATATAATAGAAATGTTGAAACTTAAATAAATAAAATCGTAAAAATATGTGAAAGTGTAAGTACTTACACCATTAGGTCATCAAAAGTTATGTCAAAAATTAAAAATAGTATGAACATCATCTATCATACTCGTAAAATAAGGTACTAACACAGCGATGCATTTTGAAAACTGTCTATATACACTCTAACTAAAGATACATATGTTTTAGAGTTCTATTCCTGAAAAGATAAAAAGGTAGCTTTATAGGATTATTTTATGTCTTATACGCTAGCGTTTGACCACTTTCTTGTCTGGTGGTAAGCGATTATGTGGTCGAAAGAGGGTGAACACGCTAGGCCTAAAATGGTCTGACTCTCAAGAGCAACGTGTTGCCGGTAAACCGTAAGGTTAGGGCGGAAGATGTTTTCCTTGATGGGGTTAAGCTACTTTTACTTAGGTACAAGCTACTTTTTGGCAGCAAGTCAGGCGCATAATGGTCCTACAACCTCTAGGAAATACGTAATTATACATGTGGATTTTGTTCTGTATTAAAACATTAATGCGAATAAAGAAAAACCCCACTCCTCTTCTGGCCACCTTACAGCTTCATCATCAGATCCTGGCTATCATTTAAGTGCTCCTCAAGACGAATAATTTGAGCCCAAATTCACTGGGGTTACGTTATTTTATCACAGAGATGCCGTGGCCACCTTCCAGCTTCACCACCAGTCGCTAAATATCATCTAGGTGTAAAGTTATCTTCAAGACAAATCAATCGAGCCCAAACTCGGTAGAGTTACGTTGATTTATCACAGAGATGCCGTGGCCACCTTCCAGCTTCATCATCAGACACTGGATATTATCTAGGTGTAAAGTTCTCTTCAAGACGAATCAATCGAGCCCAAACTCGGTAGAGTTACTTTGATTTATCAAAGAGATGCCGTGGCTACCTTCCAGCTTCATCATCAGACCCTGGATATTATCTAGGTGAAAAGTTCTCTTAAAGACGAATCAATCGAGCTCAAACTCGGTAGGGTTATGTTGATTTATCACAGAGATGCCGTGGCCACCTTCCGTCTCCATTATCAGACCAGCTCCATGGTACCATATAATTGTATTGTCACGAAAGATACATAAGTACACCAATATTGAGTCCAATCGGACATCGAGAAGTGGGTCTAATTTAGCTTCCAAGATTCCACCCGAACATACATAGTGACATACGAGTACATACATACATTGCAAGTTAAATAAAAGCTTGTAAAAATATTATAGCATTAGTATTTTCAATGTTTTGTAAAAGTAATAAATAATGAAAAACATGATAAATATCTCGTGTAGTCAATAATTTTTATTGTTAAACATGTACTGAATTACTGGTAATAAATACCTACCTAACAAGCAAGAGGAAATATCGATTTTTTGCCAAGCAATGTCAATGTCACGCGTCCAATAAAGAGGTTAAAATTAGGTTCGATAAAAAGACTTGAAACATTCGTGTGAATTTAAGCCTTCATTTAAATCCTGTATACTTACGTCCTATGTTGAGTGTTTGATCTGACAATCCGATTTGTTGATAATTATAAAATAATTCGTTGGCCATTCTAGGCCTAACGTTTTTACCATCTTCGACCACATCATCGCTTACCACTTGGCAAGATAGTGGTCAAACGCTAGCCTGTCAGATTAAAAAAAAAACCAAATAAGTTTCGAAAACCCTGAACGACTGTGGAGCTTTCATATACCTATAAAAGCGTAAAGTATGTAATTGACAAGTAGAAGACACCCCAGTTTGCATAAAGTGCACATAAAGCTACGGTAATTGAATTACTTGGATAGATGCTTGTATTTATGGGCTATGTTGAGTTTATATTAAATTTTATCGGCTATTATTTACAATTGGCAAGCATTTATTGTTACGCAATATTGGTTGTAGAAGGTACTACATGAAATGAGTTGGATCTTTTGTTCTTGACATGATTTGAAACTATTGGGAAATTATATTACGATTGCCCAGGCCAAAATAACCACAAGGCCTAATACATTTTTACTTAAATCTCACAAAGCAGGACCAAGCTGATTCTGCTATGCTGCCAAAGAACCGCAGTTCACACCCTAATATTTAAAGCTAGCCTAAGTAGCTACCCAGGCCCTAGACAACATCTTATTATCCTTTCCTTAACGAGTATCGGCTCGGAGTTATATTATGGGGTGTTGACGCGTATTGATTACTGGGAGGTAGTATTGACACAAGCAGACTAATAAACTGACCTTTATCGGTAACGTGACGATCTGACCCAATGAATAGAAAGTTCTGACCTGCCTTCTTACCATCATTGTCAACTATCCTGAATAACGACTAGATTTAGTTTTAGTAGGTATATTGGTTATTGGCACACCTGAAATTCCAAATGTCTATTGTATTAGACGAGATCAGAATTTAGAAATAGTTCTAGAATATAGATTACATAGATATTCTAGAAATAGTAATAGAAAGATTCCTTAATATTGGAATATTTTATCATCTAACATTTAATTACATTTATCAGAATTGATATTTTTTTTAAATTCGTAACTTAGAAATCTATTTTCTTTACCCCGAAGTAACTTGTAGTAATAATAATGGGTCCAAAATTATTATTAAAAATATACGAACTAAAAATGGCGTCAGTTTAGGGGTCGAAATAATCAGGGCAGTAATGGTAGTCGTTTATTTACTTTTTGGGATTTATGCATGGGGTGCTCACTGTTCGGCTAGGGGGTGGCTAGGGGTGGTGAATGCTTCAGTCATGGCTCGTTGACGAGGGATGCTTTGTTTGGGCATCGGTTACAGTTTTGTAAGGGTGTTCAGGACTGTTGAACAGTTTTAGATTAAGCTTGACAGCGTTAGTTTATAGGGTAAGTTGAAAAGCGATTCGAAAGCTGCGAGCAAATTTTAGACAAATTATTTATGTATACCTCAAAAGGAAAAATGAAACCCTTAGTAAGTCTGTCTGTCCGTCTGTCAAGACCCTTTTTCTTACTTAATACCCCGAGTATTTGATATAAGTTTCATATTGATACCTCAACGCGTTTACAGTATCTTTAAGCTGATATAATTCTGATGAAAAGGAAACAGTAGATAATGTTCATTTATCACTACGCTCGCAACGGCCGCTTGGTCAGAACTCTAGGCCAAAACTAGGCCAAAAATGCTTTTGTCCGGATGTTCGGAGGTCGCAATTTTTTCAACCGATTTTGACGAACAAAATTGCGATCGGTACTTTCATAAGATGTGGCGAAAAAAAATCAAAGAAGTGGGAGGGAGAGTGGAGGGGAGACAGGGGGTGAAGTTTGCTGTAGCATTATATATGGACGGATTTCAATTTTTATAAGCACACGCGAGGTCTGCTGATTTCACTGAACTACGTTCTGACAAAAAGCTATCCATTCAATAAACAACAATATAAATACAACAAAACAAAAGCAGCTAAGAATAATATTAGAGAGCACTGACTTTTATAATAAACTCCTATTTATAGCTATTAATTAAAGAACAAAGGTTTTCCTTTATTCTCTATTTATATTAATAGTATTCAGACATAAAGCTTTTGAAGGTTCAATAAACGGTGTTATGCTAAATTTAATTTAATTTCTTGTACAATAATGTATTAAGAGTTTAATTTAAACTAAGATAATCAGGGCTGGTATCACGCATTCTGGATACAACATCTCTCCACGTATTAATATTATAAGATAACAATCAAGATAACATTCAATCTTCTATGGGTTACTTGTTGTAAAATAACATTTTTGCGATTTAGATCAGAATTAGGCACGAGATTATTTATTCTGTGACGCAAGTCAAATAGAAGAGACGGGCGCGGACGCAAAACACACAGAGAAGACGGGACGCGGATGAGGATGACGCTGACGTATGTTATGAACGTCTTTGTCCTATTGCAAAACATACATAACAGAGGAGACGAAGCGAGGCGCGGCGCATAGACTTTACAGGGTTGCAGGATAAGGCTCAGGGTGCGAGGGATACCAATCTGGAGATATTACTGTAGCCACAAAAATAAATAAAATAAATCGCGGTTCAAATCTTATATTATTCACAACCCTTAAACTTTGATATTAGAATAGAATATATTTAGTGTGAAAACTGTGTACAAAAGGTGTACATAATATGTATCAACAGTTTGTTCATTTCGAACATACAATAATAGGTAAAAAAATCTTAAAATTATGTTAATAAGAAAGACAGAATCCTAAAATTAAACAATTATTATCACACTTTGTGTAAACGAGTATTATTTATTAGTACACATTTGAATGCACAGAGAAATAAATTAAAAGTAAAATATATTCTGGAACAAGGAACTAAAATGTTAAAAATAAATTCTAGTAAGTATTGTCCGGGTAGGCAGGCGGTAGTTATTATGCCATGGCCACCTTTCAGCTTCATCAACAGATCCTGGATAGCGTTTAAGTGTAAAGTGCTCCTCAAGACGAATCTATTGAGCCTTAATTCGGCGTAGTTACGTTAATTTATCACATAGATGCCGTGGAGTCATCAGACCCTGAATATCATATAGGTGTAAAGTGCTCCTCAAGACAAATCAATCGAGTCCAAACTTGGTGGGGTTATGTTGGTTTATCACAGAGATGCCGTGGCCACCTTCCAGCTTCATCATCAGACCCTGGATATCATCTAGGTGTAAAGTTCTCCTCATGACGAATCAATCGAGCCCAAACTCGGTTCGGTTATGTTGTTTTATCTCAGAGATGCCGTGGCCACCTTCCGTCTCCATTATTAGAACAGCTCCATCGTACCATATTATTGTATTGTCACCGAAGATACATAAGTTCACCAAATTTGAGTCAAATCGGAAGTCGTAAAGTGGGTCTAATTTAGCTTCCAAGATTCCGACCGAATATACAGACGTACATACATACAGACATACATACATTGCAAGTTAAATAATTATAAGCGTGCAATAAAATCCATTGATGTTTACCAATGTATTTTTCTATAATTTTTAAGTGCTTTAAGCGCGGGTTATGATTTAACTCAGAACTGTTACTAATTGTTTTTATTGTATACAATGTATTTCATTTGGACTTCACCAGAAACGAAAAGTTAAATTATTTCTATTAGGTATTCTATTTCATCTATTAAAGTAGAAGAAACTTATATAAGTAATGTGTTTATTCAATAAGTAAATTCCGACTCCTTCCGACTTAGCCTCGTTTAGAGGTTTTCCTTATTGGTTCGTATCATACAATCCAATAAGCTGGTTATAAGGGCAAGTAACCTTTCTTGTTTTAGTTTTGTGCGGATATTTATTAGAAATGTACTTAGTATATTATGTTTCTCTGTAGAACAAGTATTTCCTTAATGTAACAACAATGAAAACAAGTAATAACATATAAGTTTCTAACTTTTCAGTGTCACTAACACTTTCACAGGATAATTGAATGGGATATGTTTATTTATCGCCATGTTTTTCATTATTTAACAGCTTCCTATATTTCGGCGCTGTTGCAAGCAGATGCTTGTAGAAAGCACGGAGTAACAACAGTTAGGGCCAGTTTCACGGGTTCCTATTTGCGCTAATATGAAGAAATTTGACAGATTTTTGACAGCTTTTATAAGGCGCAATGTGTCAGATAATTATCTAACGCATTATCAGAAACCCGTGCAACTGGCCCTATGAACAACAAGTGAATATCCCGTTCAAACATCTTGTGAACACTTGTGACATTATTTAAAATTAAGCTTATTGTGATTTAACCTCGTAAGCTTTAAAGTCAGTGAATTTTGCGACAACTTTGCATGGTGGTAAGGCACTGTTTAGTATCGTTACCCGGCAAAAAAATAGTCATAAAACTTAAGGTACAACCACACCGCGGCCTCCTGCGTCCGCGTGCGCGTTCGCGATCTGAATTTCTATTGTTTTCTGATCGCCGTAGGTTTGGTGTGAACCAGTCGGTACAAATACTACTGCGCTATCTGATAGCCACCTAGATCGCGGACGCAGGACGCCGCGGTGTGGTCGTACCCGTAATATTGGGTAAGTACGTTATGGCATCTTTACTAGCATTAAATAGCAAATCTTGAGTTTCGTCGGCTGTAAAATAGTTTTTAATATAAATTGTTAAACATAATCCAAAATTTTTTCATCGTACCGACGGGACTCGAACCCGCACCCCCCGGATTACACGTCCAGGTGCTCTGCCAATTAAGCCACGGTTCGATCCATCGATACGACGAAACTAGTGGATTGCATTTGTTAACCCAATTATGCATTGGTGGCGCCATCTATGACTACTTATTACGTAAGTTAATCATTTGGAAGAAATCATTACAGTTTTCAAATCCGACGAGGGATGTTGCACTGCGTAAATCAAATATTATGTTTCTTTGAAGTGTCACACACTTTATGTTTTTTGTAAATTGTTAAACACAATCTAAAATTTCATCGTACCGACGGGACTCGAACCCGCACCCCCCGGATTACACGTCCAGGTGCTCTGCCAATTAAGCCACGGTTCGATCCATCGATACGACGAAACTAGTGGATTGCATTTGTTAACCCAATTATGCATTGGTGGCTTAACTTACGTAATAAGTAGTCATAGATGGTACGATGAAATTTTGGATTGTGTTTAACAATTTACAAAAAATATAAAGTGTGTGACACTTCAAAGAAACATAATATTTGATTTACGCAGTGCAACATCTCTCGTCAGATTTGAAAACTGTAATGATTTCTTCCGAATGATAAACTTACGTAATAAGTAGTCATAGATGGCGCCACCAATGCATAATTGGGTTAACAAATGCAATCCACTAGTTTCGTCGTATCGATGGATTGAACCGTGGCTTAATTGGCAGAGCACCTGGACGTGTAATCCGGGGGGTGCGGGTTCGAGTCCCGTCGGTACGATGAAATTTTGGATTGTGTTTAACAATTTACAAAAAATATAAAGTGTGTGACACTTCAAAGAAACATAATAGTTTTTAATATGTTGCTGCATCACCGCTGGATGGCTCATAGTTCTCTTTGTCACTGAGCCGTTTGGCTTACTTCACGGGTGACCGGTCTGGAAAGCGTATTAACGTGTGATGTGACTTTCTACGTTAATATAATCGCGATTAAGAATTATTAATAATGAAGTGTCACAAATTGTATTATGACTGCTATGTTAAACAAAAACATTGTATATTTCGTCATACTTTACGGAAAATAGACATATGACATTACTTTTTTTACTGTTGCTGATCCTAAACAGGTTAAAATTAATGGAATAAAGATATAGCACATTTAAGTCGTCATAAGGCTAAGGCCGGCGATCCAAGGTGATCCATGAGTTCGATCCCCCACCCATTGCACTGTTTAAATAAGCCTACTTCAGACACCAGCATAAAGCTTAGTTGGAGGAGTTAACAAGACTTGGTACTACGAGTAGTAATGTGCACCCCCAATTTCTAGAAAACTTAAAAAAATGAACACGAGTTGTACCTATACATAGCTAATTTAGAGCTTCTTAAAAGTAATACGTTTTTAGGTGTTCATTGTCACTGACACTTTTAGTAGAATTATTAACGGGACATTTACCTTTTTTTTAGGGTTCCGTACCCAAAGGGTAAAACGGGACCCTTTTACTAAGACTCCGCTGTCCGTCTGTCTGTCTGTCTGTCTGTCTGTCTGTCTGTCTGTCATCAGACTGTATCTCATGAACCGTGATAGTTAGACAGTTGAAATTTTCACAGATGATGTATTTCTGTTGCCGCTATAACAACAAATACTAAAAACAGAATAAAGTTAAAAATAATAGAGGGTTCCCATACAAGAAACGTATTTTTTTCGGCATTTGACGCCATCTAT
This sequence comes from Cabera pusaria, assembly GCA_954871355.1. Taxonomy (NCBI): domain Eukaryota; kingdom Metazoa; phylum Arthropoda; class Insecta; order Lepidoptera; family Geometridae; genus Cabera; species Cabera pusaria. The sequence continues at coordinate 14,184,985 of OX940901.1, forward strand.
GTACGCTTATTTAGGTAAGCGTCCCATAGATGGTGTTATATTGAAATGTCGATTCCTAACACCTTTGTTAGTCGTTAGATGGCGTTATAAGAAATAAAATGTTTAATAATTATTTTTTGCTGGCGAAAAATGATACTGGTATTTTTTGCTCGATCATATAAAATACTGTAGTGTGGTACGGAACCCTACGAGTGTGAGTCCGACATGCACTTGGCCAGTTTATTTATTATTTGAAAGTAACCTAAAAAATTACAAAAAAATTATGGAATATAAAATATACATAATAAATAAATTTTCAATAATGCAACTGTTTTAGTTTTTGTATGATTACAAAATAATAAAAAATCTCAAAAGTTAATTTATTTCAAAATAGCTGCTTTTGTCTTATAAAATTTTTTTGGCTGGCACTGGGCTATCTACTACCCTCAAGTTGGCAAAACTAACGTCTTTTTCGTCAGGGATTAAAATGAACGAATATGACAGAGATGGAGCTATACAGCCTACATAGCGGCGTCTCCGTCATTTATTTAATTTTGTTCATTCAATAAAATCAACTGTCAAACTCAAGCATAAGCCTGCTTGTCCCGAGTCGAGGCGATTACGTTGCGAATGTAATGTGCGCCAATCTTAAATGTGCACATATACGTTTTTCCCTAGAATAGGTGAACGGCAATTCACATAATACCACTTATTACTGTCTAGGTCTCAATGAGAAAATAAAGTATCTTATAACGCCGAAACCTCCAAAATCTCTCTCAGTAAGAAAACGTTTCTGAAATTGAATTCGGCCGTTATTTCCGGTATCAGAAACCAAACAATACGATTGAAAGCCTACCCCTATTTGGCAGTGAAGCGTCGTTAGCCTGATGTGTGGCTTGGCTCGCCCAGATAACGGAATATGCGGGTTCAGTATAATGAAGCCACTGACGGGTTAATAGGGTTAACAGATACCTATATCACTATAGGTGTTATGTATCCGAATTTAAATTTTATTCGTCAAGTTTATGAATGATAAACTCATCAACGAGACAAAACTAATTTATGGAAATTTATTAAATGTGTATAATATTTTTATATGAGATTGATGAGCGATGTTTATGAACGAGATTATATTTTTGCAGGTTTTGTTGTGTTTTTTTTATATATCTTATAGGCTAGCGTTTAAACCCTATCTCACCTTGTGGTAAGTGATGATGCGGTCGAAGATGGTAACCACGCTAGGCTTAGAATGGGTTGATAATAATCATTACGTAATACGTCACTTATAGAAATATTGTTTTATTAGAAAATGCACGGGATTCATTACGACTCAACTTACGGAAACATTCAATTGTAATTTCATTGCAGAGTTCCGTAATTTAGCACACAATTCCGACATCAAACTATTTTATCATCATATTAATTAACATCATTACCAGCCGGTATCTGCCAACTGCTGGACATAGGCTTTTCCCAAGACACGCCACTGACCCCGATCTTCGGCTCTTCCTTTGCTGACACTTTAAAACTATTTCGATAGAACTAAATTATTAGTCAATCGGGCGAATATAATTAAAATAAAAATCCGGCCAAGTCCAGTTGGACTCACCCACCGAGGCTTCCGTACCAACGTTGTTAGGTACCAATTAAGCTAGACCTCTAAATTGTATGAGCGCTTATATATCTCAGAGGTCTATCTTAATTGGCGTTAACTATGTGTGTATGGGGACGCCCTTTAATTTTCAACTTTTTTTTACTTTTGGAATCTTTCCTTTATTTGTGTTGTAAGACCTTGCTTCTTGTCAAATTTCATGATTCTAGGTCAACCGGAAGTACCCTATAGGTTTTGGTTCGAAAACCTACAGCGTACTTCTGGTTGACCTAGAATTGTCAATTTTGGTCAAAAGCAAGGTCTTACAGCACAAGTAAAGGAAAAATTCCGAAAAATAAAAGTTGAAAATTAAGGTAAATTTTAGTGCTTACAAGTTTTCGCGAAAATCTAAATTTGCCCATATCTTTTTATCGTGTTGACTCAGGACCTTGATTTTTATACACCTAATAGAGACTATAGACTTCAGTATCTGGTATACATTTCAACTTGCTAGGTTCACCCGTTCCTGAGAAAATCGGTGGTGACACACGGACAGACGGACAGACAGACAGTTTGACATGACAGTTTGACATGACATCTTTTGAGGTACGGAACCCTAAAAAAAATAAGTTCAAAAACTAAAGCCGTGGTCGTATATCACCTACCGTAACAAAACAATACACTCTGCAAAGTAACATACGACCACGGGTATCCACTGAACACCACTATGAATATATATGAAATACAATAAAATATTTATTACAAGTTAGTTGTTTGTATAATACACGATACATATTGAATAGTTTGTACATAGCGGTCTCAGATGAGAATATTTTCTTGTTTCATACTTTTTAGAGAGTGATTTTTCAGTAGTCGGGTTTTAGTTTTTGAACTTATTTTTTATTTAAACATTTTGGGGTTTATGGATAGATGTATACATGTATACATGTCAACATACTTACTACATACACAGTGATCAACAAACACATAACCCTCCCAACTGCTTCTTTGCGACGCCGTGGGGTAAAAATTAGTTTTCTTGACTTCGGCGGGATATACTCGTATCTCGCCAACGCTACACCCTACAAAAATATGATGTACTACACTCTATCTTCATTTTAAAATCCCTATTCAAAGATAGCACATACGATGGGTGGGGTGAGATTTTTTTTTTAGTTCTGGACTTCGTCCCCTCTAGGGGGCGCCACATTCAATTTGTTGTGACGTCACATAGCCTATAACCAGCAGACAAATAAGACGCGTCTAAGGACACCTCATTTGTTAAATTATGTTAAGTAGTTTAGAAGTAATGAGGGAACAGATGAACATACATACAAACATACATACATACTTACATATACATACCCACATACCGGTCAAAAACATAACCGTCCTTTTTGCTTCGCCGTAGTCGGGTAAAAACAACGGGTTGCACTCCGGGAGTGCCGGCAGAAGTGAAAAGTTGAACACGTCATTTTTGAGTATTTTGGTATGACACCTCGCGCAACCGTCCTGCTAGGCTATTCTCTAAGTTAGTTTACGCATCTCGCAAGCGGAATCCGCGGTGAGTCGTACTAAGAAATTCAAATCGTAACACGATTGTAATACGGTTGAATTTCGTAACACGAAATTCAAATCTCACTGTGAAGTTGGCTTCGAGATTAGCTTACAGAATAGCCCTACTGCGCTTTGTTGGAATGACACCTCGCCAAGCGCCCTGCGCTCCGTCTTACGAATTTTCGTCTTACGATCAGGACACGTAACCCTAACGCGAGAGACCCAAGAAAATTGCACAATGCCACTAAAGAAGTTTTCACTTCAAAAATTTACTGTATAATATATTTTACAATTAATACATGATCAAAAATAAATCTAAATAGTCTTTTAGTTCTTTTTTACGTACAAAAGTAAACAAGCGTGTTAATAAAACATACACCGGCAAACCAAACTCAAACTAAATCAGATTGCCGCATCCATCGATTGAACACACCCGAATTAGCTGTTATAATTAGGCATATGACATGAATTCAACGGTTATCACTATGGAACGAAATACCATATAATCGAGATATGACGGCGTATCAGCCACGCTCTAGGAGCAAGAGATGTGACCACTCAATACTCCGGGACGACTAAATACCTGGATCTAATCAGCATTTCTACACTCATTTTTAACACTCCTTACACTCATTATTAACAGTTCATTTTACACGTATCTCAGTGTTATATTTCAATTTTACGCGCGAACTCTCGCGATACGGTTTAGTAATGCAAGTATTATTTATGGATATATGATAGATGCACAGACTATTATTTGAAATAGTGTATATGAATTTTGTTTTTACCAGGGTAATACAAGTACAAGATTTATTGACAAACCATGCAAATTCACTTACGAGTTATGGCGTGAACGTGAAAAACTGTGTGTGCTCTCATAGTATTTTTTCCGAAAACTTGTGTTCTTCCGCGAGTTTGTGTAAAAAATGTGGATTATTAACCATTAAGTGCCGAAATGTGTAGGAGTGTAGAAAAACAGTACAATTATGAAAAACTCAAACTGAAAATCTTCAGTAAAGTCCACGTCTTTTACTAAGGATTATTATGTCTTGTACTAGTCGTGTGGAACCATAATGAAAATAAATCACTCATATAATTAAAATTCACATAATACGTAAAACACCACCGATGCTGGTGTTTCTTTTCCAGATGAATATTGAAACTGGTTATATGTTCCGGTGCTTATTATATTTACAATAGTTGTTTCAATTTGAGGTTTTTGTGAATAACAAATACATACACCCCCTTAGAGAGTTTACGCGCAAGTTCTGGCAATTTAAATTAGGCATATGAGTTGCGTCCCACAGCAGTTGTGGTCATCGCTTACATCAGGCGAACGTCATGTTTGATATAATGAATAAAAAATAAAGGATAATAGAAATATTTGGAAAAAAAATATACTATATATATAATATACCCACAAGTTATAAAAATAAATTAAACAATTACCATTGTACTTTACTACAGTTTCTACTTCACTTCAAAAAACCTTAACACTGTCAAACATTGTTCCAGCCCTTGCATTGTCTCCATAGCTGTCCGATGATAGATCCATTACAAAATGCTTTTCAGGTCTATTGTAACTACCGGTATTACACATGGGGACTACCAATCAAATACTTGACGTTGACTTGACGTTAGCTTGACGTTTCTGAGAGACCATCATTCTTTGACCGAGCCTTATGAGGGTCGTCAATCATTCATTGCGGCTCTTGATCGCGCGTATTTTTTATCTTTCCTCGTTTGAATATTGAATATTTCTAGGTTTTAAATTATTTTGTCGACAAATTCTTGGTGTTCAAAGGCCTTTTGTCATGTAATATGCGTATGACTCATTGACTTATGTCAAATAATAGATAGAAAGTAGAAAGATTGAATAAAATAAATTATAAGTAAATAATATTTTTCAAAACAAGCTTTTATCTGGGACAATGAACTAAAATGTTAAAAATAAATTCTAGTAAGTATTTGGCGTGTAGGTACTTACCTATATTGTTAAAAACTTGAAGCACTACCCATTTTTCAGGCTAGTTAATTACTATACTTCAGTGCCTCAAGCTTTTAAAAATATAGGTAAGTACCTACACGCCAAATACTTACTAGAATTTATTTTTAAAATTTTAGTTCATTGTCCCAGATAAAAGCTTGTTTTAAAAAATATTTTTACTTATAATTTATTTTTAACGTTTTGGCAGGTAGGTATAGATACCGACTACCTACCTACTACCTAAGTATTTAAGAGAAGGCATGATGTTTTAAAATATTCCACGAATATTTGATGTGCTTATGGGTAAAATTCTCTTCAAAACAAATCAATCGAGCCCAAACTCGGTGGGGTTATGTTGTTTTATCACAGAGATGCCGTGGCCACCTTCCGTCTCCATCATCAGACCAGCTCCATGGTACCATATCATTGTATTGTCATCGAAGATACATAAGCACACGAAATTTGAGTCCAATCGGACATCGGGAAGTGGGTCTAATTTAGCTTCCAAGATTCCACCCGAACATACATAGTGACATACATACATACATACATACATACATACATACATACATACATACATACATACATACATACATACATACATACATACATACATACATACATACATACATACATACATACATACATACATACATACATACATACATACATACATACATACATACATACATACATACATACATTGCAAGTTAAATAAAATCTTGTAAAATGGTATTTATTACTTGAGTACTTACTTGTATTATTATTAATTCTGTGACTTGGGTAGATACCTACTTTTATCGTCACATGAAAACTGTTCATCATTGTACCTACCTCATTGGGTTTTACGCAATTTTTTGTACGGCCCATTGGCGTTAGGCGTAAGGGATAGATTGCTTGACGGGACTTGAAACGGGAGGTCGCCGGTTCATATCCCGGCCATGCACCAATGGATTTATATTATGTGCGTTCTTGGGTGTTCGTCCACAGGTCGTAGGACCATTTAATCGATGTTCCGCCTGACTTGCTACAAAAGTGACTTGCCACCATCAAGAAGAAAATCTTTCGTCATAATTACGGTGTTCCCTTCCGGCAGCACACAGCCCTTGAGAGTCAGAGTATTCTAGGCCAAGCGATGTTTACCATCTTCGACCACATTATCACTTGCCAACGGGTGACTTGAGATAGTGGGGAGATGGCCGAATTCACAAAATAGGAGGTTCTCTATTGGACTGTATTTTTTAGGACTCCGTCTTTTATTAACCGATTTTAAAAAGGTCATAATTTTTAAGGTTCCATAGGTCCTTATTTGTTTCAGAAAGTATGCTTTCCGTTTGGCTCCTAGAAAATCCAGTATGAACAATTAAAACACTAAGGCTGAGTTGCACCATCCTACTTTAACCGTGACTATAACTATTAACCGGTGTTTTTATATTTAGATTTTGGCAGATTTTTGACTTTTGTTATAGTTAAAGTAAGATGGTGCAACTCAGCCTAAGCATTTGCTAAAATATTTAAAAAAAACCTGACATATCAATCTAATTAAAACTGCTTAAAACATACCACCATCAAGATAAAATAAGGTATTTCGGATACAATTAAAATCAATAAAAGAACCAATAACACACGCTTGATTCTAATCAATCTACCCAATCATTCGTTTTATTTCCAAGAGCACACCTCATTGGCTAAATGGTTGTTTAAGTTTTTACAAAAAAAGAAACCGTTTGATTAATTATCATTATTTATTCTGGGCCTTTATATTTTAAATATATGTTTGATCCTGAGGCTGCTTTTAGACTGTTGTGTAGTCCGTTCATTTGCTTCTGCAGACTGTATATTCCAAACCTGATTAAAAGTCCCTGTGAAAACCTTACCTAACAGTTTGTAGTGTAGTATAGAACACAAAACAAATAATAGTAGAAGTACCTAGGGTATTGTTGTGTCATATAAAGAACATTGTGGTGATCACTGTAGGCAGTAGTGCATGGCTTAAACCACCCGCCGACCAGAGATATAGTGGCAATCAGTTTGCCGAGTATTGATTGTTGGTGCCAGCCGGTTTGGAAAAAGAGTGCTTGTCTCTCCGCAATAATAAAAATATTTAAAGAACGCAAATAGCTTCACGTAAAATTAATAAACTCTGCAACTGGCACTAACAAGCCATATTTCAGTTCTAGAACTTTCCTACCCTTTCCTAGCGAGCGCTGCAAACTTTGTTCATGTGGTCGGCCCGGAAACGAATGTTCTGTACGGATCTTACGCATGATTCTGCAACCAGCCTTATTGGAATTAAATCATAAGATTATTCTAATTGTTACTCAGTTAGCAAATAGTTTGTAAAAGGTATAAGCTTACACCGATACATGTTTATATCGATTAAGCTAAGGTCTGAATAAATATTGCTTTTAGTGGTATTAAGACCGACGAAGTTGTGATACATAGTTGTGAACATAACATAAAATGATGTAAGTATTAGAATAACAACAAGGTTAACCTACCTATAGACAGTTATTAATTAAATTTGATTAAATAAATACGCAAAATTAATTAAGCACCAATTTACAATAGGAATAAAATTGCAGTTATTAAATCGTTTCCTGTCGGCTCCACACATACTTAATCACGAGCAAACAAACGTAACTAATACGTCAGATCATCAACATCGTGACATAACAATAAAAATTGAACGTAAAAATTAATTATTCGCCATCGGCACGCTATTCTAATAATCATAAATAACTGCTTCAATCCGATCAAACGCGGTGGGTCCGCGAACAATGTGCGAAACATTAAAAATATCAACAAAAGAACTTTTGACTTTCATAGTACATAACATAACTACCAACTTAAACTAATCACTTCCCAAACTCAACAATGAACCTTAAATCTGATATGATAAGGTAGTAGCTCCGTAAATGTAGGGTTCTGATAATGTTCGTTAGTAGTTGTCGCTTGCGACAGCTGGCCTACCATGGAAAATTGATTTTCACGTGAGACCGGCGGATGTCGCATCTGCGCCAGTGTAGCGCCTGCATCCGAAATTATGCGATGTGGAGAGAAATTATGTCGGTACTGATATCATATGGATTATCGTGCTATTTTAATTTTGCAGGAGTATCATTTATACCAGATATTTAAATTTAATTGTTAACTGTTTAGTTTAGGGTACAGTAGATCACACTACTAATAAGATCTAAACATGCTATGCTTAGAAAAATATATTTATGTAAGTATTTAGATTTCTTAAAGCTAATTTTTAATGTGAATTGAATATAAACTTTATGCGCAGTTCTGACATAATTAACACATCTTTTAAAATTATGATGTGATAGGTGTATTATCTTATTTTTATTTTCTTACTAGCAGCCCGCCCCGGCTTCGCACGGGTAGAACATATATGCCTACAAAATTTGCATCAGTTTGTTGCATCGAATATAAAATATGAACATATTTAACAACCATCGTCATATTTCATCCAATTTACACAAAACCTTAATGAATTATGCACCTAAGCCTTCCTCATAAACACTCTGGCTATTGGTGAAAACCGCATGATAATCCGTTCAGTAGCTATTGAGGTTATTGCGAACAGACAGACAGACGCAGTGATGAACTTTGTTTTATAATACTTACGTATTGATATTGGACGGCCCTTTGACGTAAAGGATAGTTACCCTGATTCTGACCCGACGGTCGTTGGTTCTAATCCTAGCTATATACCTACCAATGAAAGTATTATGTGCATTCATGAATCATGAGTTTTCGTACAGTGGTAGTGGAATCATTAAATCTACCAAAAAGTAGCTTACCACCAAGGAGTACATCTGCCGCCGTAACCTTACGGCGTTCCCCGACGCAAAATGTAGGGGTAATATACGTTTAACGTGTGTATCTGTGTGTCTGTCTGTAGCATTTTAGCACCTAACCGGATGAACCGATTTTGTTTTTATTATTGATAGTTTTTTTTTGTTTGATAGATGTCTTCATCGAGAGTTTTCTTAGCTTTGATTCATGAAAATTCGTTCAATCGTTATAAAATTATGAGCTTTTTTCTAGTTAATTGCGCTATGAAATCATCTTTCATAGGTCTGATCAATTCGAAAATCTTCTTCTTCAACGATATTGTAAGAACATGGAAGTCTCCTGGACTCTACAGAATACTCAAATACTCACCAACTTACAGCTCAGATTTTAAATGTCGTGTTTAGAGTCATTGGAATAGCTATTATACATAGATCAGTCTATATATTATATTATATTATTATATATATAGATGAATATTATTTTATACAATAGATCATATTATTATACTATATTGACTTCAAATTGATTGTGATCGGTGGGGATCTACAGCATAGCTAAGCTTATTATAATGTTTTCGAAGTAACTATGACCTAATCTGTGGTTTCACTGTAAATATTTTATTAATTTTGCGATGCGTGTTTGTGAAATTCGTGATATCTTCTAGAGTTTTCATTTGAATTATATACTGTAAAGGACAATTTTAATCTATTATATGTGGCCAAGCTAATTAACGTAATTATTTGGATAAGGATTAATACTATATACTTGAAAATAGCCTTGGAAGTTATGTAATATTTTTTAACAAAAATTTTAAGATTAAAATGGTTACTGTGAGTCAACCTTAAGAGATAGACATATGCTGTCGCGAACTTTTTTGTAGGTCTTATTCAGTTGTACAACTCTTGCATAGAAAATATTCTTCTATCTATTTTCAATTAAGCAGCGTTCGTAAGAAACGTGTTTTTCGACCGTTTATTTGCCGACTTAGGTTGCAAATTAGGTCTCCACGAATGTACCTTTGATTTAAACGGGATAATATATAGCCTATTTTCATTCCGAAAGTCCATTCTATGTATTAGTGAAAGAATTTTTTAAATCGGTTCAGTAGTTTTTGAGCTTACTCATCACAAACATACAAAAATACAAATGTTCTCTATTTATAATATTAGTATAGATAAATATTTGAAAAGGTAAAAAAGTCATTTTGGCATTTATAAATATGGTTTAGTGTATAAAATATGATATACTTAATATAAATATGATATACCTACCTGTGGTTGTACATTGTTAAAAGAGTAGTAACATTTAAAGAAACATAATGTATGATGAACGTTATTTAAATATAAGTGAGTACAGACCATCCTCCATTAATATTTTTGTTTTGTTAGAAGTGAGAAGTGCATATTTATAACTCATGAAAATCACAATAAGCTTTTCACACATTTGAAAAGATATTCTTATAGTACCTACCAATAAAATTATTCGAACACTTCAACATCTTCCAAAATCCTGGGAAGACAAGAAAAAGCTTATAATTTAAGATCGTTTAAAAATCTAAAAAAAAAACTACTTTATATCCCGCGCTAGTCATTATCAGTAGCAAATTTGAGATCTCTATCTCCAAATCTCTAGAGATACTAATCGGATCTCGATAATTTTTCAATGTTACCAAAACGGAAAGTGTATTTATTTAAACATAAAAAAATCCTAATCGGTTAATAAATGACAGAGTTTTGCGGTAACAAACAAAAATTAAAAAAATAAAATAAAGGCGTATTGAGAACCTTCTTCCATTCTATTGAAAAATCGTTCCAAATGATCGCCCAAACGTCACATTATTGACAACAAAAACCAAAGAAGCAATTTTCCGAATCGAGCCAGACCACACAGGGGTAAAACGCGCCGGCGAAAAACGAAAGCCTATCACCGTTTCAAATTGTTTTAACGCATACGTGTAATCGGTCTCGAGTCGTTCTATTTGTTTTAAGTTGGCCGTAGCGGGATTTTGAATAAAAACATCAAAGGGGGGTGCGTAAGAGTAGACCCGAAGGAGTAATTATGATTTGTCTCGGTTTAGCGGAAATAGTTCGCGTCGCTCTAATCGCGCTCGTATTTTGGGAACGTCTGACGTAGGGCAGCAGACTTGGTGGCTACGTTTTGGAATCAATTATTTAAATTTGAGTCTTTGGTCTAGAATAATATCTCAAGTCTTTCTAGCAAGCTAAGTTTATGATTCCAGCTTTGAAAGTCATGTGAAAGCTTATAGATTAGTTATAAATAAAATATCTAACTGAAATATTTAACTGTAATATTTAACCGAAACACTCAACTGAAATATTCAACTAAAAACGATTTTATTTATAACTATGTGTTCAAATCGCGAAAGTTTAAAGTTTACAAGCTTATAGATTTGTGCAGGTTAAGATAGAATTATTAAAACGCCTTCATAGCGCATCAAATGGTGGGAAAAGGACTGCATAAAAATCTCTTGGTCAGTTAAATTAAACCAACTCTTTGAAGTTGACTCGTAAATACATAATATGTATGTTCATGTTAATGATTCCATGAAACACAGTATAACCTATTTTCGGAGCCTATAGATTCAAGAATGTGATATATGTATGACAAATATGTAATAAGATTTGAAATATTTTGATTTGATATTTGTATTATTTTCATTAAATTAATAAGTAATTAAGGTAAATGAAAAGGTAATAGAATTTCAAAGTCACCCAACCCAGTATTAAGTACATCTATAGATTGTAAATAACCTCTTAACCTTTTCGTCGGTTAAAAATTAAAACAATGTGATTAAACTCTATTATACGTTATGATTCGGGGTTGCTCGATTGGAATAAAATAATGACGGATTTCTGTAACCGTTACAGGCACTTACATTATAAATGAAAATTTTATATTCTCGCAATATTATACTGTAAGCCATGTTTCTGAACAAATACTTATTGCAAACAAAAGTTACAGAACAATTAAGAAGGAAATGATTTTTTTGCCTGCGTAAAATGTAATTTGCTACTGTTATTTTTGACTTAGGTGAGTATTTTGAAGGAAAAAATAATACATAAACCTAAGTTTATATACAGTCCAAGTCCAAATAACAGAACAGTTTATATATAGGGGTAAATATGCCACAATTTTCAATGAATTTGGTATAATAATATATCAACACGGTTTCTTAAAACAATTACTGCACTCTAGAAGTAAAGACCAATTTAATTTAACAGCTCACTGGAGAAGTTGTGGAGTGTAGACCTCTCATCACTAAAGTTTGGGACTGGATTCCTGTCTGGAATTAATTTCTAAGCTACCCCGACAGCACTCAAAGGGAGGAATTTACGTCATAAACAGCGGATTTACCACAAACGGCTGCTGTTCTAGGACAAGATATTTATCATATCCATTATGAACATTTTTCCTTCAAACTTATTCTTAATGTCCTAACATGCTCAATATTGATACATTCAGGGTCACCTTACCGTTCTTGTATTACATGCATATCTGATTTTCATAAAACTGAGACAGAAGGTTGTAAGAAACAAAGTGCTGGCTTGTTCTGATAAAATTCTACATACTCAGACAGAAGTTACATTTATCAGGTAAAATCGTGAATGAATCCAATTGTCCACACCTTGACTGCTAAAAAAGTCTTATGCTACCGTTTAGTCTACTTAAAGCATACCTATTTATTTGATTACACTGTGACTAGCCTCAATTAGGTTGTACTATTAATATTCTGTGGTTCAAGGTCCTGTACTTCTAATGTTTTTAATAATCCCAATTGCAGCGTTACAGCGCTTCTCTTGATAATAGCGAATATAGGTTCGGTAAAAAGCGACAAAATTATAGCCCAATGGCTAAGGCGGCGGCCTGGCGATCAAGAGGTCGATCCCCACCTATTGCACCATTAACATGATCCCATTTCAGACACAGGCATATTTCGCTTAGTTGAAGAGAGATTATAAGAGTTGGATTGTAAAACTGTGCTACTAGTAATAAAAGTAAGTGCAACCCACATTTCTAGTAAGCTTCAATAAACAAAAGTTCACATCTTCTAATATATATTTCCAGCGCTTGTTCAGTACATTATCGACAGTGTTAGTTGTGTCCTATGACGGGCATCATGTAAGGGCTCCCTCAGTCGGCACCCGGCGAGGATCACCGTGACGTATTGCGATTTCCACGCATCCATCCCGCCGCGACTTGCCTTTGTCGCGGAGGAAATTAACTAGTTATAGTCGTGTGTGTGGTGTGCGTTTGTGTGCAGAGAGCGTTAGCAGCTGCATCTTCACGATACTATTAAATGTCATACAAAAGATTTGAGTTCTAACTACCAAAAATATATTTTAAAAATTGCTTCAACCTTTTATGTTTATTAACTACAATATAATAATAAAGTATAAGTAAATATAATAATATATGAACAAACTTTTACTTTGAAACCTATTACTTTTTATAAAATTATTATTTCTACAGGTACCTAATAAAGTCGTCAAGTGCTTGTCTTTTTCCAAAAAATATCATAAAATATACGTAAGTACCTATAACCTATTCTATAGATCAAGTATTACCTTTAAGTTAACAAATAGAAATTGATATAGTTTTAATTGACTTTTCTGCCGACCGTACATAAGCAGTAATCAACCGCCAGTGTGCCAATGAAGGAACACCTATTGTTGGAAACTTGAATGAAAACTTCTTTTTAAGTAGACATGGGTTCATTTTTTATATTTAGATTTTTTATATTTATTTTCAGCAGATGTTCGCTGTTGATTGATCAGCCTATCAAAAATGTTTTATTTTTGGGACCATGAAATTACATTTCTCTTGGACCCTGAGGCGCTATGCTTTGGCTCCTAACTGTACTCTGACTTAATGCTAAGGATGGGAGAGTAGAAAATTAGATATTAATGCAAGAATATAAGATTTTTTATCCGGTTGAAAAATGTTATTAGGTCGAAAGGACCGTACGTATTGCACCTTACGATACGAGACATTATAATGAATGAATAAATAATAATAAGAGTAAATAATTACAGGGAAAAAAGACTAAAAAGCAGACGAGTCGACAATCTCCTCTTTTTTGGTCGATCAGTCGGTTAAAAAGTATCTTAGTGAAACTGTTATTTAATTTATTTATTGCACGGTTAGTTGACTCATTAAAAGGTTTACAAATTTAGTCGTATTCCAATCCATTTTCTACAATTGTACCGTGGGAAAACCTAGCACTTATATTTTATTTTGCGCATTTACTATTGGTTTTTGCAAATGATGGATCCGAATGACGGAGCAATCGGTTCTGCGATTCACGATTGCGAATAAAAATAGCAAAAAAATAATGACTAAATTTTGATTTCGTATCGTAGTAAGTAGTGCATATCATTTGGCAAAGCTGTTTGTATGCAGAGATGAAACTGAGCAGTCTATTTTTGCAACTAAAATATCTATTTCTTGCTACTAGTTTTTCCTTATATACATTATTTCAAATTTTAACTGACCGACAATGATTTATGTTGCATTGCCGAATGAATTGATTGTTTGTAAGTTATTGAACTCTGAAGGCTCTAAAAGTAATGATGTCAGTTCTTGATATTAAAAAATATATTATATGAATAAGTGTTTGCTATTTAGATACATATTTATTTGACGCTAGAAGCGACCCATGGCTTTGCACGCGTATATAAATTGGTTGCAGCTGGAGTGCTTGCTCTAGCTAAAACTATAGGCAATAAACTTTCCAACAAAAATAATACAAAAGCAATGGCTGTGTCCTATTTAAGACCTAATCAGCCACTATCCTCGACTTCATTGTCAATTACAAACAGTTGAGTGAGGTAGTGGTCTAATGCTAGCCTAATACCATATTTAAAAAAAAAAAACTATGAATGAACTCAAAATATTTTAATTTTAAAATTATACAAATCTAAAACTCAGCTAACGAAAAGTTATCAATAATAATGATACTTTATTGAAAACCAAAAAAATCTAATTTTTATTGGTAATGGGGGCAATAAGACCTGGGCCCCTAGACAAAATCCAATTTCCTGTTTGCCTTCACGCTAACGCAAGTTCAAAATGTATGGGAGTGACATTTTTGTTGCGGAAACATAAGTCTAGGGGCCCTGCACTGTCGTCCCGCTTAGAGTGTATTGTGCATTTCCCCCTGCCAGCCTCTACCCAAACCATCCCAGCTCTTTGACGAAGCGGAGTATGGCTTTAGGCACTGACTGGCATAACACTTTCAATGGTGAAGGTGGTTTAGTTGCAAACCAAATAAAACAATTAGTAATGTTTACTTACGTATTTTAATTGACCTATTATTATTATTATATATTAGCAAAAAATAAATATTAAACATTATTATAACTAATAACAAAAATAATGGCACCGTCACATCTTCCCGGTACACAGAAAAAGGCTGGTGTGGCCGCAGAAGCAGCTGAGAACCTCAAAAGGCGCAAATATAGTGGTTTAAATAGCTGCTATCTATTTGTGCCTTTTGGGGTTGAGACTCTAGGCACATGAGTAATGTGCTCTAGGACCGTGGGGACCGGGTGCACACAGCATTTTCAAAGATCTTTCCACACGGCTGGTTGAAACGACACGGGACCAAAATGCTGGTATGTATTTAGCACGGATTAGACAAAGGAGGTATTTAGCTCAGAGACTAAGCATCGCCATTCAACGGGGGAATACAGCCAGCATTTTGGGAACTTTACCTACTGGTAGTGGTTTGGTAGACAAAATTTTAGTTTTTATGGTTTTTTATTAGGTATATTTATATGTTTATAGTTAGGTAGTTTTAAAAATATAACAAAAATAAATAAAATAAAATAGAAAGTGTTGAATTAAAAATAAAACCCAAGTCGCCGTTTGCTGTTACAAATAAATTGTTTTAAAAAAAAACCGACTTCATAACCACAAACGGGCACTCAAAAGCGAAAAATAAATTACTTAATATTATTAATCTATTTGAAGTCGGTGCCAGCCAAATCTAATGGATAGTAGATAGATACTATGTATGTAGTAGTAGTAAATAGGTAGATACATACATGTAGGTAGCATCTATCTATTACCTATTAGACTTGGCTGGCACCGACTTCAAATAGATAAGTGGATAGCTCTTATAATAATTATATTAAGTAATTTATTTTTCGCCTATGAGTGCCTGTTTGTGGTGGTGAAGTCGGTTTTTTATTTTTTTTGAAAAATTATTTATTTTGCCCTTTTTAGTGCAAAACAAGTTGAAATTAAATTACATGTATCTATAAAATTTCGTGTCTGGGCCGTTATACACTGACGGATATATACTTTGTGAAAATTTCAATTATGTACCTATTACGGTTAAGAAGATACAGATCTGCAAAGTGCGCACATATAGACACACGGACGGAGGGACGAACGGACAACATAGTCTCAGAAAGTGTTCGTTTGGTACCCTTTGGGTTCGGAACCCTAAAAAATTGACTTTAAATGCCGCGCTATGAATAGTCATAATGATGACGACTTTTAATGGTTTTGCCCGGTAGAACATTCCTGTGAAGACAAATTAATTCTCCCCACCTTTGTTTCTATCTCGCTCACAGTTACGAAGATAGAAGAACAGAAGAAAGATGTAAAAACATTATTTAAGGTCATATTTTGTAGTCTTAAAAAGTATATGCAATAGCAACCTCCATTGTGTATAATATTCTTGGGACTCTTCTTCTAAAACCAGTACATTCTCCTATGTTTGAGGTATTTATCTCCATATCTCTGGAGATACTAATCAGATCTCGATGAAATTACAATGTAACTACCTCGGAAACGTACCTTACCTATTAAAAAAAGAATCATTTGAACCCGTTCACAATTGACGGAGTAATCGCGTAACATACACACACAAAAATAAAAAACATACAGACGAATTTAGAACCTCCTCCTTTTTTGTGAAGTTGCTTAAAAAGCTGGCTAAAATGGCTTTCTTTCGCTGTAAGCGAATTCAAACAAGCAACGCAAAGCAAAACGCTGAAATGAAGTAAACAAGCTATCTACGACACTATTGGAAATCGAGTTCTCGGAATCCTTAGACGAGCCTTCATAAAATGATCGCTTTCTATCAAAAGCAAGGTTGACCTATCTATACTAATATTATAAAGAGAGAACATTTGTATTTTTGTATTTTTGTATGTGTGTAATGATTAGGCTCAAAAACTACTGAACCGATTTAAAAAATTCTTTCAGTAATACATACAATGGACTTTCGGAAAGAAAATAGGCTATATATTATCCCGTTTAAATCAAAGGTACATTCGTGGAGACCTAATTTGCAACCTAAGTCGGCAAAAAAACGGGCGAAAAAACACGTTTCTTACGAACGCTGTTCAATTGAAAATAGATAGAAGAATATTTTCTATGCAAGAGTTGTACAACTTAATAAGACCTATAAAAAAGTCCGCGACAGCATATGTCTATCTCTTAAGGTTGACTCACAGTAACCATTTTAATCTAAATTTTTTTGTTAAAAAATATTACGTAACTTCCAAGGCTATTTTCAAGTATATAGTATTAATCCTTATCCAAATAATTAGCTTGGCCACATATTATAGATTAAAATTGTCCTTTACAGTATATAATTAAAATGAAAACTCTAGAAGATATCACGAATTTCAGAAACACGCATCGCAAAATTAATAAAATATTTGCAGTGAAACCACAGATTAGGTCATAGTTACTTCGAAAATATTATTATAAGCTTAGCTTTTCTGTAGATCCCCACCGATCACAATCAATTTGAAGTCAATATAGTATAATAATATGATCTATTGTATAAAATAATATTCATCTATATATATAATAATATAATATTTTAAACCACCCCGACTGATTTATGTATAATCTTTTCATTAAAAGCATTCCAATGACTCTAAACACGACATTTAAAATCTGAGCTGTAAGTTGGTGAGGATTTGAGTATTCTGTAGAGTCCAGGAGATGTCCCAGCATCAGGTCAATGCTTCCATGTTCTTACAATATAGTTGAAGAAGAAGATTTTCGAGTTGATCAGATCTATGAAAGTTGATTTCATAGCGCAATTAACTAGAAAAAAGCTCATAGTTTTATAACGATTGAACGAATTTTCATGAATCAAAGCTAAGAAAACTCTCGATGAAGACATCTATCAAACAAAAAAAAAACTATCAATAATAAAAACAAAATCGGTTCATCCGGTTAGTTGCTAAGATGCTACAAACAGTCACACAGATACACACGTTAAACGTATATTACCCCTACATTTTGCGTCGGGGAACGCCGTAAGGTTACGGCGGCAGATGTTCTCCTTGGTGGTAAGCTACTTTTTGGTAGATTTAATGATCCCACTACCACTGTACGAAAACTCATGATTCATGAATGCACATAAAACTTTCATTGGTAGGTATATAGCTAGGATTAGAACCAACGACCGTCGGGTCAGATTTAGGGTAACTATCCTTTACGCCAAAGGGCCGTCCAATATCACTACGTAAGTATTATAAAACAAAGTTCATCACTGCGTCTGTCTGTCTGTTTGCAATAATCTCAATAGCTACTGAACGGATTATCATGCGGTTTTCACCAATAGCCAGAGTGTTAATGAGGAAGGTTTAGGTGCATAATTCGTTAAGGTTTTGTGTAAATTGGATGAAATATGACGATGATTGTTAAATATTATTTTATATTCGATGCAACAAACTGATGCTAATTTTGTAGGCATAATATGTTCTACCCGTGCGAAGCCGGGGCGGGCTGCTAGTTTATAATAAACTAGTAACGCTCTATGATTTTACCCGCGTCAATATTGAAAAGTGATGATGTTGTCAGGGTGCCATATCGCCCATGTTCAAGAAGATTTTGACACACTTATCAGTGGTGGATTTCTTAAGTTTGGTCAATAATTTATTGGTTAGAATGACTATTTTAACTACTACTAATAACACTGTTAGTGAATACTTGTTGTTGTCGTGAATGTAAGATTTTAATGGTAGGACTTCCGCTAACCTGTCTGGTGCCATATATCTTTGTTATTAATTCAATCATGA
The DNA here is from genome assembly GCA_954871355.1 of Cabera pusaria. Taxonomy (NCBI): domain Eukaryota; kingdom Metazoa; phylum Arthropoda; class Insecta; order Lepidoptera; family Geometridae; genus Cabera; species Cabera pusaria. Next base: position 14,203,979 of record OX940901.1, read on the forward strand.
AATAGAAATAATTACAAATTAAATAACAAGACATGTAAGACTCAAAATTTAACAAAGTCTAGACCTGAATAACAGGTGAAATGTAGTGACGCAAAAAAATCTAACAATCAACAGTTCTACTTGGCAGTATCTGATAAACGCACCTGTACTTAGACAGATAATTATAATAATTAACCATTCGTTCTTTTACATTTGATAGTCAAAAACTAAAACCATATCTATATTTTAGGCTACTGTATATCTAAAACACACATAATATACTATTTACGAACTTCTTACCTATTCGAAAAATGTGAACCACACCTCAGACTGCCTTTGGATACAATAATATCCTTAATTACTCTCTGGCACTGAGGCTTTTCTGAGCACCTTAAAAATAAAACAAATGAACAACACTAAGACTTTATTTTTCGTTGAATGTTCACAAGTAAATTTCAAGTCTCAAGGCAGTCCTTCAACAACTTATTGAGCACTGTTCCTTTGAACAGCACTCCATCGCAAGCAACAATGCATCTATAAAAGTAATCGCTCGCTCTTTGCCTCGTTGCCTGCAAAAGAATTCACGACAATGTTTGTTGCTACATTGTTATGTTGTATGTTTATCGGATATTTGAAGTCAAAAGTAGGTGTTGTGTAAAATAAAGTTGGTATGTACTTAGATTTAAAGATTGGGGGTTGTATTATTGTCTGTATTTCAGGACATTAGAAGCCCTTGCTGGAAGGACGTGTGTAGGTCAGAATAGAAATAAAAGATTTGAATGATTATCACGTTTGTAGGTATACTGTGGCTATTGTACAAATTCAATCCATGCCACAGTAGGATCTTTTAAACGACAAAATGTTCGCTGACCACCAAGCAAACATCTTGTCTTTTGTCAGGCTTCGATATACCACAGAACAGATAATAATACTACGTTATACAGCACCTTGTTCTAACATCTTCCATCACAAGCACAAATCTGATCTCATTTATATCTCGTGCTTGTCTTATAGTTTCTAATTATAACAAACTTGGGAATATAATAACTTCCGTTCATTGAAACTATAAACTGTAGTTTCTGCCCAGTATATAGCCATCGTATACTTTAATGTACTGTTTAGTTTTTAGCTCACATCAATATAGTCACAAATAGTAGGACTTATAACCATTTTAGCTAAACGTCGGATCGTGTCAACTTCTCGTGATGGAGCTAAAGTGAATATAATAATGTAAATGGCATCAAGGTAGTGTTTACCCCACACTTACTACGTGACATCCTGGACCTGCAACAGATGGATTAGGACGTGAACATGTATGCCATCAATGTAGGGAGATGTGTCCGTTATTCAGCTTGGAATAACTTGCATTAGAAACATAAATCGGCTTGTCCTAGTTAAGATACACCGGTCCGTTGACTCTACGAATAAATATGCCAATAATTTATTCATACGTTGGTACCATCCACGGGAGGTTCATTGTTTGTTGCACCCACTTGCGTCTATAAGCTTGACCTTTATCCTACACGTAATCCCTGGATGGTAATCCAGGTGATAAGGGATCCAGTTCTAAATGGGTGGGTGACTATTGTGGTGGTAGGCTTTGCCGCAGCTTCAACCACCCACCGAACGATGCCATATTGGGAATCGGCTCACCGTGTTATCTCATGATGGTAACACGACGAACTGATTGGCGCCATTGGCATACTTAGTTGCGTTATGTGCATTTAACTTAAGTCATTTGTGAAGCGTTTTACTGCCATTTTTCATTTCCAGATAAAAACGATTCAAAGTCAAGTTGCCTTGTCTGCCTGATCAGTCTGGAAAATAAACCTGAGCCAAAGCTCAGCCTAGCTAAAAACTTGATTTCTACTGACAGCTCTTCTAACAATTTAGAGAATGAACAAATTTAACGAGTGTTTATTTCTCAATCTTATATATCTAGATATTGTCATAGAATCTTATTAAAGAACCATTTACCGAAAAATCTCTAATCTCTTCACGGGTGCTGGATGTCCTAAACGGATATGTTTCTGTTTCTCCATAATTATCCTTCTGGAAATAATTGTTATACAATTTTAATTTGCTGCAAATAACATATTTTCTTGATGTCTTTTTAATTGATAATGACTCTATAGCTAATTGCTATATCTTGATAAACTAAACAATGACCTAAACAATTTTCTCAGAACAATTCGCGCTACAACGCTCGGTGCAGTAGGTGCGGCGTTAATTCACGAGCTTTAATCGAAACAATCAATAAACTAGTCATTTTAATATCTGATAATTAGTACTTGAGACTGCTTCAACAAATACAAAATCAATCTGAGAGTGAATGATCTAATCATAGGAGAGGCTTATAACAAAGTGTTGTAAGGAATAAGCTAGCTAACTAGGTAGATGCGAACTGTGTTTCGGCAGTTGTCTTTGACGGCCATTCTAGCGAGCTACTATCTTTGGTGCTACCATCTTTAATCCTTGCACCGTCACTTACTAACAAGTGAGGTTGTGGTCAAACGCAAGCCTATATGATATAATAAAAAAGTATCGAATAGATTTTTTATAAAATTTTCAGACATTTTCTAAATCTTTAGTCTATTTAGTTCGGAACTGACAGCGCCATCTGTTGGCGCTTGCGTCAGTGCCGAAGTATTAAAAGCTCATAGCAATATATTATTATTAAAAGCATGCTAAATATCCCAGGTTTAATAGCAGTGCCATCTGTTGGATTGATTAATATACAGTTTACTCTATGTACGGAGCGATAGAGACAAATATAGTACATTCAAGCTTATCTTATTAGGTACTAGGCCAAACATAAGGTAATGTAATTATTCTTAGGTACCTACTAAGACTATATGATGTGAGTATAATAAACATTTTAATTATATTTTATTGAAAGCATCTAAAAATAATATATCTATAAGACCCAGGCATTTTATGTTTGTTAATAATAATCATGGTGTCACAATCTTTAATGATGTTTATTTTATTGATAGATTCTAAACTGCAATATACTTTTGTTTTTAATAGGTAACACAATAATATCTAATAAAAAAAATTAAGTATTAAATTAAATAAATAAATTAATTATAAAATTATCTACTAAAACATAATTTAATAAATTAATAAAATATACAATAAATTAAGACTACAAAGCGGACTGACAACTTTAGGTAGGTTAGAAGACTGTTCCAAATTTCTTATTACTTATTACTTACATGCATTTCTTTTTCTTTCACCCACTAAACCAAAACTGCTCAGAAAGTTTCTCATCATTTAATAGACTTCACAAAAAGGAGAGCCCAGTGGTGTAGTGGGTAAATGGTCGGTTTTGACGCCAGAGCTACCGAGTTTTATCGCCGCCGTGCACTAATGGAAAGTGCGCTTTTCACAGTGGCCCTCCGGCGAAGAAAAAAAAAATCGTTAAGAAACCCCCAACCCTCCCATGGTGGTAGGACACTATCTAGTGTCCACCTGGCTAGCTACCACCCTCAAGTTAGAAAAATCTGTCGCCAAGCATCTGATGTGTTCCAGCAACAATCCTTGAGAGCCAGTTCCCATTCTAGGCCTAGCATTCTACCCTCCTCGACCGCATCATCACTTACCAACAGGGGAGATAGTGGTCAAAGGCTAGCCTATATACTTAATATAAAAAAGTGGAGGTTCTCAATTCGACTACTTATTTTTTTATGTGTGCTACTTACCTCAGACTCCGTCATTTATTAACTGAGTTGGAAAATGATTTTTATTTGAGCGTTTCATCCCATTGCAATTTTATGCAGACCTCCTGATGAGTATCTCTATAGATAAGAAGGTTACTTCTCAAATATGGTTCTGAAAATAACTAGCGCGGCATTTAAAGTGGTTTGTTTTTCGTTTTGTAGTTTTCGGTTGCTAATTATTAATTACCTGCACATTGATAACATCATGATTTTGATTATATGTTATCTAAGCTAGCTTAATATTCATAGGCATGCAGACTAATTTTAATAATGACATACCTAGAACTATAATTACAGAAATAAGACATCACAGATACCGTCATTGCTCCTCCTAATCGGGATATGTCATCACGTCATTTCAAGGCGAAGTAAACGCCCGCGTGGCCCGAGTGACTTGCAATACGAGGCACTCACTAAGTACCAGGGTATCAGGATCTCTAGGGTTAACGCAGTTAATGATGCCTCATTGCTCGTTGTTAGACCAACTATGGTAACGAAGCGTTGCCAAAAGCATTGGCCATGCTGCGTTTGGACCTCTCTGTGACGTCATTAGAGAGGATCGGTTACATTGTCATTAGTGTACTTGCTGTCGTTACGTTCTAATGCTGTCAGTCAGCTTTTTATAGGTCCCTAAAGTTAAGTGGGCTTTATCAACAAAGCTTAAGCCTTTTTAGAATACCTACCTTTATTTTTTTTTGTGTGCCAGCAATTTAGGTTTTTGTATTTACTTATCAGAATACTTACTAAACTTATATATTTGATATAGGTACACAATTTCAAATAAATTAAAAAATAAGTACATACATACAACTATAAAAAAATGTTCAAATTATAATAATGAATCTTACATAGCAACCAATAATTGAAAGTACTTTACCCATTAAATAAAAACCTACTTACATACTCCGTGGAACTCATTAGTGTTCCATCCCTTCATTAGCATTTACATTCTAACTAATTAATTAAAGGCTTCGCTCAGGACGTGCCTATACATCATTTAGCTGACAAATGTGCTCGCTCCATCACACCAGATAAAATATTATTAAAACAAACAACTGAACAAAAAATATTGCTTTTCGAAAGAGCCGAAATCAATGTGCGGTGGAGTACTTCGGACTATCGCCGGCTTATCGGAAGGTCGTAACCGCGGATCCATCATTACTTGAATGTCAACGTTTTGTAGGTAGATATACTGCTTATTTTTGTTTAGCTGTAGTTAAGATAATAGGTACGAAAGGTCGATCAGTTTTGTAGCAGTAATTTAATGTAACAGTTAATATGACAGCAGGCTTGAGCGTACCAGCGGGTCGCCGAGCTTCATATTTATGCATTCACACCTGGAGGTCTCAAGAGGTTTATATTGTATCTTGATACGATAGAACACGATGATGGTATTTATGTTGGCATCTTAAATATGGACAATTAATTACTGATTGTGTTGCGGTTCTATAATTTATTGTGATTAATTGAGTGGATAATTGATGTTTGATTATTTTAGCCAGATCGTTGGTGCTAATGATTGATAAATAACAAAAATTATAAGGTGATTTAGTTCTAGGTTATCATTTGAATTGTACTAAAGCATAGGACCAGTTACACCGGTTCCTCATAATGCGTTAGATAGTAATCTGACACATGACACCATATAAAAGCTGTCAAAAATCTTTCAGATTTGTTTATATCAGCGCTATCACGAACCGGTGAAACTGGCCCATAGTATAGACATTTTTATAATAAATAAGATTCTGATAATGTGAATAATTTAAATAAGCATTCTATTGAATACATTTTATTTATTTACATTTAGATTCATAGACAACCTTGTCAAAACAAACCTAACTTTGCAGTTCGATCCCTAGACCGATGCCTTAACACTGTGAATGCACTGTAGCTGCAAATAATTAGTTTCGTTTTTTTTTTTTTATTAAACTACATACTTACTGTTTTCAGTAAACTTTATAAGTGCTTCAAGTTAATTTTTTTTTGCGCGGTAAGCAATAAAAAGATGTCTCCAAATTCGGACAGAATTAAGAAAGATTCAGCAACAGATTCCCTTTGCAATTTTATTAATTTCAACTTCTACAAGTTAAGAGATAGAATATTTGATAATAGTTTCTATTCAGTAAGTACGTACACATTTTTTATAATTTAGTAGATATTCACCTGCAGTCTTCTATAAATAAAACAAATGTGCCACAATCAGGTTACAGCAAGCTTACATAAAATAAGTTAAAGATCGTGACAGACAATCCATCAACAAGGAAAATGCAAGTTTTGTAATACTTATACCGTTTCTAAGTAAATCTAATAGAATTACCTAACCTACCTTAATTAATAATTATATTTAATAGAATTACTTGTTTTAGACTACCTACTTATTTTTCAGACGTATTACGGCATTGACTCGTATAACTACGATCGAAATAATAATAAACAAACTATAAAATGTACTTCGTAACAAATAAGATTCGATTCACTCCCAAAATAGAATGAAAGAAAAGTATTCGACAACTAATTTACCTTTAAAATCAATGACAAAGTGAAACTCAGAACGAATGCTACAGAATTCAATGTATTCAGCGAAAGTATCTAATGAAATAAATTAGTCTGTGTCTGTGTATGAATACACCAAGATCGAGATAATCTAGCTACACAATAAGTTAATTTATTTACAATAAAATTAGGCCTACATAAAATTTTTTTTCTTCTAATTTCTGATAAATGAATTATGCAACGAAAAGTTTTTCTTTGCAAAATTAAATTGTAACTTACACAAAGGTTGTAAAAAAGGAACAATGCGATTTTTTTTAGAATTATACATACCTGTTTGAATGTATGTAATCTTGAAGGAATTATATTGATTTTCCTATGTCAAGAGACAATTTTTAGCAACGTCTTCATCAAGAAGTGGAGGAGGTGCGATATTTTGTATATATATATATAGTATATATTATATAGTCTGTATAGTATAGTATATAGTATATATATAGTCTGTACACTGCGCAAATATGAGTAAATGGAGCAAAACATTGCACTGAAATCATATCTATTAGTCTTTTAGAAGTATTAACATAGCGGGAAATTTATTTACCTACATGATTTGATTGATTAAGACGAAATTATTTAATAGTAAAGATCAAGTTCAAACAAAAAAATGATCGAATAATATGTTTATATTATTTAGGTAAATATAATTCCCGACGTGTAAAGACTTATACAAGATCAAAAGATGTGATTTCAGTGAAAGTTTTTGCTCCATTTACTCATATTTGTGTATTATACTTTTTGTATGGAAATCGTACCCCCGCGATAAGACTGCTTGTTGTTACACTACTTGTTGTGAACTTATTTTTAATTTAAAATTTGTCAATTGTTCCCTAAAGTGGTTATCTATATTTCTATCTTTGTTTTATTAAGTTGAGTATATTAACATAATTATTCATGATCACAGGCAGAAGATAATTGTAAGACCAACTGAGGCAAAAATATTATGTTTTAAATTTCAGTGTATTTCGAAATATGATAGGTACAAAAAAATTTGATAAAGATAACGATTATGTAACAAGTTTTTGCTGAAGTTTACATTCGTATATTTTTATTTAGAGCCTTTTATACAAAGCATGTGAGAATCAATATCGGGATGTTAGAGGGTAAGAACATGTGCAACTCAATGACACGCACATTTCTGGCAAATTATATTTCTTAGACATCATAGACCTCTACCGACATAATCTTACGGTGTCCAGACAGCACAAATCCCTTGAAAGTCAGACAATTCTAGACCTAGCATATTCATTGTCCACCATCCTTGACCACATCATCGCTTACCACCAACCAGATGAGATAGTGGTCTAACACTAGCCTTTCAGATATTCAAAAAATTAACACCATTCAATAACTCATGATTAAAAAGTAAAAATGACTATAATAGTATACAGTTAAATTGCAGATCAAAATCTCGCGAGAAGATAAGTAGGTAACGATTGTGTTTTCGAAATTTCTAGACGACGACTTGAGAACGGTATGGTACCTACCGCTTGACCTTAGTAAAACGCTTGGATAATCGGTTGTCCACGCAGCAAAAATCAGGTATTAGGGATCAAAATGTTAATATCCATGGATAGTCGTGACCAAAACTAGATTTTTCTTCTTCACTTAAACCTTTCACAAATAAGAAAGTTCTTGCGAGAAAATTATTTGCAACAGGATGGTATTTTATTCTTTTATTTTGCAACAACAAGCACTTGACTACTAGTCAAGTAATTTTTTTAATAATATCATATAAGCAAGCGTTTGACCACTGACTCACCTGGTCGTAAGCGATGATGATTATAATGGTTGAAGATGGTGAACACATTAGAAGAACTGCCAGAACACCGTTAGGTTAAAATTGTCTCCTTGATGGTGGTAAGATACGTTTAGTAACAGGTCAGGCAGAACATCGATATAATATGCTCTTACCACCTGTGGATTATGATATAATATGTATTATTATGGATGGTCATTCTAGTGACGAAAGTAAAATCCTGATAATCTGGAAGTGATAGACGGTTGTCTTAGACGAGGCGCTGAATAACTGACTGTAATCTAATCTAACCATAGATATCCGTGAATCTAGCCCATTCACGGCAACTATCCCAATCGCAACATAATAGAAAGAAAGAAAGAAAGAAAATATGTTTATTTTGCTTCAAATACAATGAACTAATTACTAACTTATATACTAATTGAACAAATGTTATTTGGTGCAAAATAGGACCCACCTCAGCATAATGTTGGTCATGACTGACATAACCAACGCTGGTCTTCCGTTGGGACCCCAAAGTGACATCACGGAGGTTCTTACCTCTGACACACGCTACATATGCATATAAAGCCTGGTAACGATTACAAAAAATTGTTAAATTTTCTACTCTAAGTAAAAAAAAAATAAAAAAAAAAATAACAAGATTTACATAAACTATCAGTATATTTTTTTTGTTTTTTTTTTTTATATTCTGTGTTATGTAACTGTAGGTTTACGTATTAGGTATTGTTATTTGTTAATGTTATGTAATGTCTCAAATATACAGTAATACAGGAAACATCTTATAAAACAGCAAAAAAAATAGTTTTATTATTTAATATAATTTACATTATTTTTATTTTCGTGTAATAAATCCTATCATCAAAACAATTTATAAGTTTAAATTTAATTACGGTCTAGTTAAACAATTCCCTAAAACTAGGGAGATTTTGTTAGTTGCTAATTCTAATTCCACACGCACGCCCTCTACGCACTGTATACAACCAAAATAGTTATTGCCGAATTTTGAAAAATCCGTCCAGCCGTTTTATTACTATGAGCTTTGTCTAGTTGATGACACTATGATTACAACTGTCAGGTTTAATCAATTCGAAATTTGGTATCCTCTTACTTCAACGATATCGTATAAGGACATGGTAGTATTGACCTGATCCTGACAATCTCCTGGAATCTGCAGTATACTGAACTTCTCACCAACTTACAGCAGATATGTCGAGTTTGGGCTCATTGGCATGGTCTTAATGAACAGATTATACATAGATCAGTCAGGGGTTGTTTTATATTTTGTATTTAAGTAATTATTGACATATATATAGGCTAGCGTTTGACCATTATCTTAACAATTGGTAAGTAACGATGCGGTCGAGAATGGTGGCATGCTAGGCCCAGAATGGGAACTAGCACTCAAATATAACTGCCGGATAATATTAAATGATTGGCGACAGATTTTTCAACATGAGGGTGGTAGCTGGTCAGGCATTCACAAGACAGTGTCCTACCACCATGCCGGGGATAGAGGGTTCTTAACGATGTTTGTTCTACCTATGGCGTCGGAGCCGACCATTCTACTGGACCACTGGGCCACTATCTATACAATACAATACAATACATTAACTCTTTATTTGCACACCAAGAAATAACAAATAGAACATAAAAAAATTATGATAATGAGTAGAAATGGCGGTCTTTTTTTTGGCGATTTTTTTCCAGAGAACCGGGTATGGAGAGGAATAGAAAAAAATATTATCAAAGGTTTACAGCAACCACGAGGACGAGGACGTCAAACTATTGAATTTATAATACTAGCTGCTCTCTGCAGCTTCGGCAGCGTTAAAAAGTATCCTATGTCCTAATCCACTATACTGGCTATCCCTGTGCAAAATTTCAGCCAAATCTGTCCAAATCTCAAAAGCCGTTTGATCGCGAAGAGATGCCAAACAAACACCTATACAAACTAACCTTCGCATTTATAATATCGGCGTTGATTAGTTTGATTGTTACACTGACCGTAAGTTTATATGTAAATGGTTCTTTTACTTGTACAAATATTTATTCTGTGCTTCTACATGCAAAATGTATCTAGTCGAGCCCCCCTCTCTTAAGTAAATTAAGGTTAACCTAATCTTTGTTGTAATATTTATTTGATTGCACAATAAAGTGTTCATACTGATCTATCTATTAAATCGACAAAAACTATTATCTTGTTGGTACCTATTAAACAATATCATTTATATTTTTTATTGCATTTTTTGACTCTTTCATAATATTTGGTCATACTCTACTCACCTCTGTACTGATAGTAAATTGTTCAGTCAAAACAAACAGAGGTCGAATGACATGCGATAGCATCGGTTTCTATCGAGAATATTGAGAGTTTTATTTTTAAGTTATAGTTTCAAATTATGTTGAAATACTTTTTAACCACATAACAAGCTTTTTGTAAAGAAGTTATCATGTGCAATGAAAATCCTAATGATAGCAATATATACTACCTCGAATTCGACAGTCTCACCAATATGGCGTTCCAGTTTACAGCAGGCTATATCATCAGGTTAGCTCGATGTTACCATATTATTAGATTGTCATCGAAAATACGCAAGTATACTTACCAAATTTGAGTCTAATCGAAAGTCAGGAAGTGGTTCTAGTTTAGCTTCTCAGATTTGACCCATATAAACAAATATACCTTAAGTACATTACCTACAATACTAATACGCCAAGTGAAATAACAGTTTGGAAAAGTAATAATTTAGAACAAACATGTAGACTCCTGATTCCATCACCAGATCCTCGTTACCAAGCCCAATCTAATGGACTAGTCAAAACGAATAATATGAGACCATACTCGAGTGGATTATCTACTAATAGTCACGGTAGAATTCCACTATCCACCTCCTGACTCTAACATCAGATCAGCTCCTAGCTACCAAATGATAGTATTGTTATCCAAGCTAAATAATTATAAGTACCTACTTATACGTAATAAATGATAATACTTAAATTAAAAATTTAAAGCCGTCCTCGACTGATCTATGTGTTATCTGATCCGAAACACGACATCTCTGTTGAAACTTGTTAAGGAGTAGAGTATTTTGCAGATTCCAAGATATGCCCCAGCATCAGGTCAATGCCACCATGTTCATACAATAGCATTGAAGTAAGAAGATACCGAATTGCGAATTGATCAGACCTATGAAAGTTTTTCTCGTAGCGTCATCAACTAGAAAAAAAACTGGCCAATTCGGTCTCGCACTCCTGGGGTTCCGTAACACAGTAGAATATGTATATGTAACTATAATTTTTCGCCAGCAAAAAAATAACCTTGTTTTTCATTGTGTTTGTTATATTTGCGTTATATAAAAATATAGGTAAGTACCTACACGACAAATACTTACTAGAATTTATTTTTAACATTTTAGTTCATTGCCCCAGATAAAAGCTTGTTTTTAAAAATATTTTTTACTTATAATTTATTTTCAACTTTTTAGTACCTACTAAAAAGTTGAAAATAAGGTAAAATAAGGTAGAGTAGGTAGGTACCTACTACCTAAGTATTTAAGAGAAGGCATAATGTTTTAAAATATTCCACGGATATTTGATGTGATTATGGGTAAAGTGCTCTTCAAGGAAAATCAATCGACTCGGCGGGGCTATGTTGCTTTATAACAGAAATGCCATGGCTACCTCACAGCTTCATCATCAGATCCTGGCTATCATTTAAGTGTAAAGTGCTCCTCAAGACGAAACATTTGAGCTCAAATTCACTGGGTTATGTTATTTTATCACCGAGATGCCGTGGCTACCTTCCAGCTTCATCACCAGTCACTAAATATCATCTAGGTATAAAGTTCTCTTCAAGACGAATCAATCGAGCCCAAACTCGGTAGGGTTACGTTGATTTATCACAGAGATGCCGTGGCCATCTTCCAGCTTCATCATCAGACCCTGGATATCATCTAGGTGAAAATTTCTCTCCAAGAGTAATCAATCGAGCCCAAACTCGGTAGGGTTATGTTGATTTATCACAGAGATGCCATGGCCACCTTCCAGCTTCATCATCAGACCATGGATATCATCTAGTCGTAAAGTTCTCTTCAAGACAAATCAATTGAGCCCAAACTCGGTAGGGTTATGTTGATTTATCACAGAGATGCCGTGGCCACCTTCCAGCTTCATCATCAGACTCTGGATATCATCTAGGTGAAAATTTCTCTCCAAGAGGAATCAATCGAGCCCAAACTCGGTAGGGTTATGTTGATTTATCACAGAGATGCCGTGGCCACCTTCCAGCTTCATCATCAAACCATGGATATCATCTAGTCGTAAAGTTCTCTTCAAGACAAATCAATTGAGCCCAAACTCGGTAGGGTTATGTTGATTTATCACAGAGATGCCGTGGCCACCTTCCAGCTTCATCATCAGACTCTGGATATCATCTAGGTGAAAATTTCTCTCCAAGAGGAATCAATCGAGCCCAAACTCGGTAGGGTTATGTTGATTTATCACAGAGATGCCGTGGCCACCTTCCAGCTTCATCATCAAACCATGGATATCATCTAGTCGTAAAGTTCTTTTCAAGACAAATCAATCGAGCCCAAACTTGATGGGTTTATGTTGTTTTATAACAGAGATGCCGTGGCCACCTTCCGTCTCCTTCATCAGATCAGCTTCATGGTACCATATCATAGTATTGTCACCGAAGATACATAGGTACACCAAATTTGAGTCCAATCGGACATCGGGAAGTGGGTCTAATTTAGCTTCCAAGATTCCACCCGAACATACATAGTGACATACATACATACATACATACATACATACATACATACATACGTTGCAAGTTAAATAAAAGCTTGTAACATGTCAGATTTGCACGGCGATAAGGTATTTAATTTTGTGGTAAGTAACTAAGCGATAAGGCAATGGTGATAATTGCTCTTCAGATAATTGTATACCTGTTATTTTATTTTTAGTGCCCTATAGTTAGTTTCAATAGCAACATTTTTTTTGTTATGATATTGGTATTACCACAGAATAATGAATAGTACAAGTAGTATTACTTATACTGCCAGTGGACAAACTCTAAACACCACCCAAGCATTACGTCTACCCTCAAGACATTTTTTTATGCGGAAATGGGTAACACTTGACCACTATCTCACCTGATGTTAAGTGATGATGCTGTCGCTGATGAAGCGAAAACTAAGCTAAGCCTAAGAACGCTGAAGACCAACAAACAATTAACCCTTTGAATGAACCCTTCCGTTGAGTCCCATAATCATTGGTGACAATGGCCAATATGACTTCTAAACAGTACCAAGACACATATCTCCTAATTTTAAAATCTCCATCACTGTTGCAATCATAATTTATAATGTTGTCATTTTATATCTGAGACTACCTTTAATAATTAAATGTAATATTATTAATTAATTGTATTACTTATTATGTTTGATTCTTTAATTTAAGGTGTTAAATAATAAAGTGTTTCTATCTTTCTATCTATTATGAACGCAATAAACGGTTGAGTATTGAGTATTTTTGTTCAAGTTAATGTTGCAGAAACGATTTATAGAGAGTTAGGAACCTTTTGAAAATGAAGGTTTTAAAGTTATGAAGCCATCACATTAAAGAACGTAATAATTTGTTTCCAAAAATATTTTAGACGTTTTTAGCGATAGCCTTAGGGGGTTTCTGCGAATGGTAAATCCGAGACGTGGTGCCGAGTCAGAGTTTCGATACTTCAACAAGACGTTATGAGTATGAACGTGTAATTTGAGATGAAATGTGAACGTATTGATGTCTTTGTTCAAGTTCGGAAACATTTTATGGTCTCCCGAAGGCTGCTGACTAAAGTATGGATACATTGTTCCGTGTGTAAGTTACGTAGAAACACTTTGTTGATATGAGTATGACGTTTTGATAAGTGATGATGTGAATAAGAAATCTTAGTAATTTATAACAAAGTAAAAATCTTTTTAATACGCTTTTATTAGCTTCAGACGTATGTATGTTTGTATGTTAATATGTAACGGAATCTTTGAACATGATTTTAACCCCCTTCAAAACGTCGGATTAACTCGAAATTTGGCATACTTATTAAGGACCGATGACAATTCAATATTTTAAACATTTTGACCCGTTATCCTTACTAGGATTTTTTTTTAAATTCGACTAAAAAATGAAAAATAAATAATAGTTTAAAAAAACTAAAAAAATACGCTTTTATAGAAAATCCAACTAAAAAATAGAAAATAAATTTTAATAAATTTGAATTAAAAATAGTGTAAGAAAAAATGATTTTATTGTAAAAAAAGCGTGGGGTGCTTTTCAGGATATTATCAAAATAACCCTTCTAGTCATATCTGTTCATAAAATATTTGGAACTATTGATACCATGCACCCCACGCTTTTTTTTACAATAAAATCATTTTTTCTTACACTATTTTCAATTCAAATTTATTAAAATTTATTTTCAATTTTTTAGTTGAATTTTCTATAAAAGCGTATTTTTTTAGTTTTTTTAAACTATTATTTATTTAAGCGCAAGCTTTTTGTAAAGACGTTATCATGTGTAATGGAAGTACTAATGATAACAATACATAGATACTAGCTCAAATTCGATTGTACTACCATTTGCTATTACGCAGTTCCTGTCCCTATAGCCCGGCTCTTTTATCAGATCAGCTCGTTGGTAAAGTATACCAAATTTCAGTCTAATCGAACGTCAGAAAGTGGTTCTAATTTAGCTTCCAAGATTTTGAATCACACATACTAATGCTACAGCTACAGTACCTCACCGTCTACCGCCCGCTTACCGCAATAATTATTGCATTAAATTACTGCCGAAATTACTACGACGTCAAGTGGTGTGGTTATACTAGAATTTACCTAGATATGACACTACCGTCATATGCCATATTGATTGATATTGTAAAATTATGGCCATAAATCGTGGCTACGCCTAGGTGTTGTTGCAATTGTAGCCATATTTATTGTCATATTACGGTAGTGTGACCGTAGCATAACACGATAGGTTAAATAAAATCTTGTCAAATATGATTAAATAAACTAGCCAAGTGCAAGGCGGACTCTCACTCTTAGGGTTCCGTAACACATAAGACTACAACGTACAATGATATAACTATCATTTGTCGTCAGCAAAAAATTAACTTTGTTTTTTATAGTATTTTTATGAAAAACAAAGTTATATTTGTGGTTCTGAAATGAAAGTTTTTATTTAGATCATATACATACACATATGTTTTTTACCTTTAATATTTTTGTATTATAAATATCGTAAAGCGGTTCACAGAATACACTTACCAACTAAATTTCAACTTTGTTGTCTTAATATTTTTGGAATAAGGTGGCTGTGACATACGGACAGACGGACAGACAGACAGACATGACGAATTTATCGGTTTTTTGCCATTCGGCTATGGAACCCTAAAAAGCTCATAGTCTTAAAACAGCTAAACGGATTTTCATGAATCGAAGCTTAAAACACTCTCGATGAAGACACATATACATATACAAATAAAAACACTAAATAAAAATCAGTTCGGCCGTTTGAGCGCTACAATGCTACAGACAGACACACATACACAGATATACAAGTCAAACTTATAACAACCTTTCTTTTTGCATCGGGGGTTAAAAATAGGATTCTCTCTACCAAAGCTATATTGATGACATTTAACATTAAAATCTAAAAAATTCTTTATGAAATTATTATTTAACAATACAAAATAATTGTGCTTTTAAGTCCGCAACGTCTTTGAGACGAGGATTATTCAAAATGTCTACTTTCCGTAATCCCAAACAAACACGTCTCGTGAATATCATTTCAATATTTTCTTGCTTTGAAGTACATAATAAATTTAGGGATTTGGGAAAATCGATTTGTGTGAGCTCAAGAAACAGTCTTATGTCTGTGCAAAATATTTTTGTCGGGATAGTAATGGTTAATGGGATATGCGAAAATAACCATCACCTACGTCCGTAACGTCCGTTGAGCTATCCATGGGTAGTTTTTACAAATAGTCACTTGGTAATAGTTTTAATAATTTTGATAAATAGTCACTTGTGGTTAAAATAGTGATTAAATGTTTAACCTTTCTGTTTCCAATACTTAAAAAAATAATTAGTAGTTTTTTTTATAAAGACTATCAGTATAATGTGTAATCATCATAATCGTAATTAGCCAGTATCAGTCCACTGCTGGACATAGGCCTCTCCCAAGTTATGCCACTGAGCCCGGTCTTCGGCTCTTTGTTTCCAGTGCAACTGCCCACCGCTTTGCGAATGTCGTCGCTCCACCTGGTCACAGGTCGTCTTACGCTACGTTTAAAGATTCGCGGTCTCCACTCTAAAACCAATCTACCCCAACGGTTATCGGTCATACGGTAGATATGACCAGCCCACTGCCACTTCAGTTTGCTAATCCGTTGAGCTATTTCGATCACCTTAGTTCTCTGGCAAATTACTTCGTTTCGGATTCGATACCGCAGAGAAACACCAAACAAAGCTCTTTCCATAGCTCGCTGAGTAACTTTAAATTGGTGGACGAGACGAAATATATCAAGTGTAATGAAAAGCACTAATTATAACAACCCAAGTTCGACTGTTTTACCATTTTCCATTACGGAATTCCAGTCGCTACAGCCCGCTTCCATCATTATGTCAGCTCGATGTTATCATATAATTGCATTGTAATGTTACCGAAGTTACTCAAGTATACTCGTACCAAATTTCAGTCCAATCGAACTTCAAGAAGTGGTTCTAATTTAGGTTCCAAGATTTGACCCACACAAACATACATATACTAACACGTAAGTTGAATAAATAGTTGTAAAAATATGCTGATAACATGTATAAAGACAAGTCTGTCTTTATCACCTCAAAACTTTCCATAGGCATAAATCGTTGTAAAGAATAAACAATAATAATATAGTTACCAATTCAGATAACTTTTTACGAGAGTTTTTGTCAAATCTCGTTTGATTACTGTCATCTAGTTTATTTGTTACATAAAGACAGTAAAAAAGGGTGATAAGACATAATCACTTCGTCATAATATTCGCGAAAAGACAAGAACCGTGCTAAGGAGCCGATAAAAATATTTATCCTCAATATTATTTTAATATTTGATAGGTAATTTACTGTTTTATCATCGTCACTCAACATCAGGTGATATATCGAATATTGTGAAAATTTCAATGCACTTACAGTTCAGATGATACAAACCTGTGGCATTGGGGGCCCGGTGGTGTAATCGGGAGAACGGTCGGCTTTGATGTTAGAGGTGCCGAGTTCAATCTCCGCGGTGCACCAACGGATTTTTCTATCAAAAAATGTACTATGTGCGCTTTTCACAGTGGCCCTCCGGGAATTAAACACATCGT
This sequence comes from Cabera pusaria, assembly GCA_954871355.1. Taxonomy (NCBI): domain Eukaryota; kingdom Metazoa; phylum Arthropoda; class Insecta; order Lepidoptera; family Geometridae; genus Cabera; species Cabera pusaria. The sequence continues at coordinate 14,221,393 of OX940901.1, forward strand.
TAAGAAACTCCTTCATGGTGGTAGGACACTATCTATCTATCTAGTGTCCGCCTGGCCTATAACCACCCTCAAGTTCTCCCTCAAAAAAATCTGTCGTCAAAACATCTAATGTGTTCCGGGAGCTATCCTTGAGAGCCAGTTCCCAATCTAAGCCTAGCGTGCTACCATTCTCGACCGCATCATCACTTACCAACAGGTGAGATAGTGGTCAAACGCTAGCCTGTAAGATATATAAAAAATAAAGACAGACGGACGGACGGATAAACAAACGAAAGTCAAACAGGTAATAAGGGTCTCGTTGGGACCCTTTGAGTACGGAACTTACTACTTACCTACTCACTACTTACAATGTACTAAGCTTAGTTCCAGCCTAATGTTTGGCTTAGCATATTCGGAATACAGTAAAGTTAATTCGCATCTACAAATATCTTAACAATATATCTATAGAAAGAGATGGATGTATCATAAAATTGATAAAATATATAAAAAATACAACTTAAGTTGCTATAGTTAATTTCATCAGGTACTAAGCCTGTTATCACCAATGCCACCACATACCACATTATTAGGCACCTACCATTCAGATCTGGTTCATATTATTGTCTTTAGTAAAATTTCTATAGTGTAAAGTGGAAAAAACTGTGTTTCGACAACTGTCCTTTAATACCAGTTTCCATTCTAGGCCTAGCGTGCCACCATTCTCGACGACATCGTCACTTACTGTGCCGACAGGCAGAAAATATGCAATTATACTATGTGAGATAGTGGACTAACGCTAACATATATGTTATATAAAGAAACCAACCTAATGAATAAGTATATTCCCACGAATCTCCAAATTCCGAACAATTCAATTCCCACAGGACTTAATTAGGTGCCAAAACGAGAGTCGAACACGCGTGAATACAAACGGACGGCAATCAGACAAACGATTAATTGCTAGACAAGCGTCAATAGGATCAACCAAGTCGAGGCAATAAAGAAATCAATCAGCAGATTAGGTATTTCAAATCAATAAAATCAGAAAATCCATAATATTGGTTGGACGTAAATAGGGATGTAGAGTTGCTGGATGTGCCACTTTGAAGTCTGATTAAATACAGAACCGTTCTTCTATTCTTTAGGTTGATATTCGATTCAAATAAATGCCTTATTTTTATTAGGTAAGTGGGTGCGAAGGTGCGAAGTAAACTTTGGTGTACTCTAGAAAAAAAATCTGAATGTTCTTGATTGATTACATAAACACTTTTATGTAATCTCAAGCAGTGTTATAGAGTGGTCACTGGTTATAGTTTTAACCCATGGCTCAAGTCACGAAACATCAGGTAGGCAATAAGTTCGGTGAGATCTAGAAATTCAGCCAGCTGCTTTCAACAAGTTCCATTTTAAAATGCAATAATAATGATTTTAGTCTCCAATAAAAATTGTCCCACAATATTAATAATACAATTAATTTACAATGACAATAAATAATATGAAAAGTTTAAAAACTAAAAAATCGATCTCATGCCGCGTGAGTCAGTTTCAGTAACAAGTATATCCTATACTTGCTCGTGTATCGCCATATCCCTGGAGATACTTATCAGATAATAATAAAATGTATAGAAACCACCTTGGCGATGAATCCTACAAGTTCACAATTGGCGGAGTAAACAAAACACAAAAAAAAACCTACAGAAGAATTGAGAACATCCTCCTTTTTGGAAGTTGATTAAAAGTGTTTGGCGATACTTACAGTTACAATCCATATCTGAATAGGTAACTTCTTTAAAATACTTACAAGCCACATCTAGCACCAATCAATAACTTCACATTCGGTTTTTTAGTTCTCATGGGAGTATAAACCGCGAGGCGGCACATATGATGACCAGTGGAGGGTTGAGGGGGGGGCAGGCGGTGCGTTTGATGCGAGCACAGGTGTGATCCATGCGGTCCATTTGACCACGGGTGTGTTGCACCGATTATCTGCCCATTAGACGGTTAGATGAAGGACGACCTGAAACATTCATTGGTCTTTAATAAAGTATAACAAGGTGATTTTGAAGACCAAAGACTAAATTGGATTTTAGATAGATATGGACAAAGTAGGTATTGAGATTTTTCAGCCGATTTCCAAAAAGAAGAAGGTTCTCAATTCAGCTGAATGTTTTTTTGTATCTATGTTACGCGATTACTCCGTCAATCGTGAACCGGTTCGATTGGTTCTTTTTTTAATCGATAGGATACATTCCCAAGGTGGTTCCATTGTAATTTTATCAGGATCTGATAAGTATCTCTAGAGATATGATGATAAATGTCTCAAACTTGCTACTTAATACATTTTATACTTTTAGATTTATAGTTATCGTGAGTTTGAATCATGATTATAAAACACCGGACAAGCATGAAACCTAGGTCGAGACAGTTGACAACAAACAGTAGTGAGTATAATAGTCGGTGTTTTATAATCATTTATGCTATCTTATTTATCTTGTAGCCTATGCCTCTATTCAGCCTTTAAAATGAGCTTTAAATTAATATCCTGGGACAAGCTTTAAGCATCTTTGTATTTAATTATGCCGAGGCACCACAGCTATGAAAAATTGAATACATATAGGTACAGATATATATGTAGATAAAGATAGGATCGTAAGGACTAGTATCCTTTGCCGCTACAGAAAAAACATCTGACTGAGACTGTAATGATTTTACTAAATTTAAAGCTGCATTCAATAATATAAAAAATCGTAAGTACATGTTAGATAGAAAGATAAGGTAAGATAAAGATCCTTAATTCAGTTTTTTATTTGTAGATTTTATATAGGTACATAGTCTGTATTATACTTTTAGGAGTAGTTTCTATTGTATATATAGTTTTAAATTAATTTCAATGAAATATTATGTTAAAATATAATTTAAATAATAAAAAAAAGATAAGATATACATTTTTAGTGATCCAAGTTTTTAGAAAGATCCAAAACTTTACATAACCAATGTACTAATAAGATAGACGACACATATAAAAAAAAAAATCTAAGTCGGTTTATCCGTTTGGGCGCTACAATGCCACAGACAGACACACACATATACAGATATACATATATACACGCCTAACTATAACACCCCCTTCTTTTTGCGTCGGGGTTCATAAAATATAAATTGACAACTATTGCATCATCTTGCACTATTCTTAATGAGTTTGTTGAGACATAAGCATAACTACGAGTTCAGAGGGTCAGCTAATTATAAAATAACCATTTCACTGTAGGCACCCCGCATAATACACCTTTTGTTTTGGTAAGTTTTATCAACATACTCTTCGAATGTTTCCATTCTGATAAGCGTAAGGTGACGGGTTTAAAGACTATTTTTCTTTTGATAAACTATTTAGAAAGATGTCTAAGAATTTAAAGAACGCTATGGAAGCGTTATGGTTGTCTATCACGAAAGTTACAAATGTTCCATGGTTTATAGACCCCGTTAATTTAATGGGAGACCTTAATGTGTGGTCGACACGATTCAAATTTGAGAACAATTCTCCTTTGTTAATAAAAATGTAATAAAATTTTCGAGTTTTTGTAATTTCCTTCGTAAAAATCATTGATGGAATAAAGACATTAGTTTTTAGTTGTAATGTAATATTTCCTGTAGTAAATTTGTTTTCCTCACACATACCTCAATCAGCTGTAAAACATCGTTAAATGTTGTAAACTTTAAACTTTCGCGATTTGAACACATAGTTATAAATAAAATATCCAACTGAAATATTTAACTGTAATATTTAACCGAAACACTCAACCGAAATATTCAACCAAAACATTAGATATTTATGTTGAATGTTTTGGTTGAATATTTCGGTTGAGTGTTTCGGTTAAATATTACAGTTAAATATTTCAGTTGCATATTTTATTTATAACTATCGTTAAATGTATTTTATTTGTTTTTTACCTATGTACTTAAATAAAATTACTTCTATAGTAAAATATAGTTCAAAATTACTCCTGCAGAGAAAATAACCTGAAACTAAATTTTCCCAACTTCACAGCCAAATAACTACTATTATAATTTTCACTATTATTGACTGTAGAACACTTTCGTAATTTTTATAGAACGGTATAGGTACTACATTAAATAAGAACTTGAAAAAATAAATTGTAACCTTAACCATCTATTTACAAAACATGGTAACTTACATTAAAATTAAACACCTTTAAATTCAAACAAACGATCAAAGATCTCTGAGTGAAAGAACCCTTTCTTCAATACAAAAGGTCTATTGTCTCAATAACAAGATAATCTTTGTGTCATATTGACACATAGATATCGCGCAGTGTGATCGTTTTGAAACTCTGTCATGATACGCTGAATGGTTTTTGGTTCGGGATAAACTCAAAGCGTTTTTGAGGTAATCATGCTTCTTAAATCCTCACGTTGGGCTCAAAAATGCTTTTAGTCAAAGGAGAATTGCCTAGCATACGTAATTCAAAATGTAAATTAAACTGCAATTATTGAACTAAACCATTTGTCATTTAAACTTATAATTCTTCTCTTATCCAAAACTACAGTCGCGATTAAGAAGAGCTAATAATAGTTTTATGTAAATGTGACAAAGTTCCACGATACACTCTCTAGGAACGAGTTTGCCACCCTCATAGTCTATTGAGAAAGAAAGTGTCAAAAATCGACAATGGCCATTTTTTGATAACTTCAGATAAGACCACCAATAGTGACCAAAATTGACAAAATATTTTGTCCTGTTTACATCTTAATCAGCTTACAAGGATTAAAATTTCTTTTGTTATGATTGTCGGCAAGTGAGAGTGGTTATTCTGAGAAGCAGGAAAAATGTAAGTGGATTAGTTAAATGATATGGCAAGGGATAATCAAGAAAGCCACAAAGGGCGAAATTGTGTTGTAAACTGTTGGTTGATTGAGTTATAATCTTTGGGATTACAGGACGTAAACCCTGGATTTCTTTATGTAATGATATATAGGTAGCTAACAAGCAAACAGTTTACATGATGGGTAGTGGTTACTGTCGCCTATGAACATTTGCAACACTAGGGGTGACAGTTCTAAATGGCAGACCAAAGGTAGGCTGTAGCCTTCGGCAGTGTTTCGACCCATCCAGATAATGATCAAGAATCACCGAATTTCGGAATGATGTTCGTGGTCTTCCAGAATAGAAGACGGGTGATATCATCATCTTAAACCGCATTTTCATGTTATATCTGGTCAGAGAGCGGTCAAGTTATTGTCTGTCAGAAATACATAAATAAAAGTCAGTTTTTTTTTCCGTTTTAAAACTTATCTGCGTTTGTAGGTTAGATTAAGATGCTAACGAAGAAAGATGATGATCAAAATTATTAAGTGGTTAGATATCAATAATAACCTATTGAGTAATTAATCCCATATTGTTTATAATTATTAAACCAATGCATTGAACAATTTTAAAATTTATATTTGAATGTCATCTTATTTATTATAATAAAAATCATATTTCATTCAAATAATACAAAGCCTAGTTGATGTCCCTAAACAAAAAAAAGTATTTAACGCTTTACAAATGTATTCGAATGTTGTAATTAAAATGCTCAGTGAAAAACATTTGAATTTAGAATCAGCTTTAGCTTCAGTTTAACTTCAAAATGAGTTCGACGAAGAGTCGAAGAATGCAATGGAATTCTTCGCATCTATTGCCACAGAATAAACAATTGTACAAGCTATTGCATAGTGAAACTGAGACAAAACATTTGGGATCGCATTGCCGAAACAATGCTGATATCAAAATAAAAGTTTTGCGGAGATCATGCTTATATGTTGAATAAAATGTTTTTAAAAAGTTGCAAGTTATTTAAAAATATATTGCAGAGTATTTTACAAAATTTAAATTAATGACAAATAATTATTACATCCGCAAGTAGTAGGAATATTATTTAGGTAGTTATAGTAGTAGGTAGTACACACTTTTTTTTAAATAATTAAGATCGTTTAAAAAACTAAAAAGAACCGACTTCTATGTCGCGCTATTAATTTTCAGTACCAATTTTGAGGTGTTTATCTCCATATCTCTGGAGATACTAATCAGACCTCAATAAAATTACCATAGTACCACACTTGGGATATCTCCTTTCCAACAAAAAAATAATAATCAAAATCGGTTCATAAACGACGAAGTTATCCGCGAACAAACATAAAAAAAACAACATATATACGGTCGAATTGAGAAAACTCCTTCTTTTTTTGAAGTCGGTTAAAAACTTACTAGGAGTTTGTGTTGGACATTAATAAATAGTCTTGTTAACCCCTCCAACTAAGCTAAATATGCTTGTGTCTGGAGTGGGTGCACGTCAATAGTGCAATGGGTGCGGGTCGATTCACGACCTCTCGACCGCAAGGGTGACGCCTTAGTCATTGGGCTATTTCCAAACTTTTTACCAATAAGATCGTTTAATAATATCGTTTAAAAATTAAAAAAGAACCGACTTCAATGTTCATTTTCAGTACCAATTTTGAGATGTTTATCTCAATATCTCTGGAGATACTTATCAGACCTCGATAAAATTACCATGGTACTACACTTGGGATATCTCCTTTCGAACAAAAAAAGAATAATTAAAATCGGTGCATAAATGACGAAGTTATACCCGAACAAACATAAAAAAAAAATAAAAAAATATACGGTCGAATTGAGAAACCTCCTCCTTTTTTTGAAGTCGGTTAAAAAACTAAAAACAACCGACGTCAATGCCGCGCTATTAATTTTCAGTACCAATTTTGAGATGTTTATCTCTATATCTCTGGAGAAACTCATCAGACCTCGATAAAATTACCATGGTACCACACTTGGAATATCTCCTTTCTAACAAAAAAATAATTATCAAAATCGGTTCATAAACGACGAAGTTATTCGCGAACAAACATAAAAAAAAGAAACATATATACGGTCGAATTGAGAAACCTCCTCCTTTTTTGAAGTCGGTTAAAAAGTAGCTTCAAAGAGAAAATCTTTTCGGTGGTCACGTTATATTATTTATTATTCTGCTTCTAAAAATAGTTTTTTTTTTCTGTGATAGATAAGTCATGTACAGTATGGGTTGTAAGTACATTAAATAAACATACCCGTCGACATGAGTACTTGTTCCATTTTTAAAGTTAGTCAATAAGCCTTTAAATTTTAGCCGAGTATTTTCATCGCACAATATTAATTAGTACTATAGAGGAGATTATTAGTAGGCAGCTAAAGAGCCCCGAGAGATCATTTTTTGCGCTCGCGCACCCAAATCAACCACCTTCAGCCGAATGTGTAGGCAATGCAGCAATTTATTTTTTTACCCAATAAATAACTCATACGTCAAAACTTTGGACATGGCCGAGCCCTCTTTCATCCAACAGTGATATATAGGCTCTTGTCACACCATTAATTTGCCTAAAAAACACAAAAAGAAATCGCATCTACTAATTTTCGTTGTTTTAGCATTCTGAGATATAAAACTAACTAATCTAAATTTTTATTGAAAGTGACTCGCGGGGGAAAGTCAATAAAGGTAGGGAAGCTAAAAACGTATTCTTACGTTATTCAGACAAAATTATACAAATCTACAATTATATGTGTTCGAGGATGGTGAACACGCTTGACTACAGAACAGATTTTTCTTTGAAGCTAGTTTTTAGTAGCATGTCAGGCGGAACATTGATGTAATGCTCCTACCACCACCTGTGGACGAATACACACGAATGCACATAGAAAATCTATTGGTGCACAGCTAGGATTCAAACCGGCAACCTCCAGGTTCGAAGGCAGGATGTCTATCTTTTACGTATGTGATTACGTAGGACTGAAATTACTATAACTTGTACTAAAATTAGTATTTATTATAAACAAGTAGCAAGCCTTTTAGCTTTTACATAACCTACGACCAGAGTAAGTCAACACAAATCCAACGAGCCCAAACACGACGGGTATAAAATGTGTAGTTTAGGAGTTCCTTTGGCCATCTTCCAGCTCCATCATCAGATTAGCACTATGTACTCATAATATTGAATTGTCACGCGATTTACACATGTATGCAAAATGGTAGCCGATGTTATTGTAATAATATAATTTTATCGAAATGTTTATTTCTTACAGTTTTTAAAGTATCCGCCTGTAAGACTAAATAATGCAAGATAATTTCCACGAATTGGTGCAGTGACATAAATTATTGATGCTACGCGAACTTATCGATATCGATAGGATCACAGTACAAATAGCAGGATAAATAAAGGTTTTTTTACTGCTTTAAATCTATTAGAAAGTGTTTTAGTTCAATGATAATATTTATTGATTTCACGTATAATAGTAATAGCTGATACCCCGCGAATTAGTTCACGTGCTTACACCAAAAAAGTAGTAGCCTATTTTTATTCTCATGCTATAAACCTTATATCCTTCTCCAGTTAGCTTTGGATCGTCCGTTTAGGAATGCCTAAACGGATGATTATGTAACAAAACAGACAGAGTGACAGAGTTACAAACGTTTTTATAATATTAGTCTTGATAGTCTGGTTTTAATATATACGTGTCTTTAATTTACCGTTATTAGAACAAAATTCAGTGAGTGATAATTTTTTGCTGCATGTAATCAAGACTACGAAACGGTGCATGAACTTCAATATCTTTTATTGTTTTTACATATTTTTTTGTTCAGTAAAATATCTGATTACGCTTATCACGAGTTTGTTGCTAACGAATTAATTTAGCAAACATTATTGAACGTATCTAAATATTTTGAATCCCCGACGCAAAAAGAAGGGTTGTATGAGTTTGACGTGTGTATCTGTGTGTCTGTCTGTGGCATCGTAGTGCCCAAACGGATGAACCGATTCTGTTTTAGTTTTTTTTTGTTTTATAGGTGTATTAATCGAGAGTGTCCTATGGGTACGACCACACCGCGGCATCCTGCGTCTGCGTGTGCGTACGCGATCCGTTTTTCAATCGTTTTCTGATCACCATAGATCGCGTTTGCTGTGAACCAGTCGGTATAAATACTACTGCGTCTGATCGCCGCCTAGATCGCACACGCAGGACGCCTCAGTGTGGCCGTACCATTAGCTTTGATTCATGAAAATCCGTTCAGCCGTTTGAGACTATGAGCATTTTTCTAGATGATAACGCTATGAAATAAACTTATGTAGTTCCAATCAATTCAAAATTCGGTATACTCTTACTTCAACGATTAAGTAAGAACTTGGTGGCGTTGACTTTATGCTGGGACATCTTTTGGCATCTGCAGAATGCTCAACTCGTCATGAACTTACAGCAGAGATGACGAGTTTGGGCTCATCGGAATGATCTTAATGAACAGATTATGATTAGATCGTTCGGGGGTGGTTTAAATTTAGAATTTAAGTATTATACTATAAATAACTACACCGGTCTTCAAAACCACACCACAGTTATACATTGCAATATCTCTTAAACTATAGAAGTCAGAGTTTGGAAATAAAAAACGTTATAACTTAAAGTAAATTTCATTAACTTTATTTGAAATAACAGTTTATACATTAGTAACATTTTTAATCAAGAAAAGGTAAAAACCATAAAATAGCCGTTTTTAACTTACTGGCAAAAAAACTGAAACTACGCGTATGTTTTATGCCTTATTTACATTTTAATAAATGGTATTACCTCGTGGTCTCTGATTAAGCTTCGAGCCGGTTTGGCATACTGAAGATTTTCGGAGGCATAATTTGGGAATATTTCTTTATTCTTCCATGATAGGAGGTGGCGGCTTCTAACCAGCCTCCTGAGATCATCACAGGCGTGCTTAATTGGGTTGAGATAAGGACTTCTGGATGGCCAAGCCAAAAAATTGATAATAACTATCTGAATGTTGTACGACCCGAGCCGTGTGTAGCAGGGCGTTATTCTCTATCAACCATATTCATAATTAAAAATCTTTTGAGCATATTTTTTATAGACTAGCGCGCGCCATATTTAAATTGATGAGATATTAAGAGCGAACGCGGATGTACTTTTCCATACAAATGTATTTCCTTGTTTCCTCTCTGGAAAATGCTTCAAGAGCAAAATTATTCTCTACAAAATATCAAGGTCTGCTATAGCTACGCGCGCCCCTATCATTTGCTTTTTTTGACCATCTAATTACAAATAGAAATAAAACCTTTCAAATAGCTACAGCAGACCTTGATTTTTTGTAGAAACAAATTTTGCCCTAGAAGCATTTTCCAGGGAGAAAACAGAGGAATACATTTGTATGGAAAAGTGCACCCCGCGTTCGCTCTTAAGTACATATAACCAGCGGAGGATCAAGACGCGCCGAACGAATGATACCAGATATTTTGTCAAATGATGATAAGGAGCTTAGAAGTTATGAAGGAACAGATGAACATACATACCGGAAAAAATGATGACTATAACCCTTCTTTTTGCTTCACCGTAGTCGGCTAAAAGTAAATAAGAAAAATTAAAGCTTAGCATTCTTCCGCTTTGGTGAAACTTCTTTTCAGTTTAAATGGCAGTGTTTAGTGAAATTACAGGGCATGTGAGATTAAACACCTACATCAAATTGTCGTAATCTAGACTATTACTTGGTTTCTTTTGTCTTATTGCATCAGGCCATTGATGTACTACTATCAGGCAAGTATCTTGCTAGTTTTGTTTTCTAACAATATAATTGATAAACCGTCAAGTACGAGTCGGACTGACTCGGTCAAACTCACAGTCACACACGAAGAGTTCTGTACCTCCATACCACTGCTAAATATTTAAAAAAGATCAAAATACGCTTCCTGTATGAGGACCCCTTCAATTTTTATTATTTATATGTTATAGCGGCCATAGTAATGTAATTCATATTGTGTGTAATTTGAAAGATTTTTGTTACGATTCTAACTTATTCTAATTCTCAAAATGAAACGCTGTCGCGGGCTAATGTTCATACTAACGCCAGTTTAGTTAACGTGAACGTAAAGTGAAAAAATTCAAATAAAACACGTTTCTTGTTTCTTGTATGAGCGCCTCTTCGTTTTAAACTTTATTTTGATTATATACGGACGGACGGATAGACAGCAAAGTCACAGTAATAGAGTTCCGCGGTGGCACCCTTTGAGTACGTAATCCTAAAAAGAAACTATATAACTCTAGTATTGTTTGTGTTAAACTTTCTGCAGTTGTTATCAATGACAAAAGTGCATTCATTCGATAAGCTAGAGGATGTGACCTATGACCAAAAACCAATAAATGTGATAGTAATAACAAAGATGAGTATTTTTTTGCATATAAAAAGGTTCAGGCTGTGAGATGAGCACTGGCAATCATGGCTCGCCTAGTGCTGTGCGTATTGGCGCTCTGTGCCGGCGCATTTGCCGTGCCAACCAGCTCGTACGAAAAATGTAAGTTTTCCTTCTCTTTTTTACTAAAATAACTTCAAAAAGCTTTGTTACTTTTAAACGTTATAACTTTTTACAATTAGCAGAATTTGTCAGTAGAAGGTTAAACATAATTATACTCATTGTTAAAATGACCGCTAACCGTTTCTACTTTGGATTACGCGTTATTTAATGAACTTTGTTTATTTTATATGTGCAATAAAGAGTAATTATTCATTAATTTAACTACAACTACTGTTTCATACCAATTTTATTTGCAGTAGACTCAAAGGTTCTGCAAGAGCGTCAAAAAGATCTGGTGATTCTGTTCAACCACATGCATGAGCCTATCAACGTGCCAAAATGCAGTGAGATTGCCAAGTCATGGAGCATCGAAAAGAATCTAGAACACTATGGTGTATGTACACTTTAAAATAATTGAAATGGCTTCTAAAACTTGAAATGAAATATGTAACACCGTATTTAATTATTTCTTACAGAATGTCACAGCTGCTAAGACTTACATAACTATGCAGAAAGAGGGGTGGTATTTACCCCGTGGCGCTCCTTTCTCTGTGAACGAACCTTGGCAAGTGTATGAAGCCAAAACTATCTTCTTTATGCTGTACTCAGCTAAGGATTATGAAACCTTCTACAAGACCGCTGTTTACTTGAGAGACATCGTCAACGAAGGTATCTACGTCTACTCGCTCAGCATTGCCATCATTTACCGCCATGACACCCAAGGTATTGCTATCCCACCAATTTATGAAATCTTCCCGTCATACTTCAACAACGGTGAAATCATGGTGACTGCTCAACGGATCAACACACATGGACATCACCTAGTTAAATACTACCCATCGACTTTCCTGTGGGACGATAATGTCGTGATTAAGTGGAATGAAACCCTATGGCCCTACTACGACAACAATCAAGCCGTGGGCTATTACACACACGATTACTCCCTTAACGCTGCTTACTACAACTATCAACTGATATACCCTAAATGGCTCGGAAGTGATGTTGTGCCTGGTTTAGTTCATGACAAACGTGGTGAGATTTGGTGGTTCCGTCACAGGCAATTAGTGGCTCGTTACTACATGGAGAGACTGTCCAATGGATTGGGCGAGATTCCTGAAATTACAAATATTGTTGAAGATGGATATGTTTCTGGACTTTTGTACGCTAATGGGGTTTCCTACCCATCAAGGCCAGACTATTATTCACTGGAACAACCTAAATTGGTTGAACATGTTGAGGAGGTCCTTGAGTACGAGAGACGTATTTGGGAAGCTGCTGACAAAGGTTTTATCGTAAACGTAAGTTATTAAAATAATTTGCGATATACTTACAAAAAAATGTAGCTTTTAATATAAACCATAAATGATTATATTTCAGAACCAAGGCGAACATATCAACATCTTTACCGATGAGGGTCTTGATATCTTGGCGCGCCTGGTCCAGGCTAACGCAGATTCTCCAAACGCTGTGTACTACAAGGACTTTGTGAGTGTCTGGAAAGAAATTCTCGGTAATTCTCACAAGCCTCAGCACCAATACCATAACCAGTATGTTTTAATTCTTAGATTCTGGGACTTATAAAGACTTAAATAATAAAATATATTTTCTTACAACGTTTTTATTTTCAGATTTGCTCCATTAGTCTTGCCTTCGGCTCTTGAAAATGACCAAACTGCTATTCGCGACCCTGCCTTCTACATGCTCTGGAAACGCATCTTGAAACATTTCGTCCGCTGGCAAAAAAACATGCCTCACTACAGCCCAGAGAAGCTGTCGTTCCCTGAAGTTGCCATTCAGAAAGTTGAAGTTGACAAGCTGGTCACATACTTTGAGCAGTCTTACATGAACGTGACTCAGCACCTGCATCAGAACTATGCTGAAAGTAAGTATTTTTTCCGATTGTTGCATCGCGACATAGTGTAGAATTTGCTTGATAGTAGAAAATGAAGGAGTCGGTTTAATATAAATTTTGTTTGTTTCATTAAATATTTTACAGTACACCTCATTCAAAGAGATTATATAAATCGTTATAATACTACCGACTGTCCTGATTCGATGAGGCATCGTTTTTTTTAATACGCTTTTATTAGCTTCAGACGTATGTATGTTAGTATGTAACGGAATCTTTGAACATGATTTTAACCCCCTTCAAAACGTCGGATTAACTCGAAATTTGGCATACTTATTAAGGACCGATGACAATAAATAAACAATAAAAAATTAAAAAAAAACGACTAAAAAATGAAAAATAAATAATAGTTTAAAAAAACTAAAAAATACGCTTTTATAGAAAATCCAACTAAAAAATAGAAAATAAATTTTAATAAATTTGAATTTAAAATAGTGTAAGAAAAAATGATTTTATTGTAAAAAAAAGCGTGGGGTGCTTTTCAGGATATTATCAAAATAACCCTTCTAGTCATATCTGTTCATAAAATATTTGGAACTATTGATACCATGCACCCCACGCTTTTTTTTTTACAATAAAATCATTTTTTCTTACACTATTTTTAATTCAAATTTATTAAAATTTATTTTCTATTTTTTAGTTGGATTTTCTATAAAAGCGTATTTTTTAGTATTTTTAAACTATTATTTATTTACCGTGGATTTATGAGTGCCAGCGAAACGCCTACCAACATCAAAACGTTTACAATAACAATAATTCCTTTTAATTTAAGGCCAAGGACAATACGATGACGTCAGCGTGCTTGTTCAGCACCCGCGTTTGAACCACAAGCCCTTCAACGTCCGCGTGCACGTCAAGAGCGAAGTTGCCAAGACCGTTGTTGTGAAGTTCTTCCTTGCTCCCAAATACGACAGCAAAGGCTACGAAATCCCTCTGCATGAGAACACCGAGAACTGGTTCCTATTCGACCATTTCAAGTACGACTGTAAGTGTTCATCATCGATTTGTTATCATGTTGCGAAACAATATAAATATCAAACTTTACTGTCTTGTAATGGCTAAGTCTCTACAATGACCAAAAAAAAATTTTTTTTTCTGATTTTATATTTTAACATGCTTACAATTTTATTGTGCTTTAGTGACTGTCGGCGACTGCGTTATTACTCGTGAATCAATCGCCAACCCCTACTCTGTAAAGGAATGGCCTAGTGCACATGAAATTTACGAGAAGGCTGCCAAGGGACAATGGATGCCTGATGCCGCTCATTTGATTGAAAAGTTCCCCCATCACCTTCTGCTTCCAAAAGGTTTGTGCAATGTGTTTTAGTGCTACAATCGTAAGAACACTACCTAACGCAGTCGAGGCCATGATTAATTATCAAATCTGATCATGGTCGGTACAGACCTCCTAGACCCAATCTCGATTGTGGTTACAACCACCAGTGAACTAGCGTCATGCGCTACGCTTGCTATTGATTCTTATAATGCTATTTAAAAATAGGCTGATAAGAGCAAAGTAATGCCAAGGATTGTGTTCGGTGGCATCTAATAGAACATTCTTATATTTGGCAGTAGTATACGCAAGACAAGCGGTGTCATGTGGAGCTGATGATGACTTTTTGAACTGATTTTGTTTCTTATCTAATACTCTTCTCTACAGGTAAAGTTGGTGGTATGCCGTTCCAATTCGGAGTCTATATTTATGAATATCGCGCACCCAAGATCCCTTACGGCACTGGTTTCGACCCCAAGGTTTCTCTGGGTCTGGGTACTGGTGCTCGCTTCCTCATGGACGAGCCCTTGGCTTTCCCAGCTGACAGACCTTTATACGTCTGGCAGGTCAAGGGTCTACACAACTTGTGGATCCAGGATGTTCTCATCCACCACAAACATGCTCCGGAGATCGTCATCCCTCACACTGAATGAACTCAAATCAGTCAATAATATAGATGCCCCACCATTTAAGTTGCTTCAAATAATGTCATAGAAATAATATTGCGTTCGTTAGTGTATGTATGTGTAGAGATATATAATCAACTACAAATAAAGTATTTGTATTCTCAAATGTTATGTTTTCCTTATGTATTATTATAATTATTTATATAGTAACTGATTGTTTATATAATTGAATATTTATGTAGCGTATATCATTTGTGTATTTATGTATATATTTGTTTATATATTTTTTAGAAATTTTTGTTCTAATGGTCTTAGATCTCGCTTTTGATTTATAATATAGATAATTATAATATATATCTTATATAAATACATATGTATTTTATATAAAACATTTATATACTCGTTTAAACGTATGTTATTAATAGAATATATTATAAATATGACATGATATGATATTAAACTGATTTGCATAAATCTTAGTATTTTACCTTGCCCTATAATCTCGCGACGAGCAACCACTGAAAATATACCAATAACCTCTAGGTACTTATTTAGATTTTTTCATGTATAGAATAGAGGAACAATAAAGGGTAAGTGATATGGAATATTTGAAATTAATTGATAAAGTATCACGGTGTTGCATAAATTATAATTATAAGATACCTAACCTAGCTAAATACTTTAGTGTTTTTTTTTGTTGATTATGCTATTAGATTAAATTTTATGAAAGTAGGTTTGATTTCTCTTGGCGACTCTTACTTCAATGATATTATAAAAACATGGAAGCATATATCAAGCATGCTATAACATCGTAGATTGCATCGTCACATAATATCATCAGATGATATAATAATAATTATTATGGTCAATCAAACGCTTTACTATCATATTTAACGCCGTGTGCTACTACGCTAAAAAAACCGGCCAAGTTGAGTTGGACTCGCCCACCGAGGTTTCCGTGCCAACTTCTCAGACTAAGTTGAAGGACAAACTTAACTTTGTAGTTTGTACATAGAAAATGTATTGCATCAACTAGAAATAATATGTTAGTAGTAGTAATTTAACCTTTTTTTATTATTAAACTACATAATTACGGTTTTTAGATTTATTCCTTTCTCAATACTGCAAGACCTTGCTTCTTGCCAAATTTCATTATTCTAAGCCAACAGGAAGTATAGCTTTTCGACTATAGAGTACTTCCGGTTGACCTAGAATTGTCAATTTTGGTTAAAAGCAAAGTCTAACAACACAAGTAAATGACACATTCCGAAAAATAAAAAAGTTGAAAATTAAGGTACATTTTGGTACTTATAAGTTTTTACGAAAATCTGAATCTGTGTTGACTTGATTGTTATACTCCTAATAGGGACTATAGACCGCAGTACTTGGTATACATTTAAACTTGCTAGGTCTACCCGTTCCTATGAAAATCGATGGTGACACACGGACAGACACACGGACAAACGGACTAGAAAGGGTTCCTATTTTTACCTTTTGAGGTATGGAACCCTAAAAAGAAATTAATGAATGAACGCATGAATAATATTTTATTATATAAATAGTTTATTGCACACCAAGAAAAAAAACAAACAAAAGTAACAGCAAAACATTAGATATCGGTAGTACAATGGGCGGTCTTATCGCTTAAATCTGTCTAAAATGTGACCTTCACATTATTATTATACTAATAGGAGTAAAAGCTGAGTGCGAGACGGAGAGAAGCACTATCTACCGAGACACAGTTTTTAAACTAGTTCGGAGGGTAGGGCGATCCTTACCCTTACTGGGCCCTTATTCAGTATGACCAATGAGATAACTTGCCAAAAACGTGTGATGTCGTAGAGTGCTCTAAACGTAAACGTGTTCCTCAAACGCGCCACGGCACATTATTGAAAAATGGTATTCTGTATGCCAAACAGTATGTTATCTATATCCAGTTTTCGATTCCACGCCATTCGTTCATAAAACTTACTTCCGGTTCCATCGGTAATTTTGCGGTTTCATACATTTCTTTATTTTTCTGTCTTATCGTAAATCGACCTAATGTAAAAGGTCGATTTACCAGCAATAAAACTTCAATAGCAATTCTGTAGCTTAATTTAAAAACTAAAAAACATTAAATAACTTATAATTTTTTTTTTATTGAAAACAATCAATGGATCCTCTTATAAATGCACTAGTTTTGGAACGACAATAAAAACTTCATTCTCAAAATGGCAATTATTGTCAATCATTGCATTGTCATTTTATCAATAACAACATGCGTCCCACAGCTTTACCTGCGTTGAAAAGAAATCTATCATGTATCGGGATAAAAATTATCCAAGGACTAATACATTGTGGTATTGTATATAAACTATCTATTTACCAAACTTTACCCAAATCCGTTCAGCCGTTTTTGCGTAAATATTAGTAGGATTGTTAATATAAGTTGTACATATATACAATCACTCCTTTTTCCTGTTGGGGTAGGCAGAGAAGAAAAGGAAAGAAGTAAGTACCTAGGTACTTCTTTACTTTTCTTACTATTTATTATCGGCCTTACTAATAAAAATTTGCCTATACGTCTGTTAAACGGTTGTGCAGTTGCACAAAGAATAAGCGCTTAACACGCGTCAATCTATTGTTTGACTAATAAACGTTGAATAGGAGGTGGGTATCTACATAGACGTTTAACACTTTTTTATTTTTCATCTGGCAACTATTAGTCAATTCGTTTAGAAACTGGTTTACGTCTTAAATAGTTCCGTAAATTATTATTTCATAAAGTTTACTAATTATTAATATTAGTCATGAAATTTTATTTTAGGAATGCAATATTAATCAAACTCCGTTGTTTTTGGAACTTTTTATTGAAATTAGTTGACATAATAGAAAATATTTTCTTTTAGTAGGAGTGAAAGAATTAAAACAAATTTTAGAACGAAACACTCAAATTGACTGTTGTCCTCTGTCTACGCTGTTGACATTGTAGCCATGGAGACTAGCGGTCTCCATGGCTACAATATAAACATGATTGTAGCCATCCTAGGATGATGGATTATAATGGATGGCGTCAAAACTTTGGCAGCATGTCCATTTTCTGTTTGTGTTAGTGTCTAGAACTGCTAGAGTGAGCCTGAGTAGGGAAGTGATCACTAGTGTAGAACATATCGATAAAAAGGTGAAAAATGTAGAAAACTAAAACTTATGTAAAAAGAAAACAATTTATGTGATAAAATACGTAGTTACTTTATTGAACTTATGGAAATTAGTTATTGATAAAAAATGCTACAGTACTTAACTGTAATTAGGCAACCTTAAATCTGGCGGTATAGATTTCTTAGCTTTTCTATAACACAAATCTTAAATGTTTTTGCGTTTTCAATACGTCAATTAAATATTACAATTTTGAGCTACAAAAGCATCTATACTTCTATACTAATATTATAAAGAGATAACATGTATGTTTGTATTGAGTTAGCTCAAAAACTACAGGACGATTATTTTTTCTCTCATATATAAATATATTAATGGTCTTTTAGAATGAACATAGGCTATATAGTATCCTGTTTAAAAGATAGGTATATTCGTGAAGACCTATTTTGCAACTTAAGTCGCCAATAAAACGGTCGAGAAAACACGTTTTTTACGAAAGATTATTAATCTGAAATAGATGTAAGAAAGTATGTATCGAAGAGTGGTACAACATAATAAGACCTACAAAAAAGTCCGCGATAACATATGTCTATCGCACAGACTCACAGTAACTATTTTAATCTTTATTTTTTAATAAAAAAATGTTACAGAACTTTCAAGGCTATTTTCTTCTATACAGTATTAATCCTTATTTGAATAATTACGCTAATTATCTTAGCCCAATATCATAGATTAAAATTGTCCTTTACAGTATATAATTTATATGAAAATACTAGAAGAGCCCCGCGGCTTCGGTCACGTTAAAGACTTCTTTTATTTACTTAAAACTTTTATTTTCTGAAACCTTTCTATCATAAAAGACATCAAAGAAGTAAAAGCCAAATCGGTTCACCGGTTTTCAAGTTATTGCGTGACTAAGGGAAATAGGGATTCATATTTATAAAACCCAAAAAACCATATTGACTGTCAGACTTTTTTACCAACCCCTTGCAAAAATCTTGCAACACGTATTTACTTATTTATTTATAGAAGTACTTACGTAAATCTATAAGTTTTTATATATATAATTATAAATAATAAGTAATATCCGCGGGGAATTTTTAGAAAATGCTTTCTCAGCGGCAACCTACGTCATATCAACTATCTGCATTTTAAATTTCAGCGCAATCCGAAACAATATTGATTTTCAGACTTTGTTACCCCACTTCATCTTCTTAGGGTGGCATTTTGAAAAAGCCTGAAACTCATATTTATTTATTTACAGAAGTACCTGTGTGAAATGTCGAATAAAATGACTATCCAAACTCCGAACGCCCGCTTCATCCCCTTAAAGACTGAATTTTATACCTACGTCGTAATAACTATCTGCATTCTAAATGTCAGCGCAATCCGAAACAATATTGTTTTTCAGACTTTGTTACCCCACTTCATCCTCTTAGGGTGGCATTTCAAAAAAGCCTGAAACTCGTTTATTTATTTACAGAAGTACCTGTGTGAAATGTCGAATAAAATGACTATCTAAACTCTGAACGCCCGCATCATCCATCCCCTTAAAGACTGAATTTTGAAAAATCCTTTCTTAGCGGATATTTACGTCAAAATAACTACCTGCATACCAAATTTCTATATATATACGGTTTGTGTGAAGGTCGAATAAAATGACTATCCAAACTTTGAACCCCCGTTTCATCCCCTTAAAGAGTGAATTTTGAAAAATCTTTTCTTTACGGATACTTATGTTAAAACAACTATCTGCATGCCAAATTTCAGCGCAACCCGAAACAATATTGGTTTTCAGACTTTGTTACCTCATTTCACTCTTTTAGGGGTGGAATTTTGAAAAAGCTTGAAACACGTTTTTACTTATTTTTTTACTGAAGCACTTGTATGAAGTTTCGAATAGAAAAGACTATCTAATCTTGTTTATTCATACAAACTTTGAACCTCCAATTCACCCCCTAACGGGGTGAATTTTGAAAAATCCTTTCTGAGTACACCCTTGCGTACTAAGACAAATATACTCTTTAAATTTCAAGTCTCTACGACCAGCGGTTTAGGCTGTGCGTTGTCTGTCAGTCAGTCAGTATGTCAGGACAAAGATTCTTATAGTATTAGATAAATTATCGTATAAAACTACGCGCATCGCAAATAATAAAAAAAATGCAGTGAAACCACAAATTAGGCCATACTTACTTTGTAAACATTAATCAGCTTTTTTATTGTAAAAGGTAACAGGACAAGCACGACTCTCACTTGATGGTAAGCGATGACGTCTACCTATTACAGATACAGCGATACAGGAAAATTCTGGCAGTCCAGAATTTTGCACGTCACTCCACTGCGCCTGTTACCTTGAGACATAAAGATGTTAAGTTTCACATGCCCTGTAATTTCACTGGACACCTTGCCATTTCAACCGAAAAACATTCCTATGAAAATTAATTGGCAAAGTGGTGGTACCGGTCCAGGCGGACTAGCAGAAGTTCTACCACTACAGAAAAATTAGCACATCTCTTTTGTAAATGCTAACGATATAAAGTAATTTGATGTCAATATAGTATGATCTATTGTATCGTCATCATCATCAGCCAGTGTCAGTCCACTGCTGGACTGTAGGCCTCTCCCAAGATGCGCCACTGAGCCCGATTTTCAGATCTTCTTTTCCAATCACTGCCCACCGCATTGCGTATGCCGTCGCTCCACCTGGTCACAGGACGTTCTACGCTACGTTTGCCGTTTCGCGATCTCCACTCTCCAATACTCAAAATTTGAAATCACCCCGACTGATCCATGATGAAAATTAAAAATATTCCAATGAGTCTGAATACGACATCTCAGCTGTAAGTTGGCGAGGAGTTGAGAATTCAGCAGATTCCAGAAGATGTCCCAGCATCATGTCAATGCTTCAGTGTCCTTTGTCGTTGAAGAAAAGGATACCGAATTTCGAATTAATCACTATGAAAGTTGATTTCATAGCGCCATCAACTAGAAAAATGCTCATACTTTTACAACGGCTAAACAGATTTTTATGTATTAGAGCTTATAACACTTTCGATTAAAACACTTTCAAAACCGTTTCATCATCCTTCATTGCTCGCAGAGGAAGACTTATAGGAAGACTTTCTATCTTGACTCCACTAGCTTCTATTCTTTTCCGTTTCCTCGGTGTCAGTTCCAGCTTGATTGATAATCTAGTAGGTACAAAATTGATTTTTCAAAATGTTTAGAACAAAGTTTGAAGTGTTTAGTTGGATCCTAATTTTCACGCCTTACTGCCTTTATCCACTTGATTGGATTTTCGGACATTTTGGAAACCTACAACAAAATGATATAACATATTAATGTGGTAAACGCTCAGTAGTCATAATTAGATTAGTTTTAGACTAAGTTATAACTATTGTACATTGTTTTTGCAAATAAATGAATAAATAAATAAACTGTGACACATTTTTCATAAAAATATATATAATGGCATTATCATAAGTAATAATAGATTGAATACGAGTAAGTATCAGTGCTGATAATATAATTAGGTACCTAGTTACTACAAATTTTGCGCATAATTACTTTGATCACTTTTTATAATATTTTAAGATCGTTCACAAAACGAAAAAACCAACTTCAAATGCCACGCTATCCATTTTCAGTATAAAGTTGGAGGTGTTTATGTCCATATCTCTGGAGATACTTATCAGATTTCAGAAAATGTACAATGGGACCAAACGGGCAGAATAATCTATCGAAAAAAAAAAATCCAATCCGGTTAAGAACTTGCGGAGTTATGAGATAACAAACATAAAAAAGGCGAACTGAGAACCTCATCTTTTTATTGTGAAGTCGGTTAAAAATGTTCAAATTTCGTTCTAATCAAGGCCCTAAGCTAACCGTTCAATCCTTTAAAAAAATCTTCATATTATAAATCAACTAGCTGGGTCCCGCGGCTTTGTCCGCGTTTAATGACAGCGGCAACATGCACGTGGGCTGTGCGCGGTAGAAAACACTGCTTAATTTGCACATTAACCTTCCCTATTTGAATCAGATATTGTTCCCTATTTCATTAGCTTCAATTTTGATATCGAGGAACTTTATTTTTTTCTAAAATAAAAGTAGCCAAGTTACTTGGTAGTTAATATTTTAACATCAGCATTTTACTAGTGAAAGTCCCGTTAAATTTGTCCAGTCATTTCAGAGATAAACCGGAACAAACAGACAGACAGACAAAATTTAAAATTTTGTTTTTTATGTAAGTACCGTATATTCTTTCATATGCATTTAGTGAAAAGCTGTTAATCTGGAATTACAAACAGACACTTAAATTTTTTTTATATGTATAGAATAAGTGTAAAATGTATATAAACGATTTATATATTTATATAATGTAATATTATAATATTACACTTAAAGGAATTTATATATTCCTTTTTATAAGGGTATCAACTATATTTATCGACAAAGTTTTGGAGGGTTCTCGTACATCACTAGCCGGGTGGCGTAAAATAATGTTTGTTAATTACATAAATTAAAGCTTTAAAATGATAACCATTTACCACCTCGCTAGTTATATGACGAAAAAGATGTATATAATGTAAGCAAAATAAATATTTTGATGTAAAAAGTGGTTATATATGAGAATAAATGCCCACAAACACTTACGTGTGAAATGATAATTCTGGATCTTTTACGCCTCCTTTAGTTGTTCTTGATGGATAAAACACAGCACAACACGACATAATTTAACCATGTAACAGGGTTTCAGTCTTTAAAGCTATGTTTCTATTAAATTTTTAATTTATAAGTATGATGCGTCGCTATATTATGGCCTGCTAGCCGGTCAAAAATGGACACGCTCACCCATGCGCGAGGTTGTCAATTTGATATTAGCTTTCTCGTTTACTCTTATCTCGCGATCCCTGTAATAGAAAGGGTAGGACAATGTGTTGATAGAATGAAAGTCGATGTGACAACGTCACATGGCTGACATGGCTCCATCCATTGTAATCCATCATCCTAGGAATGTAATCACTGCGTTTAGTTTCTTCCGCATAGCTTTTCGTAAACCCGTTATTTGTATTTAAAATGGAAAATCTGAATTGTTCAAAATAATGGATCTGCACGGTCTTCATAATGTTTTCGATTTTTTTATTTGCCTCTTCTATCTCCCAATGGTCAAATAAGTCGAAATAATTTATGTAATCCATTTCAATGAGAACAAATCTAACACATGCAAACGATCCTCAAATGACAGCATACTTTTTGAAGTTTGAAGAATCAAAACGTTTTTTTACAGAATACTAGACACAGATTCAATAATAGTTACTATTTATAGACATGATTTCAATCAGCTGATAATAGAGAAATTCGCCATTTTAATCCTTAACACACTCGCTAAACTAGGGTCCCAGGCTGTTTAAGAAATGGACAGCCTTCTTTGATAATGGCACATCTGTATACCAACTTTATCCAAGGCTTACGTCAAAAATATTTTTATTGGTCAGCTTTTGTGGTATACAACGTGTGTACAGAGTGAAAAAAACTTTATTAGTAAGGCCGTACGAGTTTTACCTACTCACATAATTTAGGCTATTTTTCTAAATAGTTGAACCTACCCCTAGTCCATCTTATTGCAAATGTAATATTAGTCATCCTTGTATAACTTATTCAACAAACAGACGCCAATAATGAAAATTGTTAATGTTTTTATGTATCTAATACTATAAGAATCTTTGTCCTGACATACTGACTGACTGACTCACTGACAGACAACGCACAGCCTAAGCCGCTGGTCGTAGAGACTTGAAATTTGGAGGGTGTATTTGTCTTAGTACGTAGGGGTGTACTAAGAAAGGATTTTCCAAAATTCACCCCATAAGGGGATGAAATGGGGGTTCAAAGTTTGTATGGAGAAACAAGATTAGATAGTCTTTTCTATCCGAAACTTCACACAAGTGCTTCAGTACAAAAATAAGTAAATACGTGTTTCAGGTTTTTATGAAATTCCACCCCTAAGAGGGTGAAATGGGGTAACAAAGTGTGAAAATCAATATTTTTTCAGATTGCGCTGAAATTTGGCATGCAGATAGATATTACAACGTTAGTTACCTCTGAAAAAGGATTTTTCAAAATTCACCCCTGAAGGGGATGAAACGGGGTTCAAAGTTTGAATGGAGAAACAAGATTAGATAGTCTTTTCTATTCGAAACTTCATACACGTGCTCAAGTAAAAAAATAAGTAAATGCGTGTTTCGGTTTTTTTTTTAATCCACCCCTAAGAGGGTGAAATTGGGGTAACAAAGTGTGAAAATCAATATTGTTTCGGATTGCGTTGAAATTTGGCACGCAGATAGTTATTACGAAGTTAGTTCCTCCTTTGAGAATCCTCTGAGAAAGTATTTTCCAAAATTCACCCCTGAAAGGGATGAAACGGGGGTTCAAAGTTTGTATGGAGAAACAAGATAAGATAGTCTTTTCTATTCGAAACTTCATACAAGTGCTCCAGTAAAAAAATAAGTAAATACGTGTTTCAGTTTTTTTTTTAATTACACCCCTAAAAGGGTGAAATGGGGTAACAAAGTGTGAAAATCAATATTGTTTCGGAATGCGCCGAAATTTGGCATGCAGATAGTTATTACTACGTTAGTTACCTCTGAAAAAGGATTTTTCAAAATTCACCCCTGAAGGGGATGAAACGGGGTTCAAAGTTTGAATGGAGAAACAAGATTAGATAGTCTTTTCTATACGAAACTTCATACACGTGCTCAAGTAAAAAAATAAGTAAATACGTGTTTCGGTTTTTTTTTAATCCACCCCTAAGAGGGTGAAATTGGGGTAACAAAGTGTGAAAATCAATATTGTTTCGGATTCCGTTGAAATTTGGCACGCAGATAGTTATTACGAAGTTAGTTCCTCCTCTGAGAATCCTCTGAGAAAGTATTTTCCAAAATTCACCCCTGAAAGGGATGAAACGGGGGTTCAAAGTTTGTATGGAGAAACAAGATAAGATAGTCTTTTCTATTCGAAACTTCATACAAGTGCTCCAGTAAAAAAATAAGTAAATACGTGTTTCAGTTTTTTTTTAATTACACCCCTAAAAGGGTGAAATGGGGTAACAAAGTGTGAAAATCAATATTGTTTCGGAATGCGCTGAAATTTGGCATGCAGATAGTAATTACTACGTTAGTTACCTCTGAAAAAGGATTTTTCAAAATTCACCCCTGAAAAGGATGAAACGGGGGTTCAAAGTTTGTATGGAGAAACAAGATTAGATAGTCTTTTCTATTCGAAACCTAATACAAGTGCTCGAGTAAAAAATTAAGTAAATACGTGTTTCAGTTTTTTTTTTAATTCACCCCTAAGAGGGAGAAATTGGGGTAACAAAGTATGTCAAAGTCAAAGTCAAAGTCAAAGCATTTATTCAGTATATGGGCAAATCAAAAAATGTGAAAATCAATATTGTATCGGATTGCGCTGAAATTTGGCATGCAGATAGTTATTACAACTTTAGTGCCCTTTGAGAAAGGATTTTCCAAAATTCACCCCTGAAAGGGATGAAACGGGGGTTCAAAGTTTGTATGGAGAAACAAGATTAGATAGTATTTTCTATTCGAAACTTCATAAAAGTGCTCCAGTAAAAAAATAAGTAAATACGTGTTTCAGGTTTTTTTTAAATTACACCCCTAAGAGGGTGAAATGGGGTAACAAAGTGTGAAAATCAATATTGTTTCGGTTTGCGCTGAAATTTGGCATGCAGATAGTTATTACGAAGTTAGTTCCCTCTGAGAAAGTATTTTCCAAAATTCACCCCTGAAGGGGATGAAACGGGGGTTCAAAGTTTGTATGGAGAAACAATATTAGATAGTCTTTTATATTTGAAACTTAACACAAGTACTTAAGTAAGTAAATACGTGTTTCATGCTCTTTCGAAATTCCACCCCTAAATGGGTGAAGAGGGGTAACAAAGTCTGAAATCAATATTGTTTCGGATTGCGCTGAAATTTGGCATGCAGATAGTTATTTTGACATAGGTTAAGAAAGAATTTTTCATAATTCACTCTTCAAGGGGATAAAGCGGGGGTTCAAAGTTTGGATAGTCATTTTATTCGATATTTCACACAAGTACTTCTGTAAATAAATAAGTAAATACGAGTTTCAAACTTTTTCAAAATGCCACCCTAACAGGATAAACTGTGGTATAAAAATCTAAAAATCAATATTGTTTCGGATTGCGCTCAAATTTAGAATGCAGATAGTTATGACGTAGGTATCGCTCAGAAAGATTTTCTAAAAATTCGTCCCGGATACGGAACGGGGATTGTATGGCGAAACAAGATGAGATAAAGTACGTGTTGTAGGATTTTTCGAAATGGGGTAGGCAACAAAGTCTGAAACTTTGGGATTTTCGGGTTTTATAAATATGAATCCCGAATTGCCTTAGTCACGCGATAACATGAAAACGGGTGACGGGAACCGATTTGGCTAATTCTTTTTTGATGTCTTTATTGATAGAATCGTTTTTACAAAAGAAAAGTTTTAAGTAAATAAAAGAAGTTTTTAACGCGGGCGAAGCCGCGGGACACTTCTAGTATATTATAATTGTGTACCGCGCATGCGTAGTTTTACGCGCGCTTTTTGTTTAAATTCCACAATGTCACTTGATGTCAATTTTACTTCAAAAAATCAAGACGCGCGCGTTACACGCCATCGTACCTCACGATATTATGACAATTCTAAACGCGCTCACTACCGCGTTTGCCAAACTTGATATTGGTATAGAGAATACCTTTGATGCGAATAACGTGGAGATATTGTAACGCGGCACGTTAAGACTTTAAAATGGTCATGCTGAATTAAGCCCCTGATTAGTATAATTACGTATTAAAGCTTGTGAAAGTATCACAGTACATTTAATTAGGTACTAATATTATTACACTTAGTTATAGTGAGGACGTTGGTGTTATTCGGGCTAAGATACTGGAATAAAGTACATTATTATCTTTTATTCGTTACATGTCATGAGTCGTACACGCCCGGTCGTTTGGAAGGCATTGGAGCCGATGCCAACATCAAGAGGCTCTTTACAACTGTTACTTAACTATTAATAGTGGATGAAAAGATATGGAAAACTATAAAAAGATGGTACATTGTATCATGATTATTGGATGAACTGATTGATGTCTGGTTCCAGGACTATACATTATTATTATTATTCACATATTTATTTTTTATCTCAAGCTTAGGTTTTTTACAATAAAATATATAAAAATAATAAACAAAGTTACTATAAAACATAAAATATTATAAAAAACCTAAAACTAGCCTACCGCAGCCTACCGTCTACAGAGACAGGAACCTTCTGACGATGCGTGCCGTGTCAAGAAGTACCTACCGCCTTCTGTATCTGGCCCTTGATCCTGCCGTCTAGTGAGAGTCTCTTTAGATGTTGGTCGCGATTTTTCGCTATTAGGCTGTTTACCGAAACGACTATCGGGACAATTATAGTCGAATCAACATCCCACATAGCGGTAACCTCGTGAGCCAAGTCAAGTTCCAAGCCATCCGTCCATCTATCTGCCCATCCATCCGTCCATCTGTCTGTCTGCCTTTCACAGGGCTGTATCTCTTTAACCGTAATAGGTAGATACTTGAAATTTTCACAAAGTATTATTACAGTATACAGTGTGGAAATTAAACTCAGGCCCTGGAGGGAAACTTCTTTAAATCCTTAAGCTAGCTCATTTTACTTAAAGGAGACATTCCTTTATTTTTGAATAGAAACAAATCTGCATTAAAAGATTTTTTTAAACTCCCTTGCTTCGCCCGGGACTCGAACCAACTAACGAAGGACATCTGAATGCAGCAAAATACATTGAAATATTGGAGCTTTTACAAAATCAATTAAACCTTCTGCCAGAAGAGGAACGAAATAATATCATTTTTCAACAAGATGGCAAAAAAATAAACACTCTTTATTTTATTATACTAATCGGTAGTATTAATATTCAGGATAAAGTTTCTCTAACAAACATTAGGTCTTTCAACAAGATGGTGCACCTGCCCACAACAGCAGAATTGCCAGGGCATATCTTAATGAAAATTTCAATGCCTGGATAGGTACAAACTTCTTGGACTTGGACTTCTTACTTGGACTTCTTGCAGGCCATCTAATCGTCCCGACGATTAGATGGCCTGCAAGAAGTCCAGACCTGACGCCCATGGACTTCTTTTTATGGGGTCATGTAAAAAATGTTGTTTATGAAACTTACTATGAAACCGTTCAAGAGCTAAGGATTGCGATAGAAAATGTTATTAGGGGCATACACCACAACACTTTGCTGAAGGCTACAAGAAATGAATTTCAACGGCGACTAATGTTGTGTAGCCGGAACGACGGGGCTCATTTCGAACAATTTATCAGTTAAATAATTTAAGTGTTACAAAATTGATAGTAAAATAAAGTTGATGTTAGATTTAACGATTATTTTTATTTTTAAGACCTAATGTTTGTTAGAGAAACTTTATCCTGAATATTAATACTACCGATTAGTATATTAAAATAAAGAGTGTTTATTTTTTTTAATTTTAGTTGGTCCGAGTCCCGGGCGAAGCAAGCGAGTTTTAAAAAATCTTTTAACGCAGATTTGTTTCTTTTCAAATGTAAAGGAATATCTCCTTTAAGTAAAATGAGCTAGCTTAAGGATTTAAAGTAGTTTCCCTCCAGGGCCTGAGTTTAATTTCCACACTGTATATTTATTACAGTGTTATAGATAGATAGGTACTTGCTGAGCTTGTTCTTCTCGGCCTTCACGAGGTTCTCGTCATCAAAGCCCCTGCGGGGATTATTTTTATTATTTTTCATGTTGTTTTTTTTTTATCTCTCGTTACCGAGGCGCTTAACCATTTTCGCGGGCTTTTAACCAAAACGAAAATAGTTGCGGTTCTACAATATTATAGTCATGTGACAACAATTTGCGGACTATGCGGCACGTATTTAGAATTACCGCTTTGTGTTGTGTGCTGAAGTAATACATAGGTTAGCTCGTGGATATCAAGAGCTTTTAGGTTAGTTAGGAGAGAGTGAGGGATTATGCCGGTTGATGAAATTACTATAAGAATAATCTTAACAGTTTTTACTCTCCATAGGGTTTTGAGTTCAATGGACAGATAGGTTTTTTTATTTTTTGCTTTTCAGTTTTTTCGGCGGTTTAATTTATTGTTAAAAAGTTTTATAACGTGAGTTTTTGACCAATGCAAGACACCAAATGAGTATGTCAGGACGGGAACAGCGAATGTATTAGTGTTATGTGCATTTAGTTGTGTGTTGAGAATCCTTTTTAGTCGGGCTTTAAACTGCTGCTAGATTTGTTTTTATTTTTGTTCGATTTTGGTGAATTTGTTGGGACTGGTGGAACCCAAGATATTTATACCCATTGATACTGTCTACTTATTAATTGTATATTATATAATATTATTTATTATATTGTTTATTATTTATTTATATTTATATATATTATTGCCTTTCTTATGAAACTGGTTTGGGGCACATCGGTTGGATGGTTTTAAATTCTATAACGGACATAGGTATAAAGAATGTTTGTCTTTTATATATATATATATATATATATATATAGATAGAGAATTATAAGATCGTTTAAAAAACTAAAAGAACCGACTTCAAACGTCGCGCTAGTCAAAGTAGCCAGTAGCTAGTATCATGTCATCGAGGTAATTAAATGCATCGTAATACGAATGTTGATATATATTTAAAACCGCTCGACTGATTTCGTTAAAATTTTAATGGGACCACCAGGGAGGTTATACCCTTTGAAACCAAAAATAAATCCAAATCGGTTCAGGCAATATCGAGTAATCGATAAACAAAAAAAAAACATTACGACGAATTGAGAACCTCCTACTTTTTTGTGAAGTCGGTTAAAAAGGTAATATACTGATCTCACATCATCTAAATTGGACATTTGACTGAAATTGGGGAACGGAAGTAAAATGAGGCGATAAACCAATAGAAGTCTAATTCATATTTAAGGTACGGACACACCACGGCGTCCTGCGATCTGCGGGCACGATCTCAGTACATTTCAATTGTTTTCTGATCGCGTTTGGTGTGAACCAGTCGATACAAATACTACTGCGCTATCTGATCGCCGCCCAGATCGCGCACGCAGGACACCGCTGTGTGTCCGTACCTTTATCGCAGGCAGGTTACTCCGGTTGTGGCTCAAGCAGTGTGCAAGCAGTATCAACAGTGGTCACCCAGTTAAAACACATCAATGAACATGGGAGTAAAATTAGGTACTTGGCCTCCAGACAGTGCAATAGAAGGTTACAATGTTTTGTGCAAAACTTACCGTAGTTTTTAGCGTCCCGAACCTAAAGTGTACCAACAGAATATTACTGAGACTTCTCTGTACGTCCGTCCATCCGTCCATCTATCTGCCCATCCATCCGTCCATCTGTCTGTCTGCCTTTCACAGGGCTGTATCTCTTTAACCGTAATAGGTAGATACTTGAAATTTTCACAAAGTATGTATTATTACAGTATATATTTATTACAGTGTTATAGATAGGTACTTGACATTTTCCCACAGTTTTCATATTACCAACCATAACATTACGGTTGCTCTGACAACAAAACATTAATATTAAAATGTTATTAAAAGTTAAGAGGTGTTTACAAAACGTTCTAAAACGAAAAACGTTCTAAAAATATATCTCTAAAACGTTTGTGGCCTCTATCAGCCGTTACTCTATCAGTGGTTCAAGTACCTAATATGGTTTGTAAATCAGTCTTAGTAGGTTTTTATAGTTTCGTCATGTCCGTCTGTCTGTCTGTCTGTCCGAGGTTTTGCTAAGAGACCGTTAATACTAGAAAGCTGTAATTTTGTGGGGATATGTAAACAAATGACGCCGACAAAGTGCTGAAATAAAATTTTGAAAAATATTTTTTTTAGGGTAGCTCCCCGATATGAGAAGTGGGGATGAACTTTTTTTCATCGTCTACCCCATCGCGTGGGGTATCGTTGAATAGTTCTTTTAAAATGACTTAACGGTTGCTAATACCATTTTTCGATTGAATGCTCCATTTACGAAATATTGAACTTTAAAGTGCAAATTTTTGTTCCAGTAGGGCGTCCCTCTCCCTCTAAACGAAACTCTAAACTGCTGTCTTGAAAAATCTGGAAAAATTCGTGATAATAGTGCATTTCAGGAACTTTAAAGGAAAATTATAGCGGTTAAGATACCTTTATTAGAATAGCAGTAATAGTCGTTGAACTTGGGTGTTGGATAATTTTGTACCAAATACAAAATCCTTAGAATAAATCCTTTAAAGTGACAAAGGCGAAGTACCTAAGGCGAAGTACCTAGTTGCTTGTTTATAACGGGTAAAGACTTGCATTGAATAACGGGCTACTACGGAACCCTACACTGCGCGTGGCCCGATACGCACTTGGCCGGTTATTTTGTTTTCAAATAGTACCCTTCCCAGGTCCCATTTAAATTTTAACGAAATCGGCCGAGCTGTTTTTTAACCAACTTCACAAAAAGGAGGAGGTTCTCAATTCGTTGGAACCTTTTTAGGGTTCCGTAGTCCTGACAAGGAACCCTTATAGTTTTGTCATGTCCGTCTGTCTGTCTGTCTGTCTGTCTGTCTGTCCGAGGTTTTTCTAAGAGACCGTTAATACTAGAAACCTGCAATTTTGTGGGAGTATGTATATACATTACGCCGACAAAGTGCTGAAATAAAATTGTGAAAAATATGTTTTTTAGGCTAGCTCCCCTATATGAGAAGTGGGGATGAATTTTTTTTTCATCGTCTACCCCATCGTGTGTGGTATAATTGAATAGGTCTTTTAAAATGACTTCAGGGTGTCTAATACCATTTTTCGATTGAATAATCCATTAACAAAATAATTAACTTTAAAGTGCAAAATTTTGTTCCAGAAGGGCGTCCCCCTCCCCCCTCTAAAAGCTAAATTACTGGCTTGAAAAATCTGAAAAAAATCGTGATAATAGCGCATTTCATGAACTTTAAAGGAAATATATAGCGGTTGAGATAACTTTATTAGTTTAGCAGTCGTTGAACTTGGGTGTTGGATATATTTGTACCAAATACAAAATCCTTAGAATAAATCCTTTAAAGTGACAAAGACGGAGTACCTAGTTGCTTGTTTATAACGGGTAAAGACTTGCATTGAATAACAGGCTACTACGGAACCCTACACTGCGTTTGGCCCGACACGCACTTGGCCGGTATATTTTTTATGTATGTTCACCGATCACTTGAAGATGCCTGAACCGGTTTGAAAAATTCTTTTTATTGTTTCAAAGGGTACCCTTTCCAGGTCGCGTTAAAATTTTAACGAAATCGGCCGAACCTTTTTTAGGTTTCCGTAGTCCTGACAAAGAATCCTTATACTTTCTTCATGTCCGTCTGTCTGTCTGTCTGTCTGTCTGTCTGTCTGTCTGTCTGTCCGAGGTTTTGCTAAGAGACCGTTGATACTAGAAAACTGTAATTTTGTGGGGGTGTGTATATAAATTACGCCGACAAAATGGTGAAATAAAATTTTGAAACATATTTTTTTAGGTTAGCTCCTCTATATAAGAAGTGGGGATGAATCGTCCCCCCCTCCTCTCTAAAAGTTAAACTGCTGGCTTGAAAAATCTAGAAAAATTCGTGATAATTGTGCATTTCATGAACTTTAATGGAAAATTATAGCGGTTAAGATAACTTTATTACTTCAGCAATAATAGTCGTTGAACTTGGGTGTTGGATAATTTTTTACCAAATACAAAATCCTTAGAATAAATCCTTTAAAGTGACAAAGACGAAGTAGTTGCTTGTTTTTAACGGGTAAAGATTTGCATTGAATAACGGGCTACTACGGAACCCTACACTGCGCGTGGCCCGACACGCACTTGGCCGGTTATTAATATATCAATGCCGTGCCATTATATGCCGTTTACTTTTGTCAATACGTTTACGTTGAGCTATGTCGATAACTTTATTACTTTGGCTCATTACTTCGTTCCGCATTCGATTCCGCAGAGAAACTCCAAGCATTATTCGGCCATAGAAAAGATAATATTGAATGTTCGGCTCCGTGTATAATGACGGGTAGGACGCACTGATTAAAGACTTTTGTCTTTAGGCACTGTGTTATAGGCGCCGAGAAGTCGCTATGGACTTTCCAAAATGTTACCCAACCCTGCTGAATTCTTGTTTAGATTTCCTTCTCGAAGTTGTGTTTGCCTCGTTGGAGCGTCTTCCCTAGGTAATACAGTATGTACTGTGAAACAACTTCGAGTGGGATTCCATTTACGCAAATCGGTCCGGTGCAACAACGTGCTCGTTTTACATGACTTTGGTTTGATCCAAATTAACCCAGAGCATCCCAGAGACCGAAGCGACGAAAATAATCAGCTTTCCAACATTTTTTTTAGGTCTTGCAGAGTCTTTTACTTAATGACGATGTCATCTGCTAATCTCTTGAATCTGCTAGTTATTATGGACAACACGAAATATTTATTACAGTTAGTAAGTATTTACTAAGAAAATGTATGTAAGGTTTTGAATCCTATTTCCTTTTACGTCAGGTGAGATCGTACGTCCGTGACTTGTCTGTTTCATATTTTATTAAAAAGAAAGTAGGTAGATTCTTCATATAATTTATCTCTGAAGCATAATCGCTTTACTGCACTCATACCTACGCTTATTGTTAGTAGCTAAGATTTTTTTGTTTATAAAATGCAGTCAACTTGACCTCTGATAAGTTTTTACTCGGTGAAATTTATCTCATTTAGCGCATATAAATACAGGATGCAACGTACTGAGGAGCACTAGCAATCATGGCTCGTTTAGTGTTATGTGTGCTAGCCCTTTGCGCCGCCGGCGCATTGGCTGACCCTCGCGAAAACTGGTCTAAATGTAAATACCGAACTTTTACTTTTCTCGTTTTTATGTTAATTTTCATTACTACACTCCCACAGCTACCTTCATTTTTTTTATAGGAACTTGGCTGATTTTACAAGATATTGAAATAAATAAATTTACATGTGCCGATGCAGTCTCTATTGAAGAGGAAACCATATCTTTTAATCAAACTTGGTTCGATTCTCCACTTTCAACATCTTAACAACTCACACATGTTTCAACTGATGAACAAAAGTGCCCTTGGTTTTTGGACGTTGGTTGGATTATTTAATGTTATTATATTATGTGTTTTCAGTGGATGCTACAGTCCTTAAGGAGCGTCAAATTGACCTGTTGAACCTCTACTATCACATCCACGAACCGCTCACCATTCCGAAATGCCAAGAGATTGCCAGCTCTTGGAGCATTGAAAACAACTATGAAAAATTCAATGTGAGTGTAATAACATTGCGAGATTTATAGAAATATTTATAATAACTATATTATTATGCTAACACTTATTTTTTTTTTATAGAACCTGACAGCAACTGAGACCTACGTCAGTATGCTCAAGAACAAATGGCATCTGCCTCGTTCAGTGCCATTCTCTGTGGACGAGCCAGCTCACACGTTCGAGGCCATGACTCTCTTTAACATGCTCTATTCTGCCAAGGACTACGAGACTTACTACAACACCGTTGTGTATCTGAGAGACATCATCAACGAGGGTCTCTATGTCTACGTTCTTAGCGTCTCCATTATCTACCGCAAAGACACCCAAGGCATCGCTCTCCCGCCTATCTACGAGGTCTTCCCATCATACTTCAACAATGGTGAGGTCATGGCTACCGCACAGAGGATTAACACCCACGGCCAACGTTTCGTTAAGAACTACCCAACAACCTACATCTGGGACGAAAATGTAGTCATAAGATGGAACGCTACTGCATGGCCTTACTACGATAAGAATTTTGCTATGTCTTACTTCACCAACGACTACGATCTGATCGGCGCTCAATATTTCATGAGCCTGGTAAGTCCTTACTGGCTTGGAGGCAAGGAAACGCCCGTTATACACGGCCATAGCCGTGGTGAGGCTTGGTGGTACGCCCACAAGCAACTTGTAGCCCGTTACTACATGGAAAGATTGTCCAACGGATATGGCGAGATCCCTGAAATCACGAATGTTGTTGAAGATGGATATACTTCTGGACTTGTTTATCACAACGGAATCCCATTCCCCTCAAGGCCTAACAACTTCCGTCTGGACCAGCCTGAGATAGTCAACGCCGTCGGAAAGGTTCTAGAATACGAGCAACGCATTTGGGAAGCTATTGACAAAGGTTTCTACATCAACGTAAGTTGCATCAATACCCAATAGCAATGTAACATGATATTTTATCACGTCTGATGGTTTTTATTCGATTTTTAGCGTCAAGGCGAACACATCAGCCTGCTAAGTGACTCAGGCATTGAGGTCCTTGGTCGCCTTATTGAATCCAATGTCGACTCACCGAACCGTTACTTCTACAAAGATTTTATTAGGCTATGGAAGAAGATTCTAGGCAACTCCATCAAGCCCCAACATGAATATTACAACCAGTAAGTACCAATTAAAAAATGTCCTAACTACCTTGTCCACCTGTCTACCTAGTCATGATCCTACATCAAAGTTATATGTTAGTAATTGTTTAATAAAACTATATAATCATATTATTCTTGCAGAGTCACTCCTCTGGTTGTCCCGTCAGTTTTGGAAAACTATCAGACTTCTCTCCGTGACCCAGCTTACTACATGATCTGGAAGCGCGTCTTGAACTTCTTCGTGAAATGGCAGAAACAGATGCCTATGTACAAGCCTGAAGATCTATCATTCCCATCTGTCAGCATTGAGAAGGTTGAGATGGACAAATTAGTAACTTACTTCGAGTACACTTACATGAACATTACCAGCCACCTCTTCCAAACCGAAGCTGAGAGTAAGTTGATGACTCAATTAAAGATCGCTAAATATTATTTGCATCTTGAATATCAGATTTACATATTTCTACTTTGTTCCAGGCAAGGGACTTTACGATGACGTGAAGGTCCTCGTCCAGCACCCACGTCTTAACCACAAGCCCTTCAACATCAAGGTCCACGTTAAGAGTGCCGCCGCCAAGAAGGTTCTTGTCAAGTTCTTCCTTGCTCCTAAATACGACAGCAACGGCTTCGAAATCCCCTTGAACCTTAACACCGAGAACTTCTTTATGCTCGACCAGTTCGTGTACGACCGTAAGTATGAGAAAATACATTAATATTAAGTTATAAAATTATTTATTGTTGAACAATTTTTCCGAACGTATCAGTAGTTAAAACCATAAATATGGTCTTTTGTTTTAGTGCCCGCTGGTGACTCCGTCATCTCTCGTAAGTCCACTGACTATGCCTACACTGCCAAGGAATGGCCCAGCGCCCACGAACTTTATGCTACGCTCATCAAGGGAGACTGGGCACCAGCCAGGAGGAACATGAATGTGTTCCCTCACCGTCTTCTGCTACCTAAGGGTAGGTTCATGTGTTAATTTGTGCAATCTATAATGTATCATGCACAATAACAAGTTATTTAAGTTACTAATTGTAAAATTTTGCTTTACAGGTAGAGTTGGTGGCATGAAGTTCCAAGTGATGGTCTACATACAAGAGTTTAACGGCTTCAAGTTACCCCACACACCTGGCTACCAAGTCATCGGCTTCCCCACTGACAGGCCTCTCTATACTTACCAAGTCAAGAACGTCAAAAATATGTGGTTCCATGATGTCCAGATCTTCCACAAGGAGGTCCCAGAAGTTTACGTCCCCCTTAACTATTAAAAAAATAAAAGTAATCAAGTCAATCGATAGAAAGTAAATAAGGTTTTAACATGTCCGCGTCACCCAACGTCATGTTCACCCAAGGACAATCATATAGAATACGAGTGTTAATAAAGTATATATTTTATTAGTGTATGTATTAGTTTCTTATATTTATTTATGATAGTATAAAACAATAAATATGTATTTAAATAATTAAACTCTTTTTTTTTTAAAAACATTGATTACTTAAACGATTAAGTTGGTAGATATGGTATCTAAGTAAATTACAAGTATACCTACGCTAGTTTTAGTTTTTGGCTGCAATAAATAGTAACTGCATAATAGTTAAAAGTATAGTTATTACTATACTTTTAACTATTATGCAGTTACTGGTAATATAATTCTGTTCATACACAGAATTATATTAGTACTTATGAGTATAATTTGTGAGGTTCTTTTCTAGATATCAAGCTTATGAAATCATACATATGTATTAAATTCACAACTAAAGTATTCTGGTATATCGTAATAATAGTTTGCTACTTGATTAAGATTAATACAAAACCTAAGCCAAAATAGTTTATCTAGTTTTAACTAGCATTTTTCTCACTACCATCTTCTACATCCAGATACGCAACCCTGAATACAACTTGCTATCAATGAAACCGTAGAGTCAAACAAAAACAAAATGTAGTAGTTTAGAATGATAAGTAATAATTATTTTATGGTATTAAAATAGTAAGTGCTTCACTGATAGTATCGATATTTTTTTCAACAAATAAAAATGAAAATAAAACTGTATAAAAAATAAATCAAGAGTTTTCATTGCACTATAAAAAGAGCTGTAGATAACGTAGTAAGAATTAACTAAAAAAACAATTACAAAAAATTTAATAGGTACCTATTGGTGTATATGTTAAAGATATAAACTTATCAAGCTTGATACTAAGCGTTCGTGTACACGATGGCAACGCGGCGCTGCCACCGCAACTCTGCGCTGTGTGTACGTGACGGGTGAAGCCCGCCACCGCGCCGCTGCCGCGCCGCTACCGCTTAATTTTTCCATTCCACTATACAATTGTTAGTGAAAAATTGCTATTACTACTTTCGTAGGCAGCCATAATGGACTAATAAAATCTATTACTGGTGCGGTGGCACGCTTCACTCGTCGCGTATACACAGCGTGGCGGTGCGGCGGCGGCATCATGTACACAAGCGCTAACGGAGAGATCATGTATTTACTTAATGTCAAAATGGTGACCTTACCCGATAGAGTTTTTGTGCATCAAATTATCTCTATTTTAGCATATAAATACTCGAAAAGTTGTGTGTATTGTCACTAGCAAACCATGGCTCGTCTGGTACTGTGTGTGATAGCGTTATGCGCCGCTGGCGCTTTCGCGACTTCCAACACGGTTGAAAAGGGTAAGTTTGCTTTAAGTTCCATTGTATTAGTCTGCCACAACAATTAAAATAAAATATCCAAATCTTGTAACCCAACTTTTATGTATATCTTTACAGATACCCTGAAGGACCGTCAAGTCGAATTACTTGAACTATATTACCACATCCATGAACCAAATGATGCCCCAGCTGCTAGCCAATTTGACTTGGCAAGCAACATAGACAAATTCGAGGTAATCAATTGTTTGCATTAGTTATTAAACAACTTACCAACCCATAGTGTTCATCATAACATAATATTTTTGTTATTTCTTCAGAATGTAACCGCTGCTACGACTTATGTGGGTATGCTAAAGAACAAATGGTACCTCCCTCGTTCTGTACCTTTCTCGGTCGATGAGCCTGCTCATGCCTTCGAAGCGATGACTCTTTTCAACGTTCTCTATTCTGCCAAGGAGTATGACACTTTCTACAAAACTGCCCAGTACTTAAGAGACATCATCAACGAAGGAGTCTTTGTCTATGTGCTCAGTATCGCCATTTTGTACCGCCCTGACACCCAAGGACTCGCTATCCCACCGATCTACGATGTCTTCCCCTCGTACTTCAACAACGGAGAAATTATGATCACCGCTCAAAGAATCAACACCCACGGTGAACGCAACATTGAGTACTACCCATCTACTTACGTCAAGGACCAGAACGTTATTATTAAGTGGAACGAAACCGTATGGCCTTACTATGACAGCGACTTCGCGCTATCTTACTTCACCAACGACTACGACCTCAGTGCCGCTCAATACTTCCTGAGCTTGGTTAACCCTAACTGGTTGGGTGCTCAGCTTGAGCCGTCCGTTATCTTCAGGGACCGTCGTGGAGAGTCATACTGGTATGCTCTCAGACAACTCGTAGCCCGCTACTACATGGAAAGACTGTCCAATGGTTATGGCGAAATTCCCGATATTACCGACGTTGTTAAGGAAGGGTTTAACGAGGGACTTCTGTACCACAACGGCATTCCCTTCCCTACAAGGCCAAACAATTTCAACCTTGACCAACCTGAATTTACCAGCGTACTTGAACAAATTAAGGTGTACGAACAACGCCTCTGGGAAGCTGTTGACCAGGGTTTCTTCATCAACGTAAGTTTTTCAGATTAATTTCAGCATAATATTATGTAAAGTAAATTTTAAGATTTAGCTTTGTTCTAACTTATTTTTTATTTTACAGCGTAAAGGTGAACAAGTGAGTCTTCTTAACAACAATGGCTTGGAACTTCTTGGACGCCTCGTCGAAGCCAGCGCTGACTCTCCTAACCGTTACTACTACAAAGATTTCATCAGGCTTTGGAAGAAGGTTCTCGGCAACTCAATCAAGTCTGAATACCAATACGCCAACAGGTTATTATTTGTTGCAGAAAAAAATATATAAATAATTACTAATATGAATTGGTTGTCTTAACATAATTTTTTGTTTCCAGCTTCACTCCTCTGGTCGTTCCTTCAGCTTTGGAGAACTATCAGACTTCTCTTCGTGACCCAGCTTACTACATGATCGTAAAGCGCGTCATGAAACTGTTCGTCTCCTGGCAGAAACAGGTGCCTTTGTACAAGCCCGAAGAGTTGTCTCTTCCATCTGTAACCATTGAGAAAGTTGAGACCGACAAACTGGTCACTTTCTTTGAGAACTCTTACATGAACCTCACTACCCACTTGTTCCAAACTGAAGCTGAAGGTAATGTTATGAATTTTGTTTAGACTTTTATACGTGACGTGTTATAATATGTATGGGATATGTTGTATTAAAAATATTTGTTTGTAGCTAAGGGAGAGTACGATGACGTTGCCGTCCTGGTGGAAAAGCCCCGTCTGAACCACAAGGCCTTCAGCATCCACGTCAACGTGAACAGCGGCGCCGCCAAGAAAGTGCTTGTCAAGTTCTTCCTTGCTCCCAAGTACGACAGCAATGGTTTTGAAATCCCTCTGCACCTGAATACTGAGAACTTCTTCTTACTCGACCAGTTCGTCTATGACCGTGAGTTTTGTCTTATTGCTTTTTAAACGAAGTTGGTTTATTAATTTTAAAATCTAGGAACGAATTTAATCGTAACCGTTGGTTTGCAGTACCTGCTGGAGAGAGTGTGATCACCCGCAAATCTTCTGACTACCTGTACGTCACTAAATGGGAATCTTCGTACGCTATCTATGACAAGGCACTCAAGGGACAATGGTCTCCCTACAAGAGATCTATGTCAGTCTTCCCTCAAAATCTGCTGTTGCCTAAAGGTATGTTGTGACTTTTTTTTTGTGTAATTATAATTTTTGGAGTTTACTCCTTAAGAATCGATTATCATATAAGGCCCCCGAAATATGGAAATTGTTTGAAGAGTAAAATTTATCGCTGATGGTCAAACTTTACGTTTGTTTTCTGTCAAAAAGCGTTGCATTTTCTGTCAAAGTCCAGTGTCAATCTTCTTATATCATATTCAAAGATTAGTTACGTTTATCTTGCGCAACGTACCTTAAGCATCTTTCACTTAAGCCAATAAGAGCGCACGATTCAAATTTACGTTCTTATTGGCTCATTTGATGGTATCTGTTGGCAAGTTTCAGTAAATTTTTACACACAATCCAAAATTTCATCGTACCAACGGGACTTGAACTCGCATCCCTTGGGAAACATGCCCAGGTGTTTTGCCAATTAAATCTCGGTGCGATACCATCGATACGACAATGAATGGATTGCACTTTTAACCCAATTATGCATTGGTGGCGCCATCTATGGTCACTTTTTTGAAGTTAATCATTCGGATGAAATCATTACAGTTTTCAAATGCAAATGCAACGAGAGATGTTGCACTGCGTTAATCAAATATTCAGTAACTTTTAATATAATTGTAGTAAGTGAAATAAAAAAAAACAAACATACATTCAGTATTTAAGCAGATGCGTTTATTTACCCTCTTTGCATCTTACATAATATATTAAGAAAATCGTAGTACCTAGGTGGTGACACACACCTATTTTGTCTAAGAAATCATTTTAAATATTACTAAATCTTTACAAGTTTTTGGAAGACTATGTTTATTAATATATGAATGGAGCAGTATTGTATAACATATTTATATTTTTTTTGTCTTTAGGTACTGTTGGAGGAATGACCTTCAAGCTGGCCGTGTTCATCCAAGAGTTTGACACCAAGGCGGCCATCCCCGGCGGTCATGTCATCGGGTACCCCACAGACAGACCTCTGTACAGCTTCCAAGTCAAGGACGTCAAGAACTTGTACTTCCAGGACGTCAAGATCTTCCACAAAGAAGTCCCAGAAGTCTCCACTCCCCTTACATACTAATATGTAATAACTAATTATTACGATTACGAGAGAAACAATGTGTGTGTCTTGTAAAATTATAACAAGTATTCATCAGCAAAATAAAATATCAAATTGAATAACTGGTTTTTGTCATTTACCTTACTCATAACTAAGTTGGTTGTTATAGTGTATCTCTGTGTCTGTCAGTGGCATTGTAGCGGCTAAACGGATAAACCGATTTAGTTTTTTTTTGATACTTAGTTTTTTTTATCGAGAGTGTTCTTAGTTTTGATTCATGAAAATTCTTTTATTGCTTTTCTATAGACGATGACGCTATAAATATTAATTTTTATAGGTCTGATTCGAAATGCGGTATCCTCTTACTTCAGTGACATTGTAAGAACATCGTAGCAGTGACCTGATGCTGGGGCATCTGCAGAAATCTGCAGATTACTCTACTCCTCACCAACTTACAGCAAAGATGTTGTTTTTGGGCTCATTAAAATAATTTTAATTAACAGATTTAAAATATTTTGCGTAATGGCGATTTGGCTGAAATTTTTAACCGACTTCACAAAAAAGGAGGAGGTTCTCAATTTGTCTGTATGTTTTTTTTTGTGTGTGTTGTGTTTGTATGTTACGCGATTACTCCGTCAATTTTAAACGGATTCAAATGATTCTTATTTTAATAAGTAGGGTACGTTTCCGAGGTGGTCCCAATGTAATTTCATCAAGATTTGATTAGTATCTCCAGAGATATGGAGATAAATACCTCAAACATAGGAGAATGTACTGGTTTTAGAAGAAGAGTCCCAAGAAGATACACAAGCGAGGTTGCTGTTGCATATACTTTTGAAGACTAAAAGGTCATATACCTTGAATAATGTTATTACGTCTTTCTTCACGTT
Source organism: Cabera pusaria (assembly GCA_954871355.1). NCBI lineage: Eukaryota > Metazoa > Arthropoda > Insecta > Lepidoptera > Geometridae > Cabera > Cabera pusaria. Next base: position 14,264,096 of record OX940901.1, read on the forward strand.
GATTTTGGTTTTTGACAGATATTCTTACGGTAACTATGAGCGAGAAAAAAAGGTGGGGGGAATTAATTTGTCTTCACAGGAATGTTCTACCGGGCAAAGTCTAGTTAGTCTAGGGTGCAAAGTTAGTTAATATGTTTTGACATGACATGACGTTTGGCGATGATGGCGGCCATATCAGTCCCGCGACACTGCATACCACGAATAAAAGTCCATTCTCCGTGCTGCATACATAATTAAATAACTCAGAATTATGAACGTACTTTGTATCAACTAACATTGCAAAACATATATATATAAGCATAATCCACAGATTATATAATAGTTACTACGTAAATAATACTTTCAGTTGTTAGGTTGGCTACACAGTGCTTTCATAATTCGGGTATCAACAATGTAGGGAAGTGCCAACTCTAATAACGTAGTAGAATGATTCAGTACTATGTGGGCCATATGGCGGCAATTAATGTTAATAATCTCAAATAATACTTTTTAATATTCATTTTGGAATACAACTAGTCCGTGTTATAAAAGTATTTGTAATTATTGTAAAAAAATAGACAAATAATTATCGTGTCTGTCAGATACTTTTATTGCACAGGGCCATTTTGGACATTGTCCTTTGATACATCTTGATGACATCATAATGACTAGTGAATATTTTCACTAGCGCGGCATTTAAAGTCAATTTTTTAGCGTTTCGAATCCAAAGGGTACCAAATGAACACTTTCTGAGACTTTGTTGTCCGTTCGTCGGTCCGTCCGTCCGTCCATCCGTGTGTCTATATGTGCGTACTTTACAGATCTGTATTTTCCTAACCGTAATAGGTACATACATAAAATTTTCACAGAGTATGTACCTATATATTCGTTAGTGTATAACGGCCCAGACACGAAGTTTTATAGATGCATATAATTTAATTAAAACTTGTGCTGCACTAAAAAGGGTGCACAAAATTATTTTTCAAAATAAATACCGACTTCATAACCACAAACAGACACTCAAAAGCGAAAAATATATTACTTAATATAATACTTACTTAATATAGATACTACCTACATCTATTTACCTACTTACTAATACTACATACATAGTATCTATCTACTATCCAATTGACTTGGCTGGCACCGACTTCAAATAGATAAGTGGGTAGCGCTTATAATAATTATATTAAGTAATTTATTTTTCGCTTTTGAGTGCCTGTTTGTAGTTATGCAGTCGGTTTTATTATTTTTGAAAAATAATTTATGTAAAAGACAGTTCATATGGCAGAATAAGATAGGAATACATTTTTCTTGCTTTCGAGTCTGGGTGTCCAGATTCTTATTTAATTTTGTAAATGTATTTCTCTTCTAAGTCAAACGGGTTAACGGATTAAGCTGATATTTTGTTCAAAGACAGTCAATAGGACACAGAATAACATAATTTTTTTTTGCATTCGAGTTTGGGTATACAGATTTTTTAAATTTAATTAAGGCTTACTTCAACGATATTTGGAATTGTCATAATAAACTGATTATACTTTTATACTTACATAGACTAGTGAGGGGTGGTTTTAAATTTTGAATTTAGGTATTATATTATTTTTTTCTAAAAATATTGTATACTAGAAGTTATGTGAGAGCAGTAGAGAGTTTGCGTGCCCTTATAACCCCTCCCGTTCCCCTGGCTTAGCAAAGCCATCGAAGAGTTTGAGCTTTTGCCAAAAAATAGGGATAAGTTTTAGCGATTACTCGCGTTTCCTTGATCCTAGGAGTTTGTATCTGGTGTTTAGCGGTTTGTCTTCTAAAGGTTAAGAGGACTGCGTAGTCACACTGGTAAACATAGATAAGTAAATATTTTTCCGAAAAAAAATCTGAATAAAATCTGTCCATATAACGCTACAGCAAACTTTATCCCCTTCCCCCCTCCACTCCCCCTATTAGGAATTTATTTCGCAACATCTTATGTTCAACTTCAACTTCCAACAGAATCTCTGACTTGGATGCGACGATATTCCCCGTCGACATTGCCAGCTTGGTGAGATGGCTTCTACCCAGAGGCTGCACTTTCGTACAACGATTCTGCTTAATTGATTTTTGAATCGAAAGAGCGTATAACAGGATCGGAGGTCGCGTCGAACCAGCTTATTTATGGTTTTGTTGCGCACCTAGTTAATTGACAAAGCTGACAATGAGTCTGTTCGTCTCTCTTGCATTAGTTAGTTCCTGTTTCTGCCAAAAGTTTGGATTTTTTGCCCTTACGCTTGCTCTCGCAAACTACTTAAAAACTTCATCCCTTCTACCCTTTATTCTACGAGTTTACCCACTAATTCTACGAGTTTTTAGTCTACGTCATCTTAGGTTTTCATAGCAACGAATCAATCTTCCAATTTTAATTTGTGTGAATGTTTCTGACCCAACAACGGTTTGGAGTAGGTTTGGTTGGAGCGAGGACTTCATCAATCGGACTCTCTCTCTTTCTCTCTCTTTGAAGTCGATTATTAATATTATTATCTTTTATTCAAATAAACATTCTGGAGTCATAAATGCCCGGTCCTTTATTAGGCATTGACGGAGCCGAAGCCTACGTCTACGCTAAGTACGCTACGTAAACGCTAGCCTATAAAATATTTAAAAAATTGCAATATTAAAATCATTTATTTTAGACACATCCTATAAATTCATTAATACATTAAAAATTGAGTAAAATTAATAATAAAAGTATGTGAACAAATTAAATTAATTGCATGGATAAACCGATGACTTATTATTTATGTTACAATAATTAAAAAAATACATGAATATAATATTGTTTTTATTTAATCTTAAAATGCCCTACAGTTTTTGCTGTTCTTGATAATTCTTTGAAATAATTAGTATATGAACACAAAAATATTATGACAACAAACATTAGGACTAATAACCGTTATGCTCACTACCAATATGATAAGCAAATATTATGACAAGAAACTATAGGAATTATAACCATTATTCTCATTAATAATATGACAAGCAAAAAATATGGCGAATAATTATTATGACTATGACAAAATATGCGACTAAAACGTATTATGACAAATGATGTATGCCAAAAAACTTTAGGACAAAAAACGTTATGCGAATAAGACACAAGCTTTTACAAAAGAAGATATCGAGTTCGACCTAAGGGTCATGTATAGTTATTTGATTATTACGTCATGAAACTGTCACGGTCATAAATATTCGTAAAAATTTTCACTTATCTATTCTGTAGGAAATACTTCAGGAACTTAAGTGTTTTAACAGCCTCATGCATCACACTGAGTCAAGCAGTTAAACAGCACAACTTTCGCGTTCGCTTCGCTTGCGCAATAATAGCGCTCGCTACGCTCGCGCAGCCATTTGCCTTATCTTATTTGTAAGAAATACTTCAGGAACTTTTGTGGTTTAACAGCCTCATGCATCACACTGAGTCACTTAAACACTTAAACAGCACAACTTAATATACCTAACCATAATGATTTAAGGACTTTAACAACATAGGATACCGAGTTCAACCTTAGGGTCATCTAAAGTGACTTGATTATTAGGTCATAAAACTTATATCATTAAAAAATGTCGCGCAGATAGCAATTGCAGTTGCTGCATTTCAGAAATTTTATAAAACAGCATTGGCCCTGACAACGGACGCTATACCTATATACAGTGTGGAAATTAAACTCAGGCCCTGGAGGGAAACTACTTTAAATCCTTAAGCTAGCTCATTTTACTTAAAGGAGACATTCCTTTATATTTGAAAAGAAACAAATCTGCATTAAAAGATTTTTTAAAACTCGTTTGCTTCGCCCGGGACTCGAACCAACTAAAATTTAAAAAAATAAACACTCTTTATTTTATTATACTAATCGGTAGTATTAATATTCAGGATAAAGTTTCTCTAACAAACATTAGGTCTTAAAAATAAAAATAATCGTTAAATCTAACATCAACTTTATTTTACTATCAATTTTGTAACACTTAAATTATTTAACTGATAAATTGTTCGAAATGAGCCCCGTCGTTCCGGCTACACAACATTAGTCGCCGTTGAAATTCATTTCTTGTAGCCTTCAGCAAAGTGTTGTGGTGTATGCCCCTAATAACATTTTCTATCGCAATCCTTAGCTCTTGAACGGTTTCATAGCAAGTTTCATAAACAACATTTTTTACATGACCCCATAAAAAGAAGTCCATGGGCGTCAGGTCTGGACTTCTTGCAGGCCATCTAATCGTCGGGACGATTAGATGGCCTGCAAGAAGTCCAAGTAAGAAGTCCAAGTCCAAGAAGTTTGTACCTATCCAGGCATTGAAATTTTCATTAAGGTATGCCCTGGCAATTCTGCTGTTGTGGGCAGGTGCACCATCTTGTTGAAAGACCTAATGTTTGTTAGAGAAACTTTATCCTGAATATTAATACTACCGATTAGTATAATAAAATAAAGAGTGTTTATTTTTTTTTATTTTAGTTGGTTCGAGTCCGGGCGAAGCAAGCGAGTTTAAAAAAATCTTTTAATGCAGATTTGTTTCTTTTCAAATATAAAGGAATGTCTCCTTTAAGTAAAATGAGCTAGCTTAAGGATTTAAAGTAGTTTCCCTCCAGGGCCTGAGTTTAATTTCCACACTGTATACCTTAGGGGCAACCATCTTAACCTCAAAGGTCAGAAAAAAATCCTGGTCATAAATAGTTATAAGAAAATCTCGCTCACTTCGCTTCCATATCTATTCCTTTTTTTAACTTTGGGGGTAATATTTTAGATTTTTGCGTTTAAGCATTACTGTTCACTACCTATTTAGATCAGAATGGGTCATACTTTTATTTAGTACCAGCTAAGCATAACCATCAACATAGCCTTTATTACAGAAGATATATAGAACTTGGTCTAAAAGATCATCGATCTTCACCTCAAAGGTGATGAAGACTCAAAGAGCGCGGGCGAAGCCGCGGGTAGCAGCTAGTATATATATAATTTAAGATCGTTTAAAAAACTAAAAGAACCGACTTCAAACGTCGCGCTAGTCAAAGTAGCCAGTCGACTTAGTAACTATTACATAATCTGTGCCAGTAGTTAGTCGAACGAGTAAGTCGTCGAGATAAGTAAATGCGTCGTAATACAAATGTTGATATATTAAAAAGGGCTCGGCCGATTTCGTAAAAATTTAAATGGGACCACCTGAGAAGGGTACCCTTTGAAACAAAAAAAGAATTTTCCAAATCGGTTCAGGCATCTGCGAGTAATCGGTGAACATACATTAAAAAAAAAAGTTCCGACGAATTGAGAATCTCCTCCTTTTTTGTAAAGTCGGTTAAAAAGGCAAAACTGACTGACTGATGTATCAACGCACAGCCCAATCACCTAAAGGCTAGAAAATTGAAATTTCGCACACGTATTTCTTATATGACGGAGGCATCCACTAAGGAAGGATTTTTTCAAAATGTAACCCCCAAGGGGGTGAAATCGTGGATTAAAGTTTTTATGAAACTCCGTTGGTTTTAAAGCTAAATTGACAGAAAATAGTATTTAGCTATTTGGTTAAAAATTACGGATGACATATTTCAGGATTTTTGAAAATTTAACCTCTAAGGGTCACCCCTTATAGGGGTTTTAGGGTTTTAGGCAAAGTTTGTATGGAGAAACAAGATTAGATGGTGTTTTGTATTCGAAACTTCACACAAGTACTTACTTTTGTAAATAAATAAGTCAAAACGTTTATCAGGCTTCTTCGAAATTCTACCCCTAAGTGGGTGAAATTGGATAACAAAGTCTCAAAATCAATATGGTTCGGCTTGCGCTGAAATTTGGCATACATATAGTTATTATGACGTAAGTATCCGCTAAAAAAGGATTTCATCGGGGGGCACGGCAGTGCCACCGCCAAGTCGAGCGCGAAGCAAACACTGCCGTACCATCCTTTACTGGAACCATGTCGCCGCATTTTCAGGCCCCTATTTGAGAACTTCTGGATAAGACCAGAACACAGAAATTTTTGTCATCATCCAGTAAGCTATAACCACATACTTAAAATTTAAAAAATCAAGTCTGTAGGTCATTTTGTTCCGAAGTTAAGCGAAAGCATAGTTTCGCATTTATGATACTCACTCACTCATGATCTATAGAATATAACTAGTACTTCCCATAAACTCAGAGAGCGGAAATTTGGTAAGGAGTCAGTGGCCACATAAAGGGAAAACTATGAAAACTAGGATAATCGAAGATCTGGAGTACCTGGTGACCCTTATTTGAAAACACAAGAGCCCAACCAAACTATTAAAGATCGACATACCGCCTTTACAAAAATATTCAACTTTGTTTGCCTCTTCATTTTGATGTCAAAAATCGAAGGTCTGAAGTATCTGATGAAGAACCCTCAGGTTGTCTCAGCTGTATTAGAGATATGGTAATGCCCCCTTCTACTATGGGTAGATAAAATAACCGGTCAAGTGCGTGTTGGGCCATGCGCAATGTGGGGTTCCGTGGTAGCCTGTTATTCAATGCAAGTCTTTACCCGTTATAAACAAGCAACTATAGGTAGCTCCGTCTTTATCACTTTAATGGATATATTCTAAGGATTTTGTATTTGGTACAAAATTATTCAATACCCAAGTTTAACGACTATTACTGCTAAGCTAATAAAGTTATCTTAACCGCTATAATTTTCCTTTAAAGTTCATGAAATGCGCTATTATTACGATTTTTTCCAGATTTTTCAAGCCAGCAGTTTAGCTTTTAGAGGGGGGGGGGGGGGGGGGAGGGGATGCCCTTCTGGAACAAAAATTTGCACTTAACGTTTAATATTTCGTAAATGGAGCATGCAATCGAAAAATGGTCTTAGCAACCCTTAAGTCATTTTAAAAGACCTATTCAACGATACCCCACACGATGAAGTAGACGATGAAAAAAAATTCATCCCCACTTCTCATATAGGGGAGCAGCTAACCTAAAAAAAATATTTTTCACAATTTTATTTCAGCACTTTGTCGGCTTAATTTACACACCCCCACAAAATTACAGCTTTCTAGTATCAACGGTCTCTTAGCAAAACCTCGGACAGACAGACAGATAGACGGACATGACGAAACTATAAGGGTTCCTTGTCAGGAGTACGGAACCTTAAAAATCGACTGTCATTGCAAAAATCCAGCGTAGTGGGACACATCTTCTAATTTAATCTAGCCTATTGCTTCCCACTGCTGGGCGAATGCCTCCCCTTCTGCTTTTAATACGCATATAAATAAAATTAAAGGAAAACTCTGGATAAGACTAGACTGCCTTTTATACTTATACGTAGTATTATTATCTTTTCTATGCTTATACTTACAAGTTTACAAGAAGAAATATTCGAAATATTAATTTTATTCTACTCGAACATTACACAAATTAAGTAAATGAATTACACTAAAATATCAATTAATTTCGCTCAAAATTTAGTCAAAATATAATTCATTGGACTAAGAGTAGCGGTGATACTGCACACGTCGCTAGATGGCGCTGACTGTATTTTAAAACGCGCTTACGTTTGTTTTTCCGATAACCTTATATGGCGAAGTGGCAACCGGCCGCGTTGCAGTCGTTTACGACAGTACGAAAAACAAAACTACTCCTAAAAAGAAAAGAAATGTGTCAAATAAGAAAATCTAATAAAATAAATCAATATGCCCACGTTGCTACAAAAAGAAGTGAAATCCCAACAAAAACATTCTGTAAATAAAACTGGCCAAGTGCGAGTCAGACTTTTGTGCCGCACACGGAGGGTGCCGAACGCCATCTAACGAACTTATAATCTAACACCAAACCAACTAAGTAAACGTTAACACAAAGGTTAATATTATTAAATCTGGAAGACCGAGTGTACGTACAACTAACTAAACTAACTTTCCACTGATTACTCATTCTAGTTAAGAACTCTTTAAGTACTAATATAGAAGATATATTAATCAATACCGTACACTACTGCATGCTAATCTCAAATAAGTAAACAAATCGACCGAGGCCCACAAATTTAACAAATGAATCGCTTGCGCGTGCTAATTTTTCCTGTGTTGCCATCTAGTTGCGTCGAGGTGAATTAATTGCAAAGGCACACAGGTACAGTACAGTACACAGGTAAGTTATTTGAAGTTGATTGCAGATTGAACACCGAGTTTTGCCAAGGAGTCATATTTTAAGTTGATTATTAAAAACACGAATAAAACAACATTTCTGAAAATGAATCCTAGCTAGATCGATTTATCGCCCCAGAAATCCCCTGTTTACAAATTTTTTTTAATCGCTCGAGCCGTTTCCGAGATTCAGATTCAGATTCCGAGATTAACGGAAACACGATAAATCTTATATAGCGCTATCTTCGAAGATTCATAGATATCGTAAAAACACGTTTTTTTATTTTAAACTCTTTAATTTTTAACTTTGTTCTGTTTTTAGTATTTGTTGTTATAGCGGCAACAGAAATACATCATCTGTGAAAATTTCAACTTCGTGAGATACAGCCTGGTGACAGACGGACAGACAGACAGACAGACGGACAGCGGAGTCTCAGTAATAGGGTTCCGTTGGTACCCTTTTGGGTTCAGAACCCTAAAAAACTAGCCAAGTCTCGATGGAGCTGCTTGTCTCTCTCTAAAAAGTAATGAAATCTAGACGAAGTCGTGCCAAGTCTAAGGTTCGTTACTGCGATTTCTTTATTATTATAGTTAATGTGACTTTTCCGTTGAAGGCGATTTACCAATGGAGATGGTAACGCAAGCCGTACGTACCCCTCTGCTGGCCATATAGCCATTTTTGACCATATGAGCGTGCGTAACTACGCTGTATTTTTTAATACTGTGTGCGTGTTTCAAGCTAGTGTGCAGGATCGCTAAAGTGAGTGATTTGTGTGTGTGCAATGCGTGTTTACCTCGTCTCCCGTAAGTATCGGCAGAAAAATATGTTTGCGGATTACAACGTTAACATCTCCATTGGTAAATTCTCGAAGGTCTAGAGGTCTACTTTGTCTAGATTTCATTACTTTTTAGAGAGAGTCAAGCAGCTCCATCGAGACTTGGCTAGTTTTTTTACAGAATGTTTAGAATCTTAATAGAATTTACTCCTAAGGGGATGAAACGGAGTTCCAAGTTTATATGACGAAAGCAAGATTAGATAATCTTTGTTATTTGAAACTTCACACAATTACTTCCTACCTTAAAAGAAATAATAAAACAAGTATTTTAACCGACTTCACAAAAGAGGAGGAGGTTCTCAATTCGTCTGTATGTTTTTTATTTTTTTATTTTATTGTGTGTATGTTACGCGATTACTCCGTCAATTGTGCACGGATTCAAATGATTATTTTTTCAATAGGTAGGGTACGTTTCCGAGGTGGTCCCATTTTAATTTTATCGATATCTGATTAGTATCTTCAGAGATATGGAGATAAATATCTCAAACATAGGAGAATGTACTGGTTGTAGAAGAAGAGTCCCAAGAAGATTATAAAAAATGGAGGTTGCTATTGCATATACTTTTGAAGACAAAAAAATATGACCTTGAATAATGTTTTTACATCTTTCTTCACGTTGAATTTTTTTTTAACCCTCGACGAAAAACGAAGGAGTGTTATAAGTTTGACGTGTGTATCTGTGTATTTGTGTGTCTATCATCGTGGCATTGTAGCGCCCAAACGGATGAACCAATTTTGATTTAGTTTGTTTTGTTTGATTTGTCGAGAGTGTTCTTAGCTTTATTTCATAAAAATCTGTTCAGCTGTTTTAATATTATCAGCTCTTTTTTGGTTAAAAAAACTACGATAGCAACTTTCTTAAGCTCGTATCCTTTGACCGCGGACGTCGAAAAATCAAAATTGCGCTGTCGCAGTATCTTGTTACTTCAATGATATTGCAAAAATATGGTAAGTTTGATCTAATTCTGAAACATCTCTTTGGAATGGTCTCAGTGTACAAAGTTATACATATGCTTTGATTATAAACTCGGATTACATTGACAAATCAGTCGGGGGTGGTTTTAATTTTTTGAATTTAAGTATTATTGACAGATATTCTTACGGTAACTGTGAGCGAGATAGAAACAAAGGTGGGGAGAATTAATTTGTCTTCACAGGAATGTTCTACCAGGCAAAGTCTTGTAAAATGTGCAAAGTTTTTGAGCATACCTATTATTTTTTACATGACATGACGTTTGGGGAAGATGGCGTCCATATCAGTCCCGCCCGCGACACAGCATACATAAATAACTCAGAATTATGAACTTACTTTGTACCAACCAACACTGCAAAAAAAAAAACTATAAGCATAATACCACAGATTATATAATAGTTACTAGGTAAATAATACTTTCCGTTGTTAGGTTAGCTACTACTACTACAGTGCTTTCATAATTCAGGTATTAACAATGTAAGGAAGTGCCAACTCTTATAACGTAGTAGAGTGATTCAGACTGTGTGGGCCATATAGCGACAATTAATGTTAATAATCGCAAACAATACTTTTTAATATTCATTTTGGAATACAACTAGTCCGTGTTATAAATGTATTTGGAATTATTGTAATAAATAGACAATTAATTATCGTATGTGTCAGATGCCTTTTTTCTCGGCGGTAGGTGTAAACGTAACACCTATTAAAATTTTATGTGATCTTAAATTTGAATTAATACATATTAGTTGAACGTTGTGACGAAAAAATCATGTTATATTAAAGTTTTGTGCACCTCACCTGCCGGGTTGTGTTATCTCCGTAATTAATACAGCATAAAGTGTGTATTTTGTGTTAAAAACTTGCACTGCACTACAACGCATCACTATGGAAGATATTAAAGAGTCGATGTCTCAAATGGAACAATTGTTTATGCAGCGAATGGAAGAGTTCCAGGCTGAACTCCAGAAAACTACTAATCCTGCTACCACGGCTAGCTTGGCAACTGATTTCACGACGTTTAAGGCCTTCATTATGGTGGCCTTAAATACACTTCAATAACAAGTTCAGTTAGTCGCGCGTAAACAAGACAACTTAGAAATGCAAAGCCGTAGGAAAATTCTTCTCTTGCACGGCGTGCCAGAAACGAAGACCGAAGATATCTCAGCTGCCGTGGTGAAGGTTGTTGTAAGCAAATTGAAATTGGCAGACTTCTCCATAGCCAATATTAGTCGCTGTCACCGAATGGGCCATGCATCAGCGTCGGGTAAGCCCAGGCCTATCTTAGTAAAAATCCGAGACTTCGCTCTGCGCAGTAAAATCTGGAGTGCTAAGGTTAACCTCAAAGGATCTGGATTTACACTTCCGGAATTTCTGACTAAGGAGCGTCACGACATCTTCATGGCAGCCCGTCAGCGTTTCGGCGTAACTAAGAGCTGGACTAGGGACGGCTTCGTGTTCGTCTTGGGGCCTGATGGTGCCCGCCACCGAATAACTTCGCTTGCAGAGCTGGTGGACATTGTCAGTGAAGAGGGAGACAAATCTTGTCCCAAAGAGGCCCCCACTGCATCAAGACTGGCCTCCAAAGCAGCTGGCGCCACCAAGACCCGTCGAGGTGGCGGAAATTTGAGCAAGAAGTAATATTAACACGATTATATTGCGATAACTAACTACATTTCTGCGAGTATCGTTTGTTTACATTTTGCTAGACCCTATGTTACCCTCAATTTATGTACTTATTAATACCTTCTCTCTTTTTACCGGAGGGTATCTATCTCCAGTTTTATAATATGAAATAAAACGTAAGTATAAAACATAACCCTGAAGTCATAATACATATAAATATTTTGCTGTGATAAGATACGTTTAATTTTTTATAGTTGTAGCAACTGTTTAAAATATACAGACAGAGATTAATATATAATATGTTTCTTGTTGTTATTTTAATATATTATTTTAAGTTGCTATTTTGTATATGGTTTACGTTTCGTTATGAATGGTTCTTTACTCGCTATAATTAGTTACCTGTTTGTGTGTGTACCGTTCTGTTATAAGTATTCCTTCTTGCTATTACTTAATTTTAATTTTATTTGGATTAACTTAAAATGATTATTTATTCACTAGTTTCCAGTTATTTTTGGCTGATATCGACGTGTTTCGATCGCAACATTATTCTTAGCTTAATTAGTCATACTTACCTACTTTATATGCTACTTAATGATGTTATTGCAGAGGGACTTATTCATAGGCTTCTTTGTCTTTTATACCCGTAACGTGGACAAATCGAAGAATAATATTGTAGACTTAATTTATGTTATTACCCGACTAAGGCAAAGTAATTTTTTTTTTCTCTTTCTTTCTTATTATCTTTATCTTGGTAAGTATATGACTATTATTGTTTCCTGTCATTGGTGGTTTAGTCGTTATATATATATATATATTGTTCTCTTTCTTTTTTTTATATGTGACCCAACAAATGATACTCAATCTTATACTGCATTTATTTTTAACACGATTTTTAATACCTGTTTCTGTATGATTTCATTACAGAGCACGAAATTATGCTGTTATTTGCTCTTTGTAGTAGACGTATTTATAAGCACAACCGGCAGATGGAATGTATGTAGAATTAATTTTGGAATATCTTTTTATATAAAAATATATTATTATTATTTGTATTTGGATTTACATATTTATATTATCTATAAAATTATTATTTATTCATATTTTTGGTATGTTTAATATTCTTGATAATAGTGCATTGCACGACAGATTGACAGATTGCACTGATGATGAATACTTTTCTTTGACAGACAGCAGCAGTCAAGGTAGTTGTGTTAGTATTCCGTCACTAGGTGAGACCCTTGATACTGAGTTTTCTGATGTACCTAAAAATCTGAATGTAAAACATACACATAAACGCCCAAAGTATTCCGGCACACTATTCCGATATGCAGGCATCATTTTATTCCAAACATATTCACGCTATTTTAGTCTCCGAATCCTGGCTTAAACCGTCTCTCCCTTCCTCCCTTTATCCACTTCCCGGTTTCCGTCTCATCCGCAATGATCGTACCAGCAGCGGTGGTGGTGGTGTTGCTATTTACCTACGTGCTCACATTCCCTTCTCGGTAATTAGTATGTCTGCACAGCCGCCACCGTCTAACGCTGGTGAACACCTTTTCATTGAACTTACCCTTTCCCATACCAAAACACTTCTCGGAGTCTACTATAGCCCTTCACTACGCATAAACTTCTTCTCTTCTTTTGATAAACTCTTGGAAGACTTTGTTCCCTCTTATCAACATTCTATTATAATGGGAGATTTTAACACATGTCTCATAAAAAAGGATTTTAGGGCTTCAACTCTTGAAACTATTTTATCTTCTAACACTATGAACATTCTTCCACTTAATGCTACACACCATTTTCCGAACTCGACTCCTTCTCTTCTAGACCTCATCTTTGTCTCCTCTTCTCATCATGTCGCCAAGCACGGCCAATTTCCCGCTGATGCATTCTCTTGTCATGACTTAATCTTCCTGTCTTACAAAATTCGTCCTCCAAAAGCTAAACCCAAAGTAATTCTCCAACGCAACTTTAGTGGTATTAATCATGACTTATTTCAGACTGATGCTCAAAATATTGACTGGACCCCGGTAGTAACTGCCCAGTTAATAGATGAAAAAGTTTCAATCTTCAACTCAATAATTACTCAACTTTATGACACCCATGCTCCTTTGAGAAATATTAAAATTAAGCATTTACCTGCCCCATGGCTTACACCAGAATTAAAAACTTTAATGAATAAAAAAGCGATCGCGAAAAGCAAAAAGAATCGTAATCCTAGCGACGAAAACAAAGACAAATATGCTCGCATAAGAAACCGTTGCAATACCATATTTAGAGATGCCCAACGCCGGCATATCCATAAGTCGGTAGAAAATGGCGATCCGGCTAAAGTGTGGAAATTTCTGCGGTCGCTCGGCATTGGGAAGGCTCGCCAAGATTCTATCCCTAACAATTTAGATATTAACTCTCTTAACAAGCACTTCTCTTCTTCGTGTGACTTTGACGATTCTATCAAAATAAAAACTTTACAGCACCTTTCTAATCTGCCACTTCCAGATTATGACTCTTTCACATTTCGACAACTCTCTGCTGGTGAGGTGAAGAAGGCTGTATTGTCGATCACTTCTAATGCTATCGGCAGTGATGGCATTAGCCGAAACATGCTTGTCCCTATCCTAGATACTATTCTTCCTATCCTTTGTCATATTTTTAACACTTGTCTCTCTGACAGTGTGTTTCCTTCCCTGTGGAAGGAAGCCCAAGTTATCCCTATACCTAAGAAATTGAATCCCCAATCCTTTACCGAATTTCGTCCTATTTCCATTCTTCCTTTTCTTTCAAAAGTGTTCGAACGCCTTGTTTATAACCAATTCAACTTTTATCTCAACCGACATGATCTCTTTAATCCCATGCAGTCTGGTTTTCGTGCTGGACACAGCACGGTAACCGCTCTTCTTAAAATTACTGATGACATACGTTTAGGGATGGAGGAAGGCAAGCTTACTGTTCTCACATTACTTGATTTCAGTAATGCTTTTAATGCCGTTAACTTTGACATTCTTCTCGCAATACTTCGATCTCTCAACACCTCTCCAGCAGTAATTGATTGGTTTCAGAGCTACCTTCGGGGCCGTCGTCAGAGGGTTCACCTAGAAGACTCACACTCTTCATGGTACAACACAACGGCGGGGGTTCCGCAAGGTGGCGTTCTCTCACCTCTCTTATTTTCCATTTTTATTAATTCTATCTCCTGTGATATTTCCTCTTCTTACCACCTGTATGCCGACGATCTGCAGATTTATTCACAAGCCCCACTTGTTGATCTCCGAAGTGCTATAGACACCACTAACGTGAACCTATGTAACATTACCGAATAGAGCCAAGCTTATGGACTAAAAGTTAATCCAACAAAGACGCAGGTCATGATAGTTGGTAGTTCTAGGATGTTATCCAAGGTAGACTGGTCGTCAGTGCCTCAAGTTACCTTCGATGGTGTACCTATACCTTTCAGTAAAACTGTCAAAAATCTTGGATTAATAATGGATCAGTGTTTATCTTGGGGTCCTCAGCTGGAACATGTTAGTCGCAAATTGTTTGCGTCTGCAGGTTCTATTAGAAGACTTCGAAATTTTCTACCTACAGCCACTAAAGTTGCTCTGGCGCAGTCTCTTCTGCTTCCTGTTCTCGACTATGCTGATGCCTGCTATCTTGATCTCACAGAGGACCAGCTAAATAAACTTGAGCGTCTCCAAAACTTCTGCATAAGATTTATTTTTGGCTTACGTAAATTCGATCATATTTCACAATACCGTACTAAACTCAAGTGGCTTCCTATACGTCTTCGCCGGGACACTCACATACTTTTCCTTCTGTACAACATACTTTTCTGTCCTTCTACACCACCATATCTTAAAGAACGCTTCAATTTCCTATATTGCACTCACACTCATTCACTCAGGTCATCAGAAAATCTTGCTTTGTTAATACCACAACATAGTAGCTCATTTTATGATTGTTCTTTTACTGTAGAAGCAATTCGCCTGTGGAATAATCTCCCCTCTACTATTCGCCATGCACAGTCTCTTTCAATATTCAAAGATCAGGTGAAAAAGTTTTATCTAACTGAACTACGAGACTAAAATGTTTTATGGTTTTACAATCTTCTTGTCTGTTCTTATCTCTAGATATCAATTATTATTATTATTGTTTTTTTTTTTTTTCAATACATGCCAAATATGTATATAGTATGTATTTGTGTATTTGAGTATGATCTATATGATATAAGTATGATGTATGAATATATATGTGTCTTTATTTATATATATAATGACTATTTATTTATCCAAGATGCATATAGTTATAATATAATTATATAATAATTCACATAACAATTTGTTTTATGTTATATATATATATGTATATATATATATATATATATATATATATATATGTATATATATATATATATATATTAATATATATTTTTTTCTTTTCTTTTTTTAACGACACCGCGCCGTCGCTTTACCGTGATTTGTTTCTTCTCCATCCAAAGGTTGTCTGGAAGAGATCGCTCTTTTAGCGATAAGACCGCCCATTGTGCAACTTAAATTAAGCCTATTGTAGTTTTAGAGTTTCATGTAATTTGTGGTGTACAATAAAGAGTTATCTATCTATCTATCTATCTATGCTTTTATTGCACAGGGCCATTTTGGATATTGTCCTTTGATACCGATGTACTTGAAATTTTCACAAAGTATATATCCGTCAGTGTATAACGGCAGTG
Organism: Cabera pusaria; assembly: GCA_954871355.1. NCBI lineage: Eukaryota > Metazoa > Arthropoda > Insecta > Lepidoptera > Geometridae > Cabera > Cabera pusaria. Next base: position 14,280,352 of record OX940901.1, read on the forward strand.
TATAACGGCGGGATGTAAGGGAGAACAAATACCACCTCAGTGCTCCCAGCCAACCTCACCTGCCCGTGGTGCATCCTGCTGACAAACCAACGAGGCTCTGGCGACCGACAAATGGCGGTATAACCATTTCAAAATTATGGCGTAGCTAAATACTACAGGCCGGTGACGGGCAGCAGCGTCACCGGTGCGAGAAGCTACGTCCTGCGATCGCCAACACGCCTACCCTGCGTGGCGATTAGGGCATAATCCCCCCCCCCCCACCCATCATGGAAAGTCACAATAAGCCGCGGCCCCCAGTTTCCGGCCGCCCTGCTATTCCTGACCACGGCGGCGGTCATGGTAACGGCAGGGCAGGGGGTGCTAAGAATCCCCGGGTTACGGTAGGCCGCCAAAAGAAACTGACCCTCGCTACGTTTAATGGACGCACGATTCGGCTGGATGAGCATCTGATGCAGCTGGAGGAGGAGCTGGGACACATAAGATGGCACATTCTAGGGTTATGTGAAGTCCGAGACAGGGAGAGGACACCATAACTCTAGAATCAGGCCATCTTATGTATTACAGAGAAGGTGACCAGCCATCCCAAGGCGGCGTCGGGTTTCTGGTCAACAAGGCTCTCAGTGACAATGTTGTAGAAATCTCCAGTGTGTCGACCAGGGTTGCGTACCTTATAATAAGGTTAACCAAGAGGTACAGCCTCAAGGTTATCCAGGTCTACGCACCGACCTCAGCACACTTGGATGAAGAGGTGGAAAGTATGTACGAAGACATCTCCAGAGCCTTACATACCACCGCTAAGGCTCACAACAACGTTGTCATGGGAGACTTTAACGCCAAAGTGGGAGTACAGACCTGCAGTGAATTGACTCTAGGACCACACGGTTTGGGAGTAGGAATCACAGGGGGCAAATGCTCGTCAATTTCCTCGAGAAAGAGGGGCTTTTCTTGATGAACTCGTTCTTCAAGAAAAAGCCCCAAAGGAAGTGGACGTGGCAAAGCCCCGACACTGTGACTAAAAACGAGATCGACTTCATCATCACGGACAAACGGCGCATATTCAGAGACGTCTCTGTGATGACTAGGTTCAATACTTGAAGTGATCACCGACTTGTGCGAGGCTCTCTGGATATCGACTTCAAAGCCGAGAGATTCCGATTGATGAAGTCCACGTACCGACCAAACCTACTCCAAACCGTTGTTGGGTCTGAAACATCCCAATTAAAATTGGAAAATCGATTCGCTGCCTTGGAAACCACAGATGACGTAGACAGTAAGTGGAGAAAGAGATGGTGGAAATCCTCAGGGAAGAAGGGACGAAGTTTTGCGAGAGCAAGCGTACGGGCAAAAAGTCCAAGCTTTCGGCAGAAACACTTCAACTAATGGAAGAGAGACAAAAAGACCCATTGTCAGCCTTGTCAATTAACCAGGTGCGCAACAAAACTATTAAGAAGCTGGTACGACGCGACCTCCGATCCTCTAACACGCTCTTGATTACAGAATCAATTGAGCAGAATCGGGGGTCGAAAGTGTTCGTCCAGCCTCTAGGTAGAAGCCACCTCACAAAGCTGACAACATCAACGGGGAACGTCGTCGCATCCAAGCCGGAGATTCTGTCGGAAGTTGAAGACTTCTACAGCAAGCTCTACGCATCGCATGCTTCAAGGCCCGAACCCGATACTGAGGATTGCAGAGCCACCTTAACCCGCCACTTCACAGAAGACCTGCCCGAAGTCAGCCGAGATGAGATCGTGATGGCCCTTAGACAGCTCAAAAATGGAAAAGCCCCAGGTGAGGACGGAATCACAACGGAGCTTCTAAAAGCTGGAGGAGCTCCAGCTGTAAGCCAGCTGCAACAGCTCTTCAATTCTGTTCTCTTCACTGGTAGAACTCCACAGGCATGGAACAGAAGCATGGTGGTTTTATTTTTCAAAAAAGGAGATAAAACCCTATTGAAAAACTACCGCCCGATTTCGCTTCTGAGCCATGCCTACAAGCTGTTTTCAAGGGTCATCACGAACCGTCTTGCGCGAAGACTCGACGAGTTTCAACCTCCGGAACAGGCCGGGTTTCGAAGCGGTTACGGCACCATAGACCACATCCACACGGTGCGGCAGATTTTATAGAAGACCGAAGAGTACAATCGGCCCCTGTGCTTAGCATTTGTGGACTATGAGAAGGCCTTCGACTCAATCGAAACCTGGTCGGTTCTTGAGTCCCTGCAGCGTTGCCAAGTCGACTGGCGATATATCGAAGTGATGAAATGTCTATATAATGCCGCAAAGATGTCAGTACAAGTGCAAAACCAGCGTACTAAACATATTCACCTGCGTCGAGGAGTGAGACAGGGGGACGTCATATCCCCGAAACTGTTCACTAATGCCTTAGAGGATATGTTTAAGACGCTGGACTGGAAAGATTGTGGCATCAACATTAACGGCAAGTACATCTCTCACTTACGATTTGCAGATGACATCGTCATTATGGCAGAGACGCTGCAGGACCTACAAAGGATGTTGAATGACCTAGCTGATTCTTCTCGTCGCATCGGTCTCCGGATGAATTTGGATAAAAGCAAAGTCATGTACAACGAGCACGTTGTTCCGAAACCGATTGCCGTAGATGGAATCCCACTCGAAGTTGTCACGCAGTATGTTTACCTAGGGCAAACGCAAGGCAAGGCAAACACAACTTCGAGAAGGAAATCCAGAGAAGAATTCAGCTGGGCTGGGCAGCATTTGGGAAACTCCGTCGAGTCTTCTCGTCGCCATACCACAGTGCCTAAAGACAAAAGTCTTTAATCAGTGCGTCCTACCTGTCATGACATACGGAGCCGAGACGTAGACACTCACGGTTCGACTAGTCCACCAGTTTAAAGTCGCTCAGCGAGCTATGGAGAGAGCTATGCTCGGTGTTTCTCTGCGGGATCGAATCCGGAACGAAGTAATTCGCCAGAGAACTAAAGTGATCGACATAGCTCAGCGGATTAGCAAACTGAAGTGGCAGTGGGCTGGTCATATCTGCCGTAGGACCGATAACCGTTGGGGCAGACTGGTTCTAGAGTGGAGACCGCGAATCGGCAAACGTAGAGTAGGACGCCCTGTGACTAGGTGGAGCGACGACATTCGCAAAGCGGTGGGCAGTGACTGGAAACAAAGAGCCGAAGACCGGGCTCAGTGGCGTGTCTTGGGGGAGGCCTACGTCCAGCAGTGGACTGATACCGGCTGATAATGATGTATAACGGCCCAAACACGAAATTTTATAGATGCATGTAATTTAATTAAAACTTGTTTTGCACTAAAAAGGGTAAAATAAAATCTTTAAAAAAAACCGACTTCATAACCACAAACAGGCACTTAAAAGCGAAAAATAAATTACTTAATATAATTATTATAAGCGCTACCCACTTATCTATTTGAAGTCGGTGCCAGCCAAGTCTAATAGGTAGTAGATAGATACTACCTACATGTATCTACCTACTTACTACTACTACATACATAGTATCTATCTACTATCCAATAGATTTCTTCATCAAAAATTTCATCGTACCGACGGGACATGAACCCGCAACCTCCGGAATAACATGTTCCGGTGCTTTGCCAATTAAGCCCCGTCGGTACGATGAAATTTTGGATTGTGTTTAACAATTTACAAAAATATAAAGTGTGAAACACTTCAAAGAAGCATAATATAAGATAAGAATACTTTTTTTTGGCTGTCGAGTCTGAGTGTCCAGATTTTTTTAAATTAAATTTTTTAAATGTGTTAGGTATCTCTTCTCAGTCAATCGATTCATCTGAAATTTTGTACAAAGACAGTCAGTAGGACATTGAAGAACATAAAATACTAATTTTTTGGCAGTGGAGTTTAGTTTTAGGTTTAATATAAAAAATCTGTACAAGATTTTTTTATTGAATTGTGAATATGTTTGGCCTCTTATTCGCCAAACTACTTGGATAATTCAACTGAAATGATGTACAAAGCCAGTCAATTAGGAATTAAAAGGACATAGGATACTTTGTTTTTTAGCAGTCGAGTATGGGTGTCCAGATGTTTTTATTGAATTTTGTAAATTGTGTGAATGTAAGAAGTGGTCTTTTTAGCCAATCGGCTAGACCAATGCGGCTGAAATGTTAAAAAAAGATAACTTGACTTTTTTCATGAGGCATAAAAGGGCAAAGACTACTTTTTTAACGCAGTTAAGTGCAGGTGTGCAGTAATATTTAATTTAAATTTTATTAACTTCGCATAATCGTAAAAATTATTGACCTTAATAATGAAAGATATAGAACTTGACAATAGTTTCATCGGTATTTACTTATTAGGTCATAAAACTGCCAGGGCCGTAAAAAGTTATACAAATTTAGCGAGGAAAGCGAGCGCGAAAATTTTTATGACTGATGGTTTTATTACTTAATAATTATGGTTATGCAACGTTGTACTTAAACCTTAATGTATACGATAGTTACGTTTTAGGTCATAAAACTGTCAGCGTCATAACAGTCATAAGAATTATCACGACGCGAACGCGGGCGAAGCCGCGCGTAACAGCTAGTTATTAATATTTCTGTGGTCACAAGATAAGTTAACAACAGAAACTGTGAAAATATACATAATGTCTTCTAAAATATTATTTCTTAAAATTTTATATTAATATTTGTAATAATTATAATTATTAATAATTTATCTTATATTTTATTAACATAAAGTTTTAATGTATCCAAAAACTATTGATTTCACTAATATTCTTATCACACTTTTTCTCTCTAAAAATATGCCTACTAAACTATAAACCTGATAAAGATTAATTTAGCGAAAGTTCACATAGCAGCGACCTTTTTCCGATAACATAGTTTTTGTTCTAATTTATCTAATTTTCAGCATATAAATACTCGAAAAATGTATGTATTGTCACTAGCAAACCATGGCTCGTCTCGTACTGTATCTGGTAGCGTTATGCGCCGCTGGCGCTTTCGCGACTTCCAACGCGGTTGAAAAGGGTAAGACTTTGGTCCTTCATATCACAGTCCAATCTTAATAAACGCAGATATTTGACCCTTATCCCAGCTGGCTCCACAGAATATCATGTCGATTAAGTTTCGGTGGTTGAAGAACTGGTGGCTCTAAGAAGTGATTATTACCAGACTTCAATATTTATAACGAGACGCAGAGACACAAAGCTGAATGAAATATATCTTATTACAGGTGACCTGAAAGACCGTCAGATTCAATTATTAGATCTGTACTACCACATCCATGAGCCAACCAAAGGTCCCGATAGTGCTTGGAGCATAGAGGACAACATAAACAAATTCAAGGTAAGAAGACATGTATTTAGTCATAGTTATTAAATAACAGCTTGCTTTTTGATTTCTACAAGACATTTACTTACTTAACAGAATGTTACTGCTGCCTCAACCTACGCCGCTTTGCTGAAAAACAAATGGTACCTGCCACGTGCTGTACCTTTCTCGGTCGATGAGCCCGCTCATGCTTTTGAAGCGATGACTTTGTTCAACGTCCTCTACAGTGCCAACGACTACGACACCTTCTACCAAACTGCAGAGTCCCTAAGAGACAAAATCAATGAAGGCATCTTTGTTTATGTGCTCAGCATTGCCATTTTGTATCGCGCTGATACCCAAGGAATTGCTATCCCTCCGATCTACGATGTCTTCCCCTCGTACTTCAACAACGGAGAAATTATGACCACTGCTCAAAGAATCAATACCCACGGTGACCGAAACATTGAGTACTACCCATCTACTTACGCCAAGGACCAGAACGTCATTATTAAGTGGAACGAAACCGTATGGCCTTACTATGACAGTGACTTCGCGCTATCTTACTTCACCAACGACTACGATCTCAGTGCCGCTCAATACTTCCTGAGCTTGGTTAACCCTAACTGGTTGGGTGCTCAGCTTGAGCCTTCCGTTATCTTCAGGGACCGTCGTGGAGAGTCATACTGGTATGCTCTCAGACAACTCGTAGCTCGCTACTACATGGAAAGACTGTCCAATGGTTATGGCGAAATTCCCGATATTACCGACGTTGTTAAGGAAGGGTTTAACGAAGGACTTCTGTACCACAACGGCATTCCCTTCCCTACAAGGCCAAACAATTTCAACCTTGACCAACCTGAATTTACCAGCGTACTTGAACAAATTAAGGTGTACGAACAACGCATCTGGGAAGCTGTTGACCAGGGCTTCTTTATCAACGTAAGTTTCTCAGACTAATTGCAGCATAATAATAAGTACAGTAAATTTTAAATATAGCTTTAACTCTTTTTAATTTGCAGCGTAAAGGTGAACAAGTGAGTCTTCTTAACAACAATGGCTTGGAACTTCTTGGACGCCTTGTCGAAGCCAGTGCTGACTCTCCTAACCGTTACTACTACAAAGATTTCATCAGGCTTTGGAAGAAGGTTCTCGGCAACTCCATCAAGTCTGGATACCAATACGCCAACAGGTTATTATTGTTATTATATGTTGCATAAAAAAATTTAAAATAATTACTAATTTGAACAAGTTGTCTTAATATATTTTTTTGTTTCCAGCTTCACTCCTCTGGTCGTTCCTTCAGCTTTGGAGAACTACCAGACTTCTCTTCGTGACCCAGCTTACTACATGATCGTAAAGCGCGTCATGAAACTGTTCGTCTCTTGGCAGAAACAGGTGCCTTTGTACAAGCCCGAAGAGTTGTCTCTTCCATCTGTAACCATTGAGAAAGTTGAGACCGACAAACTGGTCACTTTCTTTGAGAACTCTTACATGAACCTCACTACCCACTTGTTCCAAACTGAAGCTGAAGGTAATGTTATGAATTTTGTTAAGACTTTATAAGTGACGTGTTTATAATATGTAATGGGATATGTTGTATGGAAAATATTTGTTTGCAGCTAAGGGAGAGTACGATGACGTTGCCGTCATGGTGGAAAAGCCCCGTCTGAACCACAAAGACTTCACCATCCGCGTTAACGTGAACAGCGGCGCCGCTAAAAAAGTGCTCGTCAAGTTCTTCCTTGCTCCCAAGTACGACAGCAACGGTTTTGAAATCCCTCTGCACCTGAATACTGAGAACTTCTTCTTGCTCGACCAGTTCGTCTATGACCGTGAGTTTTGCCTTATTTCTTTATTAAACGAAGTTGGTTTACTAATTGTAAAATCTACGAACGAATTTAATCGTAACCGTTGGTTTGCAGTACCTGCTGGAGAGAGTGTGATCACCCGCAAATCTTCTGACTACCTGTACGTCACTAAATGGGAATCGTCGTACGCTATCTATGACAAGGCGCTAAAGGGTCAATGGTCTCCATACAAGAGATCTATGTCAGTCTTCCCTCAAAATTTGCTGTTGCCGAAAGGTTTGTTGTTACTTCATTTTGAGCAATTATATATTTTTTCTGAGAAATATTAACAAATCTAATAGGTACAATAAGAATCTTTATTCTGACATACTTACTGACTGACTGACAGACTGATTGTCTGACTTACTTAGAGTCAACGCACAGTCTAAACCGCTGATCGTAGAAGAAACTTGAAATTTGGAGGGTACATTTGTCTTAGTACGTAGGGATGTACTAAAAACGGATTTTGGAAATTTGACCCCTAAAAGGGTTAAATGGTGGGGTGAAAACTTTTGTATTAAAGCTCTTTGTTTTTGAACTTAAAGCGATGAAAATTAGTATTTTAGTAGTACATTAGATATAAAAATGATGTTATAAAATATTTATTTTTTTCCAGGGATGCATTAACCTTAAAGCACCCCTGGCAACGATTTGGTGCAATGGGGGATGAAAGTTCATGTCCAACGTTCTTTTTTATAAGTTATATTGATAAAAATTGGTAGTTGAGTCGTTTATTTCAAAAACTATATACAAATTAAACCCTATTTCCTTTGGTCACGCCACAACTTGAGAACAGGTGGACTGATTTGGCTCATTTATTTTTTGTTGTAATTGTAATTATCAGGACAAGGTTTCTATAAAAGAAAAGTTTTAAATTAATGAAAATAGTATTTAACGCAGGCATAATTAATAAATCTGTAAAAAATACGAAAAGAAATGTTTAGCGTGCCAGTAATGTGATTTTTTTTTATTTGTCTTTAGGTACTGTTGGAGGCATGACCTTCAAGCTGGCCGTGTTCATCCAAGAGTTTGACAGCAAGGCGGCCATCCCCGGCGGTCACGTCATCGGCTACCCCACAGACAGACCTCTGTACAGCTTCCAAGTCAAGGACGTCAAGAACTTGTACTTCCAGGACGTCAAGATCTTCCACAAGGAAGTCCCAGAAGTGTCCACTCCCCTTACGTACTAAACTTAAATGAAATATGTGTATTGCTATGTCTGAAGAGTATTGATTAAAAAATAGTAAAACGAAAACCTAAATTAATGACCTGTTTTGTTATTTTTAGTGTACTTACCTCATAATTGAAACTTTTGTTATAATTATAAAACATTAAATTAGGTTTGATTGTACTCTCAATTAGGTAATCATTCCAACAAAATACAAAAGTAACTTTTCTAGTTAAACGTAACATTTTAAATATCGTATAGATGATTTTCTTTTTCATTCAGATTCTTACTAATTCGTTTCAGTATAAATTTATTAATTTATTTGCAAATTTATTTGCAAAACTTAGCTCATCAGAAACAGAGTTTATAAATAGCTTATGGTAAAACATAGCATCATATGAGCTCTGAGTCTCACACTAGGGAATCCCTGTGTCATGAGATTCAGTCTCTTCCAGTTTTGGATTAGATTAGTAACTAGGTGCATACTTAATACTATTTTAAACAAGGTTTTACATAACTTAGTTAGTTATGTTATACATATTAACAAAAGCAAAACACAAAGAAAACAATCCCTAGAATTGTAAGATACAGCAGGATAAGTTAATTTTATTCACAGAATTATAATAATTAATTAGTAATTTGACATGTCGTGCATATAGAATGCGGAATATAGTGAATTCCGAGTTTTACTAAAATTAATTAAGTTTATAATAGGTTATGCAGTTAAGTAAAGTTGTGGAATACTTAGTAATATATATTATCTTAGTAATATATTAGTAATATTAGTAATATATATTAGCTTCTCTATGAGGCTGGATTTTTGTGCGGCTTGATACGTTATAACGACGTCGTATCTACATACTAAAGTACAATATTTAACAAATTTTCGTTAGACAATATATTATGTAATAGTATATGCAATTAAACATTGGTTAAGTATTCCATTTAAATTACATTGTCATTAAAATTGTAACCCTATCTACCAAACTGGGCATTCCAATAGTGCCCATATATTGATGGTTAGTGTGGATTATTTCAATTAAGACATGAATTGTGACATTAAAAAAAAATTACAGCGTAGCAGATATAACTTCTCTTGGCCTAACCATAATGTAAGGCATTGATTTGAACCTTAATGAGACGAATAAAAAATTAAGTGTAGCCAAACTAACGTTAAAGTTTTGTTAAGTTTTTGTAGGAATCGCGAACGAAGTCGCGGGTACAGCTAGTCAACAATAATGTCGCGGTAATCTCTCAAACGTCAAACTCACAGTTTCAATTAAAATAATTAGTTCCAAAAACCACCACCGCCAAGTTATACTTGTGGCACTGTACTTACTTCATAAATAACTGTCTAATATTTTTATGCCTTATAGATAAGACTGTATACGGCACTCATAAATTAGCTATCACATTCTTGCATATCTCTGTATTTACCTACATTCTGACAAAATATAAAATTGATTAGGCATTGATTATTATTGTCTTGATTGCTTGTAAGCACACTTTTTTTTTTAAAGTGTCATTATGGCTCCACACGATTAGTGTATTTAGCCAGTGTCAAGTATTGAAATTCTTCAAGTTTTTATGAATTTTAGTCGTAGAGATGGGTCAAATTCACATTTCAGCTCAGTTTTCAAGTAAAAGTCTAGTCTAAGTCATACCTTCAGTAAAGATGTGGTGTTTACTGAAGATTTTCAGTGGAATTTTGGTGAGAACACAAATAATATGTTTTTCAACATTGTGCTGTTTACCTACACTCGCACACATTCACCAGCACTTAATGGTTAATAATCCACATTTATTACACATTAATACGCGGAAGAACACAAGTTTTAGAAAAAATACAATGAAATCACACATACTTTTCCACGTTCCCGCCAAAAACTCGTACATTTCTCAATAGCATACATTTCTGAACGCACGCATATTTGAAAATCAATAAATATGTTATACATTTGTCATTACTGACAGTATTTAAAATTTATTAAGATTTTCAACCGACTTGACCAAAATGACGGAGGTTCTCAATTCGTCTGTATGTTTTTGATTTTCGTTTTTTTTTTGTGTGTATGTTACGCGATTACTCCGTCAATTCTGAACCGATTCAGTTGATTAATTTTGTGATCGGTAGGGTACGTTTCCGAGGTGGTGTCATTGTAATTTTATCGAGATCTGATAAGTATCTCCAGAGATATGACGATAAACGTCTCAAACTTGCTACTGAAATTGACTCTGGTTGATTGATAATGGTTAGATAGATTGCTTTAGGAGCAGCAGGCCCGAGTTAGAATCTCTATCACCTGAATTCTATCAATTATTAATAGCTTGTATTATTTTATTTCTGTTTATAGAAACTTAGCTAATAAAGGTAAATTTACGATCTATGTTATATGTGAAATAAAGAAATAACACGGTGATGTTTATCTTAATAGTTTTTGAGGAAATATTTATTTGTATAATAAGAATACACAGCAAACATGTTTTTAAATGAACTGATAAAATAATAAGAAATAAATCGAAATATCTTATACTACAATTTTTATGTCATAATACTTATATTAAATTGAAATCGCCTAAATTGTCAATTTTCTACTCTGACAAAATATCACTGTTTTGGTTGCATCTAAGAACTGCTCTTATCTACCTATTGATTATTTGAGGTTATAAGCTTAATTATTCATTTTCTTCAGGAAAAGAGGATAGAAGCTTAATCCTTTATAATCATAACTTACATAATTACTTATTACAAATTATCACAGCAGGCACATCGCCTAGTTTTTAGATACTTTTAAATTAATATTTCGTGTGACTTCTATTGTTTTCGATGCAGCAAAGAAGCCACAATATTCGCACATATTATGTCGGTGCCACGTTAATTTCCTCAAACTGCATCCAGAAAGACTAAGGCTACTTAGCTGCTTCAGGCCATCTCTCGTCTCGTACTTCTCACCTTTGCATTATTAAACCCCATAGTATGCGGCGAACTTTCCGTAATGATGTATCAAATTCTTCTGAAAAACGCCAAATCTAATTAACACACTTTATTAACAATTTACTTTCACAACTACGATTTCTCATCACTTAATATCACTCAGCAATAACTTACACTTGCCGCTTTCACTATACATTTGAGATAATATAATTTATTTAGTCCATTTCTATGCAATGCCTCAATATTCGCCGTCTCTAATAATTATATTTGCTTGCATTTTGATTTTTTAAGTTATTTATTAACCAAACTTCAACCACTACCGAAGTTCACCAACCGACAATGTTTGTTCATTCATTTATGCCATCAATACATTTTGTTTCAAATCTACCCTCATTATTTGTATAACTTATAAAAGAAGCAAATCTAGTCTAGCTATTCTACTAATTAATACATGCGCTCTTTCTAATTGGTTCATAATGATAGAGTGCGATATATGGGTGTATATATTTCTCTTTCATTATGTTACGTTCGAAACGTCTTATAGAAGAAGGTCGTATGTGCATATTTTGCTGTGATGCTATTGCTTTTTGAAACTGCTACTCCAATTACGACCGATACACACACATCACAAAATCTTGAACAATATTTTTACTTAACACTGGCTAAATACACTAACCGTGTGGAGCGATGACCGTTATTAATTTGCGGTTTACCGTATCGACGGGATAGATAGATAGATAAACACTATATTGATCACCAGTTACAAAAAGAGAATACTTAGAACTAGAACACATTATTTTAAATAGCAGTGTCAATGGGCGGTCTTATCGCTCAAAGCGATCTCTTCTAGACAACCCTGCACGGAATGGATTATTATATTACGGAAGATGGTGGTATCTCTAATAAGTATAATAACTTTAAAACACAATTTCAATATCTTAAATATGCATAATTGATATATGTATTACACGTAAATATACACATATTACTTACATAACCCTAAGATATATATAATATATATATATATATATATTTATATATAAATATATATATATATATATTTATATGTAATATATATATATATATATATTTATATATATATGTCAGAGATAATGAATTTACGCGGGTATACGACGTCACTTATTTTATTTGAATGGCAACTCCACACAGCATAGATAGATGGCAATCCATTTGAATCTGCGAAATTTATATATATAACATATATATTGATAAATCTATAATACCTACATACAATAATATTCAATATATTTACATATAAATACCATATACATATACAGCAATAATATTACTAACAATATTAACAGGTAGATGACAGAGACCAATAGTTTGTCAATAGTTGCTAGGATGAAAGATAGTGAGCTTTAACACGACGTTTAAAGATATCCAAAGATTGAATTTTTCTGATTTCTAATGGCAAAGAATTCCATAACACCACAGATTTAAAATCAAAGGAACCACTATAGAAAATTGAGTTGTGTGTAGGAATCTTGAGCCTTAGGGATAAACAGGGATAAACAATTGAACATCAAACGATTGGCAGTTTTTTAACCCAGGAACATTTTGGCAAAATAATTCGTCTTATATATATTTTTAGGTCAATTATTCATTGTTTTTTATACTTATTATCCTATTCCTGACAAAGACAATTCCATAAATATAAAAATGATACAAATTGGTCCAGCCGTTCTTGAGTTATAAGTGTAGTAACTAACACGACTTTCTTTTATATATATACTAGCTGACCCGGCAAACTTTGTACCACCTAACAGACAATAAATGTCGTGTTACCTTTTAGATGAACTTGTTTTAGGCTTTTATGAATGTAATAAATGGATACAAAAGAGATATTAAGATTATTAATGTATTATGGCAATCCAGATATAGAATAAAAATTGGTAAAAATGGTTTTTGAAAATATAAACTTTTTTAAGTTGCTTGTAAGCATACATTTCTGAACGCACGCATATTTAACAATCAATAAATATGTCAAACAATTATCATTGCTGATAATATTTGACATTTTTAAAATCTACATGACTTGAATTCACAAAAACTTGAATTTTTACTTGACTTACTACTTGACACGGGCTAAATATACTAATCGTGTGGAGCCATAATTATAACAAAAAAAAAACGTGATAATCCGAATATTAATGCTATCTACACATGGGAAGAATTTTTATACTTGACACTGGCTAAATACACTAATCGTGTGGAGTCATAATTATACAAAAAAAAGTACGGCGGGATAAACAATTGAACATCAAATAATCGGTAGTTTTTTAAACACTGGAACATTTTGGCAAAATATTTATTCTCATATATTTTTTTTAGGTCAATTATTCATTGTTTTTAATCCGTATTATCCTATTCCTGACAAAGACAATTCCAAAAATACAAAAATCATAAAATTTGGTCCAGCCGTTCTTGAGTTATAAGTGTAGTAACTAACACGACTTTCTTTTATATATATAGTTAGACTAGCTGACCCGGCGAACTTCGTACCACCTAACAGACAATGAATGTCGTGTTACCTTTTAGATGAACTTAATTTAGGCTTTTATGAACGTAATAAATGAATACAAAAGATATATTAAGTTTATTAATGTATTATGGCAATACAGATATAGAATAAAAATAGGTAAAAATGGTTTTTGGAAATATACACTTTCTTAAGTTGCTTGTAAGCATACATTTCTGAACGCACGCATATTTGACAATCAATAAATATGTCAAACAATTATCATTACTGACAATATTTGATATGTTTAAAATCTACATGACTTAAATTCACAAAAACTTGAAGGATTTTTACTTGACTTACAACTTGACACTGGCTAAATACACTAATCGTGTGGAGCCTAATTATACCTAAAAAAATACACGATAATCCGAATATTGTAATGCTATCCACACATGGGAAGAATTTTTATACTTGACACTGGCTAAATACGCTAATCGTGTGGAGTCATAATTATACAAAAAAAAGTACGGCGGAATAAACAATTGAACATCAAATGATTTGCAGTTTTGAAACCCAGGAACATTTTGGCAAAATATTTTATCTTATATAATTTTTTTAGGTCAATTATTTATTGTTTTTAATACTTATTATCCTATTCCTGACAAAGACAATGCCAAAAATATAAAAATTGGGCCAGCCGTTCTTGAGTTATAAGTGTAGTAACTAACACGACTTTCTTTTACATATATAGAAAATATAGATATACCCGAAAAGGGTGAACTGTTGATACTACCGTGACCACAGAAAAGATACTATATAGTCCTACGCCATGACTGTAATAACTTGTACACAGATTCAACAATAAAATATTTTTCAATAGTGTTTATAGATGAAAAAGACTGATCTATTAAAAACTTTGAAAACATTAGTTTTTTAAAGCGCCATCTAGGAAAAGTCGATTAGAGTTATTTTGTTCACATAATGTGTGGGCCTTCGCAAGCATAGGGTTGACATCGTACTATTATTGTATACGGTTATAATTACTAGATGGCGGTTAAATAAATTTGAGCAGCCAATATTTGATTTTAGTGTCATCTAGACTAATTTTACTGTAACGTTATCAGCATTAATTATAATTATTGTGTAGGATAAAATAATTATGTTTCAGGAATGGTTTCAAGTTATTACTTTGATTGAAAGTTGTCAATATTAAGTACCAGATGGCATTTAGATTTCGGCACTGTAATTTAATTTTGTTTAATAACTAAACAACCCATTGACCTTTTTTTATAAATAATCCAACTTTCGCCACGTTTTTGTTACTAATTGTTATTAAGAGGAAACGCGGGGTGCGCTTTTCCATACAAATATATTCGTGTTTCCTCCCTGGAAAATGCTTTTATAGAAAAATTTGTTGCTACAAAAAATCAAGGTCTGCTGTAGCTACACCTCTATCATTTTCTTTTTTTGGCCAACCAATCGCAAATAGAAATATGACCATTCAAAAATCTTAAGGAGGATATTAAAAGGTTTATATTTCTTTTTGCAATCGGTTATATTATAGTAAGAGGCATCGCTACAGCAGACCTTGATTTTTTGTGGAAACAATTTTTGCTCTAGAAGCATTTTCCAGGGAGGAAACGGGGCAATACTTTGTATGGAAAAGTGCACCCCGCGTTCGCTCTTAATTAAACGGCTTGGGTACGGAATGACGGCCAGTTCCTAGCGTGCTACCATCCTCGACCGCATCATCACTTACCAATAGGTGAGATAGTGGTAAAACGCTAGCCTATTATAAGCTATCATGACGCTAGACGATTATTAAAAAAAAACTGGCCAAGTGCAAGTCGGACTCGCACTCGAAGGGTTCCGTAACACAGTAGAGTATTCTATAACTATGATTTTTCGCAACTACAAAAATAACTTTGTTTTTCATAGTGTTTGTATGAAAAACAAAGTTATCTTTGCGGTCGATATATCTCAAAAACTGCTGACTGTATCTCGTTCAAATCAATTTTCGTTGAGAGTTTTTATTGAGATCTACAGAATATATATTTTCTAGATTTTTCACTCCCTTACTTTAAAAGTTAGAGGGGGGGACACACATTTTAGCACTTTAGACGCGCCTATCTTTTAAATGATTGACTTTGAGAAAAAATGATTTTAGGAACCTCAATGTCATTTTTAAAAATCTATCCATAAACACCTTAAACGTATAGGTTTGATAACAAAAAAAATATTTTTTGTTTCAGTTCCATCTATGGGATGCCCCCCCGTTAAACTTTTATATTTTTTAGTTTTGTATAAAAATCGGAAAGCGGTTTACAGAATACATCTACCTACTAAGTTTCAATTCTGTAGTCCTAATAGTTTTGGAATAAAATGGCTGTGACAAACGGACGGACAGACAGACAGACAGACATGGCGAAACTGTAAGGGTTCCGTTTTTTGCCATTCGGCTACGGAACCCTAAAAAGGAATCCTTAAAAGTTACTCGTATTCTATACCTCCTCAACTGCTTCATCTAAAGCTTCTTTCCGGTATTATTATCTGTTCGTTTTTAGGATTCCGTAGCCGAATGGCAAAAAACGGAACCCTTATAGATTCCTCATGTCTGTCTGTCTGTTATAGAATACTTTACTGTGTTACGGTACGGAACCCTACGAGTGCGAGTCCGACTTGCACTTGGCCAGTTTATTTTTATGTATAAGCGCACTACTTTACTGTAAATTAATAAGATATATGTGGCACTATTATGGCACTTGAGTTAGTATTTTTAAATAGCTTACTTTTGAGGGCCCGGTGGTGTAAGTGAGAGAATTTTCGGCTTTGATGCCAAAGGTACCGAGTTCAAATCCCGCCGTGCACCAATGGATTTTTCTATCGAAAAAATTATGTGCGCTTTTTTTCAGTGGCCCCCCGGTGAAGGAAATTATCGTTAAGAAACCAACAACCCTCGCATGGTGTTAGGACACTATCTAATGTCCGCCTGGCCAACTACCACCGTCAAGTTAGAAAATCTGCCGCCAAACATCTAATGTGTTCCGGGAGCTAGCCTTGAGAGCCAGTTCCCATTCTAGGTCTAGCGTGCAAACCATCTACGACCGCATCATCACTTACCAACAGGTGAGATAGTGGTCAAACGCTAGGGTATAAGATATATAAAAAAAACTTTTAATTGAGCTTTGCTGTAGGTTTAGATACAATAAAAAAAATAATACAAAAAGTTACGTAGTTCAGTACTTAACTCCTCTTGCGCCGATGTTATTCTTGCTCCGACTGACCTTACCTACCTCATATTTTATACGTTATACTTACATATACGATTTAATTGTTGAGATAACTATTATACAATATACTAGCTGACCCAGCCACAGAGTAATGAATAGTACAAGTAACCCGGCGTAACTTCGTACCGCGCATATAAATAAACTGTCCAAGTGCGAGTCGGACGACACGCAGGATTCCGATTTAACAATATTTGCCGGAATAATAATTCTCTTTAATTTTTAACTTCATTTAGTTTTTATTATTTGATCTTGCAGCCATTGCAATACACACCATGAGTAAATTTCAAGTCTTTATCTATTAAGGTTTGTAATATCGAGCATAAAAAGCCTCAAAAATTCGTTTCTTGTACCCCTTTATTATTTAACTAGCTGTTACCCGCGGCTTCGCCCGCGTTATTGTGTCTTTATGACCTTTGAGGTCTAGAACAATGATCTCTTAGCCCAAGTCACCATAGATGACCCCAAAGTCGAACTTAATATCCTCTATTGTTAAAGTCATTAATCATTTTGGTTAGGTATACGAAGTTGTGCTGTTTAATTGTTTGACTCAACACAAAAGTTCCTGAAACATTTCTTACAAAGAAATTAAGGTAAATAGCTGCGGGAGCGAACATTTTTTATGACTTTTTATGACCCTGACAGTTTTACCTAACAATCAAGTCACTGTAGATGACTCTTAGGTCGAACTCGATATCGTCTATATAAGTAATATAATAATCATGACTTGGTAAACCTAAGCAAGGTTTACCAAGTTTTGCTGTTTAAGTATTTGAGTCAGTCTAATGTATGAGGCTGTTAAAACACGCTATTATATGCTATATAGCGTTATTACTGCTATCTTTTATGACCCTGACAGTTTTTATGACCTACTATGTCAACACCGATAACCCTAGGGTTTAACTTGATATCCACTTATTTCAAGGTAAATAATGATTATGATTATTGAAGGTTGAACTGTTTAAAATTATAAACTCGTTTTGATGCATGTGGCTATTTAAATACAAAAAATGATGAAATATTACCTACAAATAAGATAAAACAAATGCTTGCGCCAGCGTAGCGAGCGCTATCAATGCGCGAGCGAAGCGATGGTGAAAAATGTTTACGACTTTTTATGACCCTGACAGTTTTAGACCCTGAAAGGTTAAACTTGATATCCACTAATTTTAAGATTAATAATTATTATGATTATTGAAGGTTGTACTGTTTTAATCTTCGAGCATTTACCAATTGAGAAGTTAACGCAAGGCGTGCCCCTCTGCTGGCCATATAGCCATTTTTGGCCATAAGAGCGTGCGCTCATATGGCCAAAAATGGCTATATGCTATACGCTAAATACGCTGTATTTTTAATACTGTGTGTGTGTTTCAAGCTAGTGTGCGGGATCGTTAAAGTGAGTGATTTGTGTGTGTGCAATGCGTGTTTACTTCGTCCCCCGTAAGTATCGGCAGAAAAAATGTTAACGTTAACATCTCCATTGGTAAATACTCGAAGGTTTTAATTTATAACTCGTTTTGATGCATGTGGTTATTAATATACATAATTTACTGAAATATTACCAACAAAGAAGATAAAACAAATGCTTGCGCGAGCGCAGCGAGCGCTATTATTGCGCGAGCGAAGCGAGCGCGAAAATTTTCTACGACCTTTTATGACCCTGACAGCTTTTATGACCTACTAAGTCAACACCGATAACCCTAAGGTTAAACTTGATATCCACTTATTTTAAGATTAATAATCTTTATCATTATTGAAGGTTGTACTGTTTTAATCTATGACTCGTTTTGATGCATGTGGCTATTAAAATACAAAGTTGCTGAAATGTTTTCTACAAAGAAGATATAACAAATGCTTGCGTGAGCATAGCGGGCGCTAACACAGCGCGAGTGTAGCGAGCGCAAAAAATGTAAACGACTTTTTATGACCCTGATAGTTTTTATGACGTAATAAGTCGACACTGATGAGAGTGAACATCGCGATCTCACCGCGTGACCTCACTCCCGAAGAAGAGCGACTGACTCGCTCGAAACCTAGGTCGAGAAAATTCGACTAAAGGTACGTGAATTACAGCCGGTATATAACAATAATAACGACACTGATGACACAAAGGTAAAACTTGATATCACATATTTTTACTTTAATTATCATTATGATTATTGAAGGTTGCACTGTTTCTATTTATAAACTCGTTTTGATGCATGTGGCTGGCTATTATTATAAAATACAAAAAATGTAAAAATATTACCTACAAAGTTAATAAAAGAAGTGCTAGCGCGAGCGCGAAATTTTTTTATAACTTTTTATGACCCAGACATTTGTTATGACCTACTTAGTCAACATCGATGACCCTAAGGTTAAACTTGATACTTATTTTAAAGTTAATAATCATTATGATTATTGAAGGTTGTACTGTTTGTACTTGTCCTTAACTTGTTGTACTTGTACTTAATTTATGACTCGTTTTGATGCATGTGGCTATTAATATACAAAACTTGCTGAAATGTTACCTGCAAAGTAGGTAAAACAAATGCTTGCGCGAGTGCAGCGAGCGCTATTATTGCGCGAGCGAAGCGAGCGCAAAAAATGTAGACGACCTTTTATGACCCTGACAGCTTTTATGACCTACTAAGTCATTACCGATAACCCTTAGGTTAAACTTGATATCCACTTATTTTAAGGTTAATAATCTTTATTGTTATTGAAGGCTGTACTGTTTTAATCTATAACTCGTTTTGATGCATGTGGTTATTAATATATAAAAGTTACCGAAATATTACCAACAAAGAAGATAAAACAAATGTTGCGCGAGCGAAGCGAGCGTGAAAATTTTTACGACCTTTTATGACCCTGACAGCTTTTATGACCTACTAAGTCAACACCGATAACCCTAAGGTTAAACTTGATATCCACTTATTTTAAGGTTAATAATCTTTATCATTATAGAAGGTTGTACTGTTTCAATCTATGACTCGTTTTGATGCATGTTGCTATTAAAATACAAAAGTTGCTGAAATGTTTTCTACAAAGTGGATACATCAAATCTTGTGCGAGCACAGCGAGCGCTATCACTGTGCGAGCGCAGCGAGCGCGAAATTTTTTTACGACTTTTTATGACCCAGACAGTTTTTATGACCTAATAAGTCAACATTGATGACACAAAGGTTAAACTTGATATCCACTTATTTTAATGTTATTAATCATTATGATTATTGAAGGTTTTACTGTTTCAATTTATAAACTCGTTTTGATGCATGTGGTTGGCTATTAAAATACAAAATATGTTGTAATATTACCTACAAAGTTAATAAAAGAAGTGCTAGCGCGAGCGCGGAAATTTTTTATAACTTTTTATGACCCAGAAAGTTGTTATGACCTACTAAGTCATAATCGATGACCCTAAGGTTAAACTTGATACTTATTTTAAAGTTAATAATCATTATGATTATTATGGTTAATAATCTTTATCGTTATTGAAGGCTGTACTGTTTTAATCTATGACTCGTTTTGATGCATGTGGCTATTAAAATACAAAAAATGCTGAAATATTACCTACAAAGTAGACAAAACAAATGTTTGTGCGAGCGTAGCGAGCACTATCAATGCGCGAGCGAAGCGAGCGCGAAAAATTTTTACGGCTTTTTATGACCCCGACAGTTTTAGTTTTGATGACCTACTAAGTCAACACCTATGACCCTAAGGTTAAATGTGGCTGTTAACACGAATGTTTCTGAAATACTTCCCACAAAGCAGATAAAACACGTTGGGCAAGCAAAGCTATCGCGTAAATTTTGATGACTTTAAATGACCCTGACAGTTTTATGGCCTTATTAGGACACATATTAAGTTTAGTCATTATAGATGGACCTAAGGTCAAAATTTTATGATTATGCAAACTCTATGTGAAGTTAAAAAAAAATAAAGGCACCCACACTTAATTGCCAAAAAAATATTCCTTGCCTATTTATGCCCTATTATCATCATCATCATTAACAGCCTGTACTCGTCCACTGCTGGACATAGGCCTCTCCTATGGCACGCCACTGAGCTCGATCTTCAGCTATTTGTTTCCAACCGCTGCCAGCCAGCTTGCGTATATCATCGCTCCATCTAGCTGGAGGGCGTCCTACGCTTCGTTTCCCGAGTCGTGGTCTCCACTCTAGAACACGTCTACCCCAACGGTTATCGGTTCTACGACAGATGTGACCAGTCCACTGCCACTTCAGCTTGCTAATCCTTTGAGCTATGTCGATAACCTTGGTTCTCTGTCGGATGACTTCATTTCGAATTCGATCTTTCAGAGATACTCCGAGCATAGCCCTTTCCATAGCTCGCTGAGCGACTTTTAATTGGTGGATCAGTCGCACCGTCAGTGTCCACGTCTCGGCTCCGTATGTCATTACAGGTAGGACGCACTCATTAAAGACTTTTGTCTTTAGGCTCTGTGGTATGGGCGATGAAAAGACTCGACGTAGTTTTCTATATGCTGCCCATCCCAGCTATATTCTTCTGCGGACTTCCTTTTCGAAATTGTTTCTACCCAATTGCAAGGTTTGGCCAAGGTAGACATATTCTTGAACAGTCTCGAGAGGGACTCCATTTAAGGCAATCGGTTCCGGAATGACATGTTCGTTGAACATGATCTTGGTCTTATCCAAGTTCATCCGGAGACCGATGCGTGCAGAAGAATCAGCAAGGGTGGTCAGCATGTATTCCAAGTCCTGTACGGTTTCAGCCATGATAACGATATCGTCCGCAAATCTCAGGTGTGAGAGGTTTTCACCGTTGATGTTTATGCCTCGTCCTTTCCAGTTCAGCGTCTTGAACATATCCTCTAGAGCGTTTGTGAACAATTTGGGGGAAATAACGTTCCCTTGTCTCACACCTCGATGTAAAGGGATATGTTCAGTCTGCTGATTTTGTACTTGGACGGTCATAGTCGCGGCTTCATACAAACCTCTCAGCACTTGCACGTATCGCCAATCAACTTCGCACCGTTGCAGGGAATCCAGAACAGACCAGGTTTCAATAGAGTCAAAGGCTTTCTCATAGTCCACAAATGCTAGACACAGGGGCTGGTTATACTCTTCTGTCTTCTGTATAACCTGCCGCACAGTGTGTATGTGGTCTATGGTGCCGTATCCTCCTCGGAACCCAGCCTGTTCAGGGGGCTGGAACTCGTCGAGTTTACGCGCTAGACGATTTGTGATGACTCTCGAAAACAGCTTATAGACGTGACTCAAGAGTGAAATAGGTCGATAGTTCTTTAATAGGGTTTTGTCTCCTTTTTTAAAGAACATAATGACTACACTCTTGCTCCACGTCTTCGGAGTTCTCCCCGAAAAGAGGACAGAATTGAAAATACGCTGAAGCTGTTGTAGCGTAGGAGTTCCACTAGCTTTTAAGAGCTCCGTTGTAATTCCATCCTCTCCGGGGGCTTTTCCGTTTTTAAGCTGTCTGAGAGCCAACACAATTTCGTCTAGGCTGATATCTGGCAAATCTTCGGTATGGTGGCGGGCTAGAGTGGCTCTAGGATCTTCAATATGGGGTTGGGGACGGGACGCTTGTGAGGTGTATAAGTGGCCGTAGAAGTCTTTAACTTCCCTGAGAATCTCCGGCTTAGAAGCGACGACACTCCCGTTAGATGTGGTCAACTTCGTCAGATGGCTTCGGCCCAGCTCTTGAACAAAGACTTTTGACCCCCGGTTTCGCTCGATCGCATCTTTAATAGAGCTTGTGTTGGAATTCCGGAGGTCACGTCTTACGAGCTTCGTGATCTTTTTGTTCAAAGACCGCTGTTCTGACGAAGTGACTGCAGGAGTTTCACGCCGCTTCTGCATTAGCTGCAGAGATTTTCCTGAAAGCTTAGACTTCCTAACGGCACCTAGCGTCTCACAGAATTTCGTTCCCTCTTCCCTGAGGATTTCCACCACTTGGTCGAGATCTTGGTCAATATCAACGTCGACTGTGGTTTCCAGGGCAGCGAATCGGTTCTCCAGTTTCAGCTGGAATGTTTCAGACCCAACTACGGACTGGAGCATGTTAGGTCGGAGCGTGGAATTCATTAGACGGACGCGTTCAAGCTTGCAGTCGATATCTAGAGTGCCTCGGACTAGTCGCTGATCACTGCCGGTTTTAAACCTAGTGATCACTGAGACATCTCTGAATATACGCTTCTTGTCCGTCATAATGAAGTCGATCTCGTTATTGGTCATAGAGTCGGGGCTTTGCCACGTCCACTTCCGCCGGGGATCTTTCTGAAAAAAAGAATTCATCAGAAAAAGCCCCTCTTTTTCCAGGAAGTTGACGAGCATTTTCCCCCTATGATTCCTGCTTCCAATTCCGTGTGGACCTACTACCGATTCGCTGCTTGATTGTACTCCCACTTTAGCGTTGAGATCCCCCATGACAACGTTGAAGTGAGCCTTTTGGGTGGTGTGCAAGGCCTTGGAAATGTCCTCGTACATTTCCTCCACTTCATCATCCGAGTGTGCCGAAGTCGGTGCGTATACTTGGATAACTTTAAGGCTATACCTCTCGGTGAGTTTGATCACAAGATACGCTACCCTTGTCGACACACTGGAGTTTTCTAGAACGTTGTCAGAGAGGACCTTGTGGACCAAAAACCCGACACCGCCTTGGGATGGTTGGTCTCCCTCTCTGAAGTACATAAGATGACCGGATTCCAGGGTCACGGTATCCTCCCCCTCTCTTCGGATTTCACATAACCCTAGAATGTGCCATCTTATGTTCTTCAGCTCCTCTTCGAGTTGTGCCAGATGTTCATCAAGCCGTAGCGTGCGTCCGTTGTACGTTGCCAGTGTCAGTCGGTGTTGGCGGCCTACCGTAGCCCGGGGATTCTTAGCACCCCCTGCCCCGCCGTTACCATGACCGCCGCCTTGGCCAGGAATAGCAGGGCGACCGGGAACTGGGGGCCGTTGTGTGGTTGTGTCTGCCATGAAGGTTTTGCCCAAATAATCACCACGCGCTGGGCAGTCGGGTTTTTTTTTTTTTCCTAGACCCTCCAACATGATTGGAGTCTTTTCTACTCTTCTCTGTCATACCAATTCTCGCAATTTTACGTTCCTGACATTCCTCATACTTGATCTTTCTTACATTCTATCTCTTTCAGGCTTGCAATTGGTAGGATTCCAATTCTATTATCTATTCTCTACTTTTATTTATTTATTTTTTTTTTTTAATCATTTTACAGGGATTACAGGTTACAGGTTACAGGTAATAAGTTTACACTTGTGAATTTCTGTTCTTTTACAAGCTTATCTAGGTTTATATGCTATTGCTTAATCTATGGTTACCTATCAATGTATACTCAGTATACATGATGGTGTATCCTTATATTTACTTTTTATTTTTGTTAACAATTTCACGAGCTATGTTCTTACAGAAATCTATAAACTTATATCTAGTATCCTTATTTTCTATGATGTTACAAATATTTTGAATCTGTATATCTGCATTTAACAATTGTTCCATATTAAATCGCATATGACCGTATTTTGGACATTCTGTGATGATATGTAGAGCACTTTCTTCCACCTCTGGGTCACACTCGCATGCCGGGTTATCTTTGCACCGGAACCGATGCAGGTACGCCGAGAGCCCGCCATGACCTGTCATGATTTGCACTGTTATGGGTTCCATTTTTATTTTCCTACCAATATGGTAGGCTTTTATGACATCCGGAAAGAATGTTTTTGTGGTACCCGCTGTATCCGCTTTTTTATAGCGCTCATTCCATTCGTCAAGCGACTCCAACCGGATTTGTCGCTTGACGAATGAAATTGGGCACTTATCATAATTTGGCTTCGTTTTCATGTGCCTAGCTGCAGCTTTTGCCAATTCGTCCGCTCTCTCATTGCCCTCCCACCCCACATGCGCCTTAATCCAGAACAGATTAATGTTCTTTCCGCTTTGTTTTCCTTTTGAAATATTTGCTCTGGTCTCAGCTGCAAGGGGGTGTAGGGAAACGTTGTTAACAACTGTTTCGAGAGCGGACCTTGAATCACAGTATATGTTTACTGTTTGCGCTTTGTTTTTTAGGGCCTGATTAGACGCCTCTGATAGAGCCAGTAATTCGGCTTGGTAGACGGTGCAGCATTGATGCAGTTTGAACTTTCGGGTACTTGTCTCGCGGCCATTATCCCATGAGGATAATGCCGCGCCGACTTTCCCCTCCAGTTTACTGCCATCTGTAAATATGCTGATGGTAAAGCTGTTTTGGTGTCTCAATGCTGCATCGTCCACCACGCACTCAAATTTTAATTCACCTTGGTCCGCAGGATGTGCCAATTCTGTGAATGCCATTTTCTTTTCTATTTCTCGGTCTCCTATTATTTGCTGGGAAAAACCTTTCTTCACCTCATAAAGTAAGGCTGCTTCCCTGATACGTATATCAAGAGGAAGCAGCCCAGCAAGTAATAGTGCCGAGTGGGCAGTCGGGTTGGGTGATCGCAGGACGTAGCTTCTCGCACCGGTGACGCTGCTGCCCGTCACCGGTCTGTGGTATTTAGTTACGCCGCTTGGAATGGTTATACCGCCATTGGTCGGTCGCCAGAGCCTCGTCAGCTGATCGGCAGGATGCACCGCGGGCAGGTGAGGTTGGCTGGGAGCAATAAGGTGAAATTGTGCTCCCTTACATCCCAGCCCTATTATATACTATACTATTATTTTTTGTACAAAATTTCATCTGAATCGGTCAAGCCGTCTGGCCGAAAAGAGGCCACACATTAACAAAATTCCATAATAAAAATCTAGACACCCGAAATTGATAGCCAAAAAAAAGTATTCGTTGTCCTTCTATGTCATATTGACTGTCTGTTTACAACATTTCAGCTAAAAAGGTTAACCCGTTTGACCGAGAGTAGGCCACACATTTGCAAAACTGGGCACCTAGACTCGACAGCCGGAAAAAAAGTATCCGATATCCAATTCTTTCCTATGAACTGTCTTTATACAACATTTCAGACAAATCGATCAAGCCGATAAGAGTTTATTCGATAAGAGGTCTTCTTATATTTACAAAATTCAATTTAAAATATCTGGACCCCCTGACTCGACAGCCAGAAAAAAGTATTCTATATCCTACTCTGCCCTATGACATGTATTCAAACAACATTCAGGCAAATCAGTTTAGCCGTTTATTCGAGAAGAAGACTTATATTTACAAAATTTAGTTAAAAATATTTGCACCCCCTGACTCGACAGCCAGAAAAAAAGTGTCCTATATCTTATTCTACCCTATGAACTGTCTATATACAACATTTCAGGCAAATCGGTCAAGCCGTTTATTCGAGAAAAGGTTTTATATTTACAAAATTCAATTTAAAATATCTGGACCCCCTGACTCGACAGCCAGAAAAAAAGTATCTTAAATCCTATTCTGCTTTAAGACATGTATTCATACTAAATTTCAGGCAAATCGGTTAAGCCGTTTATTTGAGAAGAAGTCTTATATTTACAAAATTCAATTAAAAGTATTTGGACCCCCTGACTTGGCAGCCAGAAATAAAGTATTCTATATCCTATTCTACCCTATGAACTGTCTATATACAACATTTCAGGCAAATCGGTCAAGCCGTTTATTCGAGAAGAGGTTTTATATTAACAAAATTCAATTTAAAATATTAGCCCCCTGACTCGACAGCCAGAAAAACAGTATCCTGTATCCTATTTTGCCCTATGACATGTATTCATACAACATTTCAGGCAAATCGGTCAAGCCGTTTATTCGAGAAGAAGTCTTATATTTACAAAATTAAGTTAAAAATATTTGGACCCCCTGACTCGACAGCCAAAAAAAAAGTGTCCTATATCTTATTCTGCCCTATGAACTGTCTATATACAACATTTCAGGCAAATCGGTTAAGCCGTTTATTTGAGAAGAAGTCTTATATTTACAAAATTCAATTAAAAATATTTAGACCCCCTGACTCGACAGCCAGAAAAAAAGTATCCTATATCCTATTCTACCCTATGAACTGTCTATATACAACATTTCAGGCAAATCGGTCAAGCCGTTTATTCGAGAAGAGGTTTTATATTTACAAAATTCAATTTAAAATATTAGCCCCCTGACTCGACAGCCAGAAAAAAAGTATCCTATATCCTATTCTGCCCTATGACATGTATTCATACAACATTTCAGGCAAATCGGTCAAGCCGTTTATTTGAGAAGAAGTCTTATATTTACAAAATTCAATTAAAAATATCTGGACCCCCTGACTTGATAGCCAAAAAAAAGTATCCTATATCCTATTCTACTCTATGAACTGTCTATATCAACATTGCAGGCAAATCGGTCAAGCCGTTTATTCGAGAAGAGGTTTTATATTTACAAAATTCAATTAAAAATATTTGGACCCTCTGACTTGACAGCCAGAAAAAAAGTATCCTTTATCCTATACTACCCTATGAAATGTATTCATACAAAATTTCAGGCAAATCGGTCAAGCCATTTATTCTAGAAGAAGTCTCATATTTACAAAATTCAATTAAAAATATCTGGACCCCCTGACTCGATAGTCAAAAAAAAAGTATCCTATATCCTATTCTGCCCTATGTACTATCTTTGTACAAAATTTCAGCCAAATCCGTCAAGCCGTTTGACCGTGAAGAAGTCCCAAACAAACAAACAAATAAACAAACTGACTTTCGCATTTATAATATTGGTGTTGATTGGTGTTGATTTCATTTTGTTTTTCATCGGTTTTTATACAAATAGCGAATACCCATGTATGGAGGCGCTATAATGACAACCATCAAAATACGACAATGACAAACATTTCTGAACGGACCAACAATGAGAACTTGGGGCAACCATCAAAATTCAAAATATATCCGAGTAATGTGGATGTGGATATATCGATACCTCTGGGCTCAAAGGTCGTAAAGGACAAATGGCGACTATTCAGGAGAAGCAAAAAACGAATTTTATTTTTTTATTTTTCCTCTAGCAGTTTTGTTTCTTGAGCTATTTAAATGAAACCTAGGAAAAAAGTGCTTAGAAGTTATAGTATTTTCTAAAGCAATGTTGAAATATTACTCAAATGCTCTATATACCGAGATAGATTTCCTTTATGACCATAAATTTATAAATTTATGTTCCTTACACCCTTAAAATGTTCATCCTATGTCACTACATAAGGGCGTAAATCCACTTTACTGCACAAAACTGACTAAAATATGGGAATAATCGACAAATGTAATAACTTTTAGGTTCTTAAAGGATCACCCGTTTAAGTATTCTGTAAGGAATAATTAATAATGAAACTTTAGTGTTGAATGAATTTTGTAATTTTGTATGTAATTATGTTCATACTATTGTTTTTTTTAACCCCCGATGCAAAAAGAAGGAGTATTATAAATCTGACGTGTGAATCTGTGTATGTGTGTGTTTGTCTGGGGCATTGTAGGATCCAAACGGATGAACCGATTTTGATTTGGTTTTCTTGTTTGATAGGTCTAAATTGAGGGTGTTCTTAGCTTTTAATGCATGTCTTTCCATTTATAAGAATCCGTTCAGCCGTTTTAAGACTTCGAGTTTTTTTTCTATCATCTCATAACTATCATCATAATATCTTCGTTTGATCAATATGAAATTCAATATCCTCTTATAACAATGATAATTATTGTAAAAACATGGTAGCTTTGACCTGATGCTGGGGCATCTCCTGTAATTTGTAGAATACTCTACTCCTAACCATTGATTTTTTTGCTTGCCCCTTATCTTCTCTCTTCTTTACTCTTTAAATAAGTTTCAATTCTTTCTTTAATCAACGTGATAAACAAATGATGATCTATTTACTCCTCCTTTTTTTCTTCACACAACGAAACACACTTCTTGCTAAACTTATAGATTTAAAAATGGGTATTTAACGTGACTTACGCGATAAGTAACGAGTTATCGCGTAAGTCACGTTAAATTCCCGTTTTTAAATCTATAAGTTTAAAATGAACAATTCTTTTTCGTTTGTTCCGTTGAATGTCTTGCGTAGCGCAGAGTTACATCGAAGTTTCTTCTTTAACATAAAACATCTTTTATGTATATTAAATTTATCAGATTTGCAAATTTAGCTGCGGTTATTGCTAATCTACTATTCTGTAACTGCTTCACTGCATCCATATCCATCAGTGGTTCATTGTTTATCTGGCTTATTTCCTTTATTATTACAGAATTTATTAATATTATTTTTTATTATTATTATTAATATGTTTATTATCACAGTTTTTTGCATTATTATTACAGACTGAGTCTCTACTTCGTCTTCCATGGAGTATCTGGCAAATATTTTGACATTATAGTTTTTTAATATGCTTTTGATTAATGTTTATGATGTTTTTAAATTTAATATTATTTTAATGTCATTGGTACTACAAAGCCTGAAGACGGAAGTCTTTAACGAGAGCGTTCTGTTATTACTCACGGAGCCGAGACGTGGACACTGATAGTGCGACTAGTACACTAATTCAAAGTCACTCAACGAGCTATGGAGACTGGAGAGGGCTATGCTCGGAGTTTCTCTGAAGGTCGAATTCAAAACAAAGTCATGTCAGAGAACTAAAGTTATCGACAGAGCTCAAAGGATTAGCAAGCTGAAATAGCAGTGGGCTGGTCACATCTGTCGTAGAACAGATAACTGGTGGGGTAGACTAGAATCTACCCCAACGGTTCTAGGTTCTAGATTTCGAGTGGAGACCACGGCTCGGCAAACTTAGTGTAGGACGTCCTCCAGCTAGATGGAGCAATGATATACGCAAGCTAACTGGCAGCGGTTAGAAACGAATAACTGAAGATCGAGCTTAGTGGTGTTCCATAGGAAAGGCTTATGTCTAGCAGTGGACGGAAATTGGCTGATAATAATGATTACAGGTGTGAATGTTTTTGTAATGTACTCGTAGCAGTTGATAAGATTTTTAGTCTTGGTCTTTTGTGGGCTGATTCAAAATACGTAAACCACTGCGAGGGAATCTTCTTATATATAAAAATTAATCCCAATTTCCCTTGGTCACGGCATCACGCGTAAACGGCTGGACCGATTTTGCTAATTCTTTTTTTGTCGTGTTTTTTATCGTCAGGAGATGGTTCTTATGAAAAAAAATATTAAAATAAATGAAAGTTGTTTTTAACGCAGGCAAAGCCGCGGGGCACAGCTAATCAGTATAATAATTATTCAACTCTGATTCATTACATGACCGAAGGTCTGAGCTAAATGATGAAAGTGTTCCTTATCTTCATATGACAAACAGTAAATATAGCCTTCTTCGTTGATGAATTACACGTTTCTTTTCGTTGGTATTTTACCAGTATTAGCTACTGTCACTACATCCAGATGTATTTATAGTCTTGCTTGTAAATAAAATCACCTAAGGTAATAAAATTGCGGATAACTGGAAAGAAAAATCAGCACGAGTAGCATCCGAGATATCTTCGTGTCTCTCGGAACGCGTAAGATCAATGCAACAACTTTCAGCTACTGTAGAAAGTAAATTTGAGGGCTGCTGCGGAGAATTGCAAAAAGTGGCATCAGAATTATTTTCCAGATTTTTAGGTTTCGAGTTCACAGTCATACTAGTGTTAGTAAACTTAGTTGTCACAAAATTATGAGTTTAAAGTTTCGTATAAAATATTTGAGGTAGTAAGTCTAGATTAAAATAGTTTTTGTTTAAATATTCTAGGATTTATGGGACAATTCCTCTTTTACACATATTTATAGAGGCAAGGAATTAAAATGAAACTAGGTTGTAAAGGACACTTGTATTTTTTTAATGTTGAAATTTAAGGGTGTATAGGACAATTTTTAAAGACGATGTTCTTTACATCCAAACTTTTGAGGTGACTTATAATAACCACAGAAGGTGGTATAAGACAATTGATAATTTATATGTATTTTACCCCAAAAGTTGTTTCATACTTTGCTTTACTACCAAAATGAGTACACCCGAGTAACATATTGTGATTTACGTCCATATTTCCAGGGTAAACTTTGTTTATCGTGTCGAATTATGTGGGTCGTAAAGGCTATTTTTCTGCGAATTTCGTTGAACGGAATATAGAGATCGATAGAGAATTAAAAACTGAGTAAGCCAGTGTCAAAAAGTCCATTACGATCAAATATCATTTACGACCTTTGAGCCCAGAGGTATCGATATTATGATGTCGATTCAAAACCCTTAATTTAATACGTGCTTCAAATTTCAATTTGAGAGTGGAAAAGAGTCTACTCTGCAGTACCGAAGAGACGAACGTCAAATGTTTGACAGGAAAGTAGGTAGAACAGTTTTTACGGGAAAAATGAAATTGTTGTTTTTTCTATCTTCCTCGCCACTTTTCCAAATTTTCTCACCGTTTAAACCTTCCCTGGACTACGACAAACACTTCAAAACCAAAATCAGCTAAATTGGCCCAGCCGTTCTCGAGTTTTAGCAAGACTAACGAACAGTAATTTATATTTATATGTAAAAAATCGGCCAAGTCGAGTTGGACTCGCCAACCGAGGCTTCCGTACCAACGTTGGTAGGTACCAATTAAGCTAGACCTCTAAATTGTATTAGCGCTAATATATCTCAGAGGTCTATCTTAATTGGCGTAAACTATGTGTGTATGGGGACACCCTTTAATTTTCAACTTTTTTTTACTTATGGAATTTTCCTTTTATTTCTGCTGTAAGACCTTAGCTAGGTCAACGGGAAGTAGGTTTTGGGTTGAAAACTTATAGGGTACTTCCGGTTGACCTAGAATTATCAATTTTGGTCAAAAGCAAGGTCTTACAGCACAAGTAAAGGAAACATTCCGAAAAATAAAAAAAGTTGTAAATTAAGGTAAATTTTGGTATCTACAAGTTGTCGCAAAAATCAAAATTTGCCAATGTCTTTTTATCGTGTTGACTCAGGACCTTGATTTTTATACACCTAATAGTGAATATAGATCTCAGTATCTGGTATAAATTTTAACTTGCTAGGTCCACCCGTTCCTGAGAAAATCGGTGGTGACACACGGATAGACGGACAAACAGACAGACAGACAGACTGTCGGACAGACAGACGGACAGACAGACAGAAAGACAGTCAGACAGACGGATAGTCATATACGGATAGATAGACGGATAGACAAGAAAGTGATCTTATAAGGGTTCCTTTTTTACCTTTTGAGGTACGGAACCCTAAAAAGGAGAAGATGAGGGTAAAGTACTACTCCCTTATTCGAATATTACTAGTGGTTCTGTAAGCTGTAATAAACCCCGCGAGTCTGTCTTTTCCTTCTCTTTTTAACCGACTTCACAAAAAAGGAGGAGGTTGTCAATTCGTCGGAACTTTTTTTTATTTTTTATTTTGGTTCAACGATTACTCAAAGATGCCTGAACCGATTTGGAAATTTTTTTTTTTTTTCAAAGGGTACCTTTCCCAGGTAGTCGCATTTACATTATAACGAAATCGGCCGAGCCGTTTTTAATATATCAACATTTGTATTACGACGCATTTACCTATCTCGACGACTTACTAGACGACTTAATAGTTACTGCGTCTACTGGCTACTTTGCCTAGCGCGACGTTTCAAGTCGGTTCTCTTAGTTTTTTAAACGATCTTAAATTATCTTTTCATAGCTTAATACTGAATAACACATCCTCGACCCCTCGAAGTTATTTTTTTTACTAACAAATATTTTTGAATATTTTCGAAATGGCTGAAATATTATTTATTTACGTTTTTGACAAAAGTTAAAAGTTAAAGCATTTAATCAGCATATGGGCAAATTAAAAATCTGCACTTACACACGTCAAATAACATTAAATAGATCATATCCATAATAATTATTCTAAATGTAACAAAAACATAATTTAAATTTTAATTAAAATTAATGAGCTACTTAGCTAATCATTTCACGGTCTAGCGGATGTATAACAACTTTAGGGGATGAATTTAGTAATAAGAATAACTTATGTCTCATTTGAAAGCCGACACTATCCACGTTTCATAATTATTTAAAATCGATTAAATAGTTATGGATATACGTAAAAACAGACATGACTACATTTTCTATGATTTTTCCTAATAAAGTTCATTTTACAAACCCCCAAAGTGCTAAAACAAAGAAATACTTGTGCCATTATTATGTTTATTTGTACCGAGTTTTAAGTGAATCGGACCAAAGAATACGTGGAAACAAACATTACTGAATTTTCTATGATTTTTCCAAACCAAATCATTTTACACAGCCCCTAGGAATTGATTTGAAAAAATAAAAAATACGTTGATCATTATTTGTATTAAGGTTTATTTGTGTCGAGTTTTGAGTAAAACAGACTAAAAAATAAAATTTTCTATAGAAACTTTATCACCCTATTCAACCCCTTTAAGGGATGATTTTCAAAAATCGAATTAGCCTGTGTCTTATTCCAAAGCCTACAATATCAACGTTTTAAATTTCATCAAAATCGGTTAAGTAGGTATGAAGATACGTGGTAACATACACACACATTACACACACACACACACACACACACACACACACACACTTATTTTCTAATTTATAACATTAGTAGGATAGGATGACTATTAGACAATAGTAGATTATACAACAAGTGAATAAAGAGGCAATTTAATTCGAGGGACTAAATTGGATCCCGAGAGCAGCGAAGGATTCTAGATTAGAATCCTGAGCGGAGCGAGGGATACAAGGACCGAGATTAAATTTTTTAGTCACGAGTCGTGTAATCTTCTTTTTACCATTGACTGCAAGTAGTAGTACCTACTTATAGTATGTATATTCATCATATTTTATTAGTAATGTGTAACAAATGTGGATTATTAACCATTTAGTGCCGGTGAATGTATGCGAGTGTAGGGAAACAGCACAATCTTGAAAAACATGCTACTTGCCTTCTCACCAAAATCGCACTAAAAATCATCAGTAAAGTTCACATCTTTACTAAGGGTATGACTTGGATAAGACTGTGACTTCAATTTGATCAGAAATGTAACTATGACTCAACTTTATGACTTGAATTCACAAAAACTTTAATAATTTTAATACTTGATTCTGGCAGAATACACTAATTGTGTAAATCCATAATAAAAACAAAAAAAGAATTTAACCAAAATTGGCGGGAATTTTATTTTTATTTAATGATTTAGCTTCTATGGTATGCCTCCATTTAGCTAGCCATTAGGCACTTTCAGCAAAATTTATTTATTTTTGCACATCATTCGTATTTCGTGATTGTTCTAAATTCAAAATGGTTTTATTCATCGAGTGAGTAAAAGAGCGTTTTATTCACTGCTGTCGATGAATAAAGTGCTCTTTTTCGAGTGGCAATGGTAAAAAATATTATATGCCATGTAACTTTATGCATATCAAAATTAGGCCGAAATTCTTATAAAAAAAAGTCTTATATTGTTGTTATATATAAATTATACAATATGCAAACAAAAAATATGCACAAGTACTATGTACAAGTACGTTGTACAAGTACTATGAATAAGTAGTATGCCATTAAGCATTTTGCGTAACTGTTATGGCTAAGTAAAAGTAAAAACTATGTAGAATTTACGAAAACTTAAACAATTTTAATACTTGACACTGGCGAAATATACTAATCTTGTGGAGCCATATTAAAACGTACTGACTCTGTAGATCTTGATAAATAGTCTGTGGGATCAGGAGACACACTACATCCAAATTTACAAATTATACCTAATTGTAAAATTGTTGTTTATCGATATGTATCACTGCAGCAGAGGCGCAACACTAAATCCACGCAAAAACGGGATAGAACTATTAAACATCGCCCGTGACAAAAGAGATAGTGATTAATCACTATCTCTTGCAGTTGTTTAAAGACAACTGCCGACAAATATAAGCTGAGCTTTGCCTAAAATGTATTTTGAAGATTAGATACATTTTATTGACTTACCGGTGAAATGTTATAACGTTTGCCTTAAAAATTGAGTTTGTACTGGTTTTTCCATACCATCTCATCTCATCACCATTTTAGAGAGCCCGGTGGCGTAATTGAGAGAACGGTCGGCTTTGATGGTACCGAGTTCAAACCACAGATTATATAATAGTTTCAAACCCCAACGGTGCACCAATGGATTTTTCTATCGAAAAAATTATGTGTGCTTTTCACAGTGGCCCCCCGATGAAGGAACATCGAAACATCGTTAAGAAACCAACAACTCACCACCGCATGGTGGGGTCTATCATATCTTTCATCTAGTGTCCGCCTGGCCAGCTACCACCCTCAAGTTAGAAAATCTGTCGCCAAACATCTAATGTGTTCTGGCAGCTATCCTTGAGAGCCAGTTCCCATTCTAGGCCTAGCGTGCTTACCATCTTCGACCGCACAACTTCAACAGTTTAGATAGTGGCCAAACGCTAGCCTATAAGAAATAAAAAAAAACTTACATTGCAAGGAGCCATCACAACGACTTTTTAAGAAATTTAAGTATCAGAGCGCGGTTACAGGTCACCATACTGGTCGAAACTAACATAGCGTTTGTGGGCGCGGATTTATATAAGACTTATAAGTCCGATGATTTAGCGGAAAGTGCTTGCCATTCAAGCGGGGTCTAATTGCTAGGACGTCGATGGCCGCAACGATGACTGTACAAGTACCTAAAGACCAGCGAACAAAACACCTTGTTACGTCGAGGAGTGAGACAGAGGGACATCATATCTCCGAAACTGTTCACTAACGCCTTGGAGGATATGTTTAAGACGCTGGACTCGAAAGATTGTGGCATTAACATCAACAACACGTACATCTATCATTTAAGCTACGGCCACACCGCGGCGTCCTGCGTCCTGCCAGTGCGATCTCTGTACTTTTCAATTGTTTTCTGATCACGTTTGGTGTGAACCAGTCGGTACAAATACTACTGCGCTATCTGATCGCCGCCTAGATCGCGCGCGCAGGACGCTGCGGTGTGTCCATTACCTTTACTATTACCTTTACCTTAAGGATTCGCAGATGACATCGTCATTATGGCAGAGACGCTGCAGGACCTACAAAGAATGTTGAATGGCCTAGCTGATTCTTCTCCTAGCATCGTTCTCCGGATGAATTTGGATAAAACCAAAGCTATGTACAACGAGCACGTTGTTCCGGAACCGATCGCCGCAGAGAATCCCACTCAAAGTTGTTACGCAGTATGTTAACCTAGGGCAAACACTCCAACTAGGCAAACACAACTTCAAGACGGAAATCTAGAGAAGAATTTAGCTAGGCTGGGCAGCATTCGGAAAATACCGTCGAGTCTTCTCGTCACCCATACCGCAGTGTCTAAAGACAAAAGTCTTTAACCAGTGTGTCCTATCTGTGATGACATACGGAGCCGAGACGTGTACACTCGCAGTTTGACTGCTCCACCAATTAAAATTTAATTGTATAATTTTAATTTTGAGTGTTTGAAATGTTTGTTGTTGTATTTTTTTTATATTTGTTTGACTTGACATTTCATTTAATATTAATCTGATTTTAAATATGTAAGTAAAGGTGGAAACGCACTAGAGCGGCGCAGAAGCGGAGCGGCGCGGCGCGGTTCGATGCGGCAAAATATTCTCTAGGAGGCAACTACGCCGCGCCGCGCCGCGCCGCGTAGTGCGTCTTATTTCTTAGGAAACAGTGGAAAGAATATTTGTCTGGCCGCGCCGCTCCGCCGCCGCGCCGCGCCGCTCTAGTGCGTTTCCACCTTTAATGATAGTCCAAACAAGGTTGACAAGGTGTCACATTTCCGAGAAAACATATTTTCAATTATATATTTTAACTAGCTGTACCCGGGACTTCGTCCGCGTGGAATAGTGACTTTGGGTAGCATTTTTCAGATATATTATCGTGAACAAAAGACAAACAGATAAACAGAAAAAAATTCTAACAATCATTGTTTTGGTTTCTATTGCGTTTTATAAAGGTCTCAGTAATATTTTTTCTTAATATCTTCCATGTACAGACAGCGATTTGTTACATTTCTATTTTTATAATAATTGTATGTTTATAGATTAGTTTAGATAAAAACATCTAGATGGCGCCAGGGTCGGTGGAATAGCTCTCCTTGTAAATATTGCTTAAATGTATGAAATCCTGCATCGCGAAAACGATATTTTCCGCGATGTTTGAACCTTATGCACTTGCTTCGTCGACTCTAAACTCTGAACTCGATCTGAAAGTGTGTAGCTAATATCTGAAAGTGTGTAATAATTGTAAAATGTTTCATCTTTATAATTGGTATAGATATAAGATTATTCACATTTATTCATTATTCATTTTCTCAAGAATTTATGCGAACAAGAAATGTTGAAACAACTTAGAATTTAACATACAATGTAATCTGCAAGACAGATTATTATGCATGGAATTAAAATTTTGCAGAGTTTCTTTAATTAGATTACTGTCTGAACACCACGCATGTATTAATACTAATACACTAATTAGTTCCACGGACCCCAAACTGGGCTAGGCCTGTACCCGTGGCCTGTACCTTGGGCGTCCGAACGCCTTTTTGCCTTGATACTTTGACTTAGCTACTCGATAGTAGCTAAATAAGTTCGGGCAAGTTGCTGCGGTTCTTTATGTGCCAGCTAATAAAACAAGATCTACAACTTTCGACTTTGCTGTTGGTATACAGAAGATAATTAATTGCATGGCACAGAGCGGGGGCGCGCGATAGCGCGTCCATGGTGCGCCTGTGCCGCTGTTCCGATGGAGCCGTCATATTATTTTTCTCTTTGGAGCCGTCATTCTGACAGTGATCAGTAAAGTGAATGTGGATTTTCAACCGACTTCCAAAAAGAAGGTGGTTCTCAATTCGTCTCTATGTTTTTTTTTGTGTGTATGTTACTCGATTACTCCGTCAATTGTGAACCGATTTGCATGATTCTTTTTTTAATCGGTAGGGTACGTTTTCTAGGTGGTACCATTTTAATTTTATTGAGATCTGATAAGCATCTCCAGAGATATGACGATAAAGCTTAATTATGTTATTTATTTTTGTGTTTTTTATTTCAGTTTATTTTGTAAACATGGCCAATCATTCAAGCAATACTGTAAGTACGTCGCAGTCTGCTGGTGTTAACTATATTGGACAAAGGAGAGTTGAGAGCGAGGTCAGCGAACTGGTACAATGTCCCCACTGTTCCCAGGTGCGATTTTTTAAAGGTCAACGTGGCCTTAATGTACACATTCGCAAAACACATAAATCCCTTTAAACTTTCGCGATTTGAATACATACTCATTGATCGTGACCACGATAACTTCAATGCAACTTGGTCGAATCAATGTGCACATTTAATCACACCTAATATACCTTTGGCGAATCCCTCTGTTCAAACTCAATCTTCTACATCTCAACCGTTTTGGCCTTAGCTAAATTGAAATCATCTACACCGGTCGTAAAACGTATACCTCGCGATGCACGAATTCATGTAGCACAAAATTTGTCACTCAAAATTCAAAAAGCTCTTAAAGAAAATTCTGAAAGCGCCTGGGAACATTTATTGACTTTTGCTTTTCAAGTCCTACACTCCCAGTTAGTTCCCAACAATCATTAAATGCAACAATTAAAAACAATTGTTCAGACCCTCCTATTGTTAATTTTATATTTCCTCTGTAAACCACCAGCAACATGTCACCCAAAGAACGGCTTCTCGGTAATGTCTTTTAAGAATGGTTCGGCCGGCGGCATGGATAGCCTTACGCCCCAACATTTGAAAGATATTACGTCTGGTGCCATCGGAGATGCCGGCCGGACTCTTCTAAAAGACATCACAGATCTTATAAACTATATGTTAGCAGGGAAAGTGCATGAACAGATCGCTCCTATTCTATACGGTGCAAATATATGTGCTCTAAATAAAGGCCTATAGTAGTAACTATTATATAATCTGCGCTATAGCCGTAGGTCGCACTTATAGAAGGATCGCATCTAAGATTTGCTGCCGCTACATACATAAAAAATTAACTAATAAATTTCAGCTTATTCAGTTAGGTTTTGGCAGCAAAGGTGGCTGTGAGGCGGCCGTTCATGCACTTCGCTCAAATGTTAATCACAATGGTGGCGAAGTGATTTTGAAGGTGGATGTTAAAAATGCGTTCAACTCTGTTGACCGAACCACTATTTTGACTGAAATTCAAAATTGCATACCGGGAACGTTTAAGTATCTTTGGCAATGTTATGGAATTGAATTAAAATTACTTCACAGGTATAATTTAATTAATTCTTGCTGCGGTTGTCAACAGCTATCTTCGGGCTTGCTATACATCCAATAATTTCGAGCCTAAATTCAAAATTGAACATGTGGTATCTGGATGACAGAACCCTGGGAGGCGACGCAAACACGATAATACAGGATTTACAGGTTTTAATTGAAAAATTTCATTTAATTACAAAATTTTTCAAAGTGTGAAATTTTCTGTATGGACATTGTGCCTATGGATAAAAGAAATGACTTATTCACTAAATTCAACAGTCTGGCCCCAAATATTAAACTTTTACACAAAGAAAACCTTGGTACTCTAATTCTAGAAGAGTCTTAACCGGTTTTTATTGATGAACAGCGCCAAAAATTTGAAGATGCTTCGGAGCGCCTAGCAAAAATTCATTGTCACATAGCATTCCATATAATTCCTTTTTGTTTTTTTGTTCCAAAATTCACTTATATACTTCGCTGTTGCTCGTTTTAGAATCACATAACTTTACTATCAAGTTTAGATGAAGTAATCAAAAATAAACTAAAAAAAATTCTAAACTGTTCCCTTTCGGACAAATTATGGCGTCAAGCTTCTTTAACTATTCGGTTTGGAGGCATAGGCATACACAAAATTTCTATGGTGTCGCTACCGGCGTTTTTATCTTCTGTCCATAGTATTACCGGTATTTTCGAGAAAATATTAAACAGTTCACTACCGAATATATTGATTGATATAATAGAAGAAGCAAAAAACACCTGGTCCATGGCATGCCCAGGAAAAGCCTTCCCAAGGAGCCTCCGTTCGCAGCGGCAATGGGACGAGCCCTTATGTAAAATATTACAAAAACAACTATTGGATAGTTATATAGATAGTAGGGACCGTGCTCGTCTACTTGCCACGCGCGAACGGGAATCTGGATATTGGTTGCAGGCGTTACCTTCGTCCAATATAGGTACTTTCATGGTGGGTGTGACAAGGTGGGACTGCGTCTGGGCATCTCCATAACAGAATCGCATCTCTGTCGCTGCGGTGACCAGGTGGATAGACTGGGTCACCACGGTCTTTCATGTCGTCGCAGTGCGGGATGGCTTTCTTGACACGCCTCACTGAACGACGTCATCCGTCGGGCTCTTGCTACCGTCAACGTGCCGGCTATTTTAGAGCCGAACGGTATCACACGTGACGATGGTAAGAGGCCTGACGGCATGACGTTGTTTCCTTAGTGTCGTGAGAAGCCGCTAGTATGGGATGCGACGTGCGTCGATACATTGGCAGTTTCCCATCTTCATAATACCTCACGGGCGGCAGGAGCAACTGCAGACGCAGCAGAGACTCTCAAACGGAGGAAATATATAAGCATTGGTGACAACTATGCTTTTCTTCCGTTTGGGGTCGAAACCATGAGCCCGTGGGGTCAACAAGCACGCGGTTTTGTTAAGGAGCTGTCTAGAAGCCTAATCGATGACTCCCACGACCAAAGAGCTGGCGCTTACCTCGGGCAACGCATTTGTTTCGCGATTCAAAGAGGTAATGTCGCCAGCTTTTTGGGTACTCTACCAGCAGACAGCGACCTAAATTCCATTTATTATTTGTAGTTTTTATTTTTATTATTAGTCATAGTTAATATTTTAGTTTAATTAGTTTATTAAATTGTTTTAGTAGTAAATTACTAACAATTTATTTAAATTAAGGCTTAACATAGACACTAACCAAATGGTTACTATTTCTATGTTTTT
This sequence comes from Cabera pusaria, assembly GCA_954871355.1. Taxonomy (NCBI): domain Eukaryota; kingdom Metazoa; phylum Arthropoda; class Insecta; order Lepidoptera; family Geometridae; genus Cabera; species Cabera pusaria. Next base: position 14,321,298 of record OX940901.1, read on the forward strand.
ATGTGTCTGAACAATAAACGAATTGAATTGAATTGAACTACCGTAAATCTATAGTGAATAGTAAGAGCCTAGGAACTAGTCATACTATAGTGTAATAAAAAATATGTTAATAAATACATGTTTATTTTTTAAACATTCTTATAAGTATACATATTATATTGAGATTCATTAGGTCTATAAACTATAGAATTTAAAAAATTAAATTCTCTAAACGTGGTTTTCGTAATATTCAGGCTTAGCCATGTTGTAGGTGTACATCTCGCCTTCGTGGTAGACCATGACATCATCAAAGAACATGTTAGGCTGCTTAAAGTATTGCATCTTCACGGGACGGTCCAATGGGTAACCGAAAGGCTTGTCGTCCAAAAGAACGCTCAACTTCTCAAACTTGGTGTCAACTTCCTTGCTGATTGAGTTGTGGGGAAAAGCAAACACGAAGATCTGGTAAGGGAAACCACCCTTGCTACCCTTTGGCAGCATCAATCTCTTAGGCATAGAGTCGTACTCCTCAGACATATCCTTTGGCAGTTTTCCTTGATCCAACAGCTTCCAGATCTCAGCAACAGGCAGGGAGTCTTCCTTGAAGAACAAGAAATCCTCAGATTTACGTTCGACCTTGTTGACTCCGGGGACGAGCTTCTGAGTGAACCAGTCGAGCTCGACGAAGTTCATCCAGTTCTTTTCGAAGCTGATTGGGAATCCGTTGCTGTCAAACTTAGGTCCGATCCAAATCTTGAAGGCGGCATTGGTGGCGACATCAGACTTAACGTCAATTTTAATGCTGAAGGGCTTGTGGTTCAGGCGAGGTTGACGAACCTTGTAGTCGTGCGGGTAAGGCTTAGCGTCGTCTTTGCCGAAGAAAACTGCGTTGATAGCCTCGAAGTCGTAAAGGTCAAAGTAGGTGACCAGTTTTTCAACCTTAACATCGTTGATCTTAACTCCAACGTAGTGCAAGTCATCGTAGTTGTATGGCTTCAGGTATTCCTTGTACTGAACCATATAGTCAAACATCTTGTTGTAGAGCTGATAGAAAGCGGGATCACGAAGAGATGTCTGGTAGAAGTCAAGCGCGCTTGGAACAAAGCTGTACCTGAAACAAATAAAAAAAGTATAATTTCTAAACTTGCAGCCTGATTTCTAGTGTATTATAATATAGTGATTATTATAAATTATTGATAAATAATGTCCAGTGTTTGACGTTTAATAAATTGTAAAGTTTATCTATGTAGTAGTTTTGACATAACTTTTCAAATTAGGAACTTACTTGTCGAATGGTTCAGGAGCAGCGCCAAGAACACGGCGAGCTGTTATTTCATAAGAACGTTGGTACGTCTTAGTAAAGTCCTCTCCAAACAAGTCGGCGTTGGTCTGCCAGTAGTTTCCGACAAAGTTGATAGCTTTGGTGTCATGGAAGTCGATATCTTTGTTGAACTGTAAAAATAAAAACAAAATTTACAAAAATATTAAGAGTACAACTATTTGAAAAATATAAAATATTGTGACTAATACTTACGGCCTTGAAGTGACCACTCTGCAGGAACTGGAAGAAAGTCTTCTCATAGATGTCTAAGAAACGGACCTCTTCGTAATTCTGTTCGCTGTGGACCAGGTAGTTGTTGGTACGCTGTGCGAAGGGATACTTCCAGGTTGAGAGGAAGGGGTAGTAGCCTTGTTTGATCGGGCTAAACCAAGAAAACTGAGAAATTTCACCCAAACCATTGCAAAGACGCTCAAGGTAGTAGCGAGCCAGCAGCTGCTGATAGAAGTAGAAATAAATTTCACCACGGCGTTCCTTGAATAGGGTGAATTTGTTACCGTTCCACCAGAAAGGCAAAGTAGTGTGGAAGTAGTAGTAGTAAGAGTTGAGACCGACATCTTCAGTGAAGTATGCAAGCCTCTGCTCATTGTTGGGGTAGGTCAGGGAGTCAGAATAATTAGCGTAGAAGACAAAGTCTTGGTTTTCCTTGACGATGCCGAATTGAGATGCTGTTTCTGGGAAGCTAACACCACCTTGCTGTTTGGTGCGGTACATTTCAAAGTTTTCGCGTTTGTTGATGAACAGCTCGGGGTAGATTTCGTAAGGAGCAGGAAGGACGAAGTTTGAAGTGTCCTCACGTTGAATTACGGCAATGTAGAAGGTGTACATAAACATGCCCTCGTTGAGGTGTACTCTTGCCCAGCAGGCGGTTTTGTAGAAGGTTTCAAAGTCCTTCGCGTAGAAGAACAGTTGGAAAACAGAGATGGCTTGCTCCCTAAGCTCATCATAGAAGATTGAGAAGACATTGTATTTTGGCAAGAAACCAGCCTTGTACATCGACAAGAAATGTTCTACAACCTTCTTATCCTGCAAAAGAAAAAGCACACAAAATAAAATGTGCACAGTAACAGTTTACAAAATAAAAATTGAACCTTAAATATTGTGACTTACGGAATATTGTTCAATGTTAGCTTCGATGTCGTAATCCTTGCCAACTTTGTAGTATTCGGCAGTGATGTCAACTTGCATAGCGTTGTAGAAGAGTCCCAATAATTTCTTCTGCTTTTCAACAAAAGCCGCGTCAACTAAAAGGTAGATAATGACATTTTATATCTCAAAACCTCACAACACATAAAATATGATAATTAGACAAAAATTTGTAATTTTGGTCTCAATATAGTGAGATTTTAATAATTATTAAATAAAAATGCAGTTAATTTAATGTCAACAATAGATTTAAAAAAAGGTTTTGAAATCATGAAATAATAAAAACGAGGGAATTAACTATTGCTGATATTAAGTTTTGAATTTTGTGGCAAAAGCTTAAGGAGAGAATTAGAAAAATAGATGAAGCGGTTAAACTAAGATGAGTTAAATTGAATTCCTCTCAAAATACATAAATGATCAGTAAATAATAAAAGTATCGAATAAAATTGAGAGTCAAGGATTATAAATAGGAAGAGCTTACCTGGCTTGGTTTCAACATTGTGCTTTGGTGGTACAGTGCCCGCAAGGGTAATGGCCACAAGGGCCGCCAAAAGTAGGACAGTCTTCATCGTCGGTGACAGTGATCCCAACTGTACCGTCTCAATTGCACATTGCCCATTTTATAGTGCCACCCTTATCAAAATTCGTGAAGATGTTATATTTTCACATTTTTAATCACGACCTCCATGACCTCCTGCGTATTTTGATTACGATACTTAATCACGTATCGAAAGGTGCATTAATTTGGTAAATAATTTTGCTTTCTTATCTATAAAGAAAACCGCTTTTAATGCATGCACAATAATTCTAAAGATTTCTGAAACTGTCTATCAAATCTTGATTGCAATTGTGAGTTCGTAAGACGGGTTGAGATAGTCACGCTAATAGTGGTTTCTCAAATCCATGCAGTTGCTCAACCCCACGTTTTACTAGACGTGTGTAACTCAGGAGTGGTTAATTAATAAATTATTTTTCAAAAAAAATATAAATCCGACTTTATGACCACAAACAGGCACTCAAAAGCAAAAAATAAATTACTTAATATAAATATTATAAGCGCTACCCACTTATCTATTTGAAGTCGGTGCCAGCCAGGTCTAATAGGTAGTAGATAGATACCACCTACATGTATGTCACATGAATCCGTTCACAATTGACGGAGTAATCACGTACCATACACGCAAAAAACATACAGACGAATTGAGAACGAACTTTTTTGTGAAGTCGGTAGAAATTAGATCTCGTTAAACCAAAGAATAAATTATATCAGTATAAACTTACAATTTTCAACTGTGTCTCTAAGTGTGTCTTTTATATCTTTAACGCAACGACTCATTTCGCGGAGTTCGTGAAAGCGGGATGTAACCATATAACATACCAAGCGTTAAAAAGAGAGGTCAGGGAGTTATAGTAAGAGAGAAGTAAATAATAAAACTCTATGCCTTGAAATGAGAACGTCACGGAGTTAGAGTAAGCTAGAAGCAAATATATAAGATTCACTACACATTCGGAGCGTCACGGAGTTATTAGGGATTGTAGTATTTCTTTAAAACACCTTCATTAATCTTCATGATTCATATGATGTAATATTTGCCTCAATAAAGATTTTTATTTATTTATTTTATTTGATTATTTTATTTTATTTATATTGATGATTCATTTTTATATTGATAATTATGTATCTTTTATTTTTGAACAATTCAAATATTTAAATTACGGCTGTCAGCGAAAAAAATCGGGATAGTCGACGCTAGACGATTAACAAGTGATTAACAAACATATAATTATCAAACCTCAATTTTTAGGGTTCCGTACCCAAAGAGCAAAACGGGACCCTATTACTAAGACTCCGCTGTCCGTCTGTCTGTCTGTCTGTCTGTCCGTCTGTCACCAGGCTGTATATCATGAACCGTGATAGTTAGACAGTTGAAATTTTCACAGATGATGTATTTCTGTTGCCGCTATAACAACAAATACTAAAAACAGAATGGAGTTAAAAATAATAGAGGGTCCCCATACAAGAAACGTGTTTTTTAGGGTTCCAAACCCAAAGGGTACCAACGGAGCCCTGTTACTGAAATTCCACTCTCCGTCTGTCTGTCTGTATGTCTGTCTGTCTGTCTGTCTGTCTGTCTGTCGTCTGTCTGTCTGTCTGTCTGTCTGTCTGTCTGTCCGTCTGTCACCTGCTGTATCTCATGAACCGTGATAGTTAGACAGTTGAAATTTTCACAAATCATGTATTTCTGTTGCCGCTATAACAACAAATACTAAAAACAGAATAAAGTTGAAAATTAAGGGGGTCTCCATACATGAAACGTGTTTTTCAGCATTTTACTATAATGTTTGACTGTATTAATTATATTAATTACCTATGTGTTAAATTTCACTTAGTTGGCGTTAGTGTTCGTAAGATGGCGTTGTACTGAATAAGCACGCGGCTTCTGTTATAATTTGTTGTTTGGAATGGACACGGTAATATAATATAATAATATCTGGATGACCGAGCTTTGCTCGCAATTTTATTTTTTTTTGGTAAATCGTTTTTATGTAATTTTTTGGCTCCCAATAATAGTCTTCTTACAAAAGAACAAACTTGGAAAAATTAATCATCTCGTCTGGACTCGAACCGGGGTCCGTGTGATCGCCATCCTATCGATCTCCCACTGAGCTATCGTAACAATTGTAGCAACGGCGAAATTTACCTCTTATTCTAATTATATTGTAGGAGCTTTTCATTACCTGAAAACAGGGATAAAACAACAATTTCTGAAGATGAAAACCTAGCTTGATCGATTTATCAATTTATTACAAGAAACGTGATTTCTTTCAGCATTTTTTGCTCGGTTTTGTAAAATATTTCAGTGTGGTACGGAATCAGAACCCTACGAGTGCAAGTCCGACTTGCACTTGGCCAGTTTATTTCGGCATTTCACGCCATCTATGAACGCTTAGTTAGGTAAACGTCCCATAGATGGCGTTATAATGAAATGTCAATTCCTAAAACCTTTGTTAGACGTTAGATGGCGTTATGAGAAATAAAATGTTTCTTAATTATTATTTTTTGCTGGCGAAAAATCATAGTGGTATTTTTTGCTTGATCTTATAAAATACTGTAGTATGTTACGGAACCCTTCTAGTGCGAGTCCGACTTGCACTTGGCCAGTTTATTAAAAAATTGAGAAGGCCTACAGACATGTTGATTCTCATTCCTGCATGGCTTGAAGAATATTCATAATTGAATGCACTAACCGTGAAGTATTACAGTGAAGAGGAGGCAGGTTAGAACACTGATGGAGGTGTTTATCGATCTTCTCTATCATCTCAAGTGGATGCTAAAGTTTCCGGATTGAGCAGCGCTTGTATCTACCACGCGATACAGCCTGTGGTTTCCAGCTTCGAGTCGAATAAGTCTGCATGCAACGTACCGGAGTATTCCTGTTGCGCTATTTACTTTGAAGGTGAGGTAGTAATAGCCAAATATAGGTGCCCGCAACCTTCGGCACTATGGAGGTGAATGTGATCACAAAAAGCCTGGATTTAGCTAAATAGTGTTCATAGCACAGTGTTTATCCATTGTTTTACTGTAGCCTAGTTTCCAGGATAGGATTCGGTAGTTATGTACGTGCGGATTGGCCTAGTAAAAAGGAGCTAGCTGGCGGTGGTCGATCCGTTTCGTTAGTTAGTGAGATAGCGTTTATATGACACTAGCTGTTACCCGCGGCTTCGCCCGCGTTATTTGAGTCTTTATGACCTTTGAGGTCAAGATCGATGATCTCTTAGGCCAAGTCAACATAGATGACCCTAGAATCGAACGCAATATCCTCTATTTTTAAAGTCATTAATCATTTTGGTTAGGTATACGAAGTTGTGCTGTTTAAATGTTTGACTCAACACAAAAGATCCTGAAACATTTACCCTATTTTCTTTGTAAGAAACAAAGAAAATAGGGTAAATAGCTGCGCGAGCGCAGCGAGAGCTATCATTGCGCGAGCGAACATTTTTTATGACTTTTTATGACCCTGAAAAATTTACGACCTAATAATCAACTCACTATAGATGACTCTTAGGTCGAACTCAATATCGTCTATTGTTAAAGTCATTAATAATTACTTTTTAAACCTAACCAAGGTTTACCAAGTTTTGCTGTTTAAGTATTTGAGTCAGTCTAATGTATGAGGCTGTTGAAACACGCTTTTATACGCTATATTATAGCGTTATTACTGCGAAAAATGTTTACGACTTTTTAAGACCCTGACAGTTTTTATGACCTACTCAGTCAAAACTGATGACACTCAGGTTAAAGTCGATAATCACTTATTTTAAGGTTAATAATCATTATGATTATTGAAGATTGTACAATTTTAATTTATGACTCGTTTTGATGCATGTGGTTATAAATATACAAAAGTTGCTGAAATATGACCTTCAAAGTTGATAAAATAAATGCTTGCGCGAGCGTAGCGAGCGCGGAATTTTTTTACGACTTTTTATGACCCTGACAGATTTTATGACCTACTAAGTCAACACCGATGACATTAGGGTAAAACGTGATATCCACTTATTTTAAGGTTAATTATCATTATGATTATTGAAGGTTGTACTGTTTTAATTTATGACTCGTTTTGATGCATGTGGCAATTAAAATACAAAAGTTTTTGAAATATTACCTCCAAAGTAGATAAAATAAATAATTGCGCGAGCTTAGATAGATAGAAACACTTTATTGAACACCTTATTAAAAGAAACAGAGTATTACTTAACAACTAATAATAATAGTGTAACAACAGGCGGTCTTATCGCTGAAAGCGATCTCTTCCAGACAACCTTTAGATGGATAAATATGTAAATAGATACGGCGGTGTACAGTGTATAAGTAAATAAGACATAAGCTATTAAAGGATACTAAATTAATACAAAGAAAATAATAATAATTACTTTGATACATATACATAATAAATTAAATAATACATATATATATATGGATATACATATATATAACATATTATTAGGAGTGTATATAACAAACGTATGTAATATAACTAACCAAGATAATACGACTTAACGCGTTCCTTGAATGTATATATAGTTTGTGATTGTTTTATCTCTAAAGGAAGCGCATTCCAGAGTCTGACAGCTTGAACAGCAAACGACTTATCATAGAAAGTGCTGCAATGAGTAGGAATAGAAAGCATTCGATTCTCTGATGACCTTAGCGAAAGGGAGCTAGTGGTGTGAAGAAATTCGAAGAGTGCTTTTAGATAGCTAGGAGAAGTGGGATTAAATAATATATTATAAAGGAGTGACAGAATGTGTGTGTTCCGGCGAAGACGAATAGGCAGCCACTTGAGCTTACGACGGAATTCTGAAACATGGTCAAATTTGCGAAGGCCAAATATGAACCTAATTGCAAAATTTTGGAGCCGCTCAAGCTTATTTAGCTGCTCCTCTGTGAGGTCTAGATAACATGCATCGGCGTAATCGAGAATAGGGAGAAGAAGAGACTGTGCTAGCGCAACTTTAGTAGCCGTTGGTAAAAAAATTCTTAACCTCCTCAAAGCCCCTGCAGAAGCAAACATCTTGCGGCTAATGGCCGCAAGTTGTGGTCCCCATGACAGGTAGCGATCAAATATAATGCCTAGATTTTTTACAGTTTCGCTGTACGGAATCGTTAACCCTTCAAAGACTTCTTGTGGTGTCGTACTCCGCAAATTATATTTACAAAATTCAATTTAAAATTTCTGGACCCCCTGACTCGACAGCCAGAAAAAAAGTATCCTATATTCTATTCTGCCCTATGACATGTATTCACACAAAATTTCAGGTAAATCGGTCAAGCCGTTTATTCAAGAAGATGTCTTATATTTACAAAATTCAATTAAAAATATTTGGACCCCCTGACTTGATAGCCAGAAAAAAAGGTTTTATATCCTATTCTGCCCTATAAACTGTCTTTATACAACATGTCAGGTAAATCGGTCAAGCCGTTTATTCCAGAAGAGGTCTTATATTTACAAAATTCAATTAAAAATTTCTGGACCCCCTGACTCGACAGCCAGAAAAAAAGTATCCTATATTCTATTCTGCCCTATGACATGTATTCACACAAAATTTCAGGTAAATCGGTCAAGCCGTTTATTCAAGAAGATGTCTTATATTTACAAAATTCAATTAAAAATATTTGGACCCCCTGACTTGATAGCCAGAAAAAAAGGTTTTATATCCTATTCTGCCCTATAAACTGTCTTTATACAACATGTCAGGTAAATCGGTCAAGCCGTTTATTCCAGAAGAGGTCTTATATTTACAAAATTCAATTAAAAATTTCTGGACCCCCTGACTCGACAGCCAGAAAAAAAGTATCCTATATTCTATTCTGCTCTATGACATGTATTCACACAAAATTTCAGGCAAATCAGTCAAGCCGTTTATTCAAGAAGATGCCTTATATTTACAAAATTCAATTAAAAATATCTGGACCCCCTGACTCGACACCCAGAAAAAAGTATCCTATATCCTATTCTGCCCTATGACATGTATTCACACAAAATTTCAGGCAAATTGGTCAAGCCGTTTATTAAAGAAGTTTAAAGAAGTCTTATATTTACAAAATTCAATTAAAAATATTTGGAACCCCTGACTTGATAGCCAGAAAAAAAGTTTTCTATATCCTATTCTGCCCTATGAACTGCTTTTACACAATATGTCAGGCAAATCGGTCAAGCCGTTTATTCGTGAAGAAGTCTTATATTTACAAAATTCAATTAAAAATATTTTGACCCCCTGACTTGATAGCCAGAAAAAAAGTTTTCTATATCCTATTCTGCCCTATGAACTGCTTTTACACAATATGTCAGGCAAATCGGTCAAGCCGTTTATTCGTGAAGAAGTCTTATATTTACAAAATTCAATTAAAAATATTTTGACCCCCTGACTTGATAGCCAGAAAAAAAGTTTTCTATATCCTATAAACCCTATAAACTGTCTTTGTACAACATGTCAGGAAAATCGATCAAGCCGTTTATTCGAGAAGACGTCATTTATTTACAAAATTCAATTAAAAATATTTGGACCTCCTGACTCGATAGCCAGAAAAAAAGTATTCTATATCCTATTCTGCCCTATGAACTGTCTTTACACAACATGTCAGACAAATCGGTCAAGCCGTTTATTCGAGAAGAAGTCTTATATTTACAAAATTCAATTAAAAATATCTGAACCCCCTGACTCGATAGCCAAAAAAAAAAGTATCCTATATCCTATTCTGCCCTATGTACTATCTTTGTACAAAATTTCAGCCAAATCGGTCAAGCCGTTTGACCGTGAAGAAGTCCCAAACAAACAAACAAACAAACAAACCAACAAACAAATAAACAAACTGACTTTCGCATTTATAATATTGGTGTTGATTATTAGCTGTGCCCGCGACTTCGTCCGCGTGAAATAGTGTCTTTGGGTAGCATTAACTAACGAGACACATACGTATTCTAGCTACACCGCACCCTACCACGCCACGCTAATCTCCCCTCCCTTTTCCCCTCACTTCCATCTCCCCTTCCCCTCCCCTCACTCCCACTTCCCCTCACCCCTCCACCTATCATACCCTACCCTCCTTTTCCCCTCCCCTTCCCCTCCCCCTCCCCTCGGCAAAACTGTAAAGTCACTTCTGTAGTGCACCAAGCAAGCCTACGGGTCAGCATATTTGACCGGACCGATAAAGCACTGCGTTCTCTCTCCATATTCATTTTGGGGATCAGGAATCAGAGGTTTATAACTGTAACGTTTGACGTTTGGATGAAGGCTAATCATTACTTTTGTTTTTTTTTATTCACTTTTATCTACGATTCAAAGCAAAAGCTATGCGATTTTATATTTGGAATAATTATTATTGATATGATATATGTTCTATTTAATGTTATTTGATGTGTGTAAGTGCAGATTTTTAATTTGCCCATATGCTGAATAAATGCTTTGAGTTGTGAGTTTTTGAGTCTTGTCCATCAACGTCTTGGACCCAGCGACCCGGGTAATAAAATTCTGATACATTCTTAACACATGTACCATTTAGAGGAACACAGGTGGTATGTGTGTTATGGTGTCAGCCTAAATACCATCAGCTCGCTCATATAAGCGTCAAAACATAAATAGCAACCTATCTTTGTGAAGGACTGGTTCCTGAAATAAGTTGAGAAAAACTTGTAGTACAGTTCACCAGTGCCCTCCCGCGGATTGTTCTATATTAGTAATTAAAGAGCCTTATAATGTAGACTATGAGTATGGTCTTGACAAAAAAAAAAGTTTCACGTAAAAACTAGATAAACCAATATTTAAAATATTAACCTAATGAAATTTAAAGATATATTATAAGATATTGCACTTTTATTCCTGTTTGAAATAGAAGATAATAATAATAAATAATAAATATCTTTATTGGGTTAAACAAAAGTGTAGGTACATTTCAAAATATCTAGTGTATAAAAGTATCTATTTAACAATGGATAGTAAGTACCCTTGTAGAGCTCTGTACCCAGCACTAGGACTATAAAGCCTGTATTGCGGGTTACAGTGACCCTCTCCGGTAAATGCCATTCCTTTATGCATATAAAAATTTGTATTTCTTAGATGTGTACTAATTAAACATATATAAATTGTTTTTAATCTATGAATATTTGTCTTCTTTCCCTTTCCACATCCCCTACTACACAATAGCAAAGATTTTCTTTCTACTTATATTCTACATACATAAGAGTTATATACCTACATGGTCTTCATACTATATTATGATTATCATACTTTAAAATGAATATAATGCCTGGATTTAGTAAGTGATGTGTAGTAGTTATGTGTGCAGTGAAAAATGTGAGTTACATATTGCTTTAATATTGAATATTTAGTATGTTTATAATATGTGTGTATGTAAACCTGGTGTGTGTGTCCAGCATTAGACTTATATCTCATACAAGCTGGTGAGAGTTAATTTGAATAGGTCAGATTAATAAGAATAAAAGTGCAATATCATTACATAACTACCTCATTATTTTCAATAGGTGATATTCACCAACATCACAGTATTTGTTAGCCTTTGACTCCGATTTAATTACTATCTTTATGCAAGTAGTAAATTTGCAACGAAAATTACTGGCTTATCAGAAATTAATAACATACAGAATAATTATGCACCAATTAACTATGAAACCTATAGTTTTATACAAAAACAAACATTTCTTATATTTGTCGACTTTTGGTCCCGGATGAAGTAGGCGTTTGCCAAAAAAAAAATATACCTTTAGGCTAGCGTTTGACCACTATCTCACCTACTGGTAAAGGATGATGTGATCGAAGATGGTGAACTCGCAAAATCTAAAATACTCTCACTGTCAAGGGCTAGATGCTTCCGGAACAGCATTAGATTAGGTTAGCAGCAGTAGTTAAGCTACTTTATGGTAGCAAGTCAGGCGGAACATCTATATAATATGCTCTTACGATATATGATCTTATGATATACTTTTTAATGTAGGACAGACAAGCACTTAGCCTCTTTCGCGATATTAAGCGACGATGTGATCTAAGATGGAATTGTGCTTTTCTATATAGGAGACTAGCAGCCCGCCCCGGCTTCGCACGGGTAGAACATGCCTACAAAATTTGCATCAGTTTGTTGCATCAAATATAAAATTTTAACATATTTAACAATCATCGTCATATTTCAACCAATTTACACAAAACCTTAACGAATTATGCACCTAAACCTTCCTCATAAACACTCTGACTATTGGTGAAAACCGCATGATAATCCGTTCAGTAGCTATTGAGATTATTGCGAACAGACAGACAGACGCAGTGATGGGCTTTGTTTTATAATACTTATTACGTAGTGGACGTACATATTGGACGGCCCTTTGGCGTAGGATAGTTACCCTGATTCTGACCCGACGGTCGTTGGTTCTAATCCTAGCTATATACCTACCAATCAAAGTTTTATGTGCATTCATGAATCATGGGTTTTCGTACAGAGGTAGTGGGATCATTGAATCAAAATCAATCAAATCATGGGATCAAAGAAGGGGTATTATACGTTTAACGTGTGTATCTGTGTCTATCTGTAGCATCTTAGCACCCAACCGGATGAACCGATTTTGATTTTATTATTGATATTTTGTTTTGTTTGATAGATGTCTTTTCGAGAGTGTTCTTAGCTTTGATTCATGAAAATTCGTTCAATCGTTATAAAACTATGAGCTTTTTTCTAGTTAATTGCGCTATGAAATCAACTTTCATAGGTCTGATCAATTCGAAAATCTTCTTCTTCAACGATATTGTAAGAACATGGAAGCATTGACCTGATGCTGGGACATCTCCTGGACTCTACAGAAAACTCAAATCCTCACCAACTCACAGCTCAGATTTTTAATGTCGTGTTTAGAGTCATTGGAATGGTTTTAATGAAAAGATTATATATAGATCAGTCGGGGTGGTTTAAAATATTATATTATTATATATATAGATGAATATTATTTGATACAATAGATCATATTATTATACTATATTGACTTCAAATTGATTGTGATCGGTGGGGATCTACAGCATCGCTAAGCTTATAATAATATTTTCGTAGTAACTATGACCTAATCTATGGTTTCACTGCAGATATTTTATTAATTTTGCGATGCGTGTATGTGAAATCCGTGATATCTTCTAGAGTTTTCATCTGAATTATATACTGTAAAGGACAATTTTAATCTATAATATGTGGCCAAGCTAATTAACGTAATTATTTGGATAAGGATTAATATTATATACTTGAAAATAGCCTTGGAATTTATGTAATATTTTTTAACAACAAATTAAAGATTAAAATGGTTACTGTGAGTCAACCTTAAGAGATAGACATATGCTGTCGCGGACTTTTTTGTAGGTCTTATTAAGTTGTACAACTCTTCCATAGAAAATATTCTTCCATCTATTTTCAATTGAGCAGCGTTCGTAAGAAACGTGTTTTTTCGACCGTTTTTTAGTCGACTTAGGTTGCAAATTAGGTCTCCACTAAGTGATGAAGTAATGTAGCACGCTTGTCTATAAGATACCTGTTCACTCTTGTGCTTAACTAGAAGTGGAGACGGCAATGAGATGAGGCGCTGGAATCTGGATAAAAGACTTTAGACTGTGAAGTAACTCCTGCCTTTATCAACCAATCCACGTCAATTTTTTTTTAGTTTCATGTTGACTACACACAATTAGTTTTAACCAGTCTCAAAGTCTTAAAATTGTTCAAGTTTTTGTACCGATCGGAGGCATGCCTTTGTCCGTTGGGTGGTTTGAGCCACGGCTGGAACATACCACCAGTGGTGACTGATTAAACACTACACAGTAATCATGTGTAGGGGTTAAGGTCTAAGCCTACGGAGGCATGAAGGCAACAGTGACAGTAGCAGGTAAGTTTTTATAGGAAAACGCACATTAAAGCTTGAACATGACGTTTATGCACTAAAGAAGCTCAGAAAAACTGTCTCAAGGGAAGCAGTATTAGCAGCATACTATAGCTATGGGATAATCATTTGGGGCAACTCTGTCGATATACAGAGAGTTTTTAGGGTGCAGACGTTACGTTCGGGTGATTAACAAGGCTTGGTGTCTGGATACTCGCAGGCCACTGTTTAAACCGTGCAACATTCTTCCACCACCTTGCATTTATATCAAAGAGATTTGTAATTTATATATTAAACTAAAATCGTGTGACTAATTATTATGTAATTGTTTTTATAGCATTAAGGAATTTGAAATGACATGTAAAATTACTAATTTTTAATAATTGCACGTCTGCATGCAGGTTGAATACCAACCACTACTTACCTTTTTTATAAAAACCAATATTGTTAACTTATTCTTGCAAATAAATGTATTTGATTCATAGACGTGATATAAAAGAATGCTGCACTTCAGATGTTTTGACAAATTAAATTTAATCCGCATGCTGTAACAATAAGGTTGTAATTGTATTGTAGAACAAAACGGCCCTATTGAAAGGCACCAGGGTGGGAGTGTGTTCTTGTCTAACAACCTGCTAGTGCTATATATGTTCTATACTTATGTATGTATAGTATATATATATAAGTCGTCCATACGTAAGGGACAAACTCCGTTCTAGGTCGGTCTCATCAGGGCCGTTTTGCGCAGTCAATTTATATTACGACTATGATTTGATTTGATTTGACTTTTTTCTATGGGTGACAATGAACTCCTGTTCTTCGTTCAGTCTCTTGAAAAAAAATCCTCTATATATTGCGAATTCACTTTGACATAATTCTTTACAATAAATATACTAATAACTATTAATATTATCATCATCGTCATAATCAGTCGGTGTTAGTCCACAGCTGGACGTAAGCCGCTCCTAATAATATAATATATATATTATATTAAGTTATTATTATATACTATTACTATTATTATAAACTATATTATGTTAAGTACTTATCTGCATGTTAAGTAGTCTTTTATGGTGAATCCTGTTCGCGTGAAGGATTTATGGCTTGACTTCAAAACGAGAGATCACCGGTTCAAATCCTAGCACGGATGTTCGTCCACAGGGCGAAGGAGCATATTATATCAGTATATATTATAACAGTAGCTTACCACCTTCAAAGAAAAGTGTGCCGCCATAACCTTACGGTGTTCTGAAAGCACAAAGCCATTGAGAGTCAGAGTATTCTAGACCTTGCGTGTTCATCATCTTCAACCACATCAACGCTTACCACCAGGCGAGATAGTGGTGAAACGCTAGTCTATAAGACATTAAAAGTACAAACATTTAAATACATTTAGAGCATCAATATGCTTTGAACTTAGAATACCATAAAAAAGGCAGACGGAGCCATGCCTAACACCCGAGTGAACGCAAGTTCAGTAATACTAAATGCTTGAGTAATAAGTTTCCGCGCTCAGTCCGGCATAGTCAATACGGCATGATTACTAAACTAAACTGAGCGCGGAAGCGTATTACTCAAGCATTTAGTATTACTAAACTTGCGTTCACTCGGGCACTCAGGCACGGCTCCGTCTGCCTTTTTTATGGTAATTTGAGGCTTTGACATACAATGGAGTCCTTTTCATAAAATCAAAATCAAAATCAATTGTTTATTTGTCAGAACACATCATTTTAAATTATTACAATTTCAGGTCTTATGAAATATAAATGTACATGTGTCCAGCCTGCAAGCAAGCGTACAAATATTGGTTTGTCATATCTAAAATTAAGTTAAGATAACATTAATATTTTTACTTAAATTTTAGTCTTACATATTCATGCACATACACGCTGTAAAAACACTTTCCAAAAGCCATTGGCTAACTTTACGCTTGAAAACGTCACCGCTTAGTATTTTTAAATCTTCTGGCAAATGATTATACACTAAAATGGACATATTGTATACATTCCGTTTATATAATATATCCTTATTAGAGGATGGTTGCAGTAACAGATTTGTTTTTGACACTGAACACTTTGTTTTTGATAATACTTGGCATCGCTGTGAACAAAAACACATAATTGTTAATACATACATGGTAGAGGACTCTGTACAATACTTATTATACTTACTATACTGTACATATACATTTTATGGTGTTGAAACTTTCCGTAATTGCACATTGAAATGATAAAATACGTACCTACTTGATAAGGTTCACAAGATAACTTAATAAAGCTACTGTATCATCGCCGAATAAGAAAGACCAGAAGGTTAAACTCACATAGGTGATAATCACTGAAAATAAAACAATATGTCTTTAAGGTAGGTTGCGATAACTTTTGAGATGCTGATAACGACGTTGCTATAAATTCGGAGAATTGCATCGATTTGGTACAGTTCATCAATAGGCTGGGCACTATGAAGACTGTCTTAGTTTTAGCGGCCCTCGTGGCCTTAGCGTTCAGCGAACCTCATGTTCACAAACAAGTGGTGACGAAAAAGCCAGGTAAGACATTTATTTTAATTCTACTCCAAATATAAACTAAATAAACTCACTGACTGGAAACACTCCGCCCGATTGACCATCTTGATATTGGATCAGGATAAAAAGCTCACATTTTCAGCTGCAGAGACATTTTCTACTAGAGTCCCTTGCCTATACATACCTAAAATTAAAGCCGTTTTTTATCTACTCATATTAAATGTATAAATAAAGTTTTCAGCCTCTACTATATATTTAATAAGATTAAGATGTATTAATTTTTTTTTTCAGTTGATGCTGCATTTGTAGAGAAGCAGTTAAAAGTGTTAGCTCTTTTCGAAAATGCCAACCAACTGAACCATGGAGCGGAATACTTCAAAATTGGCAACGAATGGTCCATTGAAACCAACGTTGACCACTACACCGTAAGTTAAAGCATACAATTTTGTAATTCGTAAAAATAATTTAAATTTAGATAAATAAATAAGCATGTGTTCTGCCATCATTTTAATGAATCTCATTTTTTCAGAACAAACAAGCCGTCAAAGAGTTCCTGACCCTCTGGAAGACTGGGTTCATGCCTAAATTTAAGGTGTTCTCCATCTTCTACGAAAGACTGAGAGAAGAAGCTATAGCTCTGTTCCACATGTTCTACTACGCTAAGGACTTCGAGACTTTCTACAAGACTGCTTGTTGGGCCCGAGTACATCTCAACGCTGGCCAATTCCTTTACGCTTACTACATTGCCGTTATTCAGAGGACCGACACTCAAGGCATTGTCCTCCCGGCCCCTTACGAAGTCTCTCCTGAACTCTTCACCAACTTAAATGTTTTCACTGAATTGAAAATCGTGAAGGAACAGGAAGGCATCCGCTTCCCTGATATGGCTATGCGTAACGGTTTAGTAAAAGAGGATGACAAATACATTATCTACGCTAACTACTCTAATACCTTCGTGTACCCCAATGAGGAACAGAGACTTACCTACTTCACCGAAGATATCGGCCTGAACTCTTATTACTACTACTTCCACACTCAGTTGCCCTTCTGGTGGAACGGTGACAAATTCGGACCCTTCAAAGAACGTCGTGGTGAACTTTACTACTTCTTCTACAAGCAACTGCTCACTCGCTACTACTTTGAGCGTCTCACCAACGGTTTGGGACCAATTCCTGAGTTTTCATGGTTTTCGCCAATCCCCACTGGCTACTTCCCTCTCATGCAGTACCAGAACTATCCCTTCGTTCAGAGGCCCGAATTCTATAATGTAAACACGGAGGACCATTACGAAAATGTCTTGTTCTTGGACAGCTTCGAAAAATCCTTCCTTCAGTTCCTCGAGAACGGCCGTTTCAAAGCCGTAAGTATTAACAATATGTTAAAATTTTAGTTTATCGAAACTTGTGTTTGAATTATTTTTAATTTTTGTTTAATTTTCCAGTACGACCAGGAAGTTGACTTCCATGACCCGAAGACCCTTAACTTTGTTGGAAACTACTGGCAATACAACGCTGACTTATTCCACGAAAACTTCACAAAGGTTTACCAGCGTTCCTACGAAGCTACCGCTAGACACATCCTTAGTGCTGCTCCTCACCCAGTTGACAAGTAAGTAATTTGTTCTAGGCTACCCACTACTCATAAGATGCTGTACTACACGAATTTAGATAAATAAATTATGTCCTCTCTTAACTATCTACTTATCAGTTTTGGTAAAAAGTATCCTTTGGGTTCACCCACGTTATAAACTATCCGTGTGTCAAATGTCATCCATATCCGTTTAGCTGTGTGATTTAGTAAAAAACATACAATATTTCTATTTGAAATATTCGTAGGATATATTAATTCACTGGTAAATCTTTTCAACCTTTCTTTATAAAAACCTAACTTTCAAAAAGGAGGAGGTTGTCAGTTCGTCTGTATGTTCTTTTTTTTGTATGAATGTTACGCGATTACTCTGTCAATTATGAACCGATTCGAAAAATTCTTTTTTTAATTGGTATTTCCATTGTATTGGTTTTTCCAAGGTGATTCCATTGTAACTTTATCGAGATTTGTTATATATAAAATAAACACCTCAAACGTACTACTGAAAATGAGTAGTGCGGCATTTGAGTCGGTTTTTTTTTTCGTTTTGTAAATGATCTTAAATTATTAAACTATTTTAATTATGTCTAATAAAGAAATAACATGCTGTGGGCTGTATGGAGGATATGTACAACTGTGATTTTTCTAAATTCAATTATTAACGTAAACAATAATTTTATTTCAGATACACTTTCATGCCCAGCGCACTCGACTTCTACCAGACCTCTCTTCGTGACCCTGCTTTCTACCAATTGTACAACAGAATCTTCCAATACATCGTACAGTTCAAGAACTACCTTACTCCATACCAACCTGAAGAGGTCTCCTTCAAGGGTGTTTCTATCACCGATGTCGTTGTCGACAAGATGATGACCTACTTCGAAATGTACGACTTCAACGTTACCAACAGCGTGTACTTCAGCCAAGAGCAGCTCCAATCCTACCCGTACTCGTTCTTTGTCCGCCAACCTCGTCTGAACCACAAGCCATTCGCAGTGACCGTCGATGTTAAATCAGATGTCGAAACTACTGCCGTCTTCAAAATCTTCTTGGGTCCCAAGTACGACAGCAAGGGATTCCCTATTAGCATTGAGGATAACTGGACTAAGTTCTATCTGCTTGACTGGTTCACACATAAGCTTGTTGCCGGCAAGAACGAGATCAAGCGTGGATGCGATGAATTCCATTTCTTCAAACAGGACTCCCTGCCCATCGGTGAGCTTATTGAGATGCTCGGTGAAGGAAATGTTCCCAAGGACATGTCTGAGGAGTACGATTCTATGCCTTTGCGATTAATGCTGCCTAAGGGTACCAAAGATGGTTTCCCATTCCAGCTTTACGTTTTCGCTTACCCGTATGAAGCTATCCCTGAGAAATACGAACTGTTCAAGGAGTACATTCTTGACAACAAGCCTTTGAGCTATCCTTTCGATCGCCCCGTGCATAACGCCTGGTGGTTCAACCTGCCTAACATGCACTTCAAGGAAGTGGCTATCTATCATGAGGGAGAAATGTTCCCTTACAAGTTCAACGACCCCACTCACTTCGGTCATCCCCATAACAACGAGGTTCCTAAGTAAATTAGGAGAGAGAAAAACTACCGAACCAAAGAGTTTTATATATACTTAAATAAAATATTTAAATAATACAATATTTTGTTTTCTTTACTTTAAATAAGTATAATATTAGTTAAGAACATAAGTATAATAGAGTTTATTTCCAATTATTGTAGATAAATGTAAATCAAATCAAGTTTTTTTTCAATCATAGATCATCATAGATAGATGAAACTTTTTATTTTATATTATATTTTTAATATCTAGCACTTAGTATAAAAATGCCAAACAAAACAGGAAAACGTATTTGCTTGAAATTTTGTTTGAGTTTCAAACAAAATAATCAGAAAATTACCTCTAGCGGTTTAAAAGATATAGCCTCGTGACTAACTGACAGACGGATGAACAGCAGAGTCTCAGTAATAGGGTCCCGTTGGCACCCTTTGGCTATGGAACTCTAAAGATGATTGAAGATTATGTAACTGATCATTATTTTTCGGTACTGGATAAATTCAAATGGGTGCAAACGCAAAAGAAGGTTCATATTTTACAAAATTTATTCTTCAATAGTACAATTTACAAAACGAGATCTATCAAAATTCACACATAACAGTTTTTATTTTAATACCATCTCAAATGCTATCCAGAACTAACTTCATGCTCATGTTGCCTAAAGACTCACAAATATTTAAGTTATATCATGCAACAAATCCTTATACATATCATCAACAGTAGCCAGTGTTAGTACACTTATATTTATTCATATATATTATTATATTCGTTATAAACTTACTTTTTACATAATATCATACTTTTGTTACCTAATTTTCTTAAATCAATATAAGTTAGGTGAAAAGTAACTACTATCACTATCACTTGTCATCTGATAGTGAAAAACAGTGATGTTGTAAAATTTATAATTGGCAGAGAATTCCTTAACATTTTTCGCTTGCCTGTGGAACGGGAACCCTAGAGGCTTAGAATCTAATTCAGCTGAGACTTCTCTGTAGAAGCTTGGTGGATACGGTATCGTGTCCTCATCAGTTGGCGTAATCATAACGAACAGAGTCAAATTTAATCCCTTCTCAAGACCTCTAGGAAGCAACAAATTGGATGGAAATTTGAAAATGCTGTAGTCAGTTGATTCTTCCACGGGAGCTGGTGAATTATAACTTAAATCATTTGAAACTCTGTCAGAATTCACGGAACACCAAGGTATTAGATTTACACCTTCTATTAAGGTAAACTCAAATGTGTCAAGCTCAAAGAATTTGTCGTATTGATTCCAACAATCGTTGCCACCGCATTCCGGTCCTATGTATAATCTTACAATAGTATCGATATTAGCTACTGACTCTACAGTAAAATTGAAAGAGAAGTCGAATTTAGATAGTCTTCTTTGTTTAACTGACAGGATGGCTGCGTCATTATCTTCAAGATTGCTAAAAGCGGCATTGATAGGAAATCTATGATGATCAAATAATGTGGTCAGTTTAGAAAATTGATGGTCGATTATACCAAAGTCTTCAGATTCGTATTGACTAAGGTCAAATGGTTCCATAGTCTTTTTGTAATCAGAAAAATAATTAAGCATGTACTGCAGCATTAGCCAATACGCTGGATCTCTCAATGATGTTTCAGGATGATGAAGTATAGAAGGCGCTGAATTATATCTGAGGAACAAAAATAAAACCCTTCATTACAATTATCAAAATAATAAAAACGTTAATTACTGTAATTTTCTTACATCGGCAATCAAGAACTGTAAGGAGCCTGAACCGGAACCAAAGAGCTGGCGCTTATCTTGGGCAACGCATTAGTTTCGCCATTTAAAGAGATAATAAGCTTTTTGGGTACTCTACCAGCAGAAAGCGACCTAAATTCAATTTTTAATTTGCAGTATTAATTTTAGTTATTAGTCATAGTTAATATTTTATTTTTATTAAGTTATTAAATAGTAAATCAACAACTTGACCTCAACATGGTAAAAAATAATGTCTTTGAAGTTGAGAAAGTCATACGTTGTTGCACACATATATGTTTTGGTAGTAATTTCAAAGATAAGTAAGAGTTCTGGGCCGGTAGTCTCTACATGCATAGCGATGAATTTCGACCGATAATCGTCGATACGAAAAGAGACGCAGATAACAACTGTCTAGCTGCATCTCATTCTAGCAGACGTTTGCAATGACAAGACGCATCGCTATCAATGTAGAGACTTTCTTCCACCCCTGGTAATTTAACAAGTTAAATTTCATCTAAAATATTATCTTTCTAACGTGCCATTATGCTAATACACTTGAAATTTATAATTTATTATGATCACACTATCGTAACTTACTATTATTACTATCGTACACTATAAAACTTACTCATCAATGGGGTATGTATTTCCACCATACCCAATTATCGATCTTGCAATCTTTGCAACTTTGATTCCATCCAAATTAGCCCTTATAAGTTTTGCAAGAATATTAATATGGCTATCGTCTGTCATGGTAAGAGTAGTTCCATTTTGCTGAAATTTTAAATTTTGTTAATTAATAATAGCATACCTAATCACTTACTACTAAATACTTGTATCACAAGTAGATTGACGTAACAAGTGCTTAAAAATGTATATAAGGTATACTCACCATTATTATAAGTCCTCTAGAAATGCATTCCCGAATAGCAATATCGATAGTCTTTAGATAAGATCTTTCAGTATCCCAATCGCCACGAAGACAAGACCTTGTAGGAAAAGGAAGGCCGTTTTTATATCTTAGGTAAGGAATATAATCCCACCCATCTGAAGAAAATGATCCATTATCATCTTTCATGTGTAGTTTTTCTAAATTATATCTCGCCATCAATTGCTGATGAGCATAATAGTAATGTTCGGCAAATCTTGGGTTATTAAACTCCAGTTCTTCATTAGACATCCAAAATGGATGCAAAAGGTGTATCCCTAAATAATAGCTATTAAGAGCTACGTCTTCTCTGAAATAGTTAAGATAGTTTTCCTTTCTACTGGATGGCAAGTTCCAGCCAGAATAATTAGTGTTGACTATAATGTACTTATTAGATACGTGAGACACGTATTTGTACTGATAGACTTTAGCCAATTCCTCATCAATGAAACCTTTTCTGTTCACTTCTTCAGCGGCCATTGATGCCTTTGTTAGTGTATCAGAATTAACAAAGTAATTAGGATTCCAAATATAGGGAGGTACGAGCTTGCTTTGATTTGTTTTCGAAGTGTATAGTGCCTCCAGGCGTAATGCGTACATGAACATTTCTCTATTGACATTGTCCTTTGCCCATTCTTTGACTTTCAAAAAGCTATCGCCTTCAGTTGTTTGAAATAGCCGGAATAAAGCTATTGCAGCTTCTCTCATGTTGTTATCATAAATGCAGAATGTTAGGGCTTTTGATGTGGTACCTCTTTCTATATGACTGTTGAAATGTTTTAAATACTTATTACTCTGAAAAAAAATTTAATTTAATGATGATTATGATTATTTTTAACCAGGACACGCTTAATAATATAGTCACCGACTAGTCGATGAATATAGTAGATATTTATTACCGGATTAGAATTTATTAAATCTGTCCATTTATTGTCTCCGTTATTGTTGTTGCTGTATCGTACTCCTCTGTCAGCATTGACATAGCCGGGCACAATGTTTACTTTGTCACTTTTATACAAAAAATCTGTAATACATTAATTTAAATTCATCAAAAATTTTATAATTTAATTAAAACATGAAGTGTTTTTTATTTGAATCTGATAATATAAAGAAATGACAACAATTATCTGTTGCATATCACAAATTGATATTATCTCGCACTTAAAATTGACATACCTTCCACCCCTTTTCTCGTAAACTCCCTAAACTCATCGGTAGGTATACTAAGCACTGAGCCTAAAAACAAAAACCAAAGAAACATGGCTTTAATGATCATGACACCATAAGCCAAACTCACAGACTAACTCGAGAAATAGTAAATAACGCTTAAATATGGACGAGGGTCCAGATCTACACGATTTTCCTGATCCAATTGAGATCCTTACGTCGGTCCGCTTAATAGGAATAATCTCAATGTACTGTCAGGACGAAAGATTTTATTATTCGCAACAGAAATTTGGTCAACATACCTTGTGTCACTAACTGTAAAAGATGATTACCATCTGCTACGTTTATTAACATAGATTAATGTTGGATACTTGGTCTTTTATACATCTGGCAAAATTTAAAACTAAAACGATGGTGTAGTGAAATATATATACGACGAAATATATATATACGAAATTTAGACGATAATTCCATACAACTTTTCATCCCCCCTTTAAACACTTAACAACCCTTTTTTCGCATCAAAAAGTAAACCGTGTCCTTTTTTAGGCTCTAGACCAGTGGTTCCCAACCTTCTTGTGACCAAGGACCAGTTTAAGTTTATTATTAGAACCAGGGACCACAAAGTAAAAAGTAAACTGTATCAATCTTTTGTTTTGTATAATTTAGTTTTTTAGTAGAGAGCTTTGCACTGCAGTGGGACAACAACAACAGCAACAACAGGCTATAAAAAATTTTTTTTTTTTTAAATCGACTTCATAACCACAAACAGGCACTCAAAAACGAAAAATAAATAAATTAATATAATTATTATAAGCGCTACCCACTTAACTATTTGAAGTCGGTGCCAGCCAAGTCTATTGGATAGTAGATAGATACTATGTATGTAGTAGTTGTAAGTAGGTAGATACATGTAGGTAGTATCTATCTACTACCTATTAGACTTGGCGCCGACTTCAAATAGATAAGTGGGTAGTGCATATAATAATTATATTAAGTACTTTATTTTTCGCTTTTGAGTGCCTGTTTGTGGCTATGAAGTAGTTTTTTTTTTTTTGAAAATTAATTTATTTTACCCTTTTTAGTGCAAAACAAGTTTTAATTAAATTACATGCATCTATAAAATATCGTATCTGGGCTGTTATACACTGACGGATATATACTTTGTGAAAATTTCAAGTATGTACCTATTACGGTCAAGAAGATACAGATCTGTGAAGTGCGCACATATAGAAACTCGGACGGATGGACGGACGGACGACGGACAACAAAGTCTCAGAAAGTGTTCATTTGGTACCCTTTGGGTTCGGAACCCTAAAAAATTGACTTTAAGTGCCGCGCTAGTGAAAATATTCACTAATCATAATGATGTCATCAAGGTATGAAACGACAAAATCCAAAATGGCCCTGTGCAATAAAAACACACACGATAATTAATTGTCTATTTTATTACAATAAATCCAACTTCTTATATAACACGGACTAGTTGTATTCCAAAATGAATATTAAAAAGTATTATATGTGATTATTAACATTAATTGCCGCTTTGACGCCATATGGCCCACAGAGTATCACTATACTACGTTATAAGAGTTGGCACTTCCCTACATTGTTGATACCCAAATTATGAAAGCACTGTGTAGCCAACCTAACAACAGAAAGTATTATTTACGTAGTAACTATTATATAATCTGTGGTATTATGCTTATACATTTTTTTTGCAGTGTTGGTTGGTACAAAGTACGTTCATAATTCTGAGTTATTTAATTATGTATGCAGTGTCGCGGGACTGATATGGCCGCCATCTTCGCCAAACGTCATAACTTTGCACCCTAACAAGACTTTACCTGGTAGAACATTCCTGTGAAGACAAATTGATTTTCCCCACCTTTGTTTCTATGTCGCTCACAGTTACCGTAAGAATATCTGTCAAAAACCGAAATCAACGTGAAGATAGATGTAAAAACATTATTCAAAGGTCATATTTTGAAGTCTTTAAAAGTATATGCAATAGCAACCTCCATTTTGAATAATCTTCTTGGGACTCTTCTTCTAAAACCAGTGCATTCTCCTATGTTTGAGGTATTTATCTCCATATCTCTGGAGATACAAATCAGATCTCAATGAAATTAAAATGGGACCACCTCGAAAACGTACCTTACCTATTAAAAAAAGAATCATTTGAATCCGTTCACAATTGACGGAGCAATCGCGTAAAATACGCAAAAAAAAAGAATTACAGACGAATTGAGAACCTCCTCCTTTTCTGTGAAGTCGGTTAAAAATAGTTTGCATCAATAATATTTGTGACCTGGCAACTTCTCTACAAGTTCTTGAATTGGGGTGATATTTTTGCTCATTTCTCTAGCATAATTATCGTTTCGTCAGTTAGAAATCTCTCGTGAACCTATTCAAGTTCTTGCGGACCGCCGGTGGTCCGTGGACCACTGGTTGGGAACCACTGCTCTAGACTATCTGTGTACCAAATTTCAATTAAATCCGTTCAGTAGAAAATTCACATAAACCTTACATATTTCCATACAAACTTTCATCCCCTTATTGTTATTTTACACCCTTGAGGGAAAACTTTTACAAACTTTGAATGTCATATTTATTTCAATCGAATCAATGGCCTTAAAAATAAATGTCAAGCTTCTAGCTATAAAAAATATATACGGTCGAATTGAGAAACCTCCTCCTTTTTTGAAGTCGGTTAAAAATTACGATACTTCCATACAACATTTCATCCTCGCTTTCTTCCCCATACAGCCCATTTTTCACATTAAAAAATTGCCTATGTCCTTTTTCAGGCTCTAGACTATCTGTGTATCACATTTCATTAAACCGGTTCAGTAGTTTAAACGTGAAAGCGACACAGACAGACAGCCACAGTTTCTTTCGCATTTTTTAATATTAGCGAGGATAAGGATTAAAGGATAAGACAATGCTTTAGAGCAAACAATATTCTTAAAAGTGTTATGCGGATGCCTGTACCATGTTCACAGGAAACAGAATGCAATTGGACAATTTTCCAATTGCGACTCTTGAAATATACCTCTGACTTTGGTTGGGAAGCAATTCAGCACTCTCGGTATTGTTACTATAAATTATAATTACATACCGGTGGAGATGCGCTTATATAACTGAAAATAGACTTTTGCGTAGGTATAAAATATGTATTAATCAAAGAACCTACTAATAATACAACATTTAAATTTAATTTCATTATTACCTAGCTGATACCCGCGATTTAGTTCTCGTAAACAATAATTGTAAAGTCAACTTCAGTGCCTCAAGCTTTTAAGAATATAGGTATAATACCTACACGCCAAATACTTATTAGAATTTATTTTTAACATTTTAGTTCATTGTCCCAGATAAAAGCTTGTTTTTAAAAATATTTTTTACTTATAATTTATTTAATTATATTTGAAACTAATGGATACGCGGTTTGTGTTACTACGCTAAAAAAATAAGTTCTTGTATAGGAAAAGTCAACATCGACTATATAAATGGACCGAATGTGACTAATGCATTGTTATAGTAGTTTAAAAGTAGTTTAAACTCTTTTCATTATTGCCTTTATAATGAATTCGATTTGAGGCTTATGGAGGACATAGGTTGAAACAATTTTCGCATATTATATATATAAATAAATAAATTTTTCAAATTGCAGATCGTGTTGCAGACCTAGTATGATTCTATGTTAATATGTTTTAGACACTGTTTGTGATAAATGTGCTAAAATGTGGAGTATTCTCCCATGGAAAATAAAAATAAGATTCTCCCGTTGATTCTCACTTCATTGTAAGATAACGTGACTTCATTAGTGTCAATCATGTCATAACTGTTAATTACTGTCAGCAGCTGAAACTATTTTAGAATTGAGTGCCCATACTACGAATTTAAATATATTTAATCAATAAGTTTCAAATGAACGAGAGTTTTTATAATAATATTAATATTCATCATTATAATAATTATCAATTATTTTACTTACATTTGGCTCTAAAGGAATTCTCAAAACTAAACAAAATATTATAACGCTTCTAGAGTAAGGTAGATTGAGGCACTGTTTATCTCTAAAAACAATTTATAACTCTTATAAATTAATCGCAGGAAGTTAAAGATTAAAACAATCAGCACGGTTTTACGTTTATTTGTAGATTAATCCAAATAGAGTGCGTTATAAATATTAGCATACAATTGTTTAGAATTCGTTGCATGTGAGTTATTCCGGAAATAATTCATTGGAACGAACTCAATCCTGGCCTACTTCTGTAGACTATAAATAACAAGCCTATCTATAAGATAGATTATACATGGTGCGTGTATATTTTACAACCATGCTAATACCGCATTTGTTTTTGTACTAAGTCTTAATTTTAACAATATAAAGTAGGATCTAAGTAATACTATGGTAATGTCGATTTTAAGCTTAATCGCCAGTCATCATCTCCATGAATTCTGAAACAAACAAAATATTACATTAGTAAATCTTTTCAACGGGCCTAGACCGATCTTTTGTTCGGCCGCCGGAGCCGTAGCCACAGAATAATTAATAGTACTGAGAAGTCGTGAGTTCGATCCCCACCCAATACACCATTGACGTGAGCCCACTCCAGATACAAGACATATTTAGCTTAGTTGGAGGGGTTAACAAGAATACGATTTTAAAAAATAAATAAAAATAAACTGATTCAGTTCATTGGTTGGAAGAGATCGCTATAGAAAAATATATTAATACAAATACAAGCTTTAAATCATAATAATTTAAACCGACTTTCCTTTTGTATTTGAGAGGGTTTACCATAGATGAAAGTATATAAACGGGGTTAACATCCTGTTTGGTCTAATCGTACAAGTCATCGAGACCTGATGAGTATCTGATGAGTCAGAGTATTATGGGCCTAGGGTATTCACCATCTTAGACCTCATCGCTTACTACCAGGCGAGATAGTGGTGAAACGCTAGACTATAAAATATATTGAAAAAAATAAATCTCATAGGTACCTCAAATTTTCTACTGAAAATGCCTAGCACGACATTTGAAATCGGTTCCTTAGTATTTCAAAAGATCCTTATTATGATTGAGAGCAATAATTAGTTATTTTGACATCTATTTATTTACCTAAAACACAAATTTTGGTTCAGAGATTGATGGCTAGTACATTTTGTATGTTCTGAATGCCGTTATATTCTTTGTTTATTATCATTCTAATGCGTTCTCTGATCTCGATCCAAAAGAAATTATGAATGAGCGAGATTGTGTTAGATATATGATACATAATAAATTTCATATGTCACATCACATGTGGTATGTTTCGGTATTCGTATTAATGTTTGTGTGATCGTCGGTTGTGCGTATTACAGCTAGCTGGATTTACGACTATATCGCTGAAAGAAAGAACAGCTGCTTTATTGAGTTTATAATCCACTACATGACTTTGCGGATGTTTATCCGCAATCGTATTTCTTTGTTTGTTAGCATTTCAATACCATTAGATTTTGCGTAGAACACAGTTAATTCTTTAGCGTGGCGAACCTTTAGGCATTCAATTTAATACCACGTATTATATTATTAAG
This sequence comes from Cabera pusaria, assembly GCA_954871355.1. Taxonomy (NCBI): domain Eukaryota; kingdom Metazoa; phylum Arthropoda; class Insecta; order Lepidoptera; family Geometridae; genus Cabera; species Cabera pusaria. The sequence continues at coordinate 14,350,277 of OX940901.1, forward strand.
CACCATTAGCTTATTTCGTTCTTTACTTTTTGATTGTCAATATTACATAATATTGTTCTAGAAGCACGAGTATGTAAACATTAGACGTGCATTTTTCGTTTTATTTTTGCCAAGGCTAATGAAAAATTGATGTCGGATTGTGTGACTGTAGGATTAGATGCAGAATGCCAACTTCGAAATGACACATCCGAAAGATCGGGCCTGACCAAATTTGCCGATGACTTACTACGAAAAAAGTTCGAAATTTTTTCACATAAAATGACGATAAATCTCTTGTCAAATTATCGGTCAAGCTCTTTTTAACCGACTTCATCAAAAAGGAGGAGGTTCTCAATTTGTCGTAATCTATTTTCTATGCATGTTCACCGATTACTCGAAGATGCCTGAACAGATTTGGAAAATTCATTTTTGTTTCAAAGGGTACCTTCTCAGGTGGTCCCATTTAAATTTAAATGAAATCGGCCGAACCATTTTTAATATATCAACATTTGTATTACGATGCATTTATATACCTTAACGACATGCTACTAACTACTAGCACAGATTATATAATAGTTACTTGATCTACTGGCTACTTTGACTACCGCGACGTTTAAAGTCGGTTCTTTTAGTTTTTTAAACGATCTTAATTTATAGTTTAGTAGGGTTTGTATACGACACATTAAAATGAATTTTGGTCGTACTGAGTGATAAGCTAAATCGACCGACCAAACCGAGTGTGATTCGTAGTAGGAAACCCCCGATAATTTCAGCCGATGCTTTGGATTACCACTTCGGTGTAGCCTTCATGAATCTACGAATAAATAACAAGTCTGTTTATTCGTAGGGCAGAATATACTGATTGCTAATTTTACGTTGTCGACAAAATTAAACAGATATTTGAAATAGCAGGCAATCAATATAACAATCATCATGTTCTGAATCTAGTTGAGAGTAATAAAAACAAAATGCAATATATCATCGACTGCTGACTAAATAATTAAAGGCAAGCTATTGTAAACACGTTATCATGTGTAATGAATATTACTTATGATAGCAATGCACACTAGCCCAAATTCGAATGTCCTACTATTTGTCATTACAAAGTTCCAATTCCTACAGTCCATCACCATCATTAGATCAGGACGATGGTACCATAATAATTGCATTGGTACCAAATATATATATATACGCAATTATACCAATCAAGGGAACGCAAGGAAATGGTTCGTTTTTGGCTTCCAAGATTTGACCCTCACAACAGACATACATACTAACATGAAAAGTAAATAAAAGCTTGTAAAAATACTCATAAAACCTCATAGACATACATACTGTTACCTAGTGGTTTAATTTAAGCATTGGATTTGAAATGCTGATTAATTAAGTTGGAATGGCAGTGAACTGTTTAATCATCAGGCTATTCCACTACTAGATATAGACCTCTCCTACTTTACGCTTTTACGCGCTACTTACACAATCCAAAGCTATTCTCAAACATCTCTTTCTAGCCACTTTGCGAACAGCATCGCTGCAACCTAATTTGAATGCGTCCCACGCTACTCAAACTAGGTTGAGCGTGGTGTTTAAAGTAAAACGATAATTACCATCGAAGTCGACGGTTCCGGAGCCATCAGTGTCGATCTCAGCGATGATGCCGTCAAGGTCGGAGTTGCTGAGCTTGTCATCGAGGGCAGCCAGGATTTCCTTCAGGGTGGAGGTGGTAATGTAACCGTTGCCTTCACGATCGTATAACCTGAAAATGTATAATTGATATTAAATGATCACCATCGCCATTACCATGATGCATTATGAATTTTAATGAGAAAGTTCGACTGTGAATTATTATTTGTAAAAAAATAATGGCGTGTTTTTAATTCGATTCACATAATGCAACTATACCGTTTATAATAATCATTCTCATGATTACATGATTATGGTTATAGGTTCTGTTTATTTGTAAGAAATAAAAGAGATACAAATCTAGGAACGAAGTTAAGAGAAAAATATATCAACGGTTTCACACTTCCTGTGCACGAATTGTGTTATGCAACAGTTTATTTTTAACAAAGACACGTGAGAAGCGAGAACACTTTAACGCCCCGCAGCTCGAAGCTTGTTACGCCCACATACAGAACAATTGTTCTAATGGCGTTAATGTTATCTTGAATATGAATAACTTTATGATTGCCGTGTATTTTATGAATATCGGTTAATATAGGTTATATATATATATATAATATAGGTTGTTGCAAAGATAAACGTAAAATTGGCATATGACATATAATTGATCATACGCTGCGGATATCAATCAAATTCTTTAAATTCTGCGAGAGTAAACACTTTATTTAACCACTTGCTTGTATCCAATTGAGTTGGTTATACTGATATTATAGTACTTTCAAGCTGATCGGATGATGGAGCTAGGATATCGCTGATTGCAAATAGTAGGATAGTCGAATTCGGGCTACTGTGTTCTATTATCATGAGTAATTGCCATGAGACGTGATGACGAGGATCTTTTCATAGATCTTGTTTTAGAATGTTTATAAAATTAAAAGTTCTATTTGATTTACCTGAAAGCTTCTTTCAGTTCCTGTTGCATAGCTTCAGCGTCTTCTTCTTCCAAGAAGTGGGAGGCAATGTTGCAAAAGCCATCAAAGTTGATTTTGCCGGAGTCTAAAACAAAACATATTCAGAATCATTTAAGGAACAGTTTTAATTATTCCTAAATAATTTAAGATTGTTTACAAAACAAACAAAAAAACAACTTCAATTCCGCGCTATTCATTTTAAGTACAAAGTTTGAGGTGATCTCAGTATATCTAGAGGAACTCATTGCATCTCAATGAAATTAGAATTATACCAAACAATAATTAAGATAGTTTTAAAACTAAAACAACCGACTTCCATGCCGCGCGAGTCAGTTTCAGTAGCAACTTTAAGATGTTTATCGTCATATCTCTGAAGATACTCATCAGATCTCGATGAAATTACAATGGGACCGATTAAAACAAGAATCATTAAAATCGGTTCACAATTGACGGAGTAATCGCATAACATACATACAAAAAAATATTTAAAAAAAACATACAGACGAATTGAGAACCTCCATCTTTTTGGGAAGTCGGTTGAAAAGTAAACTCTGAAAAAAATCCAAATTTGAATTTTTTAAAGAGTTTTTTTTTAGTTCTAAGGTGACTGAAATACGAAAAAGAAACAGCTGTATTGAGTTCTTCTTCCTTTTTTTAAAGTTGATAAAACAAGAATAACACAAACAAATCAAAACAATAAGAATTTACATTAAACATGATGATTAATTCTCGCAAAAACTTTAAACTAAAAAGAACGATGTTATAAAAAATATACGACGTTATAGTTTGATTTATCTTATAATAGATACCGAAATGCTAGGTTGACAGGACACAGCTTTAGCAAATTTTTATAATAGCAGAAACAACCAAAACTATGATCTGAATATAGAGTTAACAGTTAGTTAATATAGAATAAGTTATAGAGTGAGAGAAACTTATTCCCAATATAGTAAGATACGAATATATCCATGGAAAAGACACCGGAACTATCACAGACAGTCATAATATGAAACTGCTTAACCAAACTACAACAAGGATAGACAGAGACAAACTAATCTGATAGATAGATACTGAAAGAGATGGTCTCGTTTCACTAGGTTTGAGGAGTCACGGAAATAGCCTCATTAGTTCCCGCGTGGCTCGAAAATATTCCGTTATTTTAGAAAAGGTGTCATAGCCTCGACACGTGCGAACGTGTATTAGGATGATTGATCGCTTCGACTGTAGCTGTTTGCTGTTTACTCTGAACGCTTATTGTAAGACGCAGGAATGTATCTATTACTGATTCTTTGGTTATTTTCAGAATTATTTCGTTAAGCTCAATGTTTTCTAACACTGCATTTTTATTGAATTCAGAATACGCGAGTTGATTTTTTAATGTATCGCTACATGTGACGTACTTTTAAGATCACATAATATTAAATTTACGTGAACTTGAATTACTTTTAAATTTAATTAATATTGGAGTAATTCAGTTTTGAATTTATTATGCACAAGTATGCCCTATATACGGCCCCGCTGAATAATCCTAGATTAGTAAATTAAATCAAGATCCTATTATATATATATATTGTAATTGCCAGCGAAACATGGTGGATAACATTCACATCTCAAAACGTCAACAGAAAACTCTCACACTACTTTTGAAGTCAGGTTATTTTTAAGTGTTAAGTTAATTAATAGTTAAATATGAGTAACTAGTGTGTTAACATATTTTTCATTACTACTTATTTTTCTATTGTTAAATATATTTTAAATGTTGTTTCTTTGTGCAACAGGTTGTAAGCATATATACTTGTTATAAAATATATAATAAACAAAATAAATACAGAGAAAAAAATACATAGATATAATCGTATAATAATAAAAAATATGTTATCAATTTCATGCACGTTTTATGTTAAGTCTACGTTCGAAACAAGCAACTTTATTGTTCCCTTTATTGCCAGTTGCTAGGCTATAATTGCACTAATTGTTTACAGAGTCTCATGTCTATATCTAAACATTTATGAAAACAAAGTAAATGTTTATAAATAACATTACAAACTAGTTAACGTTCACTTTACGAGGATTTAAGGAGTCAGCTTAAAATTGGGCAATGACATCATATTTTACTAGAATTGGAATAACATAATTATGGCTCTGCTTATTTTTATAGTCAGATTTATTTGTAATTTTAATTTTCAACCGATTTCCACAAAGGACGATTTTCCTAATTCGTCCGTATGGTTTTTATTTTTTTTACCCGAATACTCCGCCAATTGTGAACAGATTTGAATAATTCTTTTTTATTGTAGGTAGGGTAAAATTATCAAGACCTGATAAGTATTTTCAGAGATATGACGATACGTCTCAAACTTGCTACTGGAACTAACTCGTGCAGCTTGGAATTCGATTTTTAGTGCTTAAGCACTAAAAATCGAATTCCATATATATATAGAATTAGGATGTTTATTTTAAAATAAACATCCTAATTCTTATTAATTTTAATTATGACATTATTCAACCAAATAACACGCCGTAAGGCTTCTTCTATTGTTGCAGTTATTACAGTGGAAATCTAAACTAAATTTAAAAAATGCATGGATGGTTACATAAAAATACTAATAACTAATATATATATATATATTAACAACTCAGCATCCCACGGATTTTTCCGCGTTAAAAAGTATTAATTCAAGTTATAAACTATCTGTATGTCAAATGTCATCTAAACACGTTCAGTAGTTTTTGCGTGAAGGAGTCACAAACATCAATCCATCAATTCATACTGAAAGAGTCACAAACATCAATCCATCCATTCATACTGAAATTGAAATTAGCATAAAAGTATCTAAATGGCGCTGAAGCATTTACAACGTTCTCCGTGTAAATATTACCTTAATGTATGAGATCCTGCATCGAACAGACGATATTTTATGATTCAAAAATTTGAACTCTTGTGTAGTAACATTTCATATAGGGTGCATTCGGCTAACTCCAAAAATCGGAGAATTCTAATAATTAAAGTTTTCCAATCGACACGCCAATATTTCATGCTCTGGCAACATTCACCTAGCGGCCATTTTAATACGCATCCGCCCGCAAGTCACCTCAGGCTGCTACGAGATACCGCGCGTCATCAACTGTCATTTTTCCAAGCAACGGTGATTTCGCGGGTTTTTTTGTGTTATTGGATTTGCCCGAACATCCATAATTACAAAAAACCTGTTAAGATATTGAACTTTTATTTTCTTTATTCCCTAGATTAACGTTTTTTGCAATTCTGTGTAGGCTAAGAACTATCTAGCTCAAGTTTTTTTGCACTTTTCAGATTTAGCCGAATAGGGCAATTCCGAATTTGTCAATGCTTTCTAAGAGTTTGAGTACCGTAGGCTACTTGTCGGGTAATTCCGAAATGAAAGTACTAGTAACTAAGTAGCACTCATGTGATGTTTGGCGCTTTCAGTGGCCAAACCGCTACATACATTTCGTGAAGGTAAACCTGAACGAAAAAGAAACACGAACTTTAAGGCATAAACTACTTAAAACCCACTTTTGAGTGTCATTCAGAATTACCCGAACATAATTCGGAATTGCACTCTGACAAAAAAAAATATAACAAGGTTTTCAAACATTTCTAATTATTCATTACAATGATATATTTATACAAATCTTAGCATTAGTACTTGCGCATATATTCACGCAGACGGAGTGATATAAGCTGGTAACATGAAGTCTATCAATTTTGACATATTGGTGATAATACAAAGACCCTGTGAACTCATCAAATTTTTTTTCGTAAATACCCGAATGCACCCTATATAATATTAGTAAAATGTAGTGTTATAAAATAATCCATCCAAATATAAAATAACTTTTCTCCTGAAAGACAACTGTGTGGCTAACAACTGTGTGGCTAACAGTTATGTTTTGAGATGTTTTCCTCAATAACCTTAAATATTTACATCGGACCTTCTAAAAGCATTTGCGACCACCTCACTGCTATACCAACATAGCATATTTAAATCAGTTCACGCATGTCGACGATATAAAGCAACATACTTTGCTTAAGAATATCGCAAACATTAGAAAAGTGTCTAAAAAACCCACATTAAGGTTAAGCCCGATTTGGTAAAAAGGTAAAAAAATCTACACACAAAAATATTATTGCTTTTCTGTATATTTTGTATATATAGTTAAGTTTGTAAATAAAATATGCTTTACAAATTATCTGGATCTGGTTTTCTAATCTAAGAACTACGGGTATCAGCAGTAGGCTGTTATGACAAAAACAAAAACTTACTTTCCGGGTCATTTTCATCAATCAATGCCTGGAGCTCAGAGTCGTCGAAAAGCTGGCCCATGGTGTTCAGGATAGTAGAGATCTTCAGGACGTCGATGTATCCAGACTTGGTGGTGTCAAACATCTGGAAGGCCTTGCGCAGCATGGCCATTTTCTGATCGTCATCTGTGTCCTATAAACATTCATTTACCGGCATAAAAATGTTGTTACTAAATAATTTAGGAAGAGTATTTGGTAAAAGTTTAAGTTGCTTAGACAAAGACCATTCTCTCTCTGACACGAAGATATATAATTACATCGTATTTAATAAGATACTCGATATCAAAGCTCTTAATACAAACACTTTCATAATATCATTGTTAAGACTAAGCCTGAAAATCTTCTTCTAAATTCGTATTCAATAAACTTTCCTTTTAAGCTTTATTGTTTTTTCTTTTTATCAAGATGTCAAAGCTCCAAACAATACGTAAGTGTCGCCGCAAACGGGCCACGGGCCACAACCACAAAACGCCGCCACTGGCATATTTCCGATAGTTTTCATACATTTTATCATGTAGCGTGTGGCGGCCACCAGCGTCAACCGTGTGCGGCGAGTCCATATAAAATGTATGAAAACTATAGGAAATATGCCGGTGGCGGCGTTTTATGGTTGTGGCCCGTGGCCCGTGTGCGGGGACCCTAAGTGTATGAGAAATTAAATTTAATGTTACAGCTATTGTCATAGTAGTATCTAACAAAATATTTTAATTATAAATAAGCAGTGCTAATGCTATTTTATTCTAAGGCAGTAGGAACGTGTGTTTTCGAAATACATTAAACACATTTCATTCCTGATATCAACACCAATATTATAAATGCGAAAGTCAGTTTGTTTATTTGTTTGGGACTTCGTTAACAGTCAAACGGCTGGACTGATTTAGTTGAAATTTTGTATAGGGATAGCCAGTACTATGGATTAGGCTATAGGATAAATCCAACGAGGGCGAAGCCGTTGGGCACAGCTAGTATGTCATATTTAAATAACTCAAAACATTAATATTTCAAAATAATTTTCCATGAGGCTTTCAATCTAGCAACTCATTAAACAACAAATAAATAAAAAAATCAACGTTTCTAATGTTTGGAACACGATTGATCAATATTATATGTACACCATAATCAAGCAACAACCAAACAACTAATATACAGCATAAATGCAAGCTTTATCGACTACGAAATAAGTAAAGTGCGCGCCTTTTACAACTAATAAATTTTAAATTAGCAGTGAGAAAAGAACTCCAATATTAGATAACACTTTCCACTTTTCACAAAACTTTCACAAGCACATCACTAGATCCTCACCATGTTGTCTGTGTAGGGTTAGCAGTCGCAACAAGAACTGATTCCGAGTGCGAGTGTCGTTACACTAAATTTTACGTCCGTTAGCCACCCTTATTTATAGCATTCCGAACAGAATGTGGAATACAAAAATAAGTGAAAACCAGCCTGTTTCGTTCTCTGTCGTACACAGGTACACAGTTTGGAGCAGTGGGTGAGCTCTGTACCTACAGGTCGTTTTGTTTCTTGCATACGATAGATTTCAATATGTGCTTTTAAAACGTTCATATATAGTTGACTCAGAACTGAAGCTGACGTGTTCATTGAGTCATTTTTCAACCGACTTCCAAAAAGAAGGAGATTCTCAAGTCGTTTGTAAATATATATATGTTTGTTTGTATGTTACGCGATTACTCCGTCAATTGTGAACCGATTCAAAAGATTATTTGTGTAATCGGTAGGGTACGTTTTCGAGGTGGTTCCATTGTAATTTCATTGAGATTTGATAAGTATCTCCAGAGATATGATGATAAACGTCTCAAACTTGCTACTGAAATTGACTCGCGGGGCATTGAAGTCGGTTGTTTTAGTTTATAAACTATCTTAATTATTTCATCAATTCTCTCATTGAAGTACTGCTACTTAACCAATGGGTCCTAAACGTCTTGAAAATGGCAATCTACTTAGGTCAATAAGAGGGTAACTTCTTATTAACTTAACCTAAGATTTCCTTCATGCAATTCTATAAACTGAGAAAGCTTTGCATTTTCTCGCTTGTAGCGCCTAAAGGCCTAGAGACTACAGACCATTTTTAATAGAGTATTTTCCATTATTTTCTTAATATTATTTTTTGCCTTTGGAAACACATAGATATACTTCATATTTCAACCAAGACCACTTTTTGTGCAGCAAAATTTCCTATTTATGGCCGAGAAGATCTATTCACAGTAGACATCGTAAAGCATTTTTTCAGCTTTTGCATATAAAGCTAAAAGCGCATCTTCTCCAATGTCAATCGTGGCATACTGGGCAGCTTCTTTCCAGGTCTTTTTTTTCAGATATTGTCAAGACAATTAAGTTAATGTCAAGGTGCATACCATCAAACATTATTAGGGCAGTCGACCCGAAATAATTTGGGATAGAGAGAAGAATCCTATCTAAAATCAACTGTGGCCATGACGTATGCTCCTTCGTCAGCGCCATACGTAAGCCCCAACGATATTGCAGCGAATCCTACATTCTGCATACAGGAAGCGAACAGTCAGACTTATTTATACAAATTGACACAAGTTTATAGAAACTGAAGCGCTAATGATATGAACCATTTATAGAGTGGGAGATATAATCGAGATTCGCGCTTCGTGCCGATCGATCGGCGATCAATTTTTACGAAAGAAAACATTGTCACACTCCAACACGTTTTCTTAGTTTATTAGAATCGTTTCCCGTTCTTTATTAGTTTTTGAAACATGTCAAATGAAAGAATGCTCTTTGGATGGGCGTGGCGTTATATTTGAAGTATTTTTAGCACCATCAATAGAGGTTATTTTACGAGTATTAACAGTGTTTAATACATACCACAGTGTCAGTTTAAGACACGTGCGTAATCACCTCTTGATATATTAATTGGGCTGTAAAGTTAATAGTTTAGGTTCGATAAATAACGTTTTATTACCCTAAAGATGCTTTAATAGGAACTTTATTGGCTTATAATCATGATTGCCTACTTCAAACAGGTTCATTTTTCTGTAAAATTAACGCTAGTTGGAGGAATGTTGACTTTTTATGTATTTCTCATTTCAACAAATGTTTACGGAGACAGTAAATTAATTTGAAATAAATGTATTTTTTTGAGGGCGCGGTGGTGTTGGCCCTCTGGTGAAGGAAAAACATAATTTAAAAACCCGCAGCCCCGCATGGTGGTAGGACACTGTCTAGTGACCACCTAGCTAGCTACCACCCTCAAGTTAGAAAATCTGTCGACAAACATCTAATGTGTTCCGGCAGCTATCCTTGAGAGCCAGTTCCCATTCTAGGCCTAGCGTGCTACCATACTCGACCGCATTATCACTTACCGGGTAACATAAATATGATATATATAATAGGTGAGATAGTATCAAACGCTAGCCTATATGATATAAACATAATAAAAAAATAAACTTACAAGTTGTTTTGATATAACATATTTCTAAATCGTATTTATAGTTTTTTACATTACTTTTTATTTAAAAAATAAGTAAATGCAAAGGTCAAAATGTGAGTGAAGTAATTATTCAAAATTCATAATGACTTCAACATATACATAAAAGTAAAACTTTGACTTAAATAGGTCCATAGATTGGTAAACAGATAAAAAAATGTAGATTGAGATGTACTTACCTATCTGAAAATAAGGGTGACGATTCAATAAAAAAACATTAACCTGAACTTCATTACATAAAGCAATTTTCAGCTCTACTTTGTACTCATTACCCTTACGTCATCTATCTTACCGCTTATCGAATTCGATTCCTCAGATAAATCTTAATGTTTACAATATCATCAAAATGGAATGCTATTTATATCAAATGCATCGGTTCATTAGTCCATCGAACACCAAAAGGCTCATTCCTTTTTAGGTGTGAGCAAGAAGTGCGATTATAGCATTAACAAATCGGCCAGATTCTTGACTGCAGCAGGTGAAACTGAACACAACACCGGATTAAAAGCGAACACTTGAGCTTATAAAGTGGTTCATCTGCAGGAAATTCCTTTGATGATTTTATTCACAACAATCCAAATGAAAATATAAGCGACGTCACCTTCAGGTATTCTAAACTTTTGGGTGTTGATGTTACAACTATATTTCGTATATGTAATTAGTTTGGGTTTATTTCGACTTTATAATTTTTACCTATGTCTACATTTTGCATATCACTATAATTTAAGTGTTTGTAGAATATTCAATCCTATGAATCATATGTGTATTTCATGTAGGTAAATTGCACTTCGACGTTTCACCGTTTCAACCGACTTGCAAAAAGAAGGAGGTTATCAATTCGTCTGTATGTTTTTAGGGTACCGAACACAAAGGGTACCAACGGAACCCTATTACTGAGACTCCGCTGTACGTCTGTCTGTCTGTCTGTCTGTCCGTCTGTCACCAGGCTGTATCTCATGAACCGTGATAGTTAGACGGTTGAAATTTTCACAGATGATGTATTTCTGTTGCCGCTATAACAACAAATACTTTTTTGAATAATATATATATATATATATACAATATATATATATATACAAATACTTTACGAACAGAACAAAGTTAAAAATTAAAGAAAAGTTAAAAAAAAGTTTTTTACGATAGCACCGCGCCATCTAGTTAGCATCAAAGATGGCGCTATCGTATTTACCTTAATCTGAATCTCGAAAGCGGCTTCAACGACTAAATAAAATGTAGTATACAGGGGATTTCGGGGGCGATACGTCGATCTAAAATGACTCCAAGTATTTTCAGAAAATGTTGTTTTATTTGTGTTTTCAATAATCAACTTTATTGATAATCAACTTAAAAAATGACTCTTCCCGACATCTATTGGCGAGTAGAAGTACTGTGTCGGTAAAGCAGTTAGTTACCCTCAATTAACAAAAATAGTATTATTATTCGTCAATAGATGTCGGGAAGAGTCATATTTGACTTTTTAAGTGTCAAAAAATACCGAGCGAAGCTCGGTCAACCAGATATTTAATAATATTAATTACTAAAATTACTATTACTAGTAGATAATACTATTCTACCTTTGTGTTAACGTTTACTTAGTTGGTGTTAGAAGTTCGTTAGAAATTCGATAGATGGCGTTCGGAACCCTCCGTGTGCGGGACAAAAGTCTGACTCGCACTTGGCCAGTTTATTTATTTTATTGGCGAAAATGGCGGTGTAACCATTTCGGAATTATGGCGTAGCTAAATGCTAAATACTACAGACCGGTGATGGGCAGAAGCGTCACAGGTGAGAGAAGCTACGTCCTACGATCGCCAACCCGCCTGCTCAACGTGGCGTCGGCATGTCCTTCCCAAGGATAAAAGAAAGATGAAAGGTTACAATATGCCGCGGTCCCCACTTCTTGGCCTGCTATTTTTGACCACGGTGGCGGTTACCGTAACGGCAGGACAGGGTTGTTAAGAATCCCCGGGCTACGGTAGGCCACCAAAACAAACGACCCTCGCAACGTACAATGTACGCACGATTCGGCGGGACGATCATCTGGTGCAGCTGGAGGAGGAGCTGTAACACGGTACAAGATGGCACATCCTGGGGTTATGTGAAGTCCGAAGACAGGGAGAGTACACCTTAGAATCGGGCTATCTTAAATGTACTACAGAGAAGGAGATCTAGGCCATCCCAAGGCGGCGTCGGGTTTTTGGTCAACAAGGTGCTCAGTGACAACGTTGTAGAAATCTCCAGTGTGTCGACCAGAGTAGCGCACCTCATAATTAAGTTAACCGAGAGGTACAGCATCAAAAAATCAAAGTTTACGCACCGACCTCGACACACTTGGATGATGAGGTGGAGAGCATGTTTGAAGATATCTCTAGAGCTTTCCACACCACCTACAAGGATCACTACAACGTTGTCATGGGAGACTTTAAGTGCAGACTTGCAGTGAATCGACAATAGGATCACACGGATTCGGAAGTAGGAATCACAGGGGTCAAATGCTCGTCAATTTCCTCGAGAAAGACCGAGATCATTACGGATAAACGGAGCATATTCAGAGACGTCTCCGTGATCACTAGGTTTAATACTGGAAGTAATCACTGACCTGTACGAGGCTTCCTGGATATTGACTTAAAAGACTGAGAGATTCCGATTGTTGCAGTCCACGCTCTGACCGAACCTACTCCAAACCGCTGTTGGCTCCGAATCATTCCAATTTAAATTGAAAAATCGATTTGCTGCCTTGGAAACCACAGATGACGTAGACCAGAAACTTAAAGAAGTGATGGAAATCCTCAGGGATAAAGGGACAAAGTTTTGCGAGAGCAAGCGTACGGGCAAAGTCTAAACTTTCGGCACAAACACTTCGGCTAATAGAAGAGAGACAAATAGGCCCTTTGTCAGCTTTGTGAACTGACCAGGTGCGCAACAAAACCATAATGACGCTGGTACGGTGCGTTCTTGTTTAAGACGCTGGACTGGTAAGATTGTGGCATTAATATCAACGGCAAGTGCATCTCTCACTTACGATTCTTAGATGGCATCGTCATGACGGCAATATCTGCCATAAGGCAGAGACGCTGCAGGACTTTCAATTTGAAAATAAAGCTGTATTATGGTTGGTACTTTCTACCACAGACAATATTTTCAGGCAGCAACGCCATTCATACGCCAGGCTGGGTACTTGTGGGACTACCTGGTCCAAAGGATGTTGAATTGCATAGCTGATTCTCCTCGTCGCATCGGTCTCCGGAAGAATTTGGATAAAGCCAAGTCAAGTCATGTACAATGAGCACGTTGTTCCGGAACCGATTGCCTTAAATGGAATCCCACACGAATCTGTTACACAGTATGTTTACCTAGTGCAGACGCTCCAACTAGCCAAATAAAACTTCAAGAAGGAAATCCAGAGAAGAATTCAGCTAGGCTGGGCAGCATTCGGAAAACTCCGTCAAGTCTTCTCGTCGCCGATACCGCAGTGTATAAAGACAAGAGTCTTTAACCAGTGCGTCCTACCGTGTTGACATACGGAGCCGAGACGTGGACAGTCACAGTTCGACTGGTCCATCAATTTAAAATTGCTCAGCGAGCTATGAAAAGAGCCATATACATATTATGCTCGATATTTCTCTGCGGGATCGAATCTGGAACGAAGTAATTCGCCATAGAACTAAAGTTATCGACATAGCTCAACGGATTAGCAAACTGAAGTGGCAGAGAGCTGGTCATATCTTCCGCAGGACAGATAACCATTGGGGTAGACTTGTCCTAGAGTGAAGACCGCAAATCAGCAAACGTAGCGTACGAGTAGGACGTCCTGTGACCAAATGGAGCGACGACATACGCAAAGATGTGGGCAGTGACTGGAAAAGAAGAGCGGAATGTCGGGCTCAGTGGCGCATCTTGGGAGAGGTCTACGTCCAGCAGTAGACTTACACCGGCTGATGATGATAATGATGATTATTTTATTTAGTTTTTATCCATATTTATTGTTTATTATTATTGCTTACTTTTATTATTATTACATTATTATTGCCTCGTCAGTGTCAGTTGACTAGGCCAAAAATGCTTTTTTCCGGATGTTAGTCTGTCTGTTCTTGTCTACAAGTCGCATTTTCCAACCGATTTTGACGAAAATTAGCACACGAGTTCCTTGATCAATTTAAGAATTTTTGTTCATCGCGTTTTTATGATTGGGGAAAATAGGGAGGAAAAGAAAGACATTTTTCTGTAGCGTTATTTATCGACGGATTTCAGTCATATTGGAGAGGACTTAAATTTTCAGAAGATGGTGCGATAAAAAAAATGGAAAGAGTGAAGGGGGGAAAAGTGGCAAAGTTTGCTGTAGCGTTATTTATCGACAGATTTTTATCAAATTTGAGAGGGTAGAGAGGGTAAGGACTTCACTCTACATAAGGACTTGCGGAAAAAAAAAATTCCAAAACGGGGGAGTAAAGGGGGAAAAGGGGTGAAGGGTGCTGTAGCGTTATATAGACGGGTTTCAATTTATTAATATTTTTCGGATAATGTTTACCGTTGTTTAAAAACCGTGTGTTAACAAACCCTTAGACACCAGATTCAAACTCGTAGGACCAAGGGAACGCAAGTAATTGCTAAAACTGAAATCCCTATTTTTTTATTTTATTTACGGTTATTCCATGAGTATAATATGGGCACACCCCAGGTCTACTGTTCAGACAGAACTATTAGTGTTATAAAAACGTTTTTAACTCTGTAACTATGTCGGTTAGTTACCTAATCGCGCCTAAACAGACGATCCGATGTTACTGAAATTTAATAAGGCGATACTTAATAGCATGAGGATAAACATAGGTTACTAAATTATTGTTGTACGTGAACGAAGTCACGGGCATCAGCTAGTTAAATATAAACTAATAAACAGATAATAACACTATTCATATTTGCGTTCATAAATTTAATTAACGTAAGCTAGCATTCTACGAAAATCAGTGACAAAGGATCAATCGGTTGGCAACCACTGGCGCGTGAAACGAGTTATACACGGCGCGGCGCCCGTGCCGATATAGAATGTGTGATCGACTATAATTTTTGTGTTACTAGTCACAATGCCCACTAAGCTATTGGCTGCGATTGGCTCGTGCACTGCTTTGTTGTTCTACAGATCTACGTAGATCTTTCAAATGAGATTAAAGAGAAAACTGACTTTTTAAAATAGGTACGTTATACACACGTTACGTGTGTCATACGTAAGTTCGCAGTAGTCTAATTTTATTTTTCTTAATAATTATCAATATATATTATTTATTAATTCTTAACCTGAATGGTCTATGTTACGGACAAATCGTGTGACCATCCATAGTGCTCATAGTTATAATGTTGCGTGAGTACTTTATCCGGTCAGAAAATCATTGCGTAAAGCTCGCTCAAACATTATCTGGGAGTACTAGGGTGGCAATCACGGGTGGCAATAGACAAAATTGAAAGACTCAAGCATTTAGCGCGAAATTTGACAATGTACGGCCTATGGTGGATATCTTGTCTTCTAGCACAATGAGATTTGCTTAGGACATGCTTATAAGTACCGCTAAGGAATCTATTTCATTGTCTCTGCAGAATTCCAACTGCACAAATGAATAAATGCAAAAGTAGATGCAAAAATAATGTAACAAAATAATTAAAATAAATAAATAATGAGGCAATTAAAATGATAAAAATTATAATGGCGAGTTACTGCATTTTTTTGTTTTAAATAACAAAACGTAATGTTATTTGTAGGTAATCCTAACCTCAGTTGATCCAATTGAGTGGCATCTATGATAACTATAAGTATGCGAATCGAACAACATCAAAAAATTCTCAAAATATAGTAAAATATAATAGATAGTTTCTTTAGAACGTTTAACTAGCTACACGAAAGAGGTATCTATTGTTATGGTTCTTTGTCAAAAATCCATCCCTTATATTAGCTGATGATAATGCTTACAACTGTAGGCCAGTCGGCCAGCTTACATTATGATAAAAATAAACGAAACCGTCTTAACGACGCTATCATGATCAAGATCTGAAGTGCCTACATCTGAATTTATACATATTATTTCTTAAAACCTTGATCTATTCCCGTGCATTATAATTTATTTTTACCTATCAGTTCCACTCGCAGAATATTCATCAATACTGACCAAAGTTTATTTTGGCCATAACACCTCATAATTCATTCGATGATCGATCAAACACGTTCATCGTAATTTTATTATCAAAGCTAGAAAAACACTTGTGATTTATTGATATTTTTATGTGCGGCTTGGGAGTCAAAACACACAGGAGAATGAGTTGTTTCCTGTCTCGGTAATTTTGTCTTTCGTCGAATTTTGAGATTAATAAAATGAAGCGACATTTTTGTGGCGTGTTAAGACGTTTTGTTCCAGTATAATAGTTAAAATAAATTGTAAGCCAATATGAGCCAGCATATGGTTTTCCCCATTTTTAACCGACTTCACAAAAAAGGAGGAGTTTCTCAATTCGATTGTTTTTTTAAAATGTTTGTTACTTTAGAACTCCGCCAAATCTTAACCGATTTGAAATAATCTGTTTTTGTTTGAGAGAATATGCTTCCCGTTTGGTCCCATTCAATTTTATCGATATCTGACATTTCTCTCCGGAGATATTGAGATAAACAATATAAGCAAATTTTTATACTTTGATGTTATGCTGGCTATGTCTATGACTACGTATGACATACGTATGACTGGCTACTTTAACTATCGCGGCAGGTGAAGTCGGTTTTTTTATTTTCTAAACGATCCTAAATTATTAGTATTCTATTAGTAATATTAGGAGGGAAATAAATTAGAAGTGAAAATATTCCTTAAACACAAGTTCTTATAAAGTTAAGTTAAGTTCATAAGTTCTTTATACATATTTTTTGTGTAATGAAAAGTACAAATAACTAGCTAGCTAGACTAGCCCAAATTTGACTGTCCTTTCATTTATCCTTACCCAGTTCCAGTCCCTACGATACGATGGTGAAGCCATGATGGCTTCATCATCAGATCAGGTCGATGGTACCCTTTTTAACCAATTTCTCAAAAAAGGAGGAGGTTCTCAATTCGATTGTATTGTTTTTGTTTGATTATGCCTTTTGTTTGGTCCCATTCAAATGTTATCGAGATCTGACAATCATCTCCGGAGATATGGAGATAAACAATATAAACAAATTTGTATACTTTGCTGACATGATTATGACTACTGGATACTTTTACTATCGCTGCATGTGAAGTCGGTTTTTTCGTTTTGTACGATCATAAATTATATTATTACAATATCACCAAAGATACGCAAGTTTATCAATTTTGAGTCTAATCAAACATCAAGATCAACGCGCTGCTTCTCGCTGCGCCGTGCGAAACCAAAAGCATCGTCACGTCGCGTCGCGTCGCATTGCGGTGTGAACTAACCCTTAGTAGGTTTTCCAGCGCCTCTTCTTTCCGCATAATTTATAGGCAGAAAATAATTAAAACGAAATTTATAAATAAGTCCGTGTACATTCCGGTAGTTATAAACTACCGTTAACTATCTAAAAAATGCTAACTGGTACGTTAATATGTTTATGTATACAAACAGTTATGTTTTGAAGCGTTAATAAATTTTATGATATGCAGAAGTTTCATGCGAATCTCCTCACATCTTATTAAAATTATTAGTCGATCCGGAACCGACGTGTGGATTCATTGCGAATTTGCGCTATTTACAAATAAATTGAAATGGGCTGCAAACGCCAGCGCATTTTTAATGCCAGCCAGACAAGCATTTGACTCAAACGCAGTGACGAGAGTACATTCTAATATGTAATCTTGCTTGTCTGAAAATGGAAGACTTGAGATGTAACTTGAATATTTGTAACACAACACATAATACATAATAATAGATTATAAAATTAAGATTTATTATTTCAATGAAAATAATTTTCAACGGAATTAACACGAATTAATATAAACAGCCAGCTTACAAATAAGTAAATATGCGGGAATAGACCAAAGGCTAAGACACCAGCCTGGCTATCGAGAGGTCGTGAGTTCGATCGCCACCCCTTGCGCTATTGACGTGAACCCACTCCAGACTTAAGATTATTTAGCTTAGTTGGAGATAAAAGACTACTAGTAATGCGCAGTCCACATTGCTAGTAAGCTTTTAAAAATGCTACAACCGCGGTACCGCCACTTTGTAGAAGGAGTAAATAGGAGTTTTTTTCGGATTTTGCAAAGTAGGTCCAGTCCATCCAGTGAAATTTTAACATTTTTATGGCACAAGATAACAGGCACAGTGCAGTAATGTGCATTAAGCATGCTCTTGTATATGAAATTGGTAGACGTCATCGCTTACCATTAGTCGAGCGTGGTGCTTGTCCTGTTACCTTATATCATAAAAAAAATATTGTGAGAGGAAATCAGCGCATCTCTGCAATATTTATTATCAATTAAATAACATCCTCTAATAAAAATAATTGGATATTAGTCAGTAACGTGTTGATAGTTTCTGAATCACCGATGTCAATGGAGTGGAATGCATGAATTTGGCACAGACTCCAGAGTTCCTCCCGCAGGTGATGTCTGTAGCCAAGGGTGACGATGTAAGCTGGTTTAGTATTTGCTACCTGTTGTTATCGTGACAGGTGATAGTTTAGTGAAATTGTTAGTGGCGGGTTCTATGTTTGTCATTATTATTAGTACCAATATTTGTAATATACAATGTGAAGATTCAAATATAACTAACTATCGGATATTTAACTATAGGATAGCCCACAGAATACACAGAAAAATATTTCGTCTGTTCTGTAGAATAGCCCGCAAACCAAAGACTTGTAATCGGCCGATAGTTTGGTCAGGCTTGCGGCCGACTCGGCTGACTAAAGGTACGGCTGATCCGCAGCGGTTTGCTCGTACCTTAAATAATCTTCTAGAGGATGCAACGCTAGAGCGCCTTATTTTATTCTTACTTGTACTTGTATTTTTTTTACAAGATAGGATAACGTTTGACCACTATTTCAACTGATGTTAAGTGACGC
The DNA here is from genome assembly GCA_954871355.1 of Cabera pusaria. Taxonomy (NCBI): domain Eukaryota; kingdom Metazoa; phylum Arthropoda; class Insecta; order Lepidoptera; family Geometridae; genus Cabera; species Cabera pusaria. The sequence goes on from OX940901.1 coordinate 14,369,689, forward strand.
TGTGGTTGACGAAATAGTTCGCTTACCTACAAGACCCTTGTTTGCTCGTATCGTGCGTGGCCTGAGTGTTGTCCTGCTTTTAAACAGCAGTTATACGACAAAATATAGTTTATAGATTTTATAGATTAATTTTATTAAATTAAACTGTTATAATGGAGAAGTAACCTAAATTTTGGGGAAATGTAAATTAATAAAGTTTTTGGAAACCAAATGACTGCAGAAGTGCCGTATAGTCCCCTTTTAAAGGCATTTGGCTAAAGATAAACTTCAAAGAAAAAAACAGAATCGCACTCGTTACCCGACTTTGCGTAAAATGAGAGCATATAAATTTCCATATGTGTAATGCTAAAAAGTTTTACCTAACTAATATATTACGCGACTAATATATGACTAATATATGACGCGATGGTAATAAAATTATTATTTTCAAGTCATTTGAGTTCCAACATGGAATTCGGAATAGAAATTCCACGTAGAAAACAACTACAGCACGCTATAAACACACATGTTACATAATTTATTGAGATGAAAACAGATTGTGATTTGTATTTCCGGTATACGTTTTGGTAAACATATCTCAATGTTCGACTTTAACGATGGATCATAAAATTATTATTTACGGGAAATTAGAGGCATACCGCCGGTTTGTAATTTGGCTTTGGAGTTCATATGAATTCTTGAATTACGAGTCGAAAATTTATTTGATATTTTTAAAAACGGGTTGAGACAATTACCGGTATGGATTGCAAAAATATCGGTTGTCCTCGTCTTTGGTTGCTATGACAACTAATAATAAATACATCCTCAGTTAAAATGACAAGTGTATACCTATATAATTATTATATATATATATCGACGGGTTCCGGGCTATTTGTATTAACCGACATTTTTGAAACTTTACACCAGAGCAGTTTAAAGTTTCGATTTTTGGAAAAAAATATATAACCTTAGCAAATCGCATCATTTTTTTTAAAAGAACAAAAGAAAGAAAAAGAAAAGAAGATATTACTGTTTTATAACATATTCCCCATAATCGGATTAATATTTTTTTCTAATATACCTATTTTTAACGAAAATAAATGTCGCTTAATACAAAATGACCAAAATTTAACTTTTTTTTGTTTCAGGCTAAATGACTTAACCGCCTATGATTAATGTTTCTTATTCCAGGCTAAATGAATGAACCGCCTAGGTTTATTATTTATTGGTCCAAGCTAAATGACTTAACCGCCTAGGCATGAAAATAATGGCTCTAAGCGAAGTGCTTTAATCAAATAATTGGTCATATTTCAAACCTAAGCTAATTGATTTAAATACTATATCTTAAACTTATTAATGTACGGCTAATTAATTTGTGCGACTGGTTTTTTTTAAATAAATTCTATTATATTTATAAGGTAAAGCTGACTGTATTTAGCGACACTGGATAAGAATTTAACAAAGAGGCTTATTGTATGAAGCGACATTCTTATATATTTATAAGGTCAGGCTAAATGCTTTAACGTACGTTGCCTGTTAGTAGTTGCTCCAGGAAAAATAGTTTATACGACTGTCTGGTATTTGGCAGTGAGCTTAAGTACCTAATCACAGTTCTACCCACAGTTCCTAAATTTGTCAATATTTTGTGTCCTTCATACATTGCAGTCCAAAATGGGCCCAATAATTTTGTTGACATAAAAGTGCTCCGATCGTCACCAAACCCAAGCTCAAACGACGCAGAAAAATTTGCTGATTCCAAACATAATGTTCCTAAATGTATAAAAGTCATATAAAAAAGTCACATATTATAAAAGTAAATTCCAAAAATGTATAAAAGTCTATATCGCCCAGAGTGTCGCTTAATACAATTAGCCCGGAACCCGTCGATATATATATGTAATAAAAATAAATACATATATTTAACAGAATATTTATAATCCGAATCTCGGAAACGGCTTCAACGATTGTCATGAAATTTTGTATGCAGGGGATTTTGAAGGCGATAAATCGATCTAGCTCGGTTTAATTTTTAGAAAACGTCATTTTTTATGTGTTTTAGACAATGAAAAACTGCTACAGTACAATATAATTAGAATACGAAGGTAAATTTCGCCACTATCTACAACGTTATGATAGCTTGGAGGGAAATTAGGCGGTCCTGAAACTAGAGAACCTTGGTTCGAGTCCAGATGAGATGATTTATTTTTCCTAATTTTTTTCAAGCTCCTTCTTTTGTGAGAAAACCATTACTTATTGGGAGCCAAAAAGTTCCGAAAAACACGATTTACAAAAATAAAAAAATAACGAGGTAACCTACTAAGCTAAGCATCCAGGTACTTACGATTTATATATAATAAGTACTTAAATTCCAATTTTAATACTTTATTACTATTTAACCGGTAAACTACTCACGTGATAAGGTCGAAGTAGATATATACGCGACCGGTTTCAGAGTGATCCACACTCCTTCATCAACTTCGACCTTATCACGTGAGTAGTTTACCGGTTAAATAGTAATAATAGATTATACTCACGATACGTTTAATAAAATTAAATTAAATACTTGTTATAATATTATATCTGTTATATAATAATCTGTTCATTGAGACCATTCCAATGAGCCTAAACTCGACATCCGTGTTGTAAGTTTATGAGGAGTTCAGTTACGTAGTACTATTAATTATTCTGTGGTTTAGTATTCTGCAGATTCCAGGAGAAGTCTCAGCACCAGGTTACCACGCCATCATCAATGCTACCATGTTTTTACAATATTGTTGAAGCAAGAGAATACTGAATTTCAAAGTGATCAGACCTATGAAAGCTTATTTCATAGAGTCACAAACTAGAAAAAAGCTCTATGGGTGAACGGCTTTTCATGAATCAAAGCTAAGAATACTCTCGATTAAGATCATCATAAAAAAATCTAAATCAAAATCGGTTCATCTGTTCAGGCACTACGATGCTACAAAGAGACACATTCACAAATACACACGTCAAACTTATAACACCCCTTCTTTTTGGGTCTGGGGTTGAAAATCTAGCTTAATACCATCTTCAAATTCCAGACAAGCATGATACTATCAAACTGCAGCGCCAATAAACATCCAGGTGAGACAGTGGTCAAATCCTTGTCAGTTTGAAATAATAATAAAAAATAACAAAACAATATATTTTCATGTTCACATGACGTGAAATTGACTTACATATTAGTCGAAGTCACACAATTTTAAAGTAGGTAGACATATCGTTGAGCCTTAAGGGGTATTGAAAAATCTTTAAATAATTTCATATGGCATCTACACCTAACTCACCTATATGATTTGCGGCTTGAGGTCAGATCGGGAAAACTGCCTTATTATTCGTAGTCTCTGGAGTGACTTCATGTATAAAACAAATCTCATTTTAGCAGAAGACCTCACCGAAGCTAACCTTATAACTATTATTGCTCTAAGTTTAGCAAGTAGTTTCACGGTTCTGGGCACTCAATCTGATCATTATTAGAAGTTATGACACAAAGATTTTTCATTTTCACGGACCATCATTGCAGGCAACTGTTACGACATAGAAAAAGCTTAACATATTTTTTATTTTCTACAACTCTGGCTGACATACTAATTAGCGCAATGAATTATTTTTGTGAGGTGTTCATGTTCATGTCTGAATTCCAGACAAGACAATAAATAAGGACAATGAGACTAATACTTAAGAAACCTTGTAATCGACTGTAAAAGTATTTCTATTTGTGTTCTAGCCGTTGTCACAGTGGTGACCGATGGTTTTTAAATTTTCCGCGATGAAAATAGGGAAAGCGTAACATCGTTGTAAGATTTTTGGAACATATCCAAAAATAATGATAAAAAATCAAGTAAAATAGCAGTGATATGCATCGTTCTACTGGATATATAATTTCTTTAATCAATAAATATCTCAAAGTCCATTAAGTAGTTTTTTTTTATATGTGACAGGCTAGCGTTTGACCACTTGGTGGTGAGCGATGATGTAGTTCTAGATACATTTATATTCAAGGGTTAAAATAAAAACAGAACATCTTACTTACTTCACTTATATCATTGTATTCATAATACCAATAATGTAACAGAGAACTATTAATAACTATTCTGAAATAAGCGAAATATTAATAACTATTCTTAACTTAATCCGAGATGTAATGTGTAATTCTGTTAATATCTCCTTTGATATTTTCGTCGTCACCATCGAAATTGTCAGGTATAACATGCATAATGTATTTGTACATTGTATTAGTAGAATCTATACCATTATCTGGTTTTTCTGTAATAGGAACTACTTTTAAAAACTCTTCACCGCTATACTCCTTCAATACACCAATGTATTCACTACTACTTGCATCTTTTGTATTTTTAGTTCTGTATTTGTCATAACCAGTATTCATAGAAGGATCTTTATTTACTTTGTCTTTAAATACCTTCACAAATTTTACATCGTCTACATTGTTAATAGCTATATCATTGTCGTCTTTTAGGATTCCAAAGAATTTTGTGTTTTCTGCATCTTTTGTGTCTTTTGTTATGACTTTATCATATATATATGGTGGAAAAGCTTTCGGTGCATCTAAATTTGATTTACCTTTATACATTTGGAACAAATCTACATCTCCTATATCTTCTACAATGACATTATTTTCATTATCTATTTGATAAGTTGACATTTCTTCAGGTGATTCCGTAGTTTTCGTGTATTTATATATTTTAAAAACTTCCATTTTGCCTAAATTTTTCAAATCGTTTATTTTCTTATCGAATTTGTTTTTATTTATAATCTTTTTTTGCGAAACTTTTTCACCTTCCTCAACGTCGATGGATTCTTGTGCTGCTTTTCGGGCAGCTTTGAACATTTTTTTGTATTCTGGTTTTACTATTTTAGGGCGCATTGCTTTGTAATCAAAACTTTCATTTTCTTTGCTAGTGCCGGAGTTTGATAAGTTTAGGTTAAATTTAACTGATGAATCGTCTTTTTGCATTTGCTCATCGGCCTCTAAGCTGTGTTCAACATCATAGTAAAAATTGTTAGTAAGTACATTATCAAAATTATTATAAGGAATCATATTGTTATTTAACAACACTTTTTCTGTGATAGTATTATCAGTTTTTGTCATGATCGGTTCTTCCGTTGCCTTATTTTCATACAATGTCTTATAGTCTACTCTGTTAGAAGAATAGTCTGAAGATTGATATTGGGTACGTGCTGGTTTATAGTAGTTTGTGGGTTGCTGTTTCTGAGAAGAGTCATCATAACTAGCTTTTAAACTTTGTCCATCACTCGTTAAAAAGTTGTCGTTTTGGACATTGTCATAGTAATTTACATCTTGGTTACCAAAATATTGGTTATTTCCGTTAAAAACTGTATCATCCTGCCCAATTTGTTTTATTTTGGAACTATAATCATAAGGTTTGTTGCCGTTGCTGTAAGAATTTGGTTTTGAAGGTGGGCCATTAGGTTTATTATCATACCATGATTTTGTAACACGATCAGCACCGTAATTGCTAACTTTACTAATGCCTTTGTGAGTTACAATAAAATCTTTTATTAAAGCATTTGGAAGATCCAACAGTATTCTATCCTCCATCACAAGATCCAATGGGTACAAAGGCGATAGTGCTGCTGTATTAGGTTCCATGCTTGATGTGGAGTAAGTTCCTCCCGTGCATAATTTCAGATATGGTGCAACAAAAACAAATAATTGAAGTGGAAGACCTTCGGGAATACCTCTAGGTATAGTTAGCCTTTCCGGAAAACCAATTTGGGATTCAATCATATTTAAAGGCAACGAATCTAACCCGAATTCAGCATTTTCTACTTTCTTTTGCAGACTTTTCAGTGATAGAAAATCTGGTGCAAAGTTTTTCATATCATTTGAAGATCTTGTTATAACATTTGATCCTTTTTTCAAATCAACATCAAAGAAATCAAGTAGAGTGAATAAGTTTTTCATTTTAGCAAATTCACCTGGCATCATTTTTGGTCCAAGATAAATCTTTACTAAACCTCTCTGAGTCACAAGTGAAGATATATTAAGTTTCATCGTAAAGGGTTTATGGCCGAGTCTAGGTTGTCCAATCTTTACCTGGAAAGTTGTATCACCGTTGCCAATTTTTAGAGCTTCTGTAATATCAAACTCAAAGTAGTCAAAGTTTGTCGTGACTTTTTTCACGTCCAAACTCATAATTTCAACTCCAGGGAAATAAAGCTCGTTCTTTGAGTAAGGTGGCAGCATTTTAAGTGATTTATCTATTAAGTTGACAATATTTTTGTACAGTTTCCAAATCATAGGATCCCGCAATGAAGTCATGTAATGTTCAAATATTGTCGGATGTCTGAAAATATAAACAAATTTATCATAAACACTCGGAAGATTGCCATTGCATATAATTCAATCAAATATCCAATTACCCGTTGTTGATAAGAGCTTTGCCAAGGAGTTGTCGTGCCAAGATATCATAGCTTCTCTCACCAGTTACAAGGATTTCTATTAAGTGATTCAATATTTGTGTCTTGTTATATCCTCCCTCTCGCTGAAACAATGAATACTTGTAAGAAATATTATTTTTTCCACCAGTTTAAATTAAATTCGAATAATATAAATACTTCAATGATAATATCTTACCATGTGACTGACAACGGTTGCAATATTAGTTTCAATCGTTTGCAACAAAACTTTATCTTCGTTTTCTGGCAATTGTACAGATGATGTTCTATGAATAAACTCGTTTCCATTCGAATAAACTAGCATCGGATCATAAGGTGCATCAGACAAAGAATCCCAGTTGAGATTATCTTGCTCAGGCATTCCATTGGAATACCTCTCTAAATTATATCTAGCTACCAACTGCTTCATCGTGTGATACATTTGCTCGCCATATCGACTATTAATATCGACGTTTTGGTTGATCCACGGAGCGAGCTTTAACATTCTCAAGAAGTAAAAGGAATTCAGACCGATATCTTCGCGGAAATAGGCCAGTTTAGATTCGTCATCGTTGTCATAGAAGTTGGCAGTGTAATTGGCATCCAGTGTGTATGCGTTACCTTCGTTGCGCACACCTTCAGACGGCGTGAATTCTTCGCCAGCGAGTAATGACGACCCTTGGATTATAATATCTTTCCTAATAAAATAGTTTGGCAGCAATTCGTAAGGCGGAGGTAGAGTTAATTTCTCTGTGTCTCTGCGATTTTCCAATGCCAGATAAATGAGGCTTACGTAAAGCCCGCAGTTAAGGTTTTGTCGGGCCCAAGCTGCAACTTTATAAAAGGTGTTGAAGGATTTCGCATTGCGCATTACTTCAAATACAATGTTGAGTTCATTTGTGTGATCGGCGTTATATTCACTGAAAATTTGGCCTTTAGGAAGAAATCCTTTTCCATTCTTCAGAGTTTGGAACTTTGTAATGACTTCAGGTTCCTAGAAAACACAAATAAGGCAGTATTTTTATAACGTTTAATTTAATAACCTGATTTATCGATGTTTCCTATCTCGCTTTTTACCTAACAAAATTTTTTGTAGAAGAAATTAAGTAACGAACAAAATATTTATCATAAGAACTTCGGCAGTTATGTTATTTACAATAGGGAATATGCATGATTTTTTTAAATATGTTTATTTCACTGAATACATCCATTTAACACAGTAAAAAAATTAAATAATATTGAAAGTGTTCAAATTAAGCTACAAAATATAGTTTTAGCATTGAAAAAATATAAGGTATATAAAACGCTGCCAAATTTTCGCGCGCCTTTGTGACGTCACTGTGCACGACACGGTCTCCACAGATTAAATATTTTTAATAGAAATACTACGTATTCGTACTACAGTGCATACTATATCTATGAAAAAAATTTAATCTGTGGAGACTGTGTGCTGCACTGTGACGTCACTTTCTAATTGACAAGTGGTGATGTGTTTAGCAAATTTAAATTTGCCACGCTTTTTTTGCATTTTTCGTATAATATTTTAGCACATGTAAAAGTATTTTTAACCGACTTCAAAAAAAAGGAGGAGGTTCTCAATTTGTCTGTATGTTCTTTTTTTGTGTATGTTACGCGATTACTCCGTCAATTGTGAACGGATTCAAATGATTTCCGAGGTGGTCCCATTTTAATTTTATCGAGATCTGATTAGTATCTCCAGAGATATGGAGATAAATACCTCAAACATAGGAGAATGTACTGGTTTTAGAAGAAGAGTCCCAAGAAGATTATACACAATGGAGGTTGCTATTGCATATACTTTTGAAGACTAAATAAAGACCGGCAAAGTGGTTGGTACCAAATAGGCTAGACCTCTAAATTGTATGAGCGCTCATATAACTCAGAGGCCTACCTTGATTGGCGTTAACTATGTGTGTATGTATGGGGATACCCTTTAATTGTCAACATTTTATATTTTTTGGAATTTTTCCTTTATTTGTGCTATAAGCTTACCAAATTTTATGATTCTAGGTCAACGGGAAGTACCTTATAGGTTTTCGACCCAAAACCTATAGGGTACTTCCGGTTGACCTAGAATTGTCAATTTTGGCCAAAAGCAAGGTCTTACAGCACAAGTCAAGGAAAATTCCGAAAAATAAAAAAAGTTGAAAATTAAGGTAAATTTTGGTACTTACAAGTTTTCGCGAAAATCTAAATTTGCAGATATATTTTTATCGTGTTGACTCAGGACCTGGATTTTTATACACCTAATAGGGACTATAAACTTCTGTATCTGGTATAAATTTCAATTTGCTAAGTCTACCCGTTTCTGAGAAAATCGGTGGTTTCACACGGGCAGACGGACAGACAGAAGGACGGACAGACAGACAGACAGACAGACAGATGGACAAGAAAGTGATCTTATAAGGGTTCCTTTTTTTTACCTTTTGAGGTACGGAACCCTAAAAATATGATCTTGAATAATGTTTTTACATCTTTCTTCACGTTGATTTTGGTTTTTGACAGATATTTTTACGGTAACTGTGAGCGATATAGAAACAAAGGTGGGGAGAATTAATATAATAATAATTTGTCTTCACAGGAATGTTCTACCGGGCACAGTCTTGTTAGGGTGCAAAGTTAGTTAAAATTTTTTAACATGACATGACATTTGGCGAAGATGGCGGTCATATCAGTCCCGCGACACTGCATACATAATTAAGTAACTCAGAATTATGAACGTACTTTGTACCAACCAACACTGTAAGAAAAAAATTATAAGCATAATACCACAGATTAAGTAATAGTTACTAAGTAAATAATACTTTCCGTTGTTAGGTTGGCTACACAGTGCTTTCATAATTCGGGTAGGTATCACAATGTAGGGAAGTGCCAACTCTCATAACGTAGTGATAGAGTGATTCAGTAGTATTTGTCGGCCATATTGGCGGCAATTAATGTTAATAATCGCAAATAGTACTTATTCATATTTATTTTGGAATACATCTAGTCCGTGTTATAAAAGTATTTGGAATTATTGTAATAAAATAGACAATTAATTATCGTGTGTGTCAGATGCTTTTATTGCACAGGGCCATTTAGGACATTGTCCTTTGATACCTTGATGACATCATTATGACTAGTGAATATTTTCACTACCGCGGCATATAAAGTCAATTTTTTAGGGTTCCGAACCCAAATTAACACTTTTTGAGACTTTGTTGTCCGTCCGTCCATCCGTCCATCCGTGTGTCTATATGTGCGCCCTTTACAGATCTGTATCTTCTTAACCATAATAGGTACATACTTGAAATTTTCACAAAGTATATTATATCCGTCAGTGTATAACGGCCCAGACACGAAATTTTATAGATACATGTAATTAATTAAAACTTGTTTTGCACTAAATAGGTTAAAATAAATTATTTTACAAAAAAAAACTGACTTCATAACCACAAACAGGCACTCAAAAGCTAAAAATAAATTACTTAATATAATTATTATAAGCGCGACCCACTTATCTATTTGAAGTCGGTGCCAGCCAAGTCTAATAGGTAGTAGATAGATGCTACCTACATGTATCTACCTACTTACTACTGCTACTACGATATACATAGTATCTATCTACTATCCAATAGACTCAATAACGCATCTTGGGAGACGCCTACGTCCATCAGTGGACTGATACAGGCTGATGATGATGATGTTGACGATGATGATCCAATAGACTTGGCTGGCTTATAATAATTATATTAAGTAATTTATTTTTCGCTTTTGAGTGCCTGTTTGTGGTTATGAAGTCGGTTTTATTATTTTTGAAAAATAATGTATATTTATTTAAAAATGTTTAAAATACAACTCCAGAACAATAATGATTCGAAAATAAATGATTTCAAGTAAATTTATACCACATGCATATTCCCTATTGAGTTGATGAATTCCTGAAACATTTTGAGGTAAGAAAATTAAGCTGCAGTTCGTTTTTTTTTCTCAGAATATAATGTTTCAAGTAGTCTGACCACGACTAATAAATTAATATGTAAAGGTTTAATTTATTTTCATTTTTTTTTTCAAAATTCAAATTTCTAGTTTTGGTCTTTGGTACTCGCGCGCAAGCTCACTGCGGCACTTTTGTATATACATAGCGTTTATATAATGTAGCGTCATATATAGCGTCATAGGGTACATAGCGTTTTTTATGACTTTAGGAAACAGGACAAGCAGATAGATCACCTTATATTATCAACGACAAAATTTTTGCGTCACTGAACTACGTCTGTTACCAGAGATTAAAAATAAATTCAATATGTCTTGTAATTTTACAGGAAACTTACCTTCTTAATAAAAAAAAAAACATATGTCATAATCGTAAACATACATTTTGATAGTAGATTTCTTTAAATTGATGATAAGCAAGTGTTTGACCACTAACATTATGGGTAAGAACCCATAATGTTAAGTGATGGTGCGATAAACATCGCACCGTCTTGTTTAGAAAGAAGCTCGCTTGTCTAGAAGATACCTGTTCACTAAAATATCTGACAAAGTAGCGTGTTTGTTTTGCAGTGGTCTTTTGCATGGTGATAGGACACTATCTAATGTCCGACTGGCCAGCTACCACCCTCAAGTTAGGTAATCTGTCGCCAAATATTTAAATGTGTTCCGGCAGCTATCCTTGAGAGCCACTTCCCATTCTACGCCTAGCGTGCTTGCCATCTTCGACCGCATCATCACTTACCAACAGGTGAGATAGTGGTCAAAGGCTAGCCTATAAGATATTTAAAAAAAAGTTCTTTTATAGGTTACATTTAAGCAATAGTAATATTTAGGTCCAGTTTCACCGGTTCCTCATAATGCGTTAGATAGTTATCTGACACATGGCGCAAAAATCTGTCAAATTATTACATACGCTATCAGGAATTCGTGAAACTGGCCCTTAGATAATAATGTTACTCACCATGAAATCAGCAGCATTGATGCTTGCACTAAATTCCTGAGATAGCTTGCATATAAGTGGGTCTTGGCTTGGTTCACAGACATTTTCAAACAAAGGAAGCACCAGCTTTTGTAAATGGATCCATCCTGAAGGAGCTGGAATAGATTTATTTTATTTATATTAGACAGACGTTTAATCTTTATTTTATTATATTTCTTGTACACTAACATTATTCAGATTAACAAGGCTTCTAACCAAAATGTTGACAAAATTAATATTCACGTCGAATTGAGAACCTCCTAGTTTTTTCATCGTTCGTTGACGCTGCATTCAATAATTAAATAATAAATAATCAAAATATCATCATCAATCATATGAAAATAGTTTAAACACCAAAAAAATTTTGGTAGAGGTGTTTATCTCCGTGTCTCTGGATATACATCAGATATTAATTAAAATTTACAAAATAAACCACAAAGGTAAAGAGTAATCAAAACCGGTCCATTATCAGTGACAACTTTAAGGTGTTTATCGCCACATCTCTGGAGATAATCATCAGATCTCAATGAATTTTATAATGGGACTGCGTAGATATACAACTCTTTATTTATAAAAACTCTTTATGGATTACCACAAAAGAGACACAAAGAATCATAATATAATACAGTAAATAATAAGTTTATCAGTAAAATAATCGGCGGTCTTATTGCATAAAGCAATCTCTTCCAAACAACCGTTGCAAGGACTGGATAAATGCTTATATAAACTGACGAAGATCTTTTCTATATAAACAATTTTGCATTGTATGAACTTATTTAAAATTACTTACCTAAATTATTGATACAATACATAAAGACATACGAGTATATACGACAGTAAAAGCTACGTAACAGTATTATAAATATACTACAAACACTGTAACTACAATATACCTTATTTATCGAGAAAAAAAATCAAATCAGTTCACTATTGGCGTAAAAATAGAAGAACATATATACAAAAAAAAACATACCTACAGACGAATTCATAACCTCCTCCATTTTTGGAAGTGGATTAAAAAGAAGATGCAATTCTCAAGTAATGTGCTTAATAGATTGTGAATCTTATTTATTGTCATAACCTAAACTCAGACAAAGGATTCCATTCATGATAAATTGAGATAGATTACAAAAAGAAAAAAATACGATTTTGAATGCCGCGCTAGTCATTTTCAGTAAATTATTTATTAAGTTTATATAACTAAGTTTATTTATTTATATATTTATTTGGCCAACCACTAATAGTTACATTCTTATAAAACTAGCATAACACAATATATTAATGCACTATTTATTAAGGTTAGCATGCAGCTTATCTCCTTATATCTTGATATACTTATTAGATCTCGATAAAATTACAATGGAACTAAACGGGAAACATACTCTCTCAAACAAAAAATATTTTGTAAATAGGTGCCGTGCGAGTCAATTCAGTAGCAAGTTTGAAACGTTTATCGTCATATCTTTAGATATACTTATCAAATCTCGATGAAATTATAAACGTACCCTACCGATTACAAAAAGACTCATTCGAATCAGTTCAGAATTGACGGAGTAATCGCGTAACATACACAAAAAAAAAATTAAAAAAAACATATAGACGAATTGAGAACCATCTCTTTTTTTGTGAAGTTAAATAAAAAAATTATAATAAAAACAATATTACTTACCTAATACTGGCTGTATTTGTGGTGAAGGAGCAATAGGTACTTTTATCAGGTACCCCCAGGTCCCAACAGATAGTGCAAGGAGCACTCCTAACGTCTTCATTTTACAACAATTACTATTTCTCAATAATAAATACCCCAGCCATTTATAAGGCTCACAAATTGTTTTTCAATTAAAATTGATATAATAGTTCAATGTACTCATGTTATTATGAAAGTTAATTATTGCGAAATGTGAAGTAAGATTTGTTTTAGGTGACCGATGATGCATTCATTGCTAGGTCAAATATGAGACACGAGTGTCAAGACTATGCTTGCGGAATTCTGCAAGCAAAGGCAAACCTTTGCTTGCAAAATTCGGATGGCAAAGGATTCCGTTTTGCATCGATTTTTTGGGATCGTCAAAAGCTTGACATTTAAACTCTAACCTGATGTTAAACTTAGGTATAATGAGTTTCACGGCGCTTGCCTTTAACATACTTATTAAGAGCGAACCTGGTAAATGCTTCTAGAGAAAAATTTGTTTCTACGAAAAACCAGGGACTGCTGTACCAATCAATTGCAAATAGAAGTAATGACCCTTCAAAAATCTTAAAGAGGAGATAAAAAGGCTTATATTTATTTTGCGATTAGTTGGTCAAAAAAAAGCAAATGATAGCATAGCATAGGGGCATAGCTACAGCAGCTATACCTTGATTTTTTGTTGAAACAAATTTTGCTCTAGTAGCATTTTTCAGGGAAGAAACAGGGGAATACGTTTGTATGGAAAACTGCACCCCGCGTTCCCTCTTAACTGGCGTCTAAATACCTATATCTCAAGGTATGGACACACCGCAGCGTCCTGTGTGCGCGATCTAGGCGGCGATCAGATAGCGCAGTAGTATTTTTACCGACTGGTTCACACCAAACGCGATCAGAAAACAATTGAAAAGTACTGAGATCGCGCCCGCAGATCGCAGGACGCCGAGGTATGGTCGTACCTTCAAAGATACCAGTAGCAGAACAACCAGTTGCGCAACTAACAAAATGTTTAAAACTCTATGTAGAATATTTTACCCATGTAGGATAATTCTACATAAGAGCTCGATATTCTACATAGGCTCCTTCGCTTACCAAGCGGATAAAATGTAACCATTTAATAGTTGGTAGCAAAGGAGCTTATGTAATTAATTAATTTTTTTTAGGCTGGTTCGACTTTTGTATAAAAGCTGAATCGGTCATATCTTTTGTTTTTTTTTTTAAATTCAGATCAATAGTTATTATTAATAATTATTAAAAGAATAATTATTGATATCTATTATTAATGATATAAGTACAAATTTTTTATCTGCCCCTGGACTAAATAATTTTTTTGACTTTGAGTTCATACATTTTGTTCGCATTTGCGCCTCCACTGGACTATCGTATGATACGTAGGGCTACACAGAATCAGGCTGGGCATTTTCATCCTTGGGTTACCAAGTACGCAATAACCAATCAATCAATACCAATATTATAATGGCGAAATTACAGTTTGTATATCTGTTTGTTTGTTCAAAGTTATATTTGCTGTTTAAAAATGTGCTATATCTCAAAAACTGTTGGCATCTCGTTCAAACCAATTTTCGTTGAAAGTGTTTTTTGAGACCTACAGCATACATTTTTTAAAGATTTTTCACTCTCTTATTTTAAAAGTTAGAGGGGGAGCGTGTCTGCATAACTGGTGCATAATAATTTTGCACCAGTATTATGTATATATATAATCGTAAAAAACATTTATATAATTTTTTTCGATAGATACGCATAAGATACTTTTTAACGCGGCCAAAGCCGCGATGTGCAGCTTGTTAAACATATCTAGGTTTTAGAATAAAAGCTTAGTCATTAAAACCCTAAAAATGTTAAGCATCTACGCTGTATATCTATCTACTTGTATCAAAACTACTCGTATTAACGAGCTTTGAAAATCTACAGACAAAATTGCATTCAATATTATTTGCTCTATATATAAATCAATTAATTATTAGATAATAAAGTCAAGGTTAGTAGCGTAATGAACCACGCTGACATTACGTTATATTAGGCAAAAAGTTATCATCATTGAGTAGGTATTGATAGTGGGACGTTGAACTAGAAAAACTTTATCACAAAAAATATTTGACCGTGTTTCTTTTATATGTAAACAAAATAATTAAGATAGATAGATAGATAAGTAATGCAAAGGGCGGTCTTATCGCTTAAAGTGATTTCTTCCAGACAACCAAGCTGAGAGTAATATTAAGATGGTATAAAACTAAAAATACATTTAAGGTGTTTATCTCCATATCTCTGGAGATGCTCATCCTATTTCGATGAAATTAAAATAAGGAAGTATAAGGGGAGTAGGTATGTAGGTAGGTGCCTTTTAAACAAAAAAATAATTTTCCAAATCGGTCCAGGCACCTTTGAGTAAACGGTAAACATCCATAAAAATCTAACTATTAGATCTTTCTTTTTTGAAGTCGGTTAAAAGTATCTATCTATGCTGATAATAAATTCTATAGCAGTAATGATAAACATTCTGATTTTTGTAGCAAGTCCTTCGATTTTATACCCATGTTTCACACAATTCGAACTTTCGTTGTTTATTTCATATTTCGTATACGATTGAGCACTTCACTTGTTCAACTATAATAGGGATATTCCCTATGCATGATTTTTTTAAATATTTTATTTCGCTCATTATATCCATTAAACATATCAAAAAATTAAATAATACTCAAAGTGTTCAAATTAAGCTACAAAAATTAGTTTTAACATTGAGAAAATATGAGGTGTCTAAAACACCGCCAAATTTTCGCGCGATTGTGACGTCACAGCTCACCACACTGTCCCCACAGATTAAATCTTTGTAATAGAATAGTACGTATTTGTGCAACAGTGTATAAATATTTCTATGATAGGTGACAGCAGTGTATGTTGTGACGTCACTTTCTAATTGGCAAGTGGTGATGTGTTTTGCAAATTAAAATTTTCACGCTTATTTTGCATTTTTCACATAATATTTTAACCGATTTAAGAGTATTTATTTAAAAAAAATGTTTAACACACAATACCAGAACAATAATGATTCGAAAATAAATGATTCCAAGTAAATTCCAAGTAAAATACGACATGCATATTTCCTATTTAAGATCGTTTATAAAACGAAAAACCGACTTCAAATACCGCGCTATCAGTAATTTCACTAGCAACTTTGAAGTGTTGATTGATATCTCTGGAGATACTCATCAGATCTCTATGAACAATGGGACTACTAAAAATGACTAGCATGGCATTTGAAGTCGGTTTTCTAAACGATCTTCATTTATGTAGTAGATATTTTAGCTGTCTGCACTTTTTTCCATATAAACTTATGCTAAACTATATTTTATACTATGCCAAATCTTACACACCTCATCCACGAAATATTTATAAAATCTAATGTGAAGTTTTTGGTTCTCTTAGTATTGTGTGAAATCTAATACTATAAGAATCTTTGTTTAATAATATAGATTTTGTTTTAAGGGTAAGATAAGGTATCTAAATTAAATGTAAATAGTGAATGCCAGAGCTAAAATGAAAATGGTATATGTGTGAACAGGCTATAAAATAACTACTGATATAAATATGTTCGTGATGCATCAATAAACTCACGTTTCCCCACATCCGGTTTCAAGCTCTATAACTCATCATCGACATAATATATTGCAAAAGCAATTTGCATTGAAGTATATATTGTTGTATGTATTTTATTCAGTAATATGAAGTTAGCAAGTTAGGACAAGCATGTCACTGGCCTCATGATAAGCAAAAACGTCTGCTTACAACAGAAACTGTTGAATGCAAAACTTTGGATTTCCAGAACTTTGTACGCCACTGCGCTGCACTTTGAAGAGACATCTAAATGTTGAGTCTTACATGTTTTATTATTTTGAGATATAACAGGGTATTTTTGATATCTTATAGGCTAGTGTTTGACCATTATCTTCCCTGTTGGTAAGTGATGATGCGGTCGAAGATGGTAAACACACTAGGCCTAGAATGGGAACTGGTCTCAAGGATAGCAACCGGAATACATTAGATGTTTTGGCGACAGACGTTCTAACTTGAGGGTCGAGGAGAGAGCTGGCCAAGCGAACAGAAAATAGTATCCTATTACCATGCGGGTGTTACTGGTTGCTTAACGAGGTTTTTTCCTTCACCGGAGGGCCACTGTAAAAAGCGCACATAAGATTTTGGACAGAAAAATCCATTGGTGCACGGCGGGGGTCAAACTCGGTACTTCTGGCATTAAAACTAACCGTTCTCCCAATTACGCCACCGGGCCCTCAAATACAATGGGTCTTGTAAAATACAATGGGTCCCTTTACACTTCAAAACGAAACACATTCAACTTTTTGAGCTTGAATCGATGACTAGGAATATCGCTTCTGGCGGCCTAGCCCATGTCTAACGATTTTTTGGATCATAAATAAAAAAGATGTTCAGCCGTTTGAAGATATGTGCTGCTTACCTTTCATCATCATCATCATCAGCCTGTGTCAGTCCACTGCTGGACGTAGGCCTCTCCTAAGATGCGCCACTGAGCCCGATCTTCGGCTCTTCTCTTCCAGTCACTGCCCACCGCTTTGCGTAAGTCGTCGCTCAACCTGGTCACAGGACGCTACGTTTGCCGATTCGCGGTTTCCACTCTAGGACAAGTCTACCCCAACTGCTTACCTTTGTAAGTAACCTTTTGGTTCGATTGATACACAGTCGAGGGCTTTTAAATGTTTCTTCAAGTCTTATACAAATTCCACTATCATCGACCTTTTTTATATTTGGTAGGCAAGCCTGTTTCACCACTATCTAGCCTGGTGGTAAGCGATGATGTGGTCGAGGATTACGATACGCTAGGTCTAGAATAGTCTGTCTGCAGCCGGAACACCGCACCGTAAGGTTATGTTGGCATATTTTCTCCTTGATGGTAGTAGGCTACTTTTTAGTAGCAAGTCAGGCGGGACATCGATATAATGCAAGAGGTCGTGAGTTCGACCCCCACCACCCATTGTACTAATTAACGTGACCCCACTCCAGACACAAGCATATTTAGTTTAGTTAGAGGGGGGAAAAATATATTATTACAAACGCTTACTTGTTTGTAAGCATGTTTGAAGTCGTTTTTAGGGTTCCGTACCCAAAGGGTAAAACGGGACCCTATTACTAAAACTCCGCTGTTCGTCTGTCTGTATGTCTGTCTGTCTGTCCGTCTGTCACCAGGCTGTATCGTATGAACCGTAATAGTTAGACCGTTGAAATTTTCACAGATGATGTATTTCTGTTGCCGCTATAACAACATATACTAAAAACAGAATATAGTTAAAAACTATAGGGGGTCCCCATACAAGAAACGTGTTTTTTCGGCATTTCAATATAACGCCATCTGTGAACGCGTAGGAGAACGTCCATAGATGGCGTTATATTGAAATTCCGATCCCTTACACCTTTGTGTTAACTTTCACTTAGAAAGCGTAGACATTAGATGGCGTTATAATAAATAAGCCCGCGGCTTACAACTCTGTTTTGATAAAATGTTTATTAATTATTATTTTTTGCTGACGAAATATGATATTGGTATATTTTGCTAGATCTTATAAAATACTGTAGAGTGGTACGGAAACCTATGAGTGCGAGTTCGACTTGCACTTGGCCAGTTTATTTAATATCTTATTAGCTGGGAGACATCTGAAATCTCCACAATGGGTTGTGCAGCGAAACAGCCTCAACCCGACTTCCGACTGGCTAGCAAATTTAAAAACGTAAGAAATCTCTTCAAATGCTTTTGTGACAAAGCTTCCTATGAATGAAACTTCTTATTGATGAAAAAGTTCAAAAACACCATATTCAACCAACTTTTGTGTATTTATAAAACTTTGATGTACCTATTACTTACGTAGTAACTATTATAATAATCTGTGGTATTACTTTGGATAAATCTAGAATTTCTGGCGGGTCATATATCAGCTGTTGGTAATGTCACTCTGATAATGATTGTTTGTGTTTTTTAACCTTCAAGTTTTCGTTGATTGCTCAATGTCGTCTCGCTCCAGACTGCTGATAAGATATTTGAGTCTTATTATTTGCTAAGTACTAAGATACATTAGTAGCTTTTTTTCTTCTGGATTTCTTTTAATTCGATATGAAATATTGAACCTTATACTTAAACCATATTGATAGGTCCATATTCTTCAATAATAGGTGGTATTATATCGATGTTCCGCCTTACTTGCTACCAAAAATTAGCTTACCACCATCAAGGAGAAATTCTGCCGCCATAACCTTACGGTCGCGGTGTTCCGACAGCACACAGCCTTTGAGAGCCAGAGTATTCTATGCCTAGCGTGTTCACCATCTTCGACCACATTGCTTAAGAGGAAACGCGGGGTTCACTTTTCCATACAAATTAATTCCCCCATTTCCCATCTGGAAAATGATTCTAGAGCAGAATTTGTTTCTATAAAAAATCAAGGTCTGCTGTAGCTAAGTATCATTTTCTTTTTTGACCAACCAATTGCAAATAGAAATATATGACCCTTCAAAAATCTTAAACACGATATTATAAAGCTTTTATTTTTTTTTGCAATTGGTTAGTCAAAAAAAGCAAATGACAGGGACGTAGCTACAACAGACCTTGATTTTTGTAGAAACAAATTTTGCTCTATCTAGAAGTATTTTCCAGGGAGGCAACGGTGGAATACAGGTGAATGGAAAAGTGCACCCCGCATTCCCTCTTAAGTACCACCAGATGAGATAGTGGTCAAACGCTAGCCTTTAAGGTATAAAAAAATATTTATCTTTATCTGACAGCAATTCAATATGATTATATTAGAAGTAGGTATACTCTTTGTAAGAGTCGTCTAAAATAATACTTAAATTCAATAGTTAAAACCACCCCCGATTGATTTATAATATTCTGTTCATTGTGACCATTCTAATGAGCCCAAACTTGACATCTCTGTTGTAAGTTTGGAGGAGTTGAGTATCCCGCAGATTTCAAGAGACGGTCCAGCATTAGGTCAATTCTTTACATGTTCATACAATATCGTTGAAGTAAGAGGATACCAAATTTCGAGTTGACCAGGCCTATGAAAGTTGATTTCATAGCGCCATCAAGAATAAAGCTCATAGTTTTAAAACGACTGAGCGGTTTTTAGGGTTCCGTAGTCCTGACAAGGAACCCTTATAGTTTCGTCATGTCCGTCTGTCTGTCTGTCCGAGGTTTTGCTAAGAGACCGTTAATACTAGAAAGCTGTAATTTTGTGGGGGTATGTATATATATTACTCCGAGAAAGTGCTGAAATAAAATTGTGAAAAATATTTTTTTTAAGGTAGTGAGAAGTGGGGATGATTTTTTTTTTATCGTTCACGTTTTCACGAAATATTAACTTTAAAGTGCAAATTTTTGTTCCAGTAGGGCGTCCCCCCCCCCCCCTAAAAGCTAAACTGCTGGCTTGAAAAATCTGGAAAAATTCGTGATAATAGCGCATTTCATGACTTTTAAAGGAAAATTAAAGCCGCTGAGGTGACTTTATTAGTTTAGCAGTAATAGTCGTTGATCTTGGATGTTGGATAATTTTGTACCAAATACAAAATCCTTCGAATAAATCCTTTAAAGTGACAAAGACGAAGTACCTAGTTGCTTGTTTATAACAGGTAAAGACTTGTATTGAATAACAGGCTACTACGGAACCCTACACTGCGTGTGGCCCGACACGCACTTGGCCGGTTATTTATGAATCAAAGCTAAGAACACTCTCGATCAAGACACCTACGAAACAAATAATAAGATCGTTTAAAAATAAACTGGCCAAGTGCAAGTCGGACTCGCACTCGTAGGGTTTCGTACCACACTACAGTATTTTATAAGATCGAGCAAAAAATACCACTATCATTTTTCGCCAGCAAAAAATAATAATTATTTAACATTTTATTTCTTATAACGCCATCTAACGTCTAACAAAGGTGTTAGGAAGCGACATTTCCCCTAAGAACCCTAAAAACTTAAAAAGAACCGACTTCAATGCCGCGCTATTAATTTTCAGTGCCAATTTTGAGGTGTTTATCTCCATATCTCTGGAGATACTTATCAGACCGCAATAAAATTACCATGGTACTACACTTGGGGTATGTCCTTTCCAACAAAAAAATAATAAACGAAATCGGTTCATTAACGACGAAGTTATCCGCGAACAAACTAAAAAAAAAAAAATATGTACGGTTGAATTGAGAAACCTCCTCTTTTTTTGAAGTCGGTTAAAAATATATAAATCGGTTCACCCGTTTAGGCGCTAAGATACAGACTGACACACACATACACAGATATAAACGTCAAACTTATAACAACCTTTCTTTTGCGTTGGGGGTAAAAAAAAAAGCGCATTTACTATTTCAGAATTATTATTTGCGATCGGTTCATTAACAGACATCGTTCTAACTGCATAGTTATGTTTCTTTTGAAAAGTTTGTACGAAAGCCTTGGTGCGCGAGTCAACTTGCACTTGGCCGGTTTTTTTAAAAAAAATGTCTCAGTAGATGACTCATTATAAGAACAGCTTAAAATTATATTACGTGGTTTTATGCTGCCATCTAGCTGTATAATCTCGCAATCGTTTAGTGCACTTACATAAAATTAAACCAGAGTATGTAGCTCCAAATCATAGTATGGTGCGCTCAAGATTATAAAAATGCCAGACCTTGTTACTAGATGGCGCTGCATGTTAAAACTTAAAAAGCTGTAAAACTATTTAAAAAGACTAGCCTGCGACTCATGTCGCTGGGAGTAGCTGATGTTGCCGAAAATGTTCGCATTGATTTCCAATCTAAATATAGGGACGTTATTACTATTTAAGACGTATGTGAATTACAGCCGGTATATATACCGGAACGTTAACGTTATGTTATAATATTATTAATGTTATATATAACATTAATAATATTATAACATTCATAAAATTTTGGTAGGTATTCTTTGCATTTTTGAGTACTGCAATTTATGCATAAATTGCAGTACTCGGAAATGCAAAACATAAAATAAAAAATAATTCCCCTTTACCATAAATTAAAATATGTAACTTAGTTTATAACATAGTTTATAACATAGCTTATGTTTACAATATTGATTATAAAGAAATAATATTATTATATGATTTAGATTTTTATAAATTATGCACAATATTGGTACACCCTAAATAGTACAGGGTACATATTGTCAATAGTAATAAGTAGATTAGTTTTAGTCTAAGATACAACTATTGTACATTGTGTTGCAATAAACAATACTGAATACTGAATACAAAGCTGCAACTTATATAAAGTCAACTACAGTATCAACATAAAAAATCTACTGAATACATTTACTGTAAGCTATTATTAAAATAGTTTAAAAACTAAAAACATGCCATGGGAGTCAATTTCAATAGCAAGTTTGAGATTTTCTTCGTCCCATCTCTAGAGATACATCTTGATAAAATGTATTAAAGGACCACACCTTCTCAAGAATAATTAAAGTTAGTTTATTTTCGCGACAAGCTTGGCTGTTTATCTCCATATCTCTGGAGATACTCATCATACCTCAATAAATTGAATAATAGGCTCAGATAGCTCGGCATAGGTGGAGATTAACGCTGTCTATGATTATAAAGAATAATTCGAAACGGTTCACAATTGGCGGAGTAATTGCGTTACATATATAAAAAAATATATAGATACAGATGACTTATTGAGAACCTCATCACTTTTTGAAGTTGGTTGAAAATTAGGTGCTTTCGGACCCGATATTAAATATACAGTTCATAATATCGTTTAAAAACTAAAAAAGAACCGACTTCAATGCCGCGCTATTCATTTTCAGTACCAATTTTGAGATGTTTATCTCAATATCTCTGGAGATACTTATCAAACCTCCATAAAATTACCATGGTACCACACTTGGGATATCTCCTTTCGAACGAAAAAAGAATAATCAAAATCGGTTCATAAACGACGAGGTTATCCGCGAACAAACATAATATATATATATATATATATATATATACGGTCGAATTGAGAAACCTCCTCACGCGCGCAAATCTCTGAATTGCCAGAATTTGCGCTTCATCGATGCAACGCAACGTAACACAACGCAACGCAACGTAATACAAATATCTAGAGCAATATTATGACTTTTCTTGGCATACTCTATAGAGAAGGAGACAGATCTATATAAAGATTTATATTATTAATTTATTTAACACTGTAAATGTGCCACAATAAACTTCTTTGACAGTTCAACCGAGCTCGTAACTCTGAGGGAAGATAGGTCTGCGTTTTACAATCTGGAGTAACTGCATATTGCAACGACTATGATCAAACTAGATTGGATTGATAGTTGTATCAGTAAAGTTTAGTATCCATCAACTCCCCGAAGGAATAAGTCCATTAATGACTTACCTAGCAATTCAACGAGTAATGTAGTCGGCTTTTTGGGCAGATAAGTGGCAGACGTAAGTTTTTTTAATGTATTGTTTTGATTTAATTTATATTTTAATTTTTTTACCGAAATAACTTTAGTTATCAACTGATAACTAAAGTTATTTCGGTATTTCGGTAAAAAAATTAAACAAAGAAATAAAAATAAAAATTTAACTAAGTTAATTTTACTGAGTTCAGTTATCAATAAATAATATAGGTACATTATAATACATACTACGAGTAGATACTTCTATTAAACACAAAACTACCTACTCATCCCATAGCCTTAACTGGATAATTATCAGATCTCGATGAAATTACAATGGGACTACGTTGAAAATGTACCCTACCGATTAAAAAAAATAATCTTTCAAATCGGTTCACAATTGACGGAGTAATCGCGTTACATTCATACAAAAAAAAATACGTACAGATGAATTGAGAACCTCCTTCTTTTTGGAAGTCGGTGGAAAAGTATCTCAAGGTACGGCCACACCGCAGCGTCCTGCGATGTGCGGGCACGATCCCAGTACTTTACAATTGTTTTTTGATCGCGTTTGGTGTGAACCAGTCGGTACAAATACTACTATACTATCTGATCGCCACCTTGATCGCGCACGCAGGACGCTGCGGTGTGTCCGTACCTTAGACATGAAACTGGACGAAAGTGCTTAAAGAAATAGTACAAGTGCTTCTTTTGTGAGGAGTATTATTTATTCTAAGACCATAGAGATAGGAGGAAGCGATAGGAGGTAGCGTCATCCTACATTATAACGCTATAACTCTACGAATAAATGATTTAATTTATTCAATAACAGATCTGACAGTATTTATTTTATTTATTTTTGCAGATTCCTACACAATTTTGTCTCCTAAATTCATATAGATTATACTTGTGCAGTTATATATTCATTAACAAAATAATGACAAATATACTGGTAATGTTTACATTAATAATTATTTATATTTTTACCTCAAAACTGCAGCCTTTCCCATTCTATAATTGGACAACCAGATATACTAAGTTTCTTCTTCTTTCATCATACCTACTGCCAAGGAATGGAATCCTATCCATGAGTCTGTGTTTTTGATTATATACAATTTAGGAGTCTTTAAGAACATAAATGAATAGTTATTTATTGAGTAAGTCACTATAATATCATCGGCCGCACCATCACTTAACATCAGGTGATGTATAGGTCAGGTGCTGCCCAATTCTGCATAGAAATAATCAATAATCAAGATTAATTCACTCAAAGTAATGTCATATAATAATATCTAAAAAATAAAAAATAAAAAAAAAATTAAAAAAAAATATTTTATTGCCAGAATACATAGAACAATACAAAACATATACAACAGAATAACAAATGCAACAGGATTAAATTCAGCGTGTGCTGCATGTGCAATTGCTTGCACACGCAGCGCTGGTTTCCAATTTAACCCATTGTTCGGGCTAGGGTCTTCGCCGAAGTGTTGTGTATGCAACGGGCTTAAAATAATGCACTATTAACAATTAAAAAAATAAAATAAACATCAGCTTTTTTCATTAACTATCAACTAGATTTCTAAATTTTAAATTTAAAAAAAAAGTTCAATAATAATAACGAGATTTACAACTTGTGTGTGTGGTGTGTGTGTGTGTCTGTGTGTGTGTGTGTGTATATGTGTGTGATCGTGTGTGTGTGTGTGTGTGTGTGTGTGTGTGTGTGTGTGCGTTTGTGGAATTGCTTAGTCTTTGTATTTCTTTTTTATTTATTTAAAGGCTGTTTCAGTAATATGCTTCTGCCTTAACATTAATAATATCTTAAGTTTTGTCTTAAAAGTGTTGCTACACATTTTTTTTCTCACAGGAGGTGGCAGGTCATTCCAAATCTTTGAAGCACTATATTTGAAACAGCCTTTATAGCCGGTAGTTTTATGTAAAGGAATGAACAGACGGTTGGAAAGTGTGGAACGTGTGTTGAAAGCGTATATATCTTTGAACCAGGTCAATTTTTCAAAGAGATATTCCGGTTTTTTATTCCAAATAACTTTTTGTGCGGTGCAAGCTATATGAAGCTCACGTCGTGATTTCATATTTAGTATAGATTTCTCGGCTAAGTAGGGACTAACATGATCTCTCCGTGGTATCTTATAGCAGAAACGGGCGCAAGCATTTTGCACGCGTTGGATAGTTTTTTCGGTTTTAACCCATAACCTAGGCCCGTACACTGCACTGCAGTAATTAAAAGGAGAGAACATTGCGACATTGGAGGTACGCTTACGACCATCAGGGGTTTCAATTTCTACGTACTGTTCCCTGCCGAAAAGAAATGTTCTAAACCAACTGCAAGTACTTTGTGAAAAACCGTAATATGCAAGCTTAGCAATGAGTAGTTCCGGACACAAGCAGTCGAAAGCTCGCGAAAAATCAAGGAGCACGAGAATACTGCTTAGTCCCGAGTCAGAAGCTGTCAAAATATCATCAGTGACCTGCAAAAGCGCTGTTTCGGTACCGTGATTCTTTCTAAACCCTGACTGATATTTTGGAATAATATTTTCCTTGCTTATAAACGTCTCCATCTGATTGAGAACTACTCTTAGCAGTATCTTCGAGAGCACGGGTAGTATACTGATCGGACGTAGATGTTTGAGTTCTTCGATTGTATTTGACTTCGGCAGTGGTCTAACCAATGCTCGTTTCCAGACTGCTGGAAATTTGCTTGTGGAAATCGATTGATTTACAATATTCGTTATAATTTTTAACGTCTCAGGTAGGCTTAGTTTAATCATATCTGAATTTACAAAATCGTGTCCAGAAGCATTCGTTTGGATATTTAAGATAAGATTACCCACTTGTTCTTCAGTTACTAGATTTAAATTAAATTCATTGCAAATTTTTTTGTTCGATATAAAATACTTGATTAAGTCATCATCAATGTTTCCATCACCCGGTAATTTCAAAAAATGGTCATTTTTTTTGTTGGGATCTAAAAGGTTTTCCGGTATAAGTATTGAATAGTTGGTATTTACTGAATTGGTTTTTTTTTAAATAATTCCACATTTTTTAGGCCGGTCTATATTTTTATTTACATAGTGCGTAAAAAATGCTGTTCTTTCTCTTTCGATAGCTCCTGTAACTAAATTTTTAAAACTCTTGTAGTAATTTTTTGACGATTCTGTTTTCTTTATATTAGCCTTAACTAGAGCTTTGTCTCGAAGAGACCTCATAAACATTATGGTATCAGTTATCCAAGGTTTTGGGTTTTCTTTTATTATTTTACGTGTCAAAGGGGCGTGTTTGTCAAATAAACCTATAATTATTTTATTGAATTCTATTACTTTAAACTCTAAATTTTCTGATGAAATTAAATGTTGCCAATCTATGGACTTAAGATCCGAGTCAAACTGTTTACGATCAATTTTATTAAATATTCTAGAATCGATAATACGCGGTACAGATTTTGGTTTTTTAATATTATACTCACATAAA
Source organism: Cabera pusaria (assembly GCA_954871355.1). Lineage (NCBI taxonomy): Eukaryota > Metazoa > Arthropoda > Insecta > Lepidoptera > Geometridae > Cabera > Cabera pusaria. The sequence goes on from OX940901.1 coordinate 14,396,716, forward strand.
ACCATGGCGTGATCGCTGAGATCCCTGTTATGAATTACTGTTATTTTTTTACATCTGTCGGGTATGTTTGTAAGTACAAGATCAATTAGGCTTTCAGAGAGATCTGTGACTCAGGTGGGCTTGTCTACAAGCTGAGTCAGGTTATGCTGTGTGCAGAATGAGGTCAGCTCGTGAGCTTTCGGTGTGTCAGATTTTAGAAGATCCACATTAAAATCGGTGAGAAGGCAGATGTATTCACAATACGCGAATGTGTTGATTGATTCGCTAAGGCAGTCTAAGGCTGTGTCAACTTTTACGCTTTCAGGCCTGTATGCAGTACCGATTGCCATCCGACCTCCCGGGAGGGCTAGTTCAAGCCATAGTTGCTCTAGGGCGGATTCAGGATGACTGCGGACTCGAACCCTAAGGCATTTTCTGACATAAAATCCGACCCCACCGCCCACACACCTAGATTTACGAGCTTTTAGTTTAAGCGTATATCCGGGCAAAATAGGAGCTAAGGTTTTTTGACCCTCTTTGATCCAGGTCTCGTTGAGCGCTAATATATCTGGATTGTGCGTCTCAACACTCGCTTCGAGTTCATCTCTACCGGTGTTAAGGGAGCGTATATTTAAGAGGCCAAGTATCAAACTCTTATTTGGCTTAGTTGTACTATCCATTGAAGGTTATACATATGTAAATGAAGATCTTTAATACTTCATTTAATTTCCCGCTGTTAAACTATGTATTTTGGTATTCTGTATTTGAGTACTGTATAATCCCGTCTGTGGGACTAGACATTCTGGATTTACTCTGTGGCACGATGATTTTGTGAAATGTTACTTCGAATTACTGAAACAAAACACATTAATTTAAACTAATAAGGAATATGTGAAGCAATAGCTTTAAATGTTGTTTCTCTTTATTACAGAGCAACGATTCGGCTTTTTGCTTCAATAAAAATTTACATTACCATTACCTAACCATACAACACATTACAAAACAACATTTCTACAGCTATTGACAAAAATGTCAAAATTAAAATTTGAATTTGTCGTAAAAGCGAGTGAAGATCCTAAAACAAATGTGATCTGCATAACCTCAATCACGGATGCTGATAAACATATGTTTGTTATTCCTGAACATCTGCAATCAATAAGACTACATGATAAGATTATGAATACCCAAACTTTTCAAAAAGTGAAAGCTACATTACAAAAGAGACATGAAAAGAGACAAGTTTGGATTACAGTGACACCAGAGACTTACAATGATTATGTAGATGAAGATGGGAATATGCAGTTTCAAGGGTATTTACTAGAGGAGATTACATCGAAGACTCAGCAGCAGGCTCTTTCGTCGGATACTTCTATAGATGCTCTAACAAGAATTTTGGAGAGTATTGCTGAAATGAAGAAGGACTCTAACCAATGCAATATAAAGAAGTTGTCAGATAAATTTGTCATAGAGAAATTCTGTAGGAAAACATCAAGTGTGTTGCAGTGGATGGTTATCTTTGAAGCGGAATGTACGCGTGTGGGAATTATTGAAGACACTCAAAAAATTGAAATTTTTAGGTTGTTTTTAGAAAACTCCTGTCTGGATTGGTATAATTCCATGCTTATAAAACATACAGTGAATTCAGAATGGTCTATTTGGAAAAAAAAAACTTTTGTGAAACGTACGCCAACAAAGGTTGGTCACCGATAAGGTATGCAGTATTATTTAAATATAGACAGGGCTCATTACTGGAATATGCTTTAAAGAAAGAAAAACTTTTATTAGAGATAAACAAGTCAATAGATAAACCAACTTTAATCGATTTAATTGCTACTGGGTTGCCAAACTTTATAGCCGATAGAATTGATAGGAATAATTTGAAAGAAACTGAGGATTTATTCAATAACATTAGAGGTTTAGAACATTTGGTTAGTAAAAAGGTTGAAGAGAAAAAGTCAGTAGGCTTTGAAAGTAAAATAAAAGAGAAAAAAGACAGACCATGCAAAATCTGTGAAAAAGAAAATAAAGGAAGTCGGTATCATCCAGAATCAGCATGTTGGTTCAAAAATAAGGACAATGACCGTTTTAAAAATCAGATTAGAAGTGTCAACAATTCAGAATTAGAAATGGAATTATAAGATGTAGATACAAAAAACTAGTAGTTCCACCATTAATCAAAATAAAACTTAAACTTAATGATACTTTGGAAACTTTAGGCATATACGATTCAGGGTCGAATGTTACTCTAATAAATTCAAAATGATTATCTTTTAAAAGTAACCCGATTAATGACAACAATAAAAAAGCAAATATTATGTTTCTTTGAAGTGTTTCACACTTTATATTTTTGTAAATTTTTAAACACAATCCAAAATTTCATCGTACCGACGGGACTTGAACCCGCAACCTCCGGAATAACATGTTCCGGTGCTTTGCCAATTAAGCAACGGTGCGAAGTATCGTTACGACGAAATTAGTGGATTGCTTAATTGGCAAAGCACCGGAACATGTTATTCCGGAGGTTGCGGGTTCAAGTCCCGTCGGTACGATGAAATTTTGGATTGTGTTTAAAAATTTACAAAAATAAAAAAGCAAATTTAAAAACGATTAATGGTGTAAAAAAGTCTATAGGAATAGTAACCGTAAAAGTAAAAATTTTTGAAATTGAAAAGACTATTGATGTGTTTGTCATAGACGAGCAGAACTTTGATTATGATTTCTTAATTGGATTAGATTGCATACAAAAGTTTGAACTAATTCAAAATGAAAAATTAGAAATTATACAAAAACTGAAAAAAGACAACAATAATATGATTCCTGGCTTCACAGGTAACAAAACTGAAAAACAAAACTTCGATAGTGAAAATGATGATGGGGATATCCCAATAATAAATAAAATAAATAAAAACGAAGAGTGTAAAATAAATTTTAATGAACACATAAAAACTGAAAACTTTGATATTTCTGTAAACCATTTAGATCTCCAGGAACAGTCAGAAATACATAAATTAATATGCAAATACAAATCCCTTTTTGCTAAGGATAAATATGATGTAGGCACAGTAAAAGGTTATGAAGCACATATTGATTTAATAGTAGATAGATACTGTAGCAAAAGACCATATAGGTGCACTGTGGACGATAAAAAGGAAATAGAACAACAAGTGTCTAAATTACTAGAGAAAAATCTAATTGAAGAATCTTATAGTCCCTTTGCAGCCCCCGTCACATTGGCCTATAAAAAAGAGGAGGGAAAAAAATCTAGATTGTGTATAGACTTTCGCGATTTAAATAAAATTATAGTGCCCCAATCACACCCTTTTCCATTAATAGAAGATTTAATGGTAAAAACAAGAAACTGTAAATTTTTCTCTATACTTGACATAAATTCAGCGTTCTGGTCTATACCTTTAAATATTGACGACCGCAAGAAAACAGCATTTATTACGCAGGAAAATCATTTTCAATGGACTTGTTTACCATTTGGCTTGAAAACTGCTCCTGCTATATTTCAAAGAATACTTTGTAGCATAATAAGAAAAAATGAACTGTCAGATTTCACCGTGAATTTCATTGATGATATTTTGGTTTTCTCGCAAACATTCACTGACCATACTCAACACTTATCATCTTTATTAAATGCAATTTCAAAGGAGGGCTTTAGATTGAAATTCTCCAAGTGTCAATTTGCACAGGACTCGGTGAAATATTTAGGCCATATAATAAAAAATAACACAATTACTCCATTAAAGGATAACCTAATTGCTATAAAAGATTTTCCAGTCCCCAAAACACAAAAAAATTTATGTCAGTTTTTGGGTAAAATAATTTTTTATGGAAAATATATACGCAATATATCAATCACACTAAATCCCTTGCACAATTTATTACGTAAAGATCAAAAATTTAGCTGGACAGAAAAATATCAGGAATCATTCGATACAATAAAAAAACTACTCTGCTTGAAGCCTATTCTAGCAATTTTTGATCCAGACCTACCTATAAATATTTATACAGATGCTAGTATACAGGGCATAGGCACTGTGTTGAAACAACCACAACAAAATGGAGAAGAGAATACGCTATAACAACAAATACTAAGAACAGAACAAAGTTAAAAATTAAAGAAAAGTTTAAAAAAATTTTTTACGATAGTGCAGCGCCATCTACCTAGCTTCAAGGATGGCGCTATCGTTGTTACCTTAATTTGAATCTCGGAAGCGGCTCCAACGATTAAATAAAATTTAGTACACCTACAGGGGATTTCGGGGGCGATAAATCGATCTAGCTAGGAGTCATTTTCAGAAAATTTTGTTTTATTCGTGTTTTCAATAATCAACTTAAAATATGACTCTTCCCGACATCTATTGGTGTGTAGAAGCTCTGTGTCAGTAAAGCAATTAAGGCCCATTTAGACGGGGAGAGTTTCTCGTACGTTTCCTTACGAGAAACCATACGCTACTATCACAAGCACTAATCGCTATAACACAATCGTATTAAAATGTTTACATACAGGCAAGAACTAAAATCTCGCCTACGATTATGTCATACGAGATTCGCATATGACTTATCGCTAGGCGATAATTGCCTAAGTTTGTTTACACAACAAAAGTATAGTAAGCAGATTCTTACTTATGAGAGTCTCGACTTGTATAATAAACACGATCTCGTATGACATTTTTCAAGTTCATACGAGTATCGTACAAATTGGATTGAACGGTTTTGAGTGTGAGAATCGTAATACGAGAACATTCTGTTTAGACCGACACTATCAATATTCTATTGCGAGTCAATTGTCGCCAGAGTGGAAGAGCGAGAGGTGTGAATGTTTAGACATATAATCTTCTTTATATTCCTTCGATAATCGTATCTTCGAGACGAGAAGAGTTATTCTACTTTGGTGAAATCAGGTCTTAATTGGCGTTAGTGTTCGTAAGATGGCGTTGTACTGAATAAGGACGCGGCTCCTGTTTAAATAATTGTTTGGATTTGACACGGTAATATAATATAATAATATCTGGATGGCCGAGCTTTGCTAGCATTTTTTTTTTTGTAAATCGTGTGTAAATGTAATTTTTTGGCTCCTAATAATAGTCTTCTTACAAAAGAACAAACTTGGAAAAATTAATCATCACGTCTGGGAACCGGGATCCTTTTGATCGCCATCCGAACGATCTCCCACCGAGCTATCGTAACAATGTAGCAATGGCGAAATTTACCTTCATATTCTAATTATATTGTAGGAGTTTTTCATTTCCTGAAAACAGGGATAAATCAACTTTTTCTGAAAATGAAAACCTAGCTAGATCGATTAGTCAATTTATTACAAGAAACGTGATTTCTTTCAGCATTTTTTGCTCGATTTTATAAAATATTTTAGTATGGTACGGAATCGGAACCCTACGAGTGCAAGTCCGACTTGCACTTGGCCAGTTTATTTGTTCTAGTGTGCTACGAATGACACTCAATTGTGCTACGTGTCACAACGGAAAATTGTAAAACTTTCAGTTGTGATTTCCGTTGTGCAACGTTGCAAAGATTTATTGGTCCTAAGCCATTAGTAATTGTGACTCTAAATTATTCTAATTTGTGTTCTAAAATGTTCGATGAGGTTCGTAAATTAAGTAAAAACGTAATACAAATATGAAATTTATACATTATTATTTTTTAATGCATTGCTTATGAAATAGACGTTGCTGACTTTCTACATTCTGTTGTAGGTGTTGACATTGACCTGGTCCAAGTTCAGGTTTGTGTCCATGTTAGTGTCCACAAAGTAGTTGTCGGAGTCGATGACCGTCCTACCGACGAGGTTGTAGTTTCTCAACACATATCTGTTCCAGCGAGTCTTCATGTCGCATACCTGCTTCTTGTGAAAGATGGTAACTTCGAGGAACTTCATGTTAGGCGTGAAGAAGTTAGAAACATCGATTTGCCTATCCAGAGGGAAACCAAGAGGCATCTTGTCGAGGAGGACTGTAGATCTGAAGTCAACAACAAGGTCTTTACGGTTCACGTCAAGGATGTTAAGATCATTGTTGTCAACTAGTTTTAGTGGGGTAACGATGCAGTAAAGCATCATATGCATACCACCGACAGTACCTTTAGGCAGCAGCAGCCTGGACGGGAATCCCGTGTTTACGTTCCTGAGGTCCTTGACGAGCATATCTCTAATGTCAGTGATCGTTTCAATCTTCTTCCATAGGTCACGAGTCCAGACACGATCACGAACCAGGTTGTGCATGTCCATAGAGTTCCTGACAATAGTGTTTTTGCCAGTCACAAGTTTGTAGAGGAAACTGTCCAGCTCAACAAAATTGACACGGTTAACGTTAATGTCTAGAAGACGTCCAAGTTGGTCAGTTTTAGGTCCCAGGAAGATCCTGACAACACAGTCGACAGTCTTATCAGAGAGAACATCAACAGTAATTTTGAAGGGTTGATGATTAAGGCGGCGCTTGCGGACCATGATGGTCATGTCTGAGTGCATTTTCTTCATCTCATCTTCGTTCAAGATCACAGCGTTAGTCATATCCATCAGATAGTCATCAAAGTAGGTGATAAGTTTGTCAACTACAATGTTGTCGATTTTAACTCCAGGGAAGTAGAGCTCCTCCCTAGTGTAGCATGGTAGGCGCTTCTTGAAGAGGAACACCAAATCAATGAGACGTTTTTGCAATTGATAGAAGACTGGGTCTCGGAGTGCGGTCTGGTAAGAATCTAAGATAGAGGGCACGACGAAGTATCTGAAATGAAGGGAAGTTGTTATTGTATTTTTTTTATTATATACAATAATATAGTTAAGATACAATTACTTGCTCTAATAGGGTAAAAATTGTGTATAATAGCCATGAAAACATTAGGTTTTACAAACAAAAATATACGTACTTGTCAGACACCATGGTGTTAAGACCAAGAACTGACTTCATAATGATGAGCAGGTAGCGGTATGCATTAATCTGATAATCATCTAAGTTAGTCCTCTGGATCTTTCCATAGATAAGTTTTCCAAGGGTCTCAATGTCTTCAGGCTTTGTGAGCTCAAGGCGAATACCATTGAACTGTGAATGTAATAAGATCGTTTAAAAAACTAAAAAAACCGACATCAAATGCCGCGCTATTAATTTTCAGTACCAAGTTTGAGATATCTATCTCCATATCTCTGGAGATATATATCTCGATGAAATAACTATGATACTACCCTTGGGATAGAGATATCCCAAGGGTAGTATAGTTGGAACAAAAAACAAAAAAAGAATCATCAAAATCGGTTCATAAACAATGAAGTTATCCGCGAACACACATAAAAAAATAAATTATACGGTCGAATTGAGAAACTTCTTCCTTTTTTTGAAGTCGCTTAAATACAAGTACAGTTAACAAAATATATATTTTTAAATACAAACAACTATTTTTACATGCATTTGTCTTGCAACTACTTACGTCTATGTAACCCTTGATGATAGCGGTTCTGATAATAGTTTCGTATGTTTCGACTAGGTTCATGACAGATACGTCTTTGTCCTTAACGATCAGTTGGTTGTTAAGTCTCATCGGGATTTGGACACCATTGTGTAGCAGCATCCACGGCCAGTATCCCTTTCTGATAGGTTTGTTCCATGAAAGAGTATTAATATTGCCGAGACCGTTGCAAAGACGCTCAAGGTAGTACCTAGCGAGGATTTGTTGGTAGATGTACAATGTAAGCTCAAAGCGCCTGCACTTCAGCTTATCGAACATTTGGTTCTTCATCCAGAATGGATAGTCCACGTGGAAGTAGTAGTAGTACGTGTTGAGATCAATATCCTCAGTAAAGTATCTCAGCCTGTCTTCGTCATTCAAGTTAACGCGTGTGTCGTAAATGTTTTCATCAATTATGAAAACACCCTTGTCGGTCCTCTTGATTCCGTAGAAGTCACAGAGTTTCAGGTCAAGGAGTCCATTCTTCATTTTGATCAAATACGCCTTTTGAATGACGTCGGCGCGGACAAAGTAGTAGGGGTAGATTTCATAGGGAGGAGGTAGTATGATACCTCTGCAATCCTCACGGTGTCTGACTGCAACGGTGAGGGCATAGACGAACATACCTTCGTTCAGATAGAGACGCATCCAACAGGCAGTCTTAACGAAGGTAGTAAAGTCCTTGGCATAGTACAACAAATGGAACATATGTACAACTTCTTTGAGTTGGCGGTCTACATGGAGAGTAAAGATTTCACCACGTGGGAGCATACCAACATTCAGACAGTTGACGACATCTTTAACGACATCCTCTCTCTGAAAAATAATAAAACAGGACGCTGTTTAATAACAGAAAAGACACTCACAGAGGGTTTTGAATTTGTATCAGGGTTTTTTTTTGTATAAAAGAAATGGAACTTACAGTGTACAAGTGGATGTTGTCCATAATCTTGAAGTTCCTACCAATTTCTTCGATTTCCTTGTACATAACCGGTTGCATAACATGGTTCAACAGCTTCAAAATGAAAATTTGCCTTTGTTTTACATCGGTATTAACTGAAATCATAAATGTACATGCATGGTTAATTGTAATAATACAAAAACTCTTTATTGATTACAAAAAAAAACAAATTGTACAAAAACAAAACAATAAAATAAAATATTGCTGAATGGCAACACAATCAGCGTTATTAGCGCTTGAAGCATTTCTTCCAGAAATAATACTTATTTATATCTAAATCATTTTATCCAGCACTTTCATAACAAATATAAATAATATCGTTTAAAAAACTAAAAATGAACCGACTTCAATGCCGCGTTATTAGTATGCACTACCAATTCTTAGATGTGTATTACCATATCTCTGGAGATAATAATCAGACCTCGATAAAATTAACATGGTACTACACTTGGGATATTTCCTTTCCAACAAAAAAATAATAATCAAAATCGGTTCATAAACGACGAAGTTATCCGCGGACAAAGATTTAAAAAAAAAAATATACGTTCGAATTGAGAAACCGCCTCTTTTTTTTGAAGTCGATTAAAAATAACATTAACGGCACATTAGCCGCGATGTGTATCAACCAACAATAAAATACTTCTCGCAAATAACTTAATTGTTTTCCAGCATGATGTTTAGTGAACAGCAAACTGCCAGCAAAATGCTTCAGGAACACTCTTTCAAATATTATGCTTTTCTTTCAATTATTTGTAAAGAAGTACAACTGAAAATATAATAAAATGATGAGAGACGAAATGATAAAGTATAAAAGACTTACCCAGGTTTAGGATATTATCGTCGACTATATTAGTGTACGTAGCCGTGGCCACACAGGCCAGGCCCAGCACTACCAAAAGAACAGCCCTCATCGTGCAGTCGACCCGTCACGAGTTCAACTGTACTCCATTAAACCTATCCTCCTTTTTTATACCAATACCCAACCAGCAGATAAAAAATACATTATTGTAACTACGCTGATAAAACTAAGAAAGTTTATATTTGCAACAATGTCAAGAGATAATATAATATTATTCACAATAAATCTTTATAAAAATGTCTAAGAAGGGGTGACAGGGTTCAAAAGAACTGTCTATGTGACCAATGACTTACTAACATTATCGTAGTTTATTTATTCCACGTTAAATACATAATATATTATTTATCTTGATAAACATACAAGTTAAAGACTTTTGTACTTAATTGCACAAAAATAACAAAAAATATTATTCTTTTCAACACATTTACACACATCTTAAAAAGTGCTTTAGGAAGCCTGTATAAATTGTCCGAAAGTTAAAAATTACGCATCAATCGCACCATACAATGGAGCGTGCGGTAAAATATGTACTCTCACTTAAGTACCTACTTACCGCACGCTCCGTTGTAAGGCGCCGTGTATATCCTTTACGGTTTTTTAGGGTTTTTTTGTTAGGATTTTTAGACGAATGGCAAAAAACGGAACCCATATTTTATTTATTTATTTCATCAAAAAACAGAAATTACATTTTGATACCTTAAAGTTATCTAATTACATATTTAAAAAAACCAATTATTTATACAATTAAATTACTTTGAATAAGGTGCATGAGCATTAGCAGCCGTTCTAGGTTAAACCTGTGTTACAGCTGATAATGTCTTCCATCCGTGCAGGAATCATAGTACAAATAATATAACAGCTACGAATAACAAGAGCATGTTTTTTTTATTCGTAGTATAACAGTCTGTTCGATTTTGCTACAACATAATAGCAACATTTTTATAGTTGAAATAAAATTGCAGGTAGTTTTATAAACAGACAAAATACCGGTAATTTGAGGTACCATAATTATCTCCAGCCAGCCAGGTCGCATAGTGTGGGGACCGCTTCGAAACAGAAGACTATTCATTATTCTGTGACAGAAGCTTGTACCGATTTCTGTTTTCATGTTTGTTATTATATTATATGACTAGCTGTACCCGCGACTTTGTTCGCGTGGAATAGTGACTTGGGGCAGCATTTTTCAGATATATCTTTTGGTTTATTTTGGACTATAAACACCGTCGTTTAGATGTTAAAAAAATCTAATAATACTTTACTGTACTGTTTCTCTACACACGATTTTAGACGTATAGCCATCGGGGATCAAAGCATATAGGCTGCTAGGATTGCTAAAACGTGACAGAGCCACATAAAGCTGACCGTGCGAAAAATAGCTAAATACTTAGATCCACTCCCACAACTTTTAGCGTGTGACCTTGGGCTTTATTAATTATCATCGCAAAATATTAACTTCTACATATTATCTTCTATATCTATATCTATACCAATTACAAAGATGAAACATTTACAATTATTACACACTTTCAGATATTAGTCGATGAAGCATGTGCGTCAAGTTCAAACATCGCGGAAAATATCGTTTGCGCGATGCAGGATTTCATACATTTAAGCAATATTTACAAGGAGAGCTATTCCACCGACCCTTGCGCCATCTAGAGGTTTTCATCTAAACTAATCTATATACATACAATTATTATAAACATAAAAATGTAACAAATCGCTGTCTGTACATGGAAGATATTAAGAAAAAATATTACTGAGACCTTTATAAAACGCAATAGAAACCAAAACAATGATTGTTAGAATTTTTTTCTATTTATCTGTTTGTCTGTGCATTTGTTCACGATAGTCTCAGAAACGGCAGTAGGTGGTTATTGGGTGTTCTACTCCAGCCACATCTGTTGATTAAACGATATACCCAACTGCGTTCGCTCCGCTTGCTGCGCTCACTTGTTGCAGTTGGGTATATCGTTTAATCAACAGATGTAGCTGGAGTAGAACACCCAATAACTAAAAATTGATTATCTCTCGCCACTTGTGTTTTAGAACTCAAAGCCTCCGGTGTAATAATTTTGGATTGTCTCTCGCCGTTTGCGATGTCTAAACACAATCGGTTAAGTGATCCATGGTAAGTTTCACTCTGGGAGCCCAAGGTCGGATTATCTCCACCGATTGCGATTCCTAACCTACCTGTGTTTTGAGCATATCGTATAGTCAGATAAACCTGTTCTACTACTTCTACTAAAGCCGTAATGACTTTTTGTCGGAATACTTACGATAAATTACCGCGCACTATCCAGTGCGACTTATTACCTTTACAGTGCACCAGTCAGTGCAATTAAGGATAAAAGTATAGTGTGACTGAACCGTACCGCACACTATACTTCAAGATTATAAAGGAAAAGTTTTGGGTTTAGTTAATTAATAACACAATGTCAAATTCTCAGGTTGTTACCAGTATTTTGTTCTGGTCCTAACTGAGAATTTAAAAAAATATAACTTTACTTACATCATCTTACAAACCATAAAACCAAATGAAATGTTCAGTTGTTACTGGTGTTTTTCACTGGTAGTGACTAAAAATTTACTTACTTAAATCTTACAAACTAATTTTGTATGACGAAATATTTATTAGATCAAACAAGATACATTTGTATAATTCCAGAGCGTAGGTGTTCATACTGGAAATCTGAAACAATACAAAAAATATTACAAAATTAAAATCTGCTACCCCTAAAGCACCAACTTTTATATTTTCTGTGCTTTAAAGAAATGTGTGTATATACGTTAATTAAAATTCAAGCGTAGTCACTCACCATTTTCATCTAAAGGATTTTAATTTATTAAATTCATGAAGATCTCATTGTCCCTGCTGCTTGTCGCTCCTGTAAAATAGAAATTGGTACACATTAGTTTAAAACTAAGAATACACAATTTAATTTTAAAAAATCTTTACTCAGAATAAATCAAATTAAACTTGGAAATAACTAAACATTAAATCAGTGTGTAGTTAATATAAACAGCAATCGAAAAATAATCATTTTTATGTAATTTTTTAATATTATTTTCTTTACATAACATTTACATATCATGTTCAAAATAATTAGGATCGTTTAAAAAACCGACTTCAAATGCTACTGTATTCAATTTGAGTAGCAAGTTTGCGGTTATTATCTCCATATCTCTGGAGATACTTGATAAATTTACAATGAGACCACTACAAAAGTATAATCTTTGAAATAAATATATAATTAAAAAAATCTTACAGTGAAACATAGAACTTCTTCCTTTTTTTTAAAGTCGGTTAATAGGGCTTTTTGTCGTATGAAGACCTATTTTATTTTTTCGATTTCTAGTTATTGTCTAATAAAATGTCTAATAAAATCTTTATTATATAATACGACAGAAACTTGGTTTTTAATTTTATTTTCGAATCAACCAAAAAACTTTACGTTGCAAAATATTATACAATAAAAGCTAGGTACTTACTTGTTATTTCCAAATAGTTACAGAACTACACTCACCGACACCACAGCCGACACCGTGCACTTATAGAATGAGGTTTTGTTCACACGCTCGATAGTAGGTACAAACGTATCAAGGTAAAATGGATTGAATTACAATATGTACATCGTAAGCATTTCTTTTAAGGGTTCGCATACACGTTCGTTTTTAACTCAGCGATTGAACTGTTCTGTAGGTACAGATAATTTTTTATACCATTAAGTTTGCACTGTACAGTTAATTGAATGCTATTTTAACCGACACCTAACCAAGGAGTAGGTTCTGAATTCGTCGGAATCTTTTTTTTATGTATGCTTCTCGATTACTCAAAGATGGCTGTACCGATTTAGAATATTTTTTATATTTGTTTGAAAGGACATACTTTCCAAGTAATTTCATTTAAATTTCATCGAGATCTCATGACTATCTCAAGAGATATCAAACTTGGCACATGACTAGCGCGACATTTGAAGTTGGTTCTTTTAATGTATTAACGATTTTAAATTATAATTATTACCATTCAGTTAAACTATCATTCATATGTATAGTCACACTATTTAGTGAAAACGAGCAGTTTAAACTCAAGGTGTGTAGCAGCCTTAGGACAAATTACTTTTTAACCGACTTAACAAAACGAGGACTTAACAGATAGCGTTTGTACGAATTACTTTTTTGTTTATTATATCATAGCTCAATAATTTATGAACTGATTTGTTTTTTTTTTACTGACTTCACAAAAAGGAGGATGTACTCAATTCGTCTGTATAATTTAATATTTTTGTCACTTCAGAACCTCATCATTTATTAACTGTGTGTGGATTTGGAGAATGTTTTTTTTTATTTTTTTACCGACTTCAAAAAAAGGAGGAGGTTTCTCATTTCTACCGATATTTTTTATGTTTGTTCGCGGATAACTTCGTCGTTTATGAACCGATTTTGATTATTCTTTTTTTGTTCGAAAGGAGATATTCCAAGTGTGGTACCATGATAATTTTATCGAGGTCTGATGAGTACCTCCAGAGATATTGAGATAAACATCTCAAAATTGGTACTGAAAATGAATAGCGCGGCATTGAAGTCGGTTCGTTTTTAGTTTTTAAACGATATTATTATTATTAATAGAATATGTTTACAGTGTAGTTCCATTTTAATTTTATCGAGATCCGATAAGAATCTCCAGAGATATGGAGATAGATACCTCAAACTTAGTACTGAAAATGACTTGCGCTGCATGTGAAGTTGGTTTTTTTGTTTTGTGAACGAACTTAAATTATGTAAGAAAGTAAATAGTAATACTTCCCGTGTGGTGTATTGTACAGTTCAAATAATTAGATACCGTCTTATTATCTAAACACATAAAATATGATTGTAATATTTTATGCACTGACTTTTAATTTTTCTATCTTTTAATCTATCGTAGTCGGGTAATGGTGTGAGTTTTTATATTGTCATCCGAGTAGGCGCAATCTTTCTTTGATCCGATTTCAAAGGTGGTGCGACCATTAGCTTCAAATTTGCTTGTTTTGTTAAAGTACGGGTACTTAATATCTTTTGAATTGGAATATTATTTGCTGACACATAAAAAGTATTTGCTATAAAATCGCGTAAAATTAGAAAACTGACATATTCTTCGCTGGTTCATCATCCTCGAGAATCTAGCTGCCTGCCAGACCCTGCCAACCGCCCGCCACCCTGCTCAGCCACCGCCTGCCACCCTGCTCAGCCGCCGCCTGCCACCCTGCTCAGCCGCCACCTGCCAGACTCCGCCAGCCACCGCCAGCCCGCCTGCCGCCTGACATTGCGCAGCCACGACACTTCGAGAAAACATCTACAGAAATATGTGAGTGAGTATTGTCTTATTACGTGTTTTTAAAATCTTTGTTCCATCCATACTCATTTTTTATTTTTTTTCTCAGGTCGGACTCTGAATACGAATCTGAAGCAATCGTGGCCACAGCACCGTCGGTGTTGTCGCTGCCTACCAAGAAGCCAAAAGCCTCAAAGTGCAAGATTACCCCCGTCGTTAACGCTGCTGCCCTTGCTAAGCGCGGTCATGCATCATATTCACCATCCTTCACACCACCCGATTTGCAAGAGCCGGAATTTTCGTGGTACGTATATATGTATATATATATATATATTTTATATCTGATAGGTTATCGTTTTTATCGCTTGGTGGTAACTACTACTAGGTACCGATGCAGGGCCCCAACCGTACTATAATTAACGTATATACGATAATTTAGGCCTCCGTATTATGTACGCAAATACACGATAAATTCCATATACCACAAAGTTTGAAAATTACGCTCATATTCAATAAAAAATTGAGCATATACTATTGTTTATTGGTCACAGCGCCAGCTTATTTCTTCATTTCAAAACGTTGGTACGCTTATAAAATCTGTGTACTGTGGTCTGTCTTCTCAGCCCGTCTGCCTGTATGGAGTTAAATATACATTGATTCTGTTCTTTATACACAAACAAAGTGTAATAAAAATTATCGTTTTATATGATTTTTTAATGTATTTTAAGCCATTATACTGAGTGTACGATAATCTTGTTTCAAAAACGTTAAAATACGATAATTTCACGGCCCTGGTACGATAATTTCCTCGCTTCAGGTTGGGATCCCTGTACCGATGATGATAATAATTATTTAACAATAATGTATATTGTATGGAGTGAGCAACTTTAAATGATTATTTAACTCTGAATCTAATTATGATGATAAAAGTTCCTAAATATTATCATAACAGTATTTCATCATATTTTATTTTCTTTATTTTACAGGTCTAAAAAACGCAAGTCAGACATCTTTTCGATTCTGAAAGGGGAAGAAAGCGTTGCTGCATCTAACGCATCACAAAGCGCCGGAGGCAACGTATCGACTTCTTCTTTCACGACGAGGGTTTCCGGAGGGTAGAGCCGACGCACCGCAATCGTCTCCGAAGGCGACTTTTACGTTGAGGTGAAGCTTTACAACGTCGTCGACGTTCAAAATACGCCTCCTCAAGAACGCTATAAAAAAGCGTTGACGAGTGTAAAGCTGCGTCTCAACGAACAAACTAAGGAGTGGGAAATTTTACAAGAGTTTCTCATTACGGTGTTTAAATTATTTAAAGATTCTAAACCAACAAAATTTAGTGATAAGATTAATTTTAAATAAACAAAACGTGTGCATAGGTTTATTATGGTTTTTATTTTATTAAAATAAGTTAGGTCCATAAAGGTAGATAGAATTATTATAGTATGTTTTGATATATGTAGTGTAGGTAGACTATATTAAACTTTCAAAGTAAAATTTTTAATTAATTTGGAATAAAAAAGAAAATTAAAAGCGTATAATATTATAATACTGACTTCAAAAAATAGGTAACTTTCTATGTAGGTAGGTACTTAAATTAATAATTATATCTAGTAGGTAAACAAGCAAGTAGCTTCTACAATGCCATTCTGTTCAGTTTGTAACACATCTATAAGCGGTAGGCGCTGGACAGGTCATTTGCGAAGTAATACACATAAACAAAACGTTTTAACTGTACCGCATATCGATGTGGAAGGCGTAGATATTGTAGCGACAGCATTTCAGAACCGAATAATATCTTACAGGATTGCTGCGCAATACGCAAATGAACATTCTATTGATGTATTTTTAGATTCAATACGAAACAAAGTCAAACTCATTTTAGATGAATGCATAAAAAAACATATTTGTGTCAAAGTCAACTTCAAAATATTCTCAAAGTTTTTACTTTTCAAAAATAATGAACAAGAAACTAAATCGTTTATGACAAAAAATATCCCTGTTTATGGAAATTATAATTTTGAGCATGTATATTTAAATGTAATCAATACAATACGCACAAAAATTTACCAATTCGAAGAGCAAGATTCGGGTTGGACTTTTCTTAATTGTATGCATATTGAGGTTAATGTTAATAAATATCAACCACTTCGCGGCTCCACGTATATTGAACTACCAATATTCATCAAGAAAAAGAAAGCATGTTTAAATATTCAAAACAACGATAAACACTGTTTTCTGTGGAGCGTGGTTGCAGCCCTCTATCCAACTAAAAACCATCCTGAAAGGGTTTCGTCATATGTACATTTTCGCAATGTACTAAACACTGAAAACATTTCGTTTCCCATGACATTATCTGATGTTAAAATATTCGAAGAAAACAATCCAAACCTAAGTTTTATCATTTTTGGCTTAAAAAATAACAAGACTGTTGTAGGCCCGCTTTATAAATCAGAAAGCCATGAAAATAAAAAAACGATTCACCTTCTTTGGATAGAAAACAACACAACATCTCACTATTGTCTCATAAAGAATTTATCGAGACTGGTGAGAAGTCAAATAACGAAGCATAAAGGACAGATCTATTTTTGTGACACTTGTTTGTTGTTTTTTAAAACGGTTGAGGATGTAGAAAGTCATACCTGTAACGGAATTGTCACTGTCCTACCGGAAAAAAGGTCAGTAATTAAATTCAAGAATTTCGAACGCAAACAAGACATTCCTTTTGTAATTTATGCTGACTTTGAAACTATGCTAGAAGATGTAAGCAAAAGTGAATCAGATCCTCAAAGTTCTTATACGCGCACTACACAAAAGCATACACCTATCGCATTTGCTTACAATGTGATTAATTCTGTTGACCCTTCTTACAATAAATTCGTAATCATTAGAGGTCCTCATTGTGTAGAAAAATTTGTTAGCTCTCTTTACAAAGATGTTCGGGATATCCATGCAGTGTTATCACAAAACGTTCCCATAATTTTTAATGCAAACGATGCAATTGATTTTAGGAATGCAGTTCGATGTCATATTTGTGAGAGTTTTCTATTCGGAGATAAGGTCAGAGACCATTGTCACCTTACTGGACAGTATCGGGGTGCAGCTCATAGCTTATGTAATTTACAGTACAAAGTTCCAAAGTTTGTGCCAATTTTTTTCCACAATTTAGCAGGGTATGATTGTCACTTGTTTATAAAAACACTTGGTGAAGCGCCTGGACCAATAAAAATAATTCCCAAAACGAAAGAAAATTATATCTCTTTCACAAAATTCATTCCAATATCAAGAGACGAGTTTGTTCAGTTAAGATTTGTAGATTCGTTTAAATTTTTAGGAACCAGTCTAGAAAAATTGGTTAAAACCATGAAAACTCATGAGTTTACTCATTTAAGGAATATTTACCCAAATGAAAATGAGTTTTCCCTTCTAACTCGTAAAGGCGTTTACCCTTACGAGTACATGAACGCATGGGAACGTTACAACGAGCCATTTCTGCCAAGCAAAGAAAGTTTTTATAGCTCTTTCAACAATGAGCACATATCAAATAAAGATTATGAGCACGCACAGTCAGTTTGGACCCAATTTGAAATTCGGAACCTAGGCGAATATACCGATTTGTATTTAAAAAGTGATGTGTTGTTGTTAACAGATATATTTGAAAACTTTAGAAAAACTTGCAAACATTACTACAACTTGGACCCTGCATTCTATGTTACAGCACCGAGTTTATCATTCGATGCTATGCTTTATAAAACAGGCATTGAGTTAGAACTAATAGATGACTTTGCTATAGTAGATATGTTACAGACAGGCATACGAGGAGGTGTGGTAATGGCAGCACATAGGCATGCCAAAGCAAACAACGAATTTATTTTCGACCATGATCCGTTGATGCCAGAATCATTCATAGTCTATATAGACTGCAATAATCTTTATGGATACAGCATGTGTCAAACATTGCCCTTGTCAAACTTTAGGTTTCTTGATCAATCA
The DNA here is from genome assembly GCA_954871355.1 of Cabera pusaria. NCBI lineage: Eukaryota > Metazoa > Arthropoda > Insecta > Lepidoptera > Geometridae > Cabera > Cabera pusaria. Next base: position 14,415,283 of record OX940901.1, read on the forward strand.
GAAGTTAATAAACTAGATGTAAATAATGTATCTGATGATGCAGAGTTCGGCTTCATTCTAGAAGTCGATCTCATTTATCCAAAAAAATTACATTGGGAACATAATGATTTACCGTTTTGCCCCGAAAAAGATATTCCACCGGGTGGAAAAAATGAAAAGTTAATTCCAAATCTTTATGACAAATTTAATTATGTTATACATTATGTACATTTAAAAACCTGTTTAAGACATGGTTTGATCTTGAGACAAGTACATCGTGCTATAACGTTTCGACAGAGTGCATATTTAAAACAATACATCGATCTTAATACAAATTTGCGTCAAAAAGCAACGTCAACTTTTGAGCAAGACTTTTTCAAATGGCTCAATAACAGTGTTTTTGGTAAAGCGTTAGAAAACAACCGCAAGAAGGTCCATGTTGAGTTGATAAATCAATGGAATGATCAAAACAATAGAACTAAAAAAAGAAATAACGCAGAAAAATTAATCGCGAGTCCAAACTTTCACAGTGCTTCAGTTTTTACGGAAAGTTTGGTTGCGATTCAATTAAAGCCTAATCGTATAGTATTAGATAAGCCACTGTATATCGGATTTACAGTTTTGGAATTATCAAAATCACATGTGTATGATTTTCACTATTCTATATTTAAACCATTTTACAGGGACCGCTTGACGATGTGTTATACTGATACAGACAGCTTTATTTATCACATCCAAACCAAAATTTTTTATCAAGATGTGAAAAATACGTTTTTGGAGTTTTTTGATACCAGTAACTTTTCTGTTGATAATTATCACAAATTACCAATAATTAACAAAAAAGTACCAGGACTTTTCAAAGATGAAATGGGTGGAAAAATAATCACTGAATATGTAGGATTACGCTCTAAATTATATTGTATAAAAAATACTGACACTGAAATTAAAAAGGCTAAGGGAGTAAAATCATGTGTTGTTCGAGATCTTAGTATCTTAGATTATACAAACACATTGCTTACATCAAATACACTACGCAAGAAAAACATATTGTTTAAAAGTATAAAACATGAAATATTTACACGTTCTGTAAACAAAATTGCGCTTTCTAGTAGCGACGATAAACGATTTATTTCGCAAGATAAAAAATCAAGCAGAGCTTGGGGTCATATTTCAATTCTTGGGGTCTAATCTAATGTAAGTAGCTTAAGATTATCTGTAAGATGAAATAAATATGTAATATAATAATAATAATAATGTTATAATAATAATGTAAAGTGAACCTTAAGTAAGAATATAGTGAATAAACGAATTTCATTTAGAATACTTGTTGTTTTTATTTTATTTTACGAGCCTTAACATCTAGCTTAAGTTAATAATGCAAAATCAATTTAATGTTTGTGAAAAATTTTGTGTAAGCTATTCCTGTAATCTACTTAGATACTTCAAATCCACTAACGCAGCATAAACTTTTAACACCGACGCAGGTGCACTGACATGTCACTACATGATTTTGCACATTCTACAAACATTGAATAAAATTCATCATGCCCTGCTCATTATACCCTGTTCGAGCGTCGTAGTTAACACACATATTCACATACTTTCAAGTCGACTTAAGACGTAAGTTTTGAACTTTTATTCCTTTATTTCTATTTACTCGATATTATCCATAAAAATGACCCTAATAGTTTTCTATTTTGTTTCAGATTATGACAGACATTGTAATAAATAATAACAGTGAGACTCAAGATGGACTTTTTGGAATTAATACCCAAGACCTTCTTTTCCACTGTGCGCAGAATCCGTTAGAAGGCTTTGACGAAATTTTTCCAATCACTAATCAGAAGAAATCGTCTCCAAAACGTCCAAAACGGAAGACAAAGAAGACACCTAGTGAAACTAAAAATCTTCGCAATAGTATGCGGCGATCATCATTTGTTTTAAACCGTGAAGCATACAAAGGGAGACGTTTGATTCAGATCAAAATAATAGACATTAGTGGTGATAACAGTGACACTGAAAGTGATGTTGTAATATCGGCTCAATATATAGTAAAAGATTTTACGGACAGAATATTAGATCAAACCGAAAGAGTGATTAAAAATATATCTGAAAATATAATAAGTGATTCTGACTGATGAGACGCATAATTGAATAAAATTATTTTTAAATAGATCAGTTAAATTAAATTAGAAGTGATTCTTAAGATGTTTAATCAAATCAGTAAGTAGTATCTCCCTGAATGCATTGTACTATTTAATTCATTAAATTTAAGATATGTTTTAATTTTCGATATTATATTAAAAACCTATTCAAATATCTGCTGTATTTTAATTCCTAAATACTCACCACTTTAATTCGTTAAAATATAATTTGGTAGAATAAAACAACAACCAGTTTAGGCAATAATTATTTTATTTTATTTAAAACATTAAATTAAATTCTTAGCTTACATTGAATAAATGTATATTATTATTATCATACCACTTTTTTAAGCACAATACATTTTTTAATGCACACATTTTCGTGTGTTGTACATAATTTAAATTTATATTAGGTTTTTCATAGTCGTGATATAATTTTAAAAAATTAGGACATCCTTTTTCTCCCACATCTATTATTTCACAGTTCTCACAAAGGCCTTTGATCCACATAACTTTCTCAGTTCCTTTTGTTAACACTTTTTTCTTATTCAAATATGGTATTATAATTCTTTTGAATTCCCTGTAGTCAATGTGGCCTTCACTCCAGAAATATCCTCGATTTGCTTCTATCCACCGCACTTGTTTCTTTTCTTCGATCGATAAGTTTTTAAATGGATAGGGGGGCTTGACAAGAAAGGTTTGGGTATTTTCTTCGTTTAAAATAGACAATTCTTTTATAATAAAATTATTTTGTGTATCTTTGAATCCTTGTACATCCACGAATATATATTTTATTCTGCAAGGATTCATATTTTAAGATATTTTTTTTACTATATTACTCAACGGTCTGTACTCGATGATGGAATCGTTTAAAATAAGACAATATGCAGCTGTCTGATCAGGTATTTCTGAATGACATTCAAGTTCCACACGTACGCTAACTACAGGACCTGACTTAAGGTTTTCGCTTTGTCTAGAGCAATCGATTACAAACAGCGGTGCTTTTTCTTTGAATTCAGAAGTACTTAGCAGTGGTTCACTTCTGCGTCCATAATAAGATGTCTGAAACCTGACATATTGCTCATACAATAATGAATATTTATGATCATCAAGACTAATATTCAAGTTTTCATATGGAAAATAGTTAGAGTTAAGATATACTTTGACATCTCTTAAATAACAAGGGTCGAATTTTGATATATCGCGATCAGCTAAATTTTTTCTATTTGTTTGTAAGCCTATGATTACATATCTTGGCTTTTCAATCTGTGAGGACGTTTTAATTGACCAAGTATGCTTAGTTGTTTTAGGTAATAAGGGATACTCATATAAATCCCAATTTCTAAAAGCCAAATATAGAGAACGATCCTTTTCCAATAACTTTAGTAAATTAACTTTTTCTTTATCTGATACCTTGACGTGTGGAACGCGCCAAACTAACTTATTTATTATTATATCTTCAAGAACCTCACCAGATGGAACTTTCAAAGAATTCAAATTTGTATTACTGCGTAATAATATCAGTTCATGTTTACAATTCATAATTATTTTCTTATAATCTTCAGCAAAGCCCAAAATATTACTAAGAGGTATTGAGGCAGAAAAACTATTTCCATGGGTTGTTTTTGTTCCATTTATATCCCAACCCCAAGCTTTTGCTATCTTAGCTTCATTTTCATTAAATGATACTAAACTCTTCATTGTTGTAGTCATTCCAGCATTTTTGATTCTATCTATTTCAACTCCATTTAGTTCATAACGAATATCTTGAAAAAGAAACAGTAATGGATTGTTTGTGAATTCCACAGCAGTAACTTTTAGTTTTGTATCCTTCTTTATGATGTTTACTGTTCCTTCTAAATAAAGGGTACTTGCTGATGGTAGTATGTATAAATCCTGCTGATTGATAGGTATGCGGATTTCATCATTCCTGTTAAAACTTGTTACGTAAGGTTTATATGAATGATATTCGATACCGTCTATGGTGTTATCGTATGCTGGTGAACTTGTTATATCCAAAATGTTCATTTTAATAGACCAATTAATTTCAGGAACTTTTTATTTTCCCTGGTCAATTTAATTTTTTTCATAGTTGTTCCTTTTCGGATTGTTCGATGAGTACTGATGTGTTTCATTATTGAATTACTACTTTTATTGAAGTCGATCATCTTTTCCTGATATGCAAATATAATTGAACTTCTTCACCGCGTAGATTTATTAAATTATTATTAATATCTAATAATCTAATATTAATAGTGCTGACGTCAATTTGATTGACAGGAAAATAAATTATATTCTTTGGCACTTCTATTATTCGGTATCCTGGAGGCACGTTAGGAGCAAATTCATAAAGAATATGGCTTGGTTTTCCATTAATATATGATCCGCTCACTATATCACATTCGACTCTTACCACTGTTGTCGATAAAATGTTAACTGGGAGTTGCGACTCGTGTATTATATTGGCTTTAAGAGTTTTATTACCAAATCCTAGTAAAGTTCCTGGAGAATTAGCTTTTTCAAAATGGATATCTTTAGAGCAGAAGATAAACGATTTCAACGTGTTATTATTGCAAAATAAATTAAAAGCGACTCCTTTTTTTACGTTTGACTTTAGATAATCAGAAATATCTTGCAGTTCGTAAGTGCCTTCTGGTATGTCTACGACTTCGTTATTGTCATAATAATATTTATTGTTTCTGTTATCAATGTTAGGTATTGAATTGAATGTTGAGAAATATAACAGAGCACACTCGTATTCATCATCAAATTGTAAAGCTGGATAATAGGTAGTGGATAAAATAGAGGTGTTGCCTGTTATTGACAGCGTGAAAGACATTTTAGAAATGATGGTAATAAAAACACGTTTATAAATATATAGTCACAATACTTTATTAGAACATTTTATACAAATAGTATTAGCATAACATTTTTTCCAAAATTCACTTAGGAACTTTAAACATAAATGACCACAATTAGATGTATTAAAACGTTGATATCTACAATAATTGTATGTTATATTAAATTTTAAATATCTTATTAACTCAATTGGTGGCTTTAAATCACCAAAGCTATCAAAATACTCACAATAGTTAAAATGTTTTACATAGGCTACCCAATGGGTTCCTTCATTCTCTGAGCTATCTAAATTAACAATCGCACACTCAATGTCCTTAGGCTTTGGCGGCAATTCATTTCTCATGAAAACACCTCTAAAGTAAGGTATGTGTTTAGTAGCATACTCTAATATGTCTATATCAGTGAGAGCACGCTTGGGTAACCTTTCTATTAGTTTTTTGAACTATTTACAAAAAGACCATTGCCTTTTTTATATGGTTTTATATATAAGCCTTTTCCTAAGGCGATACTTTCCATCGTTTTATTATGACGTTGGGCTTCTTCCAAATTCTTTTTAGCTGCTTTATGATCATTTACAGCTTTAGTAATACCTGCTGCACCTCCAACCAATGCACCTAGAGCAGACAGTCCTGCGAATATTGGTATAAGTGGTAAAATACCACCTGTTTTTGGTAACGGTATTACACGAGGCAGACACACTCCTTTTTTATTTTTTATCAGTTTTTTCGCAGCTGAATATGCAGCTTTAATAGCTCTAGAATTGCTTTTTGGTTTTAATTTTTTCAGTCGTTTATGTATTGTAGAGACGATCGATTTAAATGTTCTCACGCCCGCACCATGCTTCATTTTGGTTTTCATCACTTTGCTCACAAGCCACGAAGACAGTTTTTCTCCTCTTCCTGCATTTTTCGATTTCATCCGTTGCTTTGCCATATTTAATAATTCTAAATCAGCTCTGTGTCGATCTTCCAATTTATTTGAATTATCGTATGCTATATCGTGTCTCATGCAAGCATTATCAAGCTCATTAACTCCTTGATCACCTCTCAATAATCGTTTTCTTAATCTGGTACCAGGTCCACAGTAATTGTACCCAGGTAAATGCAATTCAAATGGTAAGTTATTTATGATGCTGTTAACGAGTCCACCACCGTGCATAGCTGAGTTATAAATGAGATAAAATATCTAAATAGACTTAATTTTATATACTTAGGTATGTAACTCTATAGAAAAGATAATCATACAATTGCTCGTTTTTCAATCCAACTGTTTTCAGTACTAGGTAGACCTATCCACTTTACGAATAATTTATTACCTTTTTTTCTTATAACCTTTTCAATTAGATACACATTAGGACACTTAGTTTTTTGAAGTTCTTGTTCATAAAAACTTCCTAAAATTGGTTGATAGTGTAGATCTTCTATGGAATAAGTGATAGGTTTAGAACCATGAACTTTTTTAATCAAAAACAATTCCGTAGACCAGTTTGGGGTGTATCCTTTTTCAAAGTTACCTTTATATTTACTTATACGAACATGGTCACCAACTTCTAATTTTCTGGTCTTTGACAGACAATTAATTTCCTGTGATTTGATTATATTTCTCAATACTTCACTTTGGTTTGATTGGTTAACATCGTTTGGTTTATATTTTATTGTTCGATGTATTGTGTTATTGTATGTTGCCATAACACTTTCTAAAAGCTTTCCAATCCATTTATAACTACCATTCAAACTAAATTTTTTATACAACTTGTTCTTGAGAGTTTTGATTAGTCTTTCTACTATAGAAGCCTTTTTTATGGAATATGTAGAGTAATGATTAATTTTATTTTTTAGCATAACTTTTTTAAATTCATCGTTATAAAATTCTGTGCCCATGTCAGTTTGTAAGTTAACTGGCTTTCGATAATTTTTAAATAATAGCGAACTAAATGCATTTGCTATTTCGGATTTAGTCTTCGTTTTAACAGGGATAGCCCAGGAAAATTTAGAAAAACAATCTATTACAACAAAAATATACCTATATCCATTATTACAACTTTTTATATTTTGAAAATCCATAAGATCAGCTTGCCATAAATCATCAATTCCTCTTAATATTACAGATCGTCGAACAAAGTTTTTACGAGCTGTTTTATGAATTTCATTTACTATTTGTAGCTTACTCATTTCTTTGATTTAATGATTTGGTCTAATTCAGCCTTTGTATAATAATCTGCTTTTAAATTCTCAATGCCTTTTTTAACATCTGCTTTTAAATCGTTGAATATTATATCGACTTCTTGCTTTTTTACAAACAATTGAGATTGGCTGTCTACGTATTCCTTGTTCACAGCATCGGTATTTTTCAATGGAATTGTAATCCCAGTCAACCTTGTATTTTGTAAATCGAACTCTCCGGTTTCAGTTCGCATCAAGACTTTATCAAAATTTTCTAAAAAGTCTGGTAAACGCAATCGTTTATGAATATGATGTCCAAACTTATCCATTATTGTGAACTGATGGGTGTTGTTGACAAAGATCAAATGATACTATTTTTAGAAATGAATGCTATTTATTAAGGTATAATGTTGCTTTCGCGCAGTTCTTCTATAATAGATATTATTTCATTATCTAACCCAGTGTTACCAGCATCTTTTGAAGCAATCAATAGTTTTAATCTTTCAACCAGTTCATTAGGATTATCCCAGTAAACGTAGTCAACATTTTTCTTCCACTGTTTCAACAGAGGTAGTCCTTTTCCTTGATGAAGTAAATCAGGTTGACTACTGTCAGTGCTCGCTGAAACTTTACGCAACTTAAATAGCGGTTTTATTATATTCAAGTATTTTCGACCTCTGTTACTTCTGATTGGTTTATTTGGATCGAATTCTCTTCGGTGCACATTTGTTTCTAGTAACATTATTTTATAATGTCTCAAATCTTCATCAGTTATTGCAGATATATTAGGTACTTTTTTAAACAGAAGTTCCTTTATACCAGGAGTATATTTGTACTTGTTTGCACCAACTTGAATATAATCATCAAAAAGAGTTACACGCGAAGATCCCATCATGTGTTTACCTCGTTCATTTCTCACGCCAAACGGAACATCTTGTAAAGTTTTGGAAGACATGGACCACGAAGAAATTTCTTGATCACTTGAACCTGATTTAAATGATTCCTCATTTTCTTCATTATCAGATTTTTCTGAATTCTCATAGCTTTCATCTGAATCATTAGAGTCTCTTGGACTAAATACGTCGAACTCGATGTTAGAATCTCTCTTAAGAGTTTTGTCCTTGTCTAATGGACTTAAAGTTTCAAATTGTACTCCTTTAGTTTGGGAACACGTTTTAGATTTTTCCACCATTTCATTAAGAGGACTTGTAATTGGTTTAAAAACAGATTTCAAAATACTATTGTTTTCCATTTCAATATCTCGCATCTTTTTAACCTTATTTTTAACAGCTGCCGCAGCCTTTACAATTTGTCTCTTTATTTTTTTTTCCATATCTTTAAATTGAATTTCAATTGATTGAACTATTGTCAGTGTTCTCACGAAAGTGATAACATGTGTTTTTACTTCAGCTATTTATAGTAGGCTAGCAATAGAGTGTAATCAGAAATACAATCGTGTTATATTGGCGAATACTCGCCTACAAATTGGACACTTATTACCAATGGAAAAAGCACACTTTGCACAAGCCGCAGCATGACCACAAGGTAAAAAACAAGTGTTAAGCTCTTCTTCTAAACAAATTTTACAGATTATTGAAGATGATGTATTTACTATCAAAGGTAGATCATCCAGTGGAGTCTGTTGGCAATTTTTTTAAATTTCTTCGTATACATAATTTTTCATGCTCTTAACGTAGTCTTTTCCTTTCATTACTAAAACATACGGACATGACTGGAACCAGCGCGCATGCTCTACCCATGGTTGATCTTCAGAGTTCCAGTCTTTAAGCCTTCCATCGCAGTAAAAACAAATAACTCTGTCGTCACAGCCTGCATAAAAAAATCCTGCTTCAGCCATTTCTTGTGGTTTTTGTGTTAATCCTCGAGGCCAGGTATCGAAACTTCTTAAACGTTTGTATACAGTGGAGTATATACGGTTTACAGGATTATTAAACATGATTTCTATATTTAATTATTAAGTTTACTGCTATTAGCTGTTTACTTTTCAACACCTCGACAAGCATTGACATATTTACGACATACATACTAATGAAACACAACAAACGTATCGAATTTCTTTCGGTAACATCCTTTGTTTTTTTCACAATCCTTGTTAATCACTACATAACTGTAGGGTTCTTTCCATATATTTGCACACATTTCTCTAAATTCCTGCCACGTCATATCTGTATTGACGTGTTCATCATAAATATGTCTCATATTTATATCATCTTGCTTAAAGAGAACAATTAAATTTGCATTATCTCTCACTAACTGTTTTGGTATTTTGCTATAAGTCTGATTTAGATAAAAACAGTCTATATATTTATGTCTTCCCATTGCAAAATAGTCGCGCATATTATTTTGATTCTCACACGCTACGTCATCGAATATAATTATTGAGTTACATTTTGCTGCCTCTGGAGTAAGAACTTCTTCATTTTCATGATACTTAGAAAAAGTCACACCAGGAACCATTCGTAATACCTGTTCCAAATACATGTATCTCGGTTGATAAAGAGTTTTTGAATAAACATAAACATTTTTAAATTGCAAACCATTTTCATGTAAGATGAGTCCGATAGCCAAATTAGTTTTTCCACAGTTCGACAGGCCACATATTATACATCGTATTGTATTTGGTAAAAGCTTTCCATGACGAAAACTGCGTTTTTCAGAATTAATATTTATATTTTCGAATTTTAATGATATTGGCTGCTTAACGAACTTCATTGCAAGAGCGCTTTTCGCAGAATGATAAGTAATGTTTAGTAACCACATTACTAAACATTACTTATCATTCTGCGAAACCACATTAATAAACATTATAATTTTCACCGGAGGCTTTGAGAGTTCTAAAACATGTTGATCAAAATTATTACACCGGAAGCTTTGAGAGTTCTAAAACACAAGTGGCGAGAGATAATCAATTTTTAGTTATTGGGTGTTCTACTCCAGCCACATCTGTTGATTAAACGATATACCCAACTGCAACAAGTGAGCGCAGCAAGCGGAGCGAACGCAGTTGGGTATATCGTTTAATCAACAGATGTGGCTGGAGTAGAACACCCAATAACCACCTACTAACGGCTTATCAAATTTAGATGCGGTTTTCATTTATATATTGCGGTAACCTTCATTTAACTTTTAGTGTTTGTTTCATGTCAATCGATTTGTAAATTAAAAAGTTATGTCAATTTAAAGAATCACGTCGAACATTTGTTCAACCTTCTACAATTTGTTATAATATATTATTTTTCTGTTCAGTAGCACTGATTAAACATTTTTTTAATATCTTATAGGCTAGCGTTTGAAGTTGAAGATGTAAGCACGCTAGGCCTAGAATGGGAACTGGCTCTCAAGGATAGCTGCCGGAACACATTAGATGTTTGGCGACAGATTTTCTAACTTGAGGGTGGTAGCTGGCCAGGCGGACATATATACATATAATAAAAGTGTTACAGATAGCTGTCTGTACATGGAAGATATATGAGAAAAAATATTTTTTTGGACCTTTATCAAACGCAATTGCACCCAAAAAAAATGATTGTTAGAATTATATCTGTTTATCTATTTGTCTATGCGTTTGTTCACGATAATTTCAGAAATGGCTTATCCGATTTAAGGTACGGCCACACCGCGGCGTCCTGCGATCTGCGGGTGCGATCTCAGTACTTTTCAATTGTTTTCTGATCGCGTTCGGTGTCAACCAGTCGGTACAAATACTACTGCGCTATGTGATCGCCGCCTAGATCGCGCACGCAGGACGCTGCGGTGTGTCCGTACCTTTAGATGCAGTTTTCATTTATATATTGTAGTAAGCTTCACTTAACATTTAGTGTTTTTCTCATGTCAATTAGTCAGGTCAATTGGGTTCTAAACCAAAAAAGTTATGCCAATTTAAACAACTCCGTCGAACATTTGTTAAACTATCTACTATATCTTCAGCAGCATTGACTGAACCTTTTTTTTAATATCCTAGGCCTACAAGCCAGCGTTTGACCACTATCTCACCTGTTGGTAAGTGATAATGCGGTCGAAGATGGAAGCACGCTAGGCCTAGAATGAGAACTGGCTCTCAAGGATAGCTGCCGGAACACATTAGATATTTGGCGACAGATTTCCTTACTTGAGGGTGATAGCTGACCAGGCGGACAAGTGTCCTACAACAATGGGAAGTTGTTGGTTTCTTAACGATGTTTTTCCTTCACCACTGTGAAGGGCCACTGTGAAAAGCGCACATAATTTTTTCCAAGAAAATCCATTGGTGCACGGAAGGGATTGAACTCGGCACCTCTGGCATCAAAGCCGGCTGTTCTCCCACTTACACCACCGAGACCTCAAACTTTTCTACCTTTACTAAACTTCATAATAATGGCTTCTGCCCGCGGTTTCGCTTGCGTGGCCTACAAGAAATAAATTACATATTTTTCTTCAAAAATAATATGTATTACATGCGCTCTTACTACCAATTGAATTTACAAACTGAGAATATTTCAAACTTACCTTAACCTTAGAGCAGACCACTTATAACAGACCGTGTAAAAAAAAGAATTTTGAGAATCGGTCCACAAATGGTTGGAGTAATTGGTGAACATACATAAAAAAATACATACACGTCAAACATATAACCTCCTCCTTTTTTGAAGTCTGTTAAAAAGCAGTCCTCCCTAAGTCTACCCCTGTTAAATTAAGAGTTTGGCTTTGAGATTTATATATGATCTTGGCAAAGCAGACTTTGAAGGGAAACTGCACACTTTTCAGCTCAAAAGGGTGGTTTGATAAAGTCTGAGCAGTCAAAGAATAAGTTGGTTACATTCTTTTAAATTTATTTTATACAGAATCAAATGTGTCGCTTAAACAATAATTGAAGTTATCTTTCTGTTGCTTGAACTACTATGGTACGGCTAATCGACTCATAGAATAAAAAGTTTTAAGAAAAATCAACCTACCAGATATCAGATACTAATACACTTTACAAAGAACATACATTGCAAATATCATGTCTCTAAGAGGGGGGGGGGGGGGACACACATTTTACCACTTTAGACGCGCCTATCTTTCAAATGATTGACTTTGAGAAAAAATGATTTTAGGAACCTCAATGTTTTGAAGACCTATCCATAGACACCCACCCCACACGTATAGGTCTGAAGAAAAATTTTTTTTTTGTTTCAGTTCCATGTATCGGATGCCCCCCCTTAAACTTTTATATTTATTATTTTTGTATTAAAATCGGAAAGCAGTTCACAGAATACATCTACCTACCAAGTTTCAATTCTGTAGTCCTAACAGTTTCGGAATAAAATGGCTGTGACATACGGACGGACAGACAGACAGACAGACAGACAGACAGAAAGACAGACATGAAGAATCTATAAGGGTTCCGTTTTTTGCCATTCGGCTACGGAACCCTAAAAAAGAATAGATGCCTACACTTCACTAAAACACATCTTCAAATTTTCATGAGTTTGGGATCAGCGGTTTAGGCAGTGCGTTGATATATTAGTCAGACAAACGCGTAGGGGGTAGATTTTGAAAATAAACTGTGGTACACGTCGGGTCTCATAATTTTTATAAAACAGTATGTGTTGTTTGTCTTCTTTCTTGATATCTTGGATGTCTTCTTCTTTTTTCTTAGTTGTCTGGAAGAAATCGATTTAAGCGATAAGACCGTCCTTTGCATTACTTAGAATAAGTTAATAAGTTTTCCTTAAGTAGCAGCAGAAGAAGCAGTACAATAAAGTAGATTTTTTTAATACCAAAATTTATTGTCCAAAATAAACCAAAAGATACTCGTATATCTGAAAAATGCTACTCAAAGTCACTATTCCACGCGGACGAAGTCGCGAGTACAGCTAGTTATTATTATATAATCATAATCTATCTTCTTCTTTTATCTTCTATATATTATCGAAAATTCAAAGTCCTGACCTGACTGACTGACTGACTGACTGATTGACTGAGATATCAACGCGCAGCCCAAACCGCTGGTCCTAGACACATTTAATTTGGAGAATGTGTTCTTTGTAAAGTGTAAAGTCTAAAGTAACTAAGAAACGGTTTTTCGAAATATTACCCATAAGAGTTCAATTGTCTCGAAAATTGGTACACATACTCTTTAATTAAAATAATTAGTTTCGTAAATCACAGTTTTTGTAAAATCATCCCCCACGCTTTTGCCTGACTTACTGAATGATTGTCTGATATATCAACGCACCACCTAAGCCGTTGGTCTTAGAGACATGATATTTAGAAGGTGTGTTCTTTGTGAATTGCAATTATTTAAAAAAAGGGTTTTTTGAAATTCCAACCCTATGAGGGTGTAATAAAGAATACATTTTCAGTGAAAATTTTAAATCACTGCGTCAATTTTCTTGAAAATTGGTACACATAAGTTTTAATTAAAATAATGAGTTAAATAATTCGTTTTTCCATAATCATCCCCCATGCGTTTGCCTGACTTACTGAATGATTGTCTGATATAGCAACGTACAGCCTGATCCACTGGCCTTAGAGACATAATATTTAGAGGGTGTGTTCTTTGTATATTGCAACTATCCACGAAAGGGTTTTTCGAAATTCTACCTCTAAGACGAAATAAATAAGGTGAAATGAGAGGTTTAATTTTCTGTGACACTTTTTAGGGTTCCGTAGTCCTGACAAGGAACCCTTACAGTTTTGTGTTGTCCGTCTGTCTTTCTGTCTGTCTGTCTGTCCGAGGTTTTGCTAAGAGACCGTTAATACTAGAAAGCTGTAATTTTGTGGAGGTATGTAAATAAATGACGCCGACATAGTGCTGAAATAAAATTTTGAAAAATATTTTTTTTTAGGGTTGCTCCCCTATATGAGAAGTGGGGAAGAATTTTTTTTTCATCGTCTATCCCATCGTGTTGGTTATCGTTCAATAGGTCTTTTAAAATGACTTAAGGGTTGCTAATACCATTTTTCAATTGAATGCTCCATTAACGAAATATTAAACTTTAATGTGCAAATTTTTGTTCCATTAGGGCGTCTACATCCCCCCACCCTCTAAAAGCTTAACAGCTGGCATGAAAAATCTGGGAAAATTCGTGATAATAGCGCATTTCATGTACTTAAAAGGAAAATTATAGCGGTTAAGATAGCTTTATTAGCTTAGCAGTAATAGTCGTTGAACTTGGGTGTTGGATAATTTTGTACCAAATACAAAATCCTTAGAATAAATCCTTTAAAGTGACAAAGAAAGAGTACCTAGTTGCTTGTTTATAACGGGTAAAGACATGTATTGAATAACAGGCCACTACGGAACCCTACACTGCGCTTGGCCCGACACGCACTTGGCCGGTTTTTATTTTTAATCTCTGGTTTGATTGTCTGGAAAATTGGCACACATAGATAGATAGATTTTTTTCAAAATTATACCCCACGTGTTTGTTTGACTAATGTATCAACGCACTGCCTAAACAGCTGATCCCAGAATCATAAAAATTGGAAGATGTGTTTTAGTGAAGTGTAGACATCCACTATAAAAGGATTTTTCAAAATTGCTTTCCTAAGAGGATGAAATGGAGGGTTGATCTTTATATGAAACATTTTATATCTGGGTCAATTGTTTCAAAAATTGGTACAGAGACTCTTTAATTAAAATTATCAGTTACAGTTTTTCCATAATCGTCCCCACGCGTTTATCTACTAACATATATATCAAAGTACCGGTCCTAAACCGCTGGTCTTGAAGACATGATATTTGGAAGGTGTGTTCTTTGTAAAGTGTAGGTATCTGGTAGGTAGAATTTTCTTTGAAATTTTTTATTCTCTGAGTCTATTACCAATAGCATGGTAGTTCAAACAACAGAAAGATAACTTCAACTATTGTTTGAGCGATACGGGTATTACAGCTTTTGCAAAATTATACACGACGACACATTTGTGTCTGTATGAAATAAATTTAAAACAATGTAACCAACTATTCTTTGACTGCTCCGACTTTATCGTGTATCGTATCTTTATCGACCTTTCGTGTTGAAAAGTATGCAGTTTCCCTTCAAGTCTGTTTTGGCAAGATCATATATAAATCTCAAGGCCAAACTTTTAATTTAACCGGGGTAGACTGTTTTTTACACGATCTGTTATACGTGGTCTGCTCTACAGTAAGCACACGGAGCAGCATTTGTTTGGGATATTCTTAGTTTGTATATTCAATTGAGAGGGACTAAGAACGCATGTAATATTTTCAATTTCATTTAAATTTTTAATTGTTATCGAAAAATGTATACCTACATACACCAATTTAACTACGCAGTCATCACAAGACACCATTAACACACACCAAAAACTCACCAGTAGACACCATTTTCAAACCCCTAGGACTAAGGGAACGTGAGTAATCGCTAAAACTTATATCCCTATTTTTTGGCAAAAGCCCAAACTCTGAAATGGTTTTACTAAGCCAGGGAAAAGGCAGAGAGTCGGTTATTTCATGGTTATAACCATGCAGTAGACATCGCGTACCCATATATGGGTACGCGATGTCTACTGTTCTCACAGAAGTACTAGTTTATAGTTTTTCTACACCGCACATATACCACCATGTATGCATTATAATATGTAGCGTTTATTTAACATCATATAGGCTAGCGTTTGACCACTATCTCACCTGTTGGTAAGTGATGATGCGGTTGAAGATGCTAGTAGTAGTAGTAGTAAGCACGCTAGGCCTAGAATGGGAACTGGCTCTCAAGGATAGCTGCCGGAACATATTAGATGTTTGGCGACAGATTTTTGAACTTTTTTTTTTTACTCGCAATGTGGGTTGCACGTTACTAGTATTCTTGTTAACCCCTCCAACTATGCTAAACATGCTTGTGTCTGGAGGGGGTTCACGTCAATAGTGCAATGGGTGGGGTGGGGATCTAACTTAAGACCTCTCAATCGCCAGTCCGTCACCCTATCCATTGGGCTATTGCCGCCTTAAAACTGGAGTATGGTAGCTCGCCAGCGTCATACTAGGTCTGTGATATTCCTTTTGCAGAGACCTGTTTAATTTTCAGGCCTTGCCCTGCATTAAAGATGTTCAATAACGACTTTATATCTACATTTTACTTCATGGTAAAGCCGGCGCAAAAGATACTGAGACGTCCAAGGAGACGCAGCTTTTATCAAGATTAGACACCGTCCTTGCAGTCGTAATGTGATGAATCTTCAGGGATTGCTCGTTTCAATGTAAGACCAAGGATAAATAGTGGGTATATATACATTGTATGATATTACTTCAACTTGAATTATAGCCGGTTTCTTAGGTATAATAGAATAACTCCTTGCTCGGTATTATATCATCATAAATAGGTGTATATAGATAGGTTAGTTTTACGAACGTAAGTATGTTGATATAGACGTTTTCAAAATATACAAGAATTAAAAGTATGTTAAAAATCTAAAACGCGACACGTAAAAAGTAACGCTCTTATTTTAAAAATTATTCCCAATTATCGGGTGCATGCAAGCATAGCCGCGAGCAAAAGCTATGGATATTTATTTGAAATGTTCTAATCGGCTAAATAACACAATATTTTGAAAACACCTTTACAATACAATACAATACAATACAGTATTTGTAAATTTTAAACTTTCGCGATTTACACACATAATTATATTGTAATACGGGACTTCTCGTGACCACGGTCTTTGGGGGCCATGTCACCTACGCCCGTAGGAGAATACCCCGTTTTGTGAATCCCTACACGTGGTCCCTGGGTGGTGCTAAAAAGGTGACTCGGTGGGAGGCTTATGCCGCGGCTCGTGACCACCCACCAGCCAAAGCCATGCCGCCAAGCGACTTAGTATTACGGCATGATGGCCGGTGTAGCCATAATGGGAGACGGGTCGAAACAGTAGCGCTACTGCTTAAGGACCGTTCTGATGCGCATTGATGACACTTCACTTCGGGAGACCTGTCGCGGAGGGTAGCGGGATCCGAGGCACGGTGCACCGCTGGCCGACCGCAGTTAGTAGGGGGCCCAAGTAGCGTGCCAGCCACACGCGAAAGGCTGCCCCACCAACTGACGAAAAATCCCGGGATGCGTCATGGTGCCGGTTGGCGACCGGACGAGAGGGCCCCATGAACATTCCCAGGGGGGCTCGGGTGTCCCCGCAGTCTCCAAACTGGTCCCCCTTCCAGTGTTGTGTCTCAGTGTTTATCACAGGTCAAGAGCAGAGCGCCTCGTTTCACTGCCGTGCTTCTACCTATACACTCGCGTCTATGAAATGGTACAAAGGAACAAGAAGATAGTTAAACAGCGGCTGCACGCCCTCTGGCTCAAAGTTCACCTCACTAATATCAGAGGTCTGCACTCAAATCTCCACGCAGTCCACCACCATCTCGAGACTGAAAAACCCGCTCTCTCGTTCCTCACGGAGAAGCAGATACAATGCCCGTCTGACGTGGCGTACCTCACTTATCCCGGCTACACCCTGGAGCACAATTTTAAAGCTCAGTCAGGTGTGAGCGCGTACGCCCGGGACGACATCTGCTGTCTGCGTCTGCGTCATCTTGAAGACCCACGCTATTCCGTGCTTTGGATACTGGTGGACACAGACCTAGAGAAACTTCTCTATGCCTGTGTATACTGGTCGCACAGCGGAGACCAGGAGACAACCAGGCTCACAGATTACTTGAGTGAGGCGGCAGACGCCGCTCAACACAAATACCCTTCTGCTCAACTAGTGTTACTGGGGGACTTTAATGCCCACCACCAGGAGTGGCTTTTCCCATACCAGTGCACCGACCACGCTGGGAGAAAGACGCGAAAGCTAGCTTTAGCGTTAAATCTTACCCAGCTGGTCCAAGAGGCAACGCGAATTCCTGATGTTGACGGCCGTACAGCCAATTGCTTGGACCTTCTGCTGACAACTGATCCAGACCGTTACTCAGTGTCGGTATCATCACCGTTAGGTTGCTCCGACCACTGTCTGGTGAAATCTGTATCTGTCTACTCCCCGCCCGACCCCAGCCCAAGAGGCACCCGGCGGGTGTGGCGATACAAGTCAGCAGATTGGGATGAGATGCGGTCGTTCTTTGCATCTTATCCTTGGCGGCCTGTCTGTTTCACTTCCGATGATCCTTCAATTTGCGCGGATGCTGTGACGGAGGTGCTGCGTCAAGGAATGGAGTACTATATTCCATTTTCTGATGTAGCGATGTCAAGCAAAGCTCAATCATGGTTCGGGGCTGAATGTCGACGTGCTGAAGCACTGAAACAAGAAGCATACTTGGCCTGGGTTGATGCTCGTAACCGCAAAGCCAGAGATCTGTCAGCGAAGAAGAAAGCGTTCAACAAGGCTGCCAAGTCCTGCAAGAAGGCTTTACGGAAGTCCCGATTTGACCACATAGGCCGGATTGGGGCCAAATTAGCTTCGTACCCAGCGGGTAGTAAAGCATTTTGGTCTCTGGCTAAGTCGGTCGAGTCAAACTTCTGTCGCCCCTCACTTCCTCCACTGCTGAAACCCGATGGGGCGCTGGCTCACACCGCCAAAGAGAAAGCAAATTTGTTTGCTTCTCTGTTTGCGGAATCTTCGCGTCTAGACACTGCTGGTGAGAAACTTCCAAGTCTACCTGGATGTATGACACAAATGTCGGAAATCCACATCCGTCAGACTGAGGTTCGTAAAACACTTAAAATCTAGACGTGAACAAAGCCAGCGGCCCTAGTGGTATTCCAGCTATAGTCTTGAGGACCTGTGCGCCTGAACTTGCTCCTGTTTTGACACGCCTCTTTCGTCTCTCTATAACATCAGGTCAAGTGCCGAAATCATGGAAACTTGCCAACGTGCAACCTGTGCCCAAACAAGGCAGTCGTGCTGACCCTACCAACTACAGGCCAATCTCAGTCACGTACATACTCTGCAAGACTATGGAACGTGTACTGAACAACCGGCTCCTGGCATACCTAGAAGCAAACGACCTCCTAAGTGACCGACAATATGGATTTCGTCAAAATCGGTCCACTGGGGATCTTCTAGCGTATGCCACGCACATTTGGAGCGAGGCTGTAGAGAATCATGGGGAAGCTCTTGCAGTTTCCCTTGATATATCAAAAGCCTTCGACAGGGTTTGGCACGATAGTCTTATAAGCAAGCTTCCATCCTACGGACTGCCCACTGGTTTATGTGTCTGGATTTCGGATTTCCTGAGGGACCGGTCGATAAGAGTAGTCATTGATGGTTGCTCTTCTGACCAAATGGCTATTAATGCCGGGGTCTCTCAGGGATCAGTGCTCTCTGCAACTCTTTTCCTGCTGCATATTAACGATCTGCTAAAGCCTGGTATCTTTGGGTATGCAGACGACAGCACCGTTGTAGAGAGCTATACATCCAGTGCACGTACTAGTGTAGCACAAATTCAGTGTTATAGGGAGGCAATGGTCGAGCGCTTGAACTTGTCCTTACAGGCTGTCTCCGAATGGGGCGATGCCAACCTGGTCAAGTTTAATACAGCTAAGACCCAGGCGTGTTTATTCTCCGCCAAACGGAGTCCGTTCCAACTGACTCCTACTTTCCGGAATGTGTCCGTACCGATAACTGATCACCTTGAGCTTCGAACGATTCGACGAAAGTTGAGTGTGGGTGTTAGTGAGATTCCAAATCTCACTAACACCCACACTCAACTTTGGCTCGTATATTGAGTCAAAAGCCCAATTGGCCTCAAAAAAGCTTGGTGTTTTGGCCAAGGTGAGACAGTACTTCACACCAGGACAGCTGCTAAATTTGTATTAAGCTAGAGTCCGATCTTGTATGGAGTACTGTTCTCACCTCTGGGATGGGTCAGCCAAATACCAACTGGAGGCGTTGTTGTTGTTATCTTCTAGGCAAGCGTGCTACATCGTCGATCACATCTTCACTTAACATCAGGTGAGATAGTGGTCAAACGCTTGCTTATCTACGATAAAAAAAAAAAGGTCAATGCAACTTGATCGAAACGTTGAGGTAAATAAAATTATGTTTTTAGAGCGATAAGTCCCGTATTACAATACAATACCATAAATTTATTGACTAGTCGTTCTGTGAGAACAATAGACCTCACTGCTTACTACTATAAAAATTGAAATCCTTCCATATATAACGCTACAGAAACTTTACCCCCTTCCTCCCGTCCACTCCCCGTTTTTGAAATATTTTTCGCAACATCTTGTGTCGAATAAAGTCCTTAGTGTGCCTTTCCAATTCGAATGAAATCCATTGATAAATAACGCCACAGCAAACTTCTCACCTTCCCCCCCCCCCCCCCCCAATTTCCTCCCTAATGAAATAACGCGATCGACAAAAATGTTCAATAAATCAAGGAACTGGTGTGCAAATTTTCGTCAAAATCGGTTGAAAATGCGACATGTAGGCGAGAACAGACAGACAAACAGCCGGAAAAAAGATGGCCTAATCGAAACAGATATTTCGCTCGCTAAGCTCGCTTGGCCAATTACAAAAAAAAAACCGGCCAAGTAGAGTTGGACTCGCCCACCGAGACTTCCCTACCAACGTTGGTTGGTACCAATTAAGTAAGCTAAGTAATGATTTGAGGTGGAGTTAGTTTGGATGAGCGGACAGATATCGTCGTTGTTCTCGGGCTGTTGTGTGCAAACATGTGAGCCACATCCAATTTTGTCATATTCCTGGACTGCCGCTGCACTGTATCGCCCGCCTGGAAGTCAATACTCAAAGGACTTAAATTACCACTTAAAATATGTTTTCTGTGATTAAAAAGTAAAGAAAATTCAATGGCGTCACTTCGTTTTTAGGTGTTTGTAGACTTTTGGCAACTTCATTGACCACTACTATCATAAACTTTTGTTCAGTATTTTTTTACGAAAATGCCTCTACATTATTTAACCTTACCTATCTACATACGCCTATTGTTGATGATAATATAATAACGTGCAAGGAGTTATTCTATTGTACCTATATAATATAACACATAAGATAAATTTATTTTATAAGATGTTTGGACATATTTTTATTTAAAAACTTCTTTAACTTCATAACCTTCTTACAATATACATAAGTAATGAAACGTGATCGATCTAAGTCATTGGCCTAGCTGTTTGATCAAAATGGCTTGATAACATTCAGGAATCTAGTTAAATGGCGCTGTTTAGTAAAGAGGCTAGGCTGTTTATTAAGTTATCTGCCTGCGACATATATTAACTGGAATATTTTATTATTTATACATACCTACATACATAAAACCCGCATTTTTCTTGTTGGGGTTTTCGTGTTGGGTAGGCAGATACTACTACTTTCCACATGCTACGATCCTGACACACGTCTTTCGCCTTTTCTACTTTCATAAGCGCCTTCATACATGCTCGCCGGTTATAAGTACTTTTGACTTGGCCTTTCTTTAGAACGTCTCCACCCTTGCCCCTTGATTCTCAACTATTCGAAAGCAAATTCGGATTCGGAAGCGTCAATTCGAATTTTGAATATTTATTATTCAGTAACCTATTTAGTCGCGTAAACCTTTCCGAATAGAATGACAGTTTTTTTCAAATTAAAATATCAAAAGTTATGGATTAGAACATTGTGAATTGCAAAGATCGGAGTAGAAGGAAAGGCAGTTTTACGAATCCCAATTTGCTTTCGAATGATTGAGAATCAGGGGGCTGCTCGAGATTATTTAAACTAGCTAAAAGATATTAAAGTATCGTAATCAGATATGAATCAAACACACATTAAGTTTAAATTATTTATTATAACTTATTTTTTATTTTTCTATATGCTTTGTTCGAGAATTATTTTTAGCACGTGGTCGATATCTTTTCGGGCGTTTAATATTGATTGAACGTGTTGACTCCCTGGTTCACGTTAAGGTTCATGTTGACGTTAGTGTCAACAAAATAGTTGTCAGAGTCAATGGGGGTCCTGTCTACCATGTTGTAATTCCTCAATACATATCTGTTCCAGCGAGTCTTCATGTCGCACACCTGCTTAGTGTGGCGAACAACTACATTTACAAACTTCATGTTGGGAGTAAAGAACTTAGTGACATCGATATGCCTGTCCAGAGGGAAACCAAGAGGCATCTTGTCGAGGAGAACCGTAGATCTGAAGTCATAAACAAAGTCTTTGCGGTTGACATCAAGGATGTTTAAGTCAACGTTGTCTACTAGTTTCAATGGAGTAACGATGCAGTACAACATCATATCGAGACCACCAACGGTACCCTTGGGAAGCAGCAGCCTAGTGGGGAACCCAGTGTGGAAATTTCTCAGGTCCTTGCTCAGCATATCTCTCATGTCAGTGATAGTATCAATCTTCTTCCATAAGTCACGAGTCATGATGCGGTCGCGAACCAAGTTATGCATGTCCATGGATTTTCTCATAATCGTGTTCTTTCCAGTAGTCAGCTTGTACATGAAAGTGTCCAGCTCGACGAAGTTGAGGCGGTTAAGGTTGATGTCTATAAGACGGCCGAGATAGTCCTTCTTAGGTCCGAGGAAGATCCTAACAACACAGTCGACAGCCTTGTCTGAGTTAACGTCAAGGGTGATGGTGAACGGTTGGTGATTGAGACGGCGCTTGCGGACCAAGATTGTCATGTCAGATTTGGTCTTCTTTAGTTCTTCTTCTGTCAAAATGACAGCGTTTGTCATGTCCATCAGATAGTCGTCGAAGTAGGTAACAAGCTTGTCAACTACGATGTTTTCAATTTTGACACCTGGGAAGTACAGCTCCTCCCGGGTGTAGCATGGCAGGCGTTTTTTGAAGAGGAACACCAAGTCAATGAGACGTTTTTGCAGCTGGTAGAAGACAGGGTCCCGCAGGGCAGTCTGGTAGCAATCCAAGATTGAAGGCACAACGAAGTATCTGTAATAATAAACAGGGCACTATGAGTAAAGGTTTTGTTACTAAATAGCCTTTCAAATATACTTAACATGTTGCAGTCGCAAATATGTATCTTTTTACTTTACTTTCATTGTATGTATTTAGAAATTTGAACATACTTGTCAGACATCATTGTGTTAAGTCCAAGAACCGACTTCATGATGATGAGCAGGTAACGGTAAGCATCAACGCGGTTGTTGTCTAATTCGTTCTTTTGGATTCTGCCAAAGATCAGCTTTCCAAGGATCTCAATGTCTTCAGGCTTGGTCAGTTCTAATCTACGTCCATTGAGCTAGAAAATAAATTGATTTTAGCAACGTAGTATAAAATCACTTATCATTAATATTAGTACAACTACAAAGGTTTACTTACTTCGATGTATCCCTTGATGATAGCTTCCCTGATGATTGTTTCATAAGTTTCAACCATGTTGATAGTGGTAATGTCTTTGTCTTGAACAATAACTTGGTTGTTAAGCCTCATCGGTATTTGGACACCATTGTGCAGCAGCATCCACGGCCAGTATCCCTTTCTGATGGGTTTGTTCCATGACAGTGTCATGATATTGCCAAGACCGTTGGAAAGGCGCTCAAGGTAATACCTAGCCAGAATCTGTTGGTACATGTATAAAGTCAATTCAAAACGTCTGGTTTTCAGTTTATCAAAGAGAGTGTTCTTCATCCAGAAGGGATAATCCACGTGGAAGTAGTAGTAGTAAGTGTTGAGACCAATATCTTCAGTGAAGTATCTGAGCCTGTCCTCGTCGTTTAATGTGACTCGTGTATCAAATACATTCTCGTCGATGATGTAAACACCCTTGTCGGTTCTCCTGATTCCGTAGAAGTCGCACAGCTTCAAATCGAGCAGTCCTTTCTTCATTTTAATCAGGTACGCCTTTTGGATGACGTCGGCGCGTACAAAGTAGTAAGGGTAGATTTCATATGGAGGCGGAAGGATGATTCCTTTGCAATCCTCTCGGTGTCTGACTGCAACGGTGAGGGCATAGACGAACATGCCTTCGTTGAGGTTAAGGCGCATCCAGCATGCGCATCTCATGAAAGTAGCGAAGTCCTTGGCGTAGTACAGCATGTGGAACATCTTGACAACTTCCTTCAGTTGGCGGTCAACGTGGAGGGTGAAAATTTCTCCACGAGGCATAACACCAACTTTCAAGCAGTTGACGAAGTCTTTAACGACGTCAGTCCTCTGTTGAGAAAAAAAATACAATTAGTGCCATAGTAAATTCACAGTAAAGATAGATATATATTTGTAGCATCAAAAATATTTTATCAATAATGATTTTAGGGTTCCGGACCTCAAAAGGAAAAGAAGAACCCCTATCGGATCACTTTGTTGTCCATCTGTCTATCTGTCTCTGGAACTAGTAGACGTAACTAGTTGAAACTAATTACGCATACTTGGGTCTTCTCTTTTAGCAGTAAAATTATCAAAATTGTACGTCAACGCAATCAAAATTTATGACCGTTTTTGTCGCATATTTTAGCATATTTTTGCATATTCTGCGATTTCACAAAAGAATCAAAACATGTAATAACCTATATCCCGATGACCTAGAATCATGAAATTTTGTAAGATGCAAAAAAATTCTTGAAGTACTTATGATAGAAAAAATCTGATAACCGTAAATATTGAATAAATATAATACAGTGGCTCAATCTTTACCAAGCACAAGTCCGATCGTGCATGGAGTACCGTTCTCACCTTTGGGATGGTTCTGCCAAATACCAGCTACAGACACTGGAAGCCATTGAGAAGAGAGCCAAGAAACTTATTGGTGAAGACCTAATAGTAAGCAAGAGACTCCAGAGTCTCGCGCATCGCCGCAAAGTGACTTGCTTATCAATTTTCTATCGGTTACATTTCGAAGAGTGTGCTATGGAACTGCATAATTTGATTTCACCTTCCCCATTTTACTATCAGATATCCAGAGATACTAAAAGGCGCCACCGATTTATGGTGGATATACCATCTATATATATATAGTATCATATACATATACCATCTATATATACTCGAACGAAGCGATTTGCAGCTTCATTCATCATGCGAACCGCCAGGGAATGGAATGCCCTGCCTGAGTCTGTGTTTCCGGCTAAATACAAAATAGGGGTCTTCAAATCGCAAATGAATAGGTATCTTCTGGGTAAGCGCGCTCCATCATCGAACGCATCATCACTAAACATCAGATGAGACACTGGTCAAGAGCTACCCAGTTCGATGTAAAATAAAATGTAATTCAATAGTTTAAAAAACGAATGTACTATTACAAACTTTTCGGTTGTTGTTGTTGGTTCATGAGCAGTGTCTAGGCATCGGTCTAGGTACCGAACTGCAAAGTTAAGTTTGTTTTGAGAAGTCTGTATAGAGGCCTTGGCGCGCGAGTGCAACTCGCACTTGACCGGTTTTTTTTTACAATTAACTCACAGTGAATAAGTCGACGCTGTCTTCAATCTTGAAGTTTCGCCCAATATCTTCGATTTCTTTATACATCACAGGTTGCATGACATGGTTCAACAATTTTAGGATCATCATTTGCCTTTCTTTGATGTCCATGTTCACTGTAAATAATTGAAATAAAATTTAATTATTTATTTTGCTCGTATCGATATTTCATTGAAGCCACGAGAGCCCCGTTGGCGTAAAGGAACCGGTGGCGAGGTTGACATATGTCAAACCATTTTGGTTTGACATATGTCAACCTCGCCACCGGTTTAAATCCTAGCACAAGGGTTCATCCCAGGTGGTAGGAGCATATTGTGTTAATGTTGCGCCTAACTTGCTTCCAAAAAGTTGCTTACCAACATCAAGGAGTAAATCTGGAGTCCACACACCATCGCTTACCTCTAGGTAAGATAGTGGTCAAACGCTTTAAGATATTAAAAAAAAAAACGGTGCATCGTTAGTATAAAAAATCGATAGAGTACAATGGATAACGGTTCCAGAGTGCTTATAGAATTTTTGAAGAAGAAAGCAAAAATTGTCGAAAAGATTACTCACCCATGTTCATAGTGGTGTCTTCCAATACAGGAGTAGCCATGGCCACAGAGGCCAGGCCGAAAACCAGTAGAAATGCCTTCATCGTGCAGCCAGCCCAGTGGGAGTCCAACTGTGCTTCAGTCAAATAGTCTCCCCTTTTTATACTCTTAAAATGCACTTAGAAGATAAACATTGTTTTTATATAAGATAAAGAAAGGGTAATATTCTACAATGTAAGAAAGTAATATCAATGTTTTTATTGAGGGTCCTTATCTTGGTACTTGTTGGTTTTATATGTGGGGTAATTTTTTACATTATATCAACATAGTAACTAGAGGTAGGTAAAAAAAACCGCTTTTGATTTTTTTTATGGTAAAAGGTAACAAGATAAGCACGACGCTTGCCTGATGGTAAGCGATGACGTCTACCTATAACAGATACAACGGCATGCAAAATTCTGAACTGCCTTGAGGAGCATATTGAACTTGATGATCTTAGTTAACACTTTATATGTCAAGACATGATGGTAAGCCATTGCTTACCATCATGTCATCTAGGTTAACGTCATTACGTTAACCTATATTTTCGACTTCGCAATAGTCTCTCTTAGTTAAGAGCCTGATCTTCGATTCTTTATTTCAATTCATTATTCACCGCTTTGCGTAGGCCGTCACTCAACCTGGTCACAGGGCTATCTATAAATCTATCGTATTCTACAAATTATCTCTTCTCTATAAATAAATGATCTATCGTACTCTGAAGTGACAGTTCATGTTGTGTGATTGAGTATCTTCAATTAAAACAATAATACTTTAATTCAAATTTCAAACAACCCCCGACGAATCGGTGTGTAATTTGTTCATTGTGACCATGCCAATGAGCCCAATCTCTGCTGTAAGTTGATGAGAAGTAGAGTATTTCGCAGATTCCAGGAGATGCCCCCAGGTCAAGTTACATATCATTGAAGTGAGATGATACCGAATTTCGAATTATTCAAACTATGAAAGGTAAAGAAAGAAAAAGAAAAACAAAAGTAAAAAGCTCATAGTTTTAAAAGCCACAGACAGACACACACATGCACACATATACACGTCAAACTTATAACTCTCCTACTTTTGCTGGGGGTTAAAAAATACTTACCCTTCCATGTCCTGGATTCGATCAATATTGTATGTTACCTTTTTTCATAACATGCCATAAAATAAGATGGACTATTATAGTAATTCACTTTAATTTGATTGTTATATAGTATAGACAATACTATAATTAGAAATCTGGATCTCCTACATGTCCGTCACCCACGCAAATACATTTTCCCTTTACAAACAATTCAGAATTCAATAATTTCAATAATCAAATTAATATCCTTTTTGTGCGGATTTTACCAAACTCGGATAAAAAATACTCTAGAGTAAATCATTGGAAACGTCAAAAAATGTATGGTTATACTTTGAACAAATGATGAATTACTGGAAAGTAACCTTATCTGAGTTTGGTAAAATTGACATTGATCGACAATCCAAATAATATCATTATTCCGTACTTAATTAGTACAACAAAAATGTCTACTTTTAACTTAGACCATCAAACATTTTTCTTATTTTTTTAAGTTTCCTTTTGATCAATATTCTGTTCCAGTAGAAAAGCCTTCATCGTTGTTATTTATTCTTATCTAAATAAATATAGATATACTTTTTATTGTCAATTGAATCTGTAAATAACAGGTCGATGATTTTATTATGTGTTATTTATTGTGCACATCAGCACTTTAATGAGTATAGAACATATAATCTGAGAGGAATGAGCTGAATGCAGTTAGCAAAGCGTTATTTTCCAATATTTTTTTACAGGATGGATTTTTGAGATGGGGCTGTAAAGGCAGATACGTCTACCGATAGATAATATAAAAAACTCTTTATTGATTACCACCTATTAAGCAAAAGTACTTATCCTAAAGCATCAATCATGACCAGACCATCAATCAGACCAGCATCATCAATGACCAGTCTTATCGCTTAAGGCGACTTCATCCAGACACCCATGTACGGAAAGCATTACAAACCTAAAAGTTGGTGGTTATTTTTAGGTGTGATTAAGCAACTTGTGAAACAAATAACAAACCTATGACTATACTACCTATTATATTAAAAATAGCTGAGCGACTTCGTTCGCGTGAAATAGTGTCTTTGGGTAGCATTTTTAAATATCCACTCCCTCTTCCACATCTCCCTCCCCTCCCCCTCCCCTCCCCTCCCCTCCCCTCCCCTCCCCAAAAAACATACAGACGAATTGAGAACCTCCTCCTTTTTTGTGAAGTCGGTTAAAAACAAATACGAGGCATGCCTTTTAAGTTCTGTCGTTTCCATATTGCCTGGCAATTTTGAATATGGAACTTTTCTATACTCGAATGTGTTTAAATTTTTAATCTCAAAACAGTTGAAAGTATTAGGATTAATGCTATTGTTTAGTCACAGCGTCGATTGGAATCTGTCAGGTCACGTACGAAAATGAATCTTTCTAAGTAAAATGTTCGTGCAATAATTTTCTACAACTTTAGTAGAGGCCTGACACGGCTTCAGTGTTTTGAAGAGCTAACATCTGTGTTCAGTGATGAAGCCCCATGTCTGCGGACTGTCGAACGCTGGTATTTAGAATTCCAGCATACTAGTGTTAGTGACAAATCTCACGAAGGACGCCCAAAATCCGCCTTCACTGATGATAACATCATTGCTGTGGGACAATTAATTCTCAAAGATCGTCATGTGACGTATCGTGAGATAGAGGCTCTATTAGGCATCTCAGGGACAACCATTCAGAAGATCTTGCATGAAGCGCTTGGTGTGAGAAAGCTAGTTTGCCGTTGGATGCCGCATCTGCTTTCCGACAATCACAAGGCGGCCCGCGTCAGATGGTGTAAGAAAACTCTGCAAAGGTTCAACCGAGGAGAGTCAAATCACGTCTATGACATCATCAGTGGTGACTAATCTTGGATCTATGCCTACGATCCTGATTCCAAACAGCAATCTACAAGCTGGGTCTTTCAAGATGAGCCAAAGCCGACTAAAGTGGTTCGTTCTCGAAGCACTTCAAAGAAGATGATGGCCACGTTCGTTGGAAAAACCGGTCATGTTGCGACTATTGCACTTGAAGATCGTAGAACGGTTAACGCAGAGTGGTATACCACAGTTAGTTTACCACAAGTCATCGCCGAAATTCGAAAACCTAACTCAAAGCGACGCATCATCCCGCACCACGACAGCGCAAGCTCACACAGCGCTCGTCGAACGATTGAGTATTTGAAGCATGAAAAAGTAGAAATTCTTGACCATCCTCCATATAGTCCTGATCAAAGCCCTAACGATTTCTTGACATTTCCTAAAATTAAGAAAAGTCTTCGTAATCAAAGGTTCCAGTCCGGTGAAGAAGCAGTCGACGCTTTCAAGTCAGCCATTTTGAACACCCTACTTTAGAGTGGAATAAATGTTATAATAACTGGTTTGAGCGAATGGAAAAGTGTATTAAGCTACGTGGTGAATACTTTAAAAAACAATAAAAGTACTATAAATTGTTAAACACAATCCAAAAGTACTATAAAGTTCTAGTTGTGTTTTTTTCTTCAAACAACAAAACCTAAAAGGCATGCCTCGTAGGTACATAAAATAATAACGTATATAAAAAAATATATAAGCACAGTAAATCTTTCTGGAAAAAATCCATTATTTTTTACTTCTTTTAGAGCTGCATTAATTTCAGAATAAAAAAACCGACACAGTCTGCAAGAAAATGGTCCATTTACATAAACTTGAGGAGAAAATCTGCTGCCATTTCTATATTTTTATAACCTTACGGTCGTTTACAACCAGGCAAGATTGTGGTTAAATTCTCAGATGTAAAAATCAAAAATAGTTTGACCAATATCTCGCCTCAAGTAAGCAATAATTTGTAATTGCAGATTGTGACCAAGCATGGCCTAGAATTGCCATTGTAAAAATCATACTTTCGCGATTTGAACCTAAAGTTATAAATATTAACTTAACTAATAATAATGTATATACTTGATATGACCAAGTAAATGTAAATTAGAAAAAAATAATTATATATTATAACGCACTAAGACCTCTTTCTCTCTTTTATTTGAATTGTCGAGTAAATAACATGAGGGAACGCGGGATGCATTTTTTCATATAAATGTATTCCCCTGTTTCCTCCCTGGAAAATGCTACTAGAGCAAAATTATCCTATACAAAAAATCAAGGTTTGCTCAAGCTATCGTCGCTTGTCGTTTCCTTGCCTTTACCAATTGCAAAAAGAAATACGACCCTTCACAAATCCGAAAACAGGAGTGCATAAATACGAAATCTTTTTATTTTAGTCAACATTTTGTAGGGAAAATGGGTCTGAGTTGCTGTTGTCCCCATCGCACTCTTGTTGGTTGTTCGGGCACCGCGGAACGGCAGTAGTTTCTCTAAAATACCCTTTTTTTAATCCTCGCACCCGCGTTTTCTCTTAATGTTTTACCGCGATAAGTCCCGTATTTAAATATTAATAACTATAGAATTGCCATTCTATATTCTATAAGTTAAATGCTTATCAGATGAGCTGTCCAGAGATACATAGCCATCTTCTTGACTTCGTACCACACTATGGTAAAAACAATTGTACACCAAGTGTACGATTGATCTTTCCACGTAAGACCAATTCAAGGTCTGATTCAGGATACTATAAGTTGTACTATATATATTCTATTCTATGCTATAAGGCCGTGTTTGATTAGCCAGTCCATCCAACACGGCCTTAATATAATCTCCTGTTCTGTTAGCACGGCTATTGACTATTTTGCGAGAATCGACATGCCACGTTGAATACCTACTATCACAAGCCTCATTGAAAGCTATGATTAGTTCCCAAAAGATATAAAAAAATATTAGAGATCGGCCCACTTAATCTTGAAGAAATAATCTTTCCGGTATTTGTACACATTTCGCTATAAAACCCAGGTTGATATTATAGCAAATTTCAGGATGTATATATTTTATCAGTTATTAAAATATCCTCATAATGACAATTAAATAATTTCCGAGGGACAGATTCACTACGCTTATTCTCCTAGAACCTTTTTTAATTTCAATTTCTTGTAACATATTATCATCAAAATATTGCGCAAATTTAAAAATCTAATTCATAATTTTTCGAATTACGGTTTATTCCATACATTAGCCTCAAATTTAATTCCAATACAGAGCGAAAGTCACCGAAACAATTCACACGTCTCCTCTGAACTTTCAATATTAGTAACACACATATACATATATATATATACGCTATTATTAAACTAAATTAACATCTATGATCCTTGTCTCATTAATTAAATAAACTGGCCAAGTGCGAGTCGGACCCGCACAAGTAGGGTTCCGATTAAACAAAATTTGCCCGAAAAATAAAGTACAAATTACATCGATAATATAAATACCGTGTCAATACTAAACATGCTTATTTACTACAACGCCATCTAACGAATGTCTAATGAACTTCTGACGCCAACTAAGTGAACGTTAACACTAGAGATGCGCCGTATAGTGGTTTCACCGAATTACCGAATACCGAATATTATTCGGTTTAACCTTTACCGAAACAGATATTCGGCTGAATTATTCGGTTTACCATTACATTGTTTTTCCGCGTAAACAAGTTCTAGCATGTGCGCTACTTGCCGCTGCTGGTTAGATTAGGTTTTAGGATTTAATTGAGGTTTATAAAAATGTTGATTTTAAGTTTAAAAATAAATATTGTTGCGAGATTTAAATTAAATGTTGATTTCAGGCTTAAAATAAATGTTGACTATACATATAGGTTAATGTTGACTATACGACTAACTATAGGTTAAGAAGTAAATATGTTTTCTTTGACTTATAATATAACATAAGTCTTATATAAGAAGTTTTGTCTTTTAGTTCTACACCTTGGCTACATGAGCCAAGAAAATAGAAATGCTTGAACCGAATATATTTGGCAAAAAAACCGAATAATTTGGCAGAATACAAATAATGGAAAAGATGCCGAATACGCTGAATACCGAATACCAAACGAATATTCAGCGCATCTCTAGTTAATACAAAAAACCAGTGTTTTTCAACGTGTGGGTCGCGCCACTCGCTAACCCCAACCCCTGGGGGGTCGCAAAGCCTCTATAAGGGAGTCGCGAAGTCTCAGTAAAAGAAAAAAATAAAGTTTCAAAACATACTTTTAAAGAAAATATTAATTAAAGAGTGAGTAAAGTAGGTGTTTTGACTGAGAGTGCTTATAATTTTTAGTTTAAAAGAAAATATGTAATTTGTTTCCTGTAGGCCACACGAACGAAACCGCGGATAGAAGCTAGAAATATAACAAAATACAAATTATAAACAGTGCAAGTAGGTCGATTTTTTTTCATACTAAGAGGGTCACGTCGCGTTATGAAAAAGATTGAGAAACACTGGTAAACAATCGTACATAGATGGCGCTATAGTAAAAACACGTTTTTTGTATGGGGACCCCCTTTAATTCTTAACTTTGATCTGTTTTTAGTATTTGTTGTTATAGCGGCAACAGAAATACATCATGTGTGAAAATTTCAATCGTCTAACTATCACGGTTCATGAGATACAGCCTGGTGACAGACGTAAAGACTGACAGACAGACAGACAGACAGACAGACAGACAGACAGACAGACAGACAGACGGACGGACAGCGGAGTCTCAGTAATAGGGTTCCGTTGGTACTCTTTGGGTTCGGAACCCTAAAAATAATTAATTCTGCAGCAGATAAATTTCTCTCGGGTGTGGCGCGCCCTTTCTCAGTTCGTATGTAGATAGATATGTTATATTATAATTCGGTGCATATATTAAATAAAACTGGCCAAGTGCGAGTCAGCATCGCGTCTCTTATCGCACACTTAGGGAGGGTTCCGTACAATACGAAACATAACAGAGTTTCAACCTCATATATTTGATTATTGATATTACCAAGAATATTTGGTTTGGTCGCGATCTAGAAAGACGGGGCTCGTTTACTAGCGCCATCTATGTCATTTTGCCGAAACTAATTAGATAGATGGCGTTTAAAAACACGTTTTTTGTATGGGGACCCCCTTTAATTTTTAACTTTATTTTGTTTTTAGTATTTGTTGTTCTAGCGGCAACAGAAATACTCCATCTGTGAAAATTTCAACTGTCTAACTATCACGGTTAATGAGCTATAGCCTGGTGACAGACGGACAGACAGACAGACAGAGTGAGACCTTGTTTCTAGCCGAATTTCATGATTCTAGGTGAACGGGAATTACTCTATAGGTTTTGATTCCCTTGCGAAATAAAAAAATATGTGAAAATATACGAGATAAAATCTTTTAAACGCGTTAACTCACAAGTTAATTTTTAGGGTTCCGTACCCAAAGGGTAAAACGGGACCCTATTACTAAGACTCCGCTGTCCGTCTGTCTGTCTGTCTGTCTGTCTGTCTGTCTGTCCGTATGTCACCGGGCTGTATCTCATGAACCGTGATAGTTAGACAGTTGAAATTTGCACAGATGATGTATTTCTGTTGCCGCTATAGCAACAAATACAAAAAGCAGAAAAAAAACGTGTTTTTTTCGGCATTTCACGCCATCTATGAACGCTTAGTTAGGTAAACGTCCCATAGATGGCGTTATATTGAAATGTCGATCCCTAACACCTTTGTTAGACGTTAGATGGCGTTATAAGAAATAAAATGTTTATTAATTATAATTTTTTTCTGGCGAAAAATGATAGTGGTATTTTTGGCTCGATCTTATAAAATACTGTAGTGTGGTACGGAACCCTACGAGTGCGAGTCCGATTTGCACTTGGCCAGTTTATTTTCACTGCTTTAAGATACCGTAGACTAGAGTATTTGATATAAGTTGCAACTTGACCCTACCCGTTTCTGATAAAAAGCGTCTTGACAGACGGACAAACAGACAGACAGATGAACAACAGAGTCATCCTGTAAGTGTTGCTGTTTTCCTTTTGATGTACGGAACCCTAAAAAACACCGTTCTCTCTCATTTTTGGTAAAATTTAAAGTTCTTTAAATTATACACGTAAAACAAAACATCGTATTTATGTTTAGTGAAATTTACTACATCGAAAGTTATACCTAAGTTCTTTTGAAGTCAATTTCTTGAGTAAAATAAGCTTTAGCAATGTTATAACTTTTTATAAACGTGTGAGAGCATACCGGGTCATGTCATAGAATAAATAATAGTATCAGTCATGCTTTGTTTACAGTTTCGAAAATTTTCAAGTGGTTGTATTTGTAACCTGTGTAATACGAAATTCGTAACCCCATAATTTCGAAGATGTGTTGTCCCAACATAACATGCACACAACATAATACAAAAACAAAATACTCAAAGTGGGTGATTTTATTTTTACCCCCGACGCAAAAAGTAGGGATGTTAAAATGAGATTGACGTGCGAATCTGTGTGTATGTCTGTGGCATCGCAGCGTCCAAATAGATAAACCGTTTTTGATTTAGTTTTTTTGTTTAATAGGTGTCTTGATCGAAATCCGTTCAGCCGTTTAAATATTATCAGCTTTTTTTTGGTTGATGATACTACGATAGCAACTTTCATAGACCTTGACAGCGGACGTCAAAAAAATCAAAATAGCGCTTCTGCGCGCTACATAAACGTCACTCTGCTGCTGTCTGTTTAGCGTAGTTTACATTAGTCAAGTAGGCGAACGAGTCGAGTAGCGAGCGATAAAAACCGGCGAACTCGACCAATATAAACGAAAGGGCAAGTAAACTAGGCTGAGTACTGAGCAAGTCGAGTGATCTCGCGCGGAGCGTAATTGCTCGGCCGAGTTGTTCCCCCACCACCTATATTATACATTTCACAAACTGAGCCCAGTACTTTTACCAGTGGTTACTGGGCCCAGGTACTTACCAATATCAATAGAATCAATTAATGCCCCAGTTACTGGGCCCAGTTTGCTATGCCGAGCTATTTGACTTATGCCAGTAAATAAACTAACCACATCTCTAATTTAATAATTTAAAATTCAGAATCCTGTTTCTTCAATGATATTGCAAGAATATGGTAAACTTAACCTAATGCTGAGACATCTTCTTGAATCTACAGAATACTCAACTCCTCGTCTGAGATGTCATGTTTAGGCCCATTGGAATGGTCTCAATAAACAAATTATACATATACAAATCAGTCGGGGGTGGTTCTAAAGCTTAGCTACCTTTAAATACCAATTTATGATTTTACTAATGGTACGGACACACCGCGGCGTCTTGCGTGCGTGATCTAGGCGGCGATCAGATAGCGCAGTAGTATTTGTATCAACGGGTTCACACCAAAAGCGATCAGAAAACAATTGAAATGTACTGAGATCGCGCCCGCAGATCGCAGGACGCCACGGTGTGTCCGTACCTTAAGTTTGTTAAATTGTAAGCTCGTAGACCTATTAAATAATAATTCCCCACAAGATGGGGTACAATATAATAATAAGAAATTAATTGTAACCGACTTCAAGAAGGAGGAGGTTCTCAGTTGGTCTGTATATATTTTTTTATGTGTTCAACGATTTCTCTGTGAATTGGTTGACCGATTTTCCATTTTTTTTTTTTTCAAAAAAGTATATTTTTAAACCGGTCGCACGTCGCCATCGACTTTCGACCTATTTACGTGAGTCATACCGGTCTTTAGTTAAAAAGTATATTTTTGATGTAAATTCATCGAAATGTGATAAGTATCTCCAGAGATATGGAGGTAAACACCTTATGTTTGCTACTGAAAATGACAAGCCCGCCATTTGAAGTCGGTTTTTCGTTTCTGATCTTAAATTATTTAACCCCTGCTTACATATAAAATAACCACTAAACACATATATTCATAGATACGTTACATAAATAGTAGATAGCGTCGTTTTAGGGTTGTAAATATAATGCCTCTGTTACATAACTGCAGATAATAATATTACGATAAGTAAGTCACGTGCTTCATTACTGACATTGGCATTATATCTGTACCCGTCATTCACAGGCAGCACAGGGGCTGAAAATACTGTCGTCACAGAATAGGGCAGTAATTTATTAACCGACTGCACAAAAAAGGAGGAATAGGTTCTTAATTCGTAGGAATATTTTTTTTATTACTATTATTTTTTATGTATGTTCACCGATAACTCGATGATGCCTGAACTGATTTGAAAAATTCTTTTTTGTTTCAAACCTTTGTACCCTTCCCAGGTGGTCCCATTTAAATTTTAACGAAACCGGTCGAGCCGTTTTTAAATATACTTACATTTTTATTACGATAAATTTATTTACTCCTATAGCATGCTTTTTACTGCAGGCTACTTTGACTAGCGCGAAATTTAAAGTCGTTTCTTTTAGTTTTTTAAACGATCTTAAATTATCTTTATACAACGCACGCATTTATTTATTTACATACCTACTTAAACGTGTAAGCGTCGGTAGGTATACACGCACCACAGAATACCGCACATAACCATTATGTTATTAGGTCGTTGACATTGTAGACGAAATTGTAATCATGATAACCATACCATTGTTCCTACAAATAAATCAACATCGTATTTAATATGCATTATTCACGTATTATGAATTAACTAATCCCAAGTATTGCAACGAGTACCGCCCTATTTCCATTCTACCTTTCCTCTCCAAAGTACTTGAACGCCTTGTTTATAATCAGCTACACTCCTTCCTTATCTCCAATCACCTCCTTAATCCCTTGGTGTGGAACCGCTGCCGGCGTGCCACAGGGCGGCGTCTTATCACCTCTTCTTTTTTCCCTCTTTATTAATTCTATTTCTCTTAACCTTACTTCTCCCTACCACCTCTATGCAGACGATCTGCAAATCTACTCTCAAGCTTCACTCAATCAACTGCTTCATGCTGTTAGCAATATTAACAAAGATCTAGTAAATATATCGGAGTGGAAGTAAGGCGCACGGATTAACAGTGAACCCAAGTAAGACGCAAGTGTTAATTGTTGGAAGCTCAAGGACTATCGCTAAAATTAACTGGAGTACGACACCACAAGTAGTCTTTGAAGGGATAACGATTGCGAAACTGTAAAAAATTTAGGCATTATATTTGATCGCTACCTGTCATGGGGACCACAACTTGCGGCCATTAGCCGCAAGATGTTTGCTTCTGCAGGGGCTTTGAGGAAGTTAAGAATTTTTTTACCAACGGCTACTAAAGTTGCGCTAGCACAGTCTCTTCTCCTCCCTATTCTCGATAACACCGATGCATGTTATCTAGACCTCACAGAGGAGCAGCTAAATAAGCTTGAGTGACTCCAAAATTTTGAAATTAGGTTCAAATTTGGCCTTCGCCAATATGACCATGTTTCAGAATTCCGTCGTAAGCTCAAGTGGCTGCCTATTCGTATTCGCCGGAATACACACATTCTGTCACTCCTTTATAATATTTTATTTAATCCCACTTCTCCTAGCTATCTAAAAGCACTCTTTGAATTTCTTCACACCACTAACTCCCTTTCGCTAAGGTCATCAGAGAATCTAATGCTTTCTATTCCTACTCATTGCAGCACTTTCTATGATAAGTCGTTTGCTGTTCAAGCTGTCAGACTCTGGAATGCGCTTCCTTTAGAGATAAAACAATCACAAACTATATATACATTCAAGGAACGCGTTAAGTCGTATTATCTTGGTTAGTTATATTCACTCCTAATAATATGTTATATATATGTTTATCTATATATATATATATATATATATATATATATATATATATATATATATATAATTTAATATATGATGTATATGTATCAAAGTAATTATTATTATTTTATTTTGTATTTATTTAGTATCCTTTAATAGCTTATGTCTTATTTACTTATACACTATGCACCGCCGTATCTATTTACATATTTCTCCATCTAAAGGTTGTCTGGAAGAGATCGCTTTCAGCGATAAGACCACCTGTTGTTACACTATTATAATTAGTTGTTAAGTAAAACTCTGTTTCTTTTTAATAAGGTGTTCAATAAAGTGTTTCTATTTATCTATCTATCTATAATTTATTATGTTACATAAATCTATAGAATTCGGATAAACTGACATAAAAATTCTGCGTACCCACGCTAGATTGCAAAGTAACAGAACTGGGAAAGATCTGTTCTGTGGTGAAGGTATTTAGATCTCGTAAAAAACTTAGAGCAGAGTTGACATACTTGTGTCTGATGCAGGTATGCCATAGTTACATCCTACGTACATACTATTTTCTACAAGAAGTTATACATAGAGTGATTGATTATCGTGATCTTAACGCGTGACCTCACTCCCGATGAAGAGCGACGGTCTCACTTGGATCAGGTACAGTTTAAAATGAAGGACAAATTAAATTAATTGTTTAGTTTTATATAAAAAACCTCAGTATAACTTTGTTAGTATACTGTGTAGAAAGTTAAGGTGCAGTGAGGGTGGTGCTTGAGCCACCCATAAGCCATTCTATAGAATGTTCAGGTATTTTAAAGAACACCGGATTATACAGGTTGCCGGCAACTTCTACAATGTGTTACCGAGTGTAACTATGCACGAGATTTCTCCCATTCGTCGTTCGAGCGAATTTATCGATATTATCAATGCTTTAACAGTATTGTTTCTATATACACCATCATATCAGTTCTGATAACTACAGTTCTGCTCTACCTTACTATCTGCCATGAATGGGTTCCGATGAACATCACAGTATTGAATTGACACAGATAGGTACATTGATTAGAATCAGTCAAGTTTCTAAACAATATCTGTGTGTACTTTGGGTGTATTGTTTCAATATAACATTGGTCATAAACAGACATGGATAGGCCCGGCCCATCTATTGCCGGAGATATGCAAGACGCAGTTGTACATAACCCACACACATTATACCATCACGGCGAAAGAGGTGGCAGAATATGTCAAGCTAAAGATAAAGCTGTCTTTGAGGGTGGTAAAGCTGGAGTCAATGACACAATGTGAACTGCCTACAATTCATTTTTGTGACGGGTTCCGTCTAAGTTTCTTTGAAACGTATATAGCAGAGGAATTATCTAGGGTGTAGAGGCTTTTCTATCTGCTATTTCACCGGATGATAAGCAACAACGCGGTCGAGGATAGAGCACGCTTGCTCTAAAAAGCGATTGAGCCGATTTAACGCTTTCGAGGTCCAAAATACATTTGATTTGGCTAATGAAAACTACGCTAATAAGATCGTTTAAAAAACTAAAAATAACCGACTTTAATGCCGCGCTATTAACGTTCAATACCAATTTTGAGGTGTTTATCTCCATAACTCTGGAGATACTTATCAGACTTCGATAAAATTACCATGGTACCACACTTGGGATATCTCCATTCCAACAAAAAATATATAATTAAAATCGGTTAATAAACGACAAAATTATCCGCGAACAAACATAATATATATATATACATAATATATATATATTTTGAGGGCCCGGTGGCGTAATCGGGAGAACGTTCGGCTTTGATGCCGTGGTACCGAGTTCAAACCACCGTGCACCAATGGATTTTTCGATCGAAAAATTTATGTGCGCTTCTCACAGTGGCCCTCCGGTGAAGGAAAAACATCGTTAAGAAACCAACAAAAACCCCCGCATGGTGGTAGGACACTATCTAGTGTCCGCCTGGCCAGCTACCACCCTCAAGTTAGAAAATCTGTCACCAAACATCTAATGTGTTCCGGCAGCTATCCTTGAGAGCCAGTTCCCATTCTAGGCCTAGCGTGCTTACCATCTTCGACCGCATCATCACTTACCAACAGGTGAAATAGTGGTCAAACGCTAGCCTATAACGTATAAAAAAAAAAAAAAAAAAAAAAAATATACATAAATATATACGGTCGAATTGAGAAACCTATCTTTTTTTTGAAGTCAGTTAAAAAGACGGCAACAGAGTGGCGGGTAAGTAGGTCGCAGAAGCGCCATTTTGATTTTTTTGACATCCGCGGTCAAAGGACTACGAAGTAGCTATTCTAGTCTCATCGACCAAAAAAGAGCTGATAATATTTAAACGGTTGAACGAATTTTCATGAAACAAAGCAAAGAACACTCTCGATGAAGAAACCTAACAAACAAAAAAAAACGAAATCAATATTGGTTCATCTTGTTGGGCGCTACGATTTTTTGTTTTTTACTGACGATAAGCAAGCGTTTGACCACTATCTCACGATGCCACAGACAGACACACATATACACAGATACACACGTCAAACTTTTAACACCCCTTATTTTTCTTTCTTCGGGGGTTAAAAATAGCCTAACATAAAATATTGTTGCCGTCCCTAATGAATAAATAGAGGTTATTATGTGTTATTATTATGATAGTACCAAAGACTAAAGTTCAGAACATTGCAATAAAAATAAAAGATATAAGTCGTTATCACCTTTACATTGTTATCATACCACAACACCTATATATTTACTTGTAATTTTTTAAAGTTATATAGCAATTAAGAATGTTTACACAGGTCATGATTAATTATTATTTCTTACATAAATGTAAGTAATGCCAAGTAATATATATATAACCCACTACGAAATTAATAAAACATTCATATAAATTCAATTCTGAACCAAAGACATATACGTCATAAAATCATGATTCTTTCTTATAAAAATAATCATGAAATAAGTAGGAAAAAAATGATTAAAAAGTTTCTCCATAGAGACTGTTCAGAGCAACGAAATGTCCAGACCAGAATCCCAAGTACACATTTATAACGTAAATTATTAGACCTTTGTAAACGGAGAAGCAAACTATAGGGTGGCAAAATTACATACCACCATATACCAATTTGACACCTCAGTGCACCTGGCAAATATCACAAAATTTTCTTTCCATTGCTGATTTTGTAGGGAACTTCATTTCAAAGACTTTTCAGAGCCAGCAATGGAGAGAAAACATGTCAATATTTTGTGTTTGCAAGTATTGCTTGTGACGTGGAAGAGGCTGATGAGGCACTGCAGGTCAGCTCAATTATCTTTAATGTTTGCAGACGGGAGGAATGTACGCGAGTTGAACAGCCTATGTAATATAAATACACATAAAATACTTTCTGATCTTAGTATAATATAATAAAACTGGCTAAGTGCGAGTCAGCGTCGCGTCTCTTATCGCACACTTAGGGAGGGTTCCGTA
Source organism: Cabera pusaria (assembly GCA_954871355.1). Classification (NCBI taxonomy): domain Eukaryota; kingdom Metazoa; phylum Arthropoda; class Insecta; order Lepidoptera; family Geometridae; genus Cabera; species Cabera pusaria. Next base: position 14,456,490 of record OX940901.1, read on the forward strand.
CAATACGAAACATAACAGAGTTTCAACCTCATATATTTGATTAATTGATATTACCAAGAATATTTGGTTTGGTCGCGATCTAGAAAGACGGGGCTCGTTTACTAGCGCCATCTATGTCATTTTGCCGAAACTAATTAGATAGATGGCGTTTAAAAATACGTTTTTTGTATGGGGACCCCCTTTAATTTTTAACTTTATTTTGTTTTTAGTATTTGTTGTTCTAGCGGCAACAGAAATACTCCATCTGTGAAAATGTCAACTGTCTAATTATCACGGTTAATGAGCTATAGCCTGGTGACAGACGGACAGACAGACAGCCAGACAGACAGACATACAGACAGACAGACAGACAGACAGACAGACAGACAGACAGACGGACAGCGGAGTCTTAGTAATAGGGTCCCGTTTTACCCTTTGGGTACGGAACCCTAAAAACGGATGGATCGATTTGCCTATAATTTTTTTTTCCGACTTCAAAAAAAGGAGGAGGTTTCTCAATTCGACCGTATATATATATTTTTTTTTTTTTTTTTTTATGTTTGTTCGCGGATAACTTCGTCGTTTATGAACCGATTTCGATTATTCTTTTTTTGTTCGAAAGGAGACATCCCAAGTGTGGTACCATGGTAATTTTATCGAGGTATAATAAGTATCTCCAGAGATATTGATATAAACATCTCAAAATTGGTACTGAAAATGTATAGCGCGGCATTGAACTCGGTTGTTTTTTAGTTTTTAAACGATATTGTTGAGGACAACAGGGTCAGTGGACTGTATTCATAGGCTTCTTGGTCTTCACACGTTTTATTACAATTATACATTTATCTTCGGATTGCTTTTCATTAGCATTGGCACACACGTTACAATTTTGTTCCTATATTTACGTAAAAGTTACTTGTACAACTAGAGCTATGTCTGTATTTTTTCCCATACTTTTGGGGCCAAATTCACAAATCGCCTTCTGATACACGCGCCTGGAGGTCATTGCATTTGACACGTGTATTCAACGGTCATTTTAATTAAAAGCGCCGCCATATGCCGACAAAGGCCTAAGGCGGTCCGATTGAGTTATATTTACCTCTAGCCTTGTGTTCAGGGTGACACGTGTAAGTTCGATACATAATAATATTTCTATACAATTCTAATACATTTAGTCTTACTTACTACTTACTAAAGGTACTACTGTTTATTCATTATTCCATATTCTATTCTATATTCTATGACTCTATACATTAAATAGCCTATTTGTTCAGCGGACTCGGCGTCCTCAACATCCTCCCCCCGGCGTAGCCCGCGTAGCCTCATCCCTTACAAGGACGGCGAGTTTGCTAGCCGGGCGTCGGAAGATGCCTGTCCTTGTCCTCACGTCCCCGACACGTACTCCGCCATCTGGTCCCGGGTAGACTCGTTCGACGACGCCGATAGGCCACACATTACGTGGCAACGTATGGTCGACGACGACGACGATGTCTCCGACCGTCAGGCTCCGCTTGTGGTCGGTCGGCTCCCCTCTCGGCACCAGGGTCGGCAGGTACTCCCGCACCCAGCGATGCCAGAAGGAGTCCGCGAGCGCCTGGCTGGCTCGCCATGACCTGCGGTCCGCTTCTGTGCAGGGGCCCGTGGTAGGTAGGCCTGTTGATGATCCTATCAAAAAATGATTAGGGGTTAGTGCCTCTGGATCTTCAATGTTGACGCTTACGTGAGTCAGTGGTCGAGCATTCACTGAATGCTCGGCTTCGGTCAGGAGCGTGTGCAGAACCTCCTCTGACGGCGCCTTTTCCCTCAGTGTGGTTGCTAGGGCGGTTTTCACCGCCCGCACTAGCCGCTCCCATGCGCCGCCTTGGTTCGGTGCACCCGGAGGGATGAAGGTCCACTTCATCCTGTTTTTTAGCCCCTCTTCTTCCAGTGCTGGGGCCCACTCCCTGTAGGCGTTGATGAGCTCGCGATCTGCGCCTCTGAACGCGGTAGCGTTGTCCGAGTACATGTTACTCGGCCAACCGCGTCGCGCTGCCATCCTTCGTAGCGACATGATCGCTGAGTCTGTGGATAAAGTATTAACAAGCTCGAGATGCACGGCGCGTGTAGTGAGGCACGTAAATAACGCGCCCCACCGCTTTTCTCGCCGCCGTCCCACCTTTACAGTCATTGGCCCGAAATAATCTAAGCCGCAATTACTGTAAGGGCGGTGGTATGGATCGAGGCGGGCTCTCGGCAGGTCTCCAGTCGCCGGCACCTGTGGCTTCGCTTTTCTCACCCGACAATATCCACATTGTCGCTCGATGGCTCTCACCGTAGGCCTTAAGTGGATGACCCAGTAGCGCTGCCGTAGGTCGTTTGTTACGCGCTCTCGATTCGCGTGTCCCGCAGCGCAGTGTTCCTTTAAAACAATAAGTTTGGTTATATAATGGCGACCGTCCAATATAATTGGTCGCTTAACATCTGTAGCAGCGCTCGATGCTGCTATACGTCCCCGTACTCGCAGTAATCCATTCTCGAGCACGGGGTCCAGTTTGTACAAGCGGCTCGACTTTGTAAGAGTGCGAGCGGCTTCTACGTCGCGCCTCTCTGCTCTAAAGCTGTCCTCTTGAGCGCGTCGCAGTAGAGCTGTCTCGGCGCGCTCGATGTGCTCTATGTTCAGGCGCGTAGCTCAGCGTCGGCATATGTCTATGAAAGCGAGCACATAGGCGGTCGCTCTCAAAAGTCGCTCATATCGTGAGAAGCGGCTTGGCTCGGGTAACCACCGGTCTGTGTGCTGCTCCTGCTCGCTCGTGTGCAGGACTTCTATTTCTTCGACAGGTGCCGCGCTCGATGACCAGTCCTCTTCCGGTTTCCGCAGGAAGTGAGGACCCTTGAACCATCGGTCCTCGGCGCTCAGCGGTGCGCAGTTGAGCCTTGTCGCGTCGTCAGCTACGTTATACTCTGTGGACAACCATCGCCATTCATCTTTATGGGTTAGTTCAGCGATCTCACCAAGTCGATGTGCGACGAACGGCGTGTAGCGGCGCGCGTCGTTCCTTATCCACTGGACCACAGTAGCCGAGTCCGTCCAGTAGATCGTCCTGACGACCTCCACGCGATGCTCCCGCTTGATGACGTCCGCGAGTCTCGCTCCGATGACGGCGGCCTGTAGCTCCAGGCGTGGTATGCTCAGCGTACGCCGTGGTGCTACCTTAGCCTTGGCTGCTACCAAAGCTACGTTGACGGCGCCGTCACAGCGAATCGCTCGCCAGTACGCCACCGTAGCATACGCTTGCTCGCTCGCGTCGCACATGACGTGTAGCTCTACCCGTAGACCCTCTACGGCGTAGCTCCGCGGCAGGCGAAGTCGGGTGACCCCGTTGAGTTGTTGTAGCCATGCGGCAAACAGCTCAGCCTCCTCCGCAGGTATCGGGTTGTCCCACGGTAGCTGTAGGCGCCACAAACTCTGTAGAATAATTTTAGCACATATAGTATAACAACTAAGTAAGCCGAGCGGGTCATATATCGACATGACCGCACTAAGCGCCTCTCGCTTAGTCGGGGCGCGCTGTTGAGCACGCACGTCGCTCGGTACTCGATGCATTGCCGTGTTGAAGCCCAATTCGTCCTTGTCGGGGTCCCAACATAGCCCCAGGATCTTGTTGGCGGGCCCCGCTCCCCCCAGTTGCGTAGGCTGGGTAGCGCGTAGCTCGTGCGGCACGCCGTCCAAAATCCGTTTTCGGTTGGAGCTCCAACTCCGCAGGGTGAAACCAGCTGCAGCGTGCACCTCTCGTAGCTCCTGTATGGTGCGCCGGGCTTCACTCTCGGTGTCGTAGCTGTCTACGAAGTCGTCCATATAGTGGCTCTCCGTGATAGCTACGAACGCACGGGGATGCGTTTTCGCATGTGCGTGCGCGTTGTAGTTGCGCACACTATGCGCCATAAACGGTGAGCTCGCTGCCCCGAAGATCATACTCGTCATTTTGTATGACCGAGGAGGGCCGCTCCTGTCTTCTCCTCTCCACAGGAACTGCTGCGCCGGCTGGTCTTCCGCTCGTATCTTCACACGCAAAAACATCTCCTGTATGTCTGCGGTGACGGCGATCGGTCGCTCTCTGAAACGGGAAACAACCCCTGGCAGTGAAAGAAGAAGATCAGGTCCCTCTAGCAGCTCATCGTTCAAGCTAACTCCGTGACTTCGATGCGCCGCGTCGAACACTAAGCGCCGCTTCCCGGGTTTGTTCGGGTTCTCTACGGCGAAGTGCGGTAGATACCAGCAGATGTTGCTCGGTGTCTCCGTACCGTCGCACGGCGCCGCATACCCCTTGTCCAAGAGGTTTTCGATCTGCGCTGTATACTCCTTCGCGAAGTCCGAGTTAGCGTCCATCTTCTTTTCGATGCTTCTCAGCCGGTTCGCGGCTGAGGCGTAGCTGGGCGGCATGACGACTCCGTCGCGTCGCCATGGCAACCCAACTTCATACCCGGTGTCGATCTTCTTTATTGTGTCCGTGAAGATCCGCTGCGCACGTTCATCTGTCTCGCTCACACGAGGCTTGAGGGCGACACCCAGTGAGTCGACGCGAAAGTGCGACTCGACCAACTCGTGTAGCCGCTCGTCGTGTAGCTCGTTCGTGCGCCGGTCCGGTGCGTAGACGTGTAGCACATTGTCCTCGCTACACGTCACCATACTGTGTGGCACGGTCCCGTGTACCATCCAGCCCAGTTGTGTTCGCGACGCCGCCGGTTGCTCGGGGGCGCCGACACGCAGCTCGCGGCCCACGATGACTTCCCAGTGGTCGCTACCGACTAGGATGAGTGGCCGCGCTCGCTCGTAGCACACCTCTTCCGGTGTTAGACTCTGTAAGTGTTTACAATTGAGTAAAGAGTCCGGTATCGTCTGTCCGCGTAGCTTCAGATCTCGTACGGTGCGCATCTTCAATTTGTAGCGCGTGTTCTCGCTTCTCCCTCGCACGTGAACTGTGACGAGCTTGCTATCTCCCTCGCTCTGCTCCATGTTCACGCCGGTCATCAGTAGTGGAAGCGATGGTCCGTTCGCCCCGATCCGTTTGGCTAGCTCTGTGTCGATCAAGGTGATGCTAGCGCCTTCGTCCAACAGCGCGTATGTGTCGACTTCTCCTCTTGGTCCGGAGACGACGACCGGGCAGACCTTGAGCAGCACAGCTTTCGGATCGGCGGTACTGAAAGATGCAACAGACATTACTACCGCGTCGTTACTCTTACTCGATTGTAGCTCCGGCGCTGACTGTACGGCTGGTCGCTCTCGTGCATCGTTATGCAGTGATGCATGGTGAGGCGAACGACATTGATTCACGCCGCATACTTGCGCCCTGCAAGCTATCCGACGGTGTCTCTTCTCTGCGCATCTGAAACAAGCTCCCTTTGCCTTTAACAGCCTCCACCGCTGCTCGATGTTCATCGCCCGGTAAGTCGGGCACTGGTGCAGCAGGTGCGCGTCGTTGCAGTTGAGACATCTACTTGTTTCTTGTTTCTCGTCCGTAGAGTATACCGTCCGTTTCTTGTAGCTCGCCGTAGAGCTCCTTACTTCTTTACCTGTAGCCGTAGCCGTAGCCGTAGTCGCCGTAGACGAGAACGTGTGCCGTAGCGCGATGTCTGCTTCGCGCATGAGGAAGCGAGATAGCAATACTATCTCGGGCTCCTTCTCCTCCCTGTTGTTCTCGGCGTAGTCGCACCAACGCGACCGTACGTGCGGGCTCAGCTTGTCTAACACCTCCCGTGCTAACATCGGATTAAACAAATAACCCTTTTGATCGATGCCTTGGAGGATACATACCACGTTCTGAAGTTTTACCGCGAAGCTGTTTAACTCGGTCGCGGCAGCACCGGGTCTTGGCAGCCTCTTCAGATCTCCCAGTGCTCGATCCACGATCACCTCCGGTCTCCCGAAGCATTGTTCCAGAGTCTTCATTATTACCTCTGGATTGGTTGCGCTATGTATTAGCGCCGCCACGGCGTCCCTGGCGTCCCCTCGTAGGCAACTACGCAAGCGTAGCAAGTTCTCTGCCGGCGGGATGTTGTACAGTAACGTTGAGTCCCGTACGGCCGCCTTGAACGGAAACCATTCGCTGGGCGCCCCTGAGAACTCGGGCAGGTCGCAGTTGTAGCGGCGCTGCGGTCGCGCCATGTTAGCGAACGCATCCGCTAGCTGCTCTATGTTCCTCTTCGAACGACCTGGAGTGACAGAACGATCATTATTATGATACCTGACACGACGTGTTTCCTCCCGGGCGCAGCGCGGAGCTTCGACGTGCTCCCCCCGTGCTGCCTGCTGCAGCCACTCGTCGACCTTCCTGTGGTCGTCCGCTGTCGTGTTAGGTTCATCCCGAAGACTCTCGTTGTCTTCCAGCGTAGCCACTTGAACGGCCAGCCTCTTCTTGATGAGGTCCGTCTCGATAGCTAGCTCCTTCCTCTTCACCTCGGCGATCTTCTCAGCGGCCTCGAGCTCAGCCAAGCGTAGCCGCAGTGTTGAATTTGTAGTCCGCTGTGAGAGCGGCGGTGTACGCGCCCGCTCTCTCGTGGCCGCCTCTGCCTCCGGTTCGGGCCGCGTAGCTTGCGACGGTGAGGCAGGCGGCTCCCTGGTCAGCCTCCGTAGTCGCTCCTTCTCGATGCGGCGGCGTTCCTGTGAGGCGTGATGATCACCTTCGCCGTCGTACTCGGAGCGGTCGGCTTGACTGCGGGTTACAACCATTATGCAAGAAAAAACACACAAAAGTTATAATTAGCCTACGACGTAGTGGGTCTACGTCGTAGTGCGTAGTACGTAGCACGTAGTACGCCCGTAGAGGCGGGATCGGCGGGTAGCACCGCGCTCCCGCACTCTCTCGCTGCCCTGGTGCAGCCTCTCGGGGGCCGGCACGTTCGTTGCCGGCGGTGGTTGGCCCGGCCGGTCGACCGCCGCGTCTTTCAGCAGCAGTCACGGGCCAGCGGGGTCGGGGTAACTCGAGCTGAGCGAGCTGGCTCGAGCTAGGCCGGCGTAGCCTCGTGCTACGCAGCCACAGCCTCGGGCAGCGGTCGCCTCAGCCGTCGAGTCCGTTGGCGAAGGGCAACAGCGGTACACGCTGTGGGCCCCGCCTCACGCTGCGGTTGCAGCCGTCGGGGGTGCCGCTCTGCAGGAGCTGGCGTGGTCGGCCCGGCTGGTTAACTGCTGCGTCTTTCAGCAGCAGTCTTCAAGCCAGCGGGTTCCCACAGGTGATGCCGAATCCGGAGACTAAATGCCGACGAAACGCGATCGACCAGGACTGTTGGTCACTATATTCGGCGCGAATGACCAAAACTGTTGAGGACAACAGGGTCAGTGGACTGTATTCATAGGCTTCTTGGTCTTCACACGTTTTATTACAATTATACATTTATCTTCGGATTGCTTTTCATTAGCATTGGCACACACGTTACAATTTTGTTCCTATATTTACGTAAAAGTTACTTGTACAACTAGAGCTATGTCTGTATTCTTTCCCATACTTTTGGGGCCAAATTCACAAATCGCCTTCTGATACACGCGCCTGGAGGTCATTGCATTTGACACGTGTATTCAACGGTCATTTTAATTAAAAGCGCCGCCATATGCCGACAAAGGCCTAAGGCGGTCCGATTGAGTTATATTTACCTCTAGCCTTGTGTTCAGGGTGACACGTGTAAGTTCGATACATAATAATATTTCTATACAATTCTAATACATTTAGTCTTACTTACTACTTACTAAAGGTACTACTGTTTATTCATTATTCCATATTCTATTCTATATTCTATGACTCTATACATTAAATAGCCTATTTGTTCAGCGGACTCGGCGTCCTCAACAGATATTATTATTATTAATGTTTCTAATCTGAGTAAGTCTGAGTAAGTTATAGGAAAATTAATGCTGCAAAATTCTCAAGAAAGTTGGAATATTCAGGAAAATATTACGCGGTTTTTCTATCTCCGATATTATTATTCATTGAGCTAAACTTAATTAGTAAATGAAGACATTAAACATCTACAAGTACTACTAAAAATCCGTCTTTCCTTTGTAATATTTGCCTAACCAGTTGTTCCAGTGTTAATACTGATATAGAAAACGGATCAGCGGGTTAAATTCCCACACGCGACAATAGGAAATATGCATGTAGTATAACATTTACTTAAAATCATTTATTTTGGAATCATTATTGTTCTGGTGTTGTTTGTTAAACATTTTTTTATGAATAAAATACTCTTAAATGTGTTAAAATATTATATGAAAAATGCAAAAAAATGGTGGGAAATTTTAATTTGCAAAAAACATCACCACTTGTCAATTAGAAAGTGACGTCACAGGGCACCACACGGTCTCCACAGATTAAATCTTTGTCATAGAAATACTATGCACTGTTGTACGAATACATACTATTTCTAATAAAAATATTTAATCTGTTGAGACCGTGTCGTGCACTGTGACGTCACAAAGGCGCGCGTAAATTTGGCAGCGTTTTAGATACCTCATATTTTTTCAATGTTAAAACTATTTTTTTTAACTTAATTTGAATACTTTCAGTATTATTTCATTTTTTTACTGTGTTAAATGGATGTAATCAATGAAATAAAAATATTTTTTAACACCGTTGCTCGTAAAGCTGATGTAATTCCACCGGTTTTAAATATGTAAAGCGGGTCATAAAAAACGCGTGTGTTACCAAAGCAAATAGTTAAGTTATAGTCCATACAAATTCCATAACAGTATTATTTGCCATTTCGCGCGCTGTTGCTATTCAAATTTCGAACTAATCGCCGCGCGGCGCCAGTCAGTAGGCAGCGCTAGCGCGCTGTTAAAATGGCGGGAAAGCAACAGTGTGCATTCACAGATTCAGTTTATTTAAAATAAAAAAAACAGTTTATTCGGTAATTTAAAAACTTGGCTGCATGCTCTAACGTCTTTGCCAACATTTTCACGCAGCTACGGCAGAAAATAATCCTCGCGCCATTTTTCTCAAATTTTCTTTTCTTTGTACTTGTATTGTGAAAATTTAAATATAACAACTTTCAATAATGAAGAAGAGCCATATATTACTTCAACTCCACCGGATATACTAACAGAAGCGCGAACCGCATGCGACAGCTTGCTGCCGTCAATATCCAAAGACAGATACATAACCACGTATGAAAACATAATTAAAAAACCAACTACAACTACGTATCATTTTAATAATTGTAATTTCACTAACTGTTTCAATAATTAGAAATGAACAAAATATAAAATATTTTTTTTTGTTTCCTCGCACATGTGTTAAAAAACGTCGTACGATATACGTGCGTATTGGTTATAACATGCTCGGCTCAATTACGCCCTCGCCTTTGGCTCGGGCTGAAATTCCGCCTCGCATGTTATAACCATCATAACGCACTAATATCGTAATGTACTATTAAAAATCATGCATATTCCCTATTCTTTGAGTGATCCTCAGACAATTGTTCCGAGTCTGAGTGTAATTGTTTCTGTGTTTTTTTATGTTTGTAAAGTTCCGATTCCGAGTAAGGGGAAAGTATTTTTGCTCTTACATACCTGTGTACCTATTGTATAAATAATTGTGTATAATAAATAATATGTTAATTTAATAAGGTATTAATTAACTTATTAAGGAACGTTGCATAATAATCCAGCTGTAATGACCGCACCCATTATGCACAATGTTATTCCTCATTATTACCTGTTCATCTATAAATGTTTATTTATCGCAGTAATTTAAATGCGAGCTTTTATAAAGCTTTGTTCAGATTAGATGTTTCTGCTCGGGAACTAAATTTTCTAACAAAAAGAGATGTTATCATTTTAACATGTGTATAATATTATGTGTATTTGTGTGTCCTTAGCTAGTTAGTTTAAAGATCATCAGGGTATGAGGGCAACTTCTACAGGTCTGCTCAATTGTAAATTGGGTAAACTACTATAACCTAATGCTGGGGCAACTCAAGGCATCTTCAAAATCCCCAACTCCTTACGAACGTACAGCAGAATTTTTAAAATTCCAGTGGTGGGCTATTTGCCAGGATAGAAGGAAATATGTTGGCCTATTTGCCATATCAGTATACAATAACTCTTAGGACGAAAGTTTAAAGCAAACCTACCGTATTGCGTCTAGTTTGTGTTGAAATTTTTTTTTAAATAAAAACATATTAACTTATTATTCAATAATCCAACGAAATATATATAACTTGTATAATCTGAGCTATTATCGTCTGAACTATTATATTCTGATCGTAATCATTAAAGGAACGGGCACACTGCAGCGTCCTGCGTGCGGGATCTAGGCGGCGATCGGATAGCACAGTAGTATTTTTACTGACTGGTTTACACCAAACGCAATAAAAAAACAATTGAAAAGTACTGAGATCGCGCCCGCAGATCGCAGGACGCCACGGTGTGGCCGTACTTTAAATTAAAACCTTTACTCACGAAATGTATTTTTCAGCATACAATAAAAAAACACCGTATCAGTAATAAGGTTCTGTTTAAAAATGTATTTTAACATTTAAAAAACTTATGTAACTTTTAATGGTTAGCGGCGATAGCCAAACTATCTTTGTTGGCGATAAATAGCAAACAATTTTAAACAGTTTTACATAACTTTTCCAAAGTAAAACCGAAGTGTGCTGAGATCATGGTTCAAAGTATGATCAAAGCTTTTCAGGGTTCCGTAGCCATCATGTCTGTCTGTCTGTCCGTCTGTATGTCAAAGCACCTTTATTCCAAAACTATTATGACTACACAGTTGAATCTTGGTGGGAGGTGTATTATATGTGAACCGATTTACGATTTTTATACAAAAATTAAAAAATTAAAGATAAAGAGGGGATCCTCATACATGGAACTGAAATTAAAAATTATATTTTTCTATTAAACCTATACGTGGTTTTTTGGTGTAGACATTTTGCTGTCGAACTACGACATGTGGCTACGGTGCTACGGTGTACTACGCAATATCGTCGTAGAGAATTTCATTAGTCATTGTTTGGATAAGTAAATTAAATAGCTTATCTATTGTACATTAAATATTGTTAGCATCATTATTCACTTTTAGATTAATGAGAATTACGTAAATAGTAGAGTTATGTATTTAATCTAGAATACGATTTTAGGAACTTTATCGTTCATATCACATTTGAGGATAGTATAACGGGTTAACATATCTTGAACCTATTATGACTAAATATACCCATCTAAATAAAGAATGCATTAAAATGTTATCTGGTTTAATTTTTTATTGAATGAACAATGTTTCATCACTGGACAAAACAGAGTAACATATTTTGTTATCCATGGCTGTGCTAGGTAATAACGACAGCCATTATAAGTAAATAATAAAACCGCCGAGTTAGACTCGCCCACCGAGGCTTCCGTACCAACTTCTCAGACTAGGTTAAGGTTAGGTAAAGGACAACCTAACTTTGTAGTTTGATTCATAGAAAATGTATAATTTTTTTGTTAAAGCATAGTGTTACAGCACATGTAAAGGAAACATTCAGAAAAATAAACCACACAATAGCACAATTTTATTTATTTGCCTTATTTAAAGTTGGTGTGCCAATTGAGCTAAACCTCTAAATAATTGTATGAGCGCTCTAAATTATAGCTCAGAGGCTTAACTTAATTGGCGTTAACTATGTATGCAAGGGAACATCCTTTATTTTATTTTTTGGAACTTTACCTTTATTTATGCTGTAAGACCTTGCTTCTTGCCAAATTTAATTATTCTAGGTCAACGGGAAGTACCCTATAGGTGTTCGATCCAAAACCTATAGCGTACTTTTGGTTGACCTAGAATTGTCAATTTTGGTCAAAAGCAAGGTAAAAGGAAAATTCTGAAAAATAAATTAAGTTGAAAATTAAGGTAAATTTTGGTATTACAAGATTTGCGAAATTTAAATTTGCCCATATCTTTTTATGGTGTTGATTCAGGACCTTGATTTTTATACACCAAATAGAGATTATAGACCTCAGTATCTGGTGTAAATTTCAACTTGCTAAGTCCATCTGTTCTTGAGAAAATCGGTGGTGACATACAGATAGACAGACAGACGGAGAGACGGACAAGAAAGTGATCTTATAAGGGTTCCTTTTTTTTACCTTTTTTATGTACGGAACCCTAAAAAACAATACAAGAAAAAAGAAGAACTATCTACACGTGTCAACCTAACCGCTCAATTTAGCTGAATAAATAACAGCGCTCGTGTCAAAACCAGGTTATGTAAAATGCTTAGTAACGACAAATATCGTAATCCCTGTCTGATATGTAAGCCTTCAGTAAAGATTGATTACTTTCTTCAACAAAGAAACGGGTTTATATTACACCGTTGAATTCTATACTTAATTTCGATTTGATCAGAACTACAAAAGTTTATTTCATAGCGTCATCATTTAGAAAAAGGCTCATCATAGTCTTCAAACAGCTGAACGAATTTTCATGAATCAAAGCTAAAAACATTCTCGATTAAAACACCTATAAAAAAATCAAAATCGGTTCGTCTGTTTGAGCGCTACGATGCCACAGACAGACATACACATACACAGATACACACGTCAAACGTATTACAACCCATATTTTTGCGTCGGGGGTTAATAAATAAGTGATATTATGGTTATTTCCTCTTCTTCTATGTAGCAATGTGAAATGAAATAAGCCCATCCATACCTTTCCAATTGAGCTCGCTTCATTCAAAATGGCTGATAAAAGTAAAACAGTGTAGTATTGCCATTACGAGCATTTAATGTAGTAAGTATTTTATTGGTTGCGCATAAAAGGTTTCGATGGTATTTGTAAAAGGTTTTTCACAAAATAGTACTTAAATAAAATTGGTGTTGGCCGTTGAAATATTTCAAAATGCCGTATTTTAATCGCGCATATAGATAATAAATAAACTGAATAAGTATTTTTAATACTTTTTAACTGTATGATATTGTATCATACAACGTTCTCCAACAAAATAAAAACCGGCCAAGTCGAGTTGAACTCGCCCACCGAGGCTTCCGCACCACCGTTGGTATGTACCAATTAAGCTGGACCTCTAAATTTTTTCTGCGCTCATATAACTCAGAGGTCTACCTTAATTGGCGTAAACTATCTTTAATTTTCAACTTTTTTTATTTTTTGGATTATTTCCTTAATTTGTGCTGTAAGACCTTGCTTCTTGCAAAATTTCATGATTCTAGGTTAACGCGAAGTACCCTATAGGTTTTCGACCCAAAACCTACTTCCGGTTGACATAGAATTGTCAATTTTGGTTAAAAGCAAGGTGTTATAGCACAAGTAAAGGAAAAATTCCGAAAAATAAAAAAAGTTGAAAATTTATGTACATTTTGGTACTAAGAAGTTTTTGCGAAAATCTAAATTTGCCCATATCTTTTTATTGTGTTGACTCAAGACCTTGATTTTTATACACCCAATAGGGACTATAGACTTCAGTATCAGGTATAAATTTCAAATTGCTAGGTCCACCTGTTCCTGAGAAAATCAGTGGTGACACACGGACAGACAGACGGACAGACAGATGGACAAGAAAGTCATCTTATAAGGGTTCTTTTTTTACCTTTGAGGTACGGAACCCTAAAAATGTAATGAATTCACATTTTTACATCCGACTACCAGTCCGTCGGCGTCGCTGAAATGGTTAGTATTTTAAATACACATCTACAGTATTTTTTTATATCATGTCCAAAACAACTTAGTACAAAGTCAACGTAGGTTTTTATGCCAAGTTACTTTACGAACTTCTTTATGAGAGAGTCGTCTCGTAACTTGGGATCTAAGTAATTACTTAAAGTGCTAAGGAATGGTAAGACAACATTAAATCTGAGAGAAGTAATTGAATCAAAACATACGTAGCATCAAACTTTTTAGCAAACAATAAATGTTAACTTGGGAAAAGTTAAAAGAGCAACGCTATTTCATTTAAAGTTAGTACAAAGCAATTATGTTGTTGCTGTTTCTACGTAGTTCATCACAATTTAAATGCGTGCGTTTTGTTATTTGAATAAATTTTCAATTCTCAGGTTATATAGTATATAGTCTAAACCGTACACTTTTTTGAACAAATGTATAACTAAACTTATCTTACAGACTAACGCAGGTATTACGTAGTCGTTATTTTTTTTTCGTGTACCTACTTACCTACGTTATAGTTTAATTACATTATAATTTAAGTAATTATAGTGTTATGTAAATGAAATGTAAGTTGTTGATATTGTTATGCTATTGATTTACTTTAGTTGTTTTTTACATTTGATATTTGAGTTAAGCATTTAACAAGCCCTGTAATTTTACTGGACACCTTGCCATTTTAACCAAAAAACATTCATATTTCACAGCTGAATATTAATTGGCAAAGTGATGGTACAGCCCCAGGCAGACTAGCAGAAGTCCTACCCCTACTACTGTTATTTTTCTCGGATCTATATATTATTTATCTCGGTGTTTCAATTAAGCTGGAAAAGCTGGACCGTGGAAATATCACGATAATACAGCATAATTGCAAGGATAAAATTAACTCTTCGTCGTATAATAATATAACACGTGTAACTACAGCAATTTAATGTGATTATCTTTACAAATTTAGTATTCATTTCGCGCTTTTAATTACATTTTCAGCCATTTTGCAAGGGTTCGGGTATTAATTGATTGTAAGAGCTCTTAATTACTCATTCATTTTTCTCATTTTTTAATGGCGCTAAGAACTAATGTTTTGTAATATATATTTTAAAATGTATTATAACATATTTGATGAATTCTGTATTTTGAATTTTGATGATGTCCAGCAGTGGACTGACACCGGCTGATGATGATGATGATGAATTCTGATCCGGTTTTTAGATACGGCCTGTCCAGTGTTTACACTGATGTAAGTTTATTAAGTAGTGTGAAAACCGACCGTGTAAAGGTATGAACACACCGCAGCGTCCTTTGTGTGCGATCTAGGCGGCGATCAGATAGCGCAGTAGTAGGTATTTGTACCGACTGGTTCGTACCAAACGCGATCAGAAAACACTTGAAAAGTACTGAGATTGCGCCCGCAGAGTGCAGGACGCCGCGGTGTGGACTTTAGTAACAAATTGTTTAGCTAGTAATTCATTGATCGACCATAGCCCTTTGTTCGTGCGTTGTGTAATTTCCTCATAACACACATTTTTTTTTACAAAGCTTACTTGCAATGTCGCACTTTACTAGTAGCCTTGTTTACCCCTCCACCTAAGCTAATTAATTATGCTTGTGTCTAGAGTGTGTTCACGCCAATAGTACGGTTAGGATCGAACTCACGACCTATCGATCGCCAGGCCCGACGCCTTGGATCTAACACTTAACTTTTAGAAGTTTTCATTTAGTTTGATAGAATGAATAATGTACACACATATACTTATACTCGAGCTCGTAATATTGGAATTAATCTAAATGTAGTATCGTAAACCATGACAATATTGTGTTTCAAAACAAGATTGTCAATCTTTGGTCGTGGCCCAAGACTTTGTGGGCGAGAACCATGTATGTATTGGCATTAAGGCGCACAAACCGCTCACAAATTGAATTCCAATTTAGAGATAACGACATTTTTAGCCTGTTTTGACGCAATATTGAGGCAGTTATGTGGCATGGCATGATTTTTCGTACACTGTTTGTAACGTCTCATATTAAACACCCACGAGGATTTTTTGCTTTGTAAAGATTTTTATCAAGGCTAATAATAATATAATATTATGTTTCTTTGAAGTGTTTCACACTTTATATTTTTGTAAATTGTTAAACACAATCCAAAATTTCATCGTACCGACGGGACTTGAACCCGCAACCTCCGGAATAACATGTTTACGTAATAAGTAGTCATAGATGGCGCCACCAATGCATAATTGGGTTAACAAAATGCAATCCACTAATTTCGTCGTAACGATACTTCGCACCGTGGCTTGATTGGCAAAGCACCGGAACATGTTATTCCGGAGGTTGCGGGTTCAAGTCCCGTCGGTACGATGAAATTTTGGATTGTGTTTAACAATTTACAATAATAATATAAGGCCAGATTCAGCTTGTTTGTAACCTCTTCAAAATCAAACTATTTATAAAGTTTCTATGACTTTGAGGGCCCGGTGGCGTAATCGGGAGAACGGTCGGCTTTGATGCCAGAGGTACCGAGTTCAATCCCCGCCGAACACCAATGGATTTTTCTATAGAAAAATTTATGGGCGCTTTTTCCCTCCGGTGATGGAAAAACATCGTCAAAAAACCAATAAACCCCGCATGGTGGTAGTGTATCTATCTAGTGTCCGCATAGCCAGCTTCCACCCTCAAGTTATAAAATTTGTCGCCAAAACATCTAATGGGTTCCGGCAGCTTTCCTTGAGAGGCAATTCCCATTCTAGGCCTAGCGTGTTTACCATCTTCGACCGCATCATCACTTACCAACAGGTAAGATAGTAGTAAAACGCTAGCCTATCTTCTTCTCTTCTTATATATAAAAATCAAATGCTGTTCGTTAGTCTCGCTAAAACTCTAGAACGGCGGGGCCATTAAGCTGATTTTGATTTTGAAATGTTTGTCGCAGTCCAGGGATGGTTTAAACAGTGAGAAAATTTGGAAAAAATGCGAGGAAGATAGTAAAAAAAAAATTTCATTTTGCCACAAAAAATGTTCTACCTACTTTCCTGTTAAAAATTTGACGTTCGTCCTTTCGGTACGGTAGGGTAGACTTTATTCCACTCTCGAATTGAAATTTGAAGCACGTATTAAAGTAAGGATTTTGAATCGACAACATAATATATCCACATTACTCGGATTATCGCGTAGGTATTTAAATTTTATTATTTTGAATTTTGAAGGTTGTCCCAGGTTGTCATTGTTGTTTCGTTCAGAAATGTTTGTCATTGTATTGACATATTTTGATGGTTGTCATTGCGGCGCTTCTATACATGGGTATTCGCTATTTGTGTATAAAAACAAAATAATAAATAAATAATAAATAAATCATTTATTTCCTCTCACAAAAAGGTTTTAAGATCTAGTAATAATATTGCTAGTTTATATTACAAATGTAACCTATCGTTGTGAGAGACTGTTGCCTGAAATAGGTTTAAAAAAACCTGTAGTACAGGTCACCAGTATAATAAAAATAAAATTTAATAATAAAGGGGGTCCCCGTACAAGAAACGTAATTTTGAGGCTTTTCATGCACGATCTTACAAACCTTAATAGATAAAGACTTGAAATTTACTCACGTTATGTATTGAAGTGGCTGCTATAAGATTAAATAATAAACACTTAATTATATTAAAAATTAAAGGGGGTCCCGATACGAGAAAAGTATTTTTCCGGCAAATATTATTCAATCGGAACCCAGCGTGTGCGGGTCCAACTCGCACTTGGATAGTTTATTTATATTCGCGGCACGAAGTTCGCCGAGTCAGCTAGTAAGATATAAAACGAATAAAAAAAAAATAAAAATAAAAAAAAAAAAAATTAAGGGAGTGCCCCTACTGTCGTGGAGTGGAGTGAAGTGTCGTTACTTAACATCAGAGTGATAAAAAGAATATCCTTCATAAGAAAAGCTGTAAGCTAGCTGCATATAGAAAGTTGTTATTTACATATAGTATATACATTAATATAACTTTAAAACTACCTAACTATAAACAAACAAACAGGTAACAAAATTAAAATTTTGAATAAACACCCACGACATATAATATCTAATATTCTTCCGAATGATTAACTTACGTAATATGTAGTCATAGATGGCGCCACCAATGCATAATTGGGTTAACAAATGCAATCCACTAATTTTGTCGTATCGATGGATCGAACCGTGGCTTGATTGGCAGAGCACCTGGACTTGTAATCCGGGGGGTGCGGGTTCGAGTCCCGTCGGTACGATGAAATTTTGGATTGTGTTTAAATATTCACAAAAATATAAAGTGTGTGACACTTCAAAGAAACAAAATATTTGATCGGACGTAGTTTTAGAGAAAATGGCAACATAGATTTGCACACACAAACAAACAAACATCCTCTCACCCCAAACGCATATACAGTCTCCGTTCGGTCGTGGGTAGTAAACTAATCAGGTAATAAAATAAATCAGATAGACAATAAAACAGAATACTCTCAACTCCTCGTCTGAGATATCGTATATAGGCTCATTGGAATGGTCTCAATGAACAAATTATTCATATTCAAATAGTACGGCCACACCGCGGCGTCCTGCGGTCTGCGGGCGCGATCTCAATACTTTTCAATCTTTTTCTGATTGCGTTTGGTGTGAACCAGTCGGTACAAATATTACTGCGCTATCTGATCGCCGCCTAGATCGCGCACGCAGGACGCTGCGGTGTGTCCGTACAGTCAGGGGTTGTTTTAAATTTTAAATTTAAGTATTATATTTTATTAGTTATCTAATTTAAAACCTAGCTATCTATAAAATTAACGTGAATAAGCTGCTGCTACAAACTTACCTATTAGCTATGCCACGCGGTTTCGCCCGCGGTAAAAACTACTTTCATTCCTTTAAATAACTTTTATGTTGTATTACCTTCTCCTGACAATTACACAACAATTACACAACAAACAAACACAACAAAAAATAATTAGCTAAATCAGTTTACCTGTTCTCAAGTTAAAACGTGACCAGGAGAAATAGGGGTTCATTTTTAGGGTTCCGTACCCAAAGAGTACCAACGGAACCCTATTACTGAGACTCCGCTGTCCATCTGTCTATCTGTCTGTCTGTATGTCTGTCTGTCTGTCTGTCCGTCTGTCACCAAGCTGCATCTCATGAACCGTGATAGTTAGACAGTTGAAATATTCACAGATGATGTATTTCTGTTGCCGCTATAACAACAAATACTAAAAACAGAATACAGTTAAAGATAATAGAGGGTCCCCATACAAGAAACGTGTTTTTTTCGGCATTTCACGCCATCTATGAACGCTTAGTTAGGTAAACGTCCCATAGATGGCGTTATATTTAAATGTCGATCCCTAACACCTTTGTTAGACGTTAGATGGCGTTATAAGAAACTAAATGTTTATTAATTATTATTTTTGCTGGTGAAACATGATAGTGGTATTTTTTGTTCGATCTTATAAAATACTGTAGTGTGGTACGGAACCCTACGAGTGCGAGTCCGATTTGCACTTGACCAGTTTATTATATCCACACATCATCACTGTCTTGGGATATTCTGATTTTCTCAGTTTATATTAAATGTGTTACAACTAACATACAACATGTAAATATTTTTATAGAGCCCATTTATCAGACTATGCTTTAAAATAAAACAAAGTTATTTGATTTGCGTTAATATTTTTTTAATAAAATAAAGACTAAAAGTGAAATAATAGTAAACCTAAAGATTAATGTCTTTTTAAGAAAAAAATAAAAGTGAAGCGAAGTTATCAGGTTTTTTAGAAGTATACCCGACAAATTAGTAGTCAGTAAAACCACCCATGACGTGTATATACGTTTGCGAAAGGTCAAGCCTATGTAGCATTGAGCCGGGTTAGATCTTTAGATGGACTAGTAATAAGTAGTTTAGATCCCCGGAAACTACTCAATAATCCACATGACATCAACTCTCTAAATGAAATGAGAAGATTACGGAATTTGCCGTCCTTTACTTAACTAAAAAGTGTAAAATAAAACATTAAATTAAAAAATCTAAAACCCGACTGCGCAAAAAGTGAAGTGTTTAAAAACAAACTGAAAAGAAAAAACAAGTAAGCCTAGTAGTTTAGACTTCTGTTTAGGGATATCAAAAAACTATACCATTTAAATTCTTTCTCGGTCGATACACTCATAAAATAAATTATACTTTGTTGTATGGAATGTAGAGACTTTAACAGTCGGGACACATTAATGGCTTAACGAATGGGGATTACTCGATAGGTTTTTAAAAAAAATATAATTTTGAACCCCAAATTTTGGCGTCTGAAATCCGCCATTTTGAATTTTTCAATTTTTTATGTTTTCGTTGACACTCGCGCTAGCATGGCGAATCTATTGACGTGCCAATTATCAAAATCGGCTCACGCGTTTGGTCTCTAGTGTGCCACAAAGGAACAAACATACATACATACATACATACATACATACATATATAGACTGATAAACACATTACCTCTCCTTTGCGTCGCGCAGTCGGGTAAAAATACAGCGTAGTTACGCACGCTTATATGGCCAATAATGGCTATATGGCCAGCAGAGGGGTTAGCCTTGCGTTAACATCTCCATTGGTAAATGCTCGAAGAGCAGTACAGACCATTGGTTATCTTCCCAGAGCAAATTTTCTCGAGCCCACTCTAATCTTCGTCCGCGATTTCCTCTGCGTAGTGCTAAAGTACGAAACGGCCTGCGAGCATGAAGATTAGCCTCATGAAGTCTTCTCCTTACAGTTTGGTCACTGACAAGCAACTGGTGCTTTGATCAGAGCCTTTTAACCAACTGCATGGCCGTAACATTAGGTTGTCTTCTCGCGGCCACTTGCAAAAATCGGTCCTGTCTTTGGGTGGATATGCGTTTCCCGCCTTGGTGCTTTCCCGCCACTTAGTTCGTGACCACAACCTTGATATCACGTTTTGTCTTGTTCCAATCTCCTCGGCTATTTAACCGAGTATTTTTTTTAAAACTTTAATTTGAAACAAAAAATACCAAAAACTAGTTTAGGTAAATAAAAACTTTCGAACTTCGCTACAATTATGCCGCGAAAATTATTTGTTTTTAATTTATATATTCAAATTTAAATTTGGAATCATTAATTAAGACCTACAAAATAAGCTATATATTTTATGAGTTTAAAAATTTTTTACAAAATATCCCTAGACAGTGTTGATGTGGTATATCGATTTATTTATCTCGGCTGGTGGTTAGCGATGGATGTGGTCAAAGATGGTGAACACGCTAGGGCTAGAATACTCTGATTCTTAAGGGTTGTGCTGCCGGAACACCGTAAGGTTTTTTTTAATTCATTTATTTTAAAGGCTTTTAAACAACAAGTTTATGCCAGCCCTATCGAACTTATAACTATTACTTATATATATAAATCTGACTTACTAGGCATAAATAAATATCACACAAATTCCAAAAAATACAATCAGTAGTTACAAATAACAATAATTATTAATTAGCGGGGATAGCTAGATTGATTCACAATCATAACAATTATTTGCTAGATTGTAAATAATTCCAGCACCGTCAGAAGTCGGTATGGACAATGAACCAGGACTAAAAAATGCTTAGTCTCTCAGTCTGGTTCCGGACGCATTCCATAACTACATAACACACGTCTTCATGTTGGTTACACATTAAAGAAAATAGTTCCTCCCAATCTGACTGCGTCGGTCGCACCGATGGTGGACAATATATCGATATAATATTACATTTTTAGATTTTTACTGACACTACTTCTATTCCGATGTTACTATTAGTTTTTAGTTTACATAACTATGTTTCTCTCAGTAAGGCTATATGGACTCTATTTTGTATTAACATACACTCAAAATCGAATAATTTAGGATTAATGCTCGGTGAATTCAACTGGCCTATTTTAACAAAAAGTGTTTTATTATGTGCACTATCCATGTCGAAGGGCAGATATAAGTTTGGAAACACAGTCTCTGTTTTTAAACAAATCTGCTACCCATATGTAGAACTCCTCGAAAATTACATTGAGATGCCGTGATTTTTTCACTAAGTATTTTTTGAGTTTTGTATTTTAATACTTAATAATAATATGTCAGATGTTGCGAAGTTTTCTTTGATTTGAAACCGGAACAATTTAAGATCTATTAAAAAACCAAAAAACAAAAACCGACTTCAGACGTCGCACTAGTCAAAGTAGCTAGCAGTAACGGTACGGACACACCGCATCGTCTTGCGTGCGCGATCTAGGCGGCGATCAGATAGCGAAGTAGTAATTGTACCGACTGGTTCACAACAAACGCGATCAGAAAACAATTCAGAATTACTGAGATCGCGCGCCCGCAGATCGCAGGATGCCGCTGTGTGGCCGTACCTTAAGTAGCATGTCATCAAGGAATATAAATGCATCGTAATACAAATGTTGATATATTAAAAAGCGCTTTACTGATTTCGTTAAAATTTAAATTTCCAAATCGGTTAATAAACGATGAAATTTTAATTTTTTTTTTAACATATTTGCTCAAAACACCATTTTCAAAGCCTGTATACGTTGTTCGAAAGTTAAAAATTACGCATTATACTACGGAGCGTGCGGTAAAATAGGTACTCTCACCTAAGTACCTACTTTACCGCATGCTTCGTTGTAAATGGTGCCGGTTACAAACTCGTTACAATGGTAAGCTTAGGCTTAGGTGATTCTCACACTGCACCGCATTACGCAGCGTAGCGCGGGAGTTCGTGGTCATACGTTGTTTTCAAATATCTGTGTTTGTAGAGAAAACACGCGTAGTCCAACACACCGAACAGGCATTCACGCGCAGTGTTGCAGGTCACGCGCCTACATGCGGAGAAACACGCACCCTTGCGCGTGTTTCCAAGAAATCAATACAAAAAGTCTGCATGCGGACGGAGATCTGCACTCACGCACGGAGACGCGTGGGTCCGCCGCCACGCACCCCGCAGCGTGGTGCGGGGCAGTGTGTGTATCGCCTTACATTCGTGTACTCGTTTGTAAAAACTAATTTACCGCACTAGTATTATAAATAACTATTTTATTATAATTTATTTGTCAAAAAACACGGGCTTTAAGGTAACAAACATATATAATAAAGTACAGTTGAATTAATAACCTCTTCCTATTTTTTAAGTCGGTTAAAAAACAGTTATTCTAAATGTAACAAATAAAAAAAATAGTAAATAATGTTGTAATTAATAATATTATAATATTCGACAAATAATATCAAAAAGTATCAAAGATACGTACGAGTATGATTAATATTTCCCTCGAATTTTAAAATGTTATCTGCAGTTTTTATGCAGATTACTACATGGTATTTTTAGGTTCTGCGTCCAGGATTTCACACCAATTGTCTTTTCAATTTGCACTTGTTGTAAAATTTTAAATTTTATATGTTCCGTTTGCATACTGAAGAGTTTTTTGAAAGTCTTTGCTGGTGGCTAAGCTTTCAGTGCTGTTAAACATTTATTAGTCGGTATAACTTCACGTACGTTCTAGGTTTTCTGTATAGTAAAATTTGATTAATTCAAGACCTCCGTAAATAAACCCTCGTTTTGGTCTTTGCTGCCTTAACCAGAGAAGGTTTGTGAATTAAAGCCGAGGCTCCAGTAAGTTACTACATTGGTGTCGTTTCTATTCTTGCTTTATATAATAACTAGAAGTCCCCCGCGGCTACGCCCGCGTTAAAAACTCCTTTTATTTAATTAAAACTTTTCTTTTGTAAAAACGATTCTATCATTAAAGACATCAAATAAAAATTAGCCAAATTGGTTCACCTGTTTTCATGTTATCGCGTGACTAAGACAAATCAGGATTCATATTTTTAAAACCCGAAAACCCAATAAAGCGCAATCCGAAACTATATTGATTTTCAGACTTTTTTACCCCAGTTCACTCTTTTAGGGTGGCATTTTGAAAAATTCTGAAACTCGTATTTACTTATTTATTTACAGAAGTACTTGTGTGAAATGTCGAATAAAATGACTATCCAAAATTTGAGCCCCCGCTTCATCCCTTGAAGAGTGAATTTTGAAAAATCCTTTCTCAGCGGATACCTACGTCAAAATTTCTATCTGGATGCAAAATATCAGCGCAATCCGAAACAATATTGATTTCAGACATTGTTACTCCACTTCACCCTTTTAGGAATAGAATTTCAAAAAGCCTGAAACACGTATTTACTCATTTATTTACTAAACTACTTGTGTGAAGTTTCGAATATAAGAGACACTCTTCTCCTGACAATTACACAACAATTACACAACAAACAAACACAACAAAAAATAATTAGCTAAATCAGTTTACCTGTTCTCAAGTTAAAACGTGACCAGGAGAAATAGGGGTTCATTTTTAGGGTTCCGTACCCAAAGAGTACCAACGGAACCCTATTACTGAGACTCCGCTGTCCATCTGTCTATCTGTCTGTCTGTATGTCTGTCTGTCTGTCTGTCCGTCTGTCACCAAGCTGCATCTCATGAACCGTGATAGTTAGACAGTTGAAATATTCACAGATGATGTATTTCTGTTGCCGCTATAACAACAAATACTAAAAACAGAATACAGTTAAAGATAATAGAGGGTCCCCATACAAGAAACGTGTTTTTTTCGGAATTTCACGCCATCTATGAACGCTTAGTTAGGTAAACGTCCCATAGATGGCGTTATATTTAAATGTCGATCCCTAACACCTTTGTTAGACGTTAGATGGCGTTATAAGAAACTAAATGTTTATTAATTATTATTTTTGCTGGTGAAACATGATAGTGGTATTTTTTGTTCGATCTTATAAAATACTGTAGTGTGGTACGGAACCCTACGAGTGCGAGTCCGATTTGCACTTGACCAGTTTATTATATCCACACATCATCACTGTCTTGGGATATTCTGATTTTCTCAGTTTATATTAAATGTGTTACAACTAACATACAACATGTAAATATTTTTATAGAGCCCATTTATCAGACTATGCTTTAAAATAAAACAAAGTTATTTGATTTGCGTTAATATTTTTTTAATAAAATAAAGACTAAAAGTGAAATAATAGTAAACCTAAAGATTAATGTCTTTTTAAGAAAAAAATAAAAGTGAAGCGAAGTTATCAGGTTTTTTAGAAGTATACCCGACAAATTAGTAGTCAGTAAAACCACCCATGACGTGTATATACGTTTGCGAAAGGTCAAGCCTATGTAGCATTGAGCCGGGTTAGATCTTTAGATGGACTAGTAATAAGTAGTTTAGATCCCCGGAAACTACTCAATAATCCACATGACATCAACTCTCTAAATGAAATGAGAAGATTACGGAATTTGCCGTCCTTTACTTAACTAAAAAGTGTAAAATAAAACATTAAATTAAAAAATCTAAAACCCGACTGCGCAAAAAGTGAAGTGTTTAAAAACAAACTGAAAAGAAAAAACAAGTAAGCCTAGTAGTTTAGACTTCTGTTTAGGGATATCAAAAAACTATACCATTTAAATTCTTTCTCGGTCGATACACTCATAAAATAAATTATACTTTGTTGTATGGAATGTAGAGACTTTAACAGTCGGGACACATTAATGGCTTAACGAATGGGGATTACTCGATAGGTTTTTAAAAAAAATATAATTTTGAACCCCAAATTTTGGCGTCTGAAATCCGCCATTTTGAATTTTTCAATTTTTTATGTTTTCGTTGACACTCGCGCTAGCATGGCGAATCTATTGACGTGCCAATTATCAAAATCGCCTCACGCGTTTGGTCTCTAGTGTGCCACAAATGAACAAACATACATATATACATACATACATACATACATATATAGACTGATAAACACATTACCTCTCCTTTGCGTCGCGCAGTCGGGTAAAAATACAGCGTAGTTACGCACGCTTATATGGCCAAAAATACCAAAAACTAGTTTAGGTAAATAAAAATTTTCGAACTTCGCTACAATTATGCCGCGAAAATTATTTGTTTTTAATTTATATTTTCAAATTTAAATTTGGAATCATTAATTAAGACCTACAAAATAAGCTATATATTTTATGAGTTAAAAAAATTTTTACAAAATATCCCTAGACAGTGTTGATGTGGTATATCGAGTTATTTATCTCGGCTGGTGGTTAGCGATGGATGTGGTCAAAGATGGTGAACACGCTAGGGCTAGAATACTCTGATTCTTAAGGGTTGTGCTGCCGGAACACCGTAAGGTTTTTTTTAATTCATTTATTTTAAAGGCTTTTAAACAACAAGTTTATGCCAGCCCTATCGAACTTATAACTATTACTTATATATATAAATCTGACTTACTAGGCATATATAAATATCACACAAATTCCAAAAAATACAATCAGTAGTTACAAATAACAATAATTATTAATTAGCGGGGATAGCTAGATTGATTCACAATCATAACAATTATTTGCTAGATTGTAAATCATTCCAGCACCGTCAGAAGTCGGTATGGACAATGAACCAGGACTAAAAAATGCTTAGTCTCTCAGTCTGGTTCCGGACGCATTCCATAACTACATAACACACGTCTTCATGTTGGTTACACATTAAAGAAAATAGTTCCTCCCAATCTGACTGCGTCGTTCGCACCGATGGTGGACAATATATCGATATAATATTACATTTTTAGATTTTTACTGACACTACTTCTATTCCGATGTTAATATTAGTTTTTAGTTTACATAACTATGTTTCTCTCAGTAAGGCTATATGGACTCTATTTTGTATTAACATACACTCAAAATCTAATAATTTAGGATTAATGCTCGGTGAATTCAACTGGCCTATTTTAACAAAAAGTGTTTTATTATGTGCACTATCCATGTCGAAGGGCAGATATAAGTTTGGAAACACAGTCTCTGTTTTTAAACAAATCTGCTACCCATATGTAGAACTCCTCGAAAATTACATTGAGATGCCGTGATTTTTTCACTAAGTATTTTTTGAGTTTTGTATTTTAATACTTAATAATAATATGTCAGATGTTGCGAAGTTTTCTTTGATTTGAAACCGGAACAATTTAAGATCTATTAAAAAACCAAAAAACAAAAACCGACTTCAGACGTCGCACTAGTCAAAGTAGCTAGCAGTAACGGTACGGACACACCGCATCGTCTTGCGTGCGCGATCTAGGCGGCGATCAGATAGCGAAGTAGTAATTGTACCGACTGGTTCACAACAAACGCGATCAGAAAACAATTCAGAATTACTGAGATCGCGCGCCCGCAGATCGCAGGATGCCGCTGTGTGGCCGTACCTTAAGTAGCATGTCATCAAGGAATATAAATGCATCGTAATACAAATGTTGATATATTAAAAAGCGCTTTACTGATTTCGTTAAAATTTAAATTTCCAAATCGGTTAATAAACGATGAAATTTTAATTTATTTTTTAACATATTTGCTCAAAACACCATTTTCAAAGCCTGTATACGTTGTTCGAAAGTTAAAAATTACGCATTATACTACGGAGCGTGCGGTAAAATAGGTACTCTCACCTAAGTACCTACTTTACCGCATGCTTCGTTGTAAATGGTGCCGGTTACAAACTCGTTACAATGGTAAGCTTAGGCTTAGGTGATTCTCACACTGCACCGCATTACGCAGCGTAGCGCGGGAGTTCGTGGTCATACGTTGTTTTCAAATATCTGTGTTTGTAGAGAAAACACGCGTAGTCCAACACACCGAACAGGCATTCACGCGCAGTGTTGCAGGTCACGCGCCTACATGCGGAGAAACACGCACCCTTGCGCGTGTTTCCAAGAAATCAATACAAAAAGTCTGCATGCGGACGGAGATCTGCACTCACGCACGGAGACGCGTGGGTCCACCGCCACGCACCCCGCAGCGTGGTGCGGGGCAGTGTGTGTATCGCCTTACATTCGTGTACTCGTTTGTAAAAACTAATTTACCGCACTAGTATTATAAATAACTATTTTATTATAATTTATTTGTCAAAAAACACGGGCTTTAAGGTAACAAACATATATAATAAAGTACAGTTGAATTAATAACCTCTTCCTATTTTTGAAGTCGGTTAAAAAACAGTTATTCTA
Source organism: Cabera pusaria (assembly GCA_954871355.1). Classification (NCBI taxonomy): domain Eukaryota; kingdom Metazoa; phylum Arthropoda; class Insecta; order Lepidoptera; family Geometridae; genus Cabera; species Cabera pusaria. The sequence continues at coordinate 14,484,182 of OX940901.1, forward strand.
AATGTAACAAATAAAAAAAATAGTAAATAATGTTGTAATTAATAATATTATAATATTCGACAAATAATATCAAAAAGTATCAAAGATACGTACGAGTATGATTAATATTTCCCTCGAATTTTACAACGTTATCTGCAGTTTTTATGCAGATAACTACATGGTATTTTTAGGTTCTGCGTCCAGGATTCCACACCAATTGTCTTTTCAATTTGCACCTGTTGTAAAATTTTAAATTTTATATGTTCCGTTTGCATACTGAAGAGTTTTTTGAAAGTCTTTGCTGGTGGCTAAACTTTCAGTGCTGTTAAACATTTATTAGTCGGTATAACTTCACGTACGTTCTAGGTTTTCTGTATAGTAAAATTTGATGAATTCAAGACCTCCGTAAATAAACCCTCGTTTTGGTCTTTGCTGCCTTAACCAGAGAAGGTTTGTGAATTAAAGCCGAGGCTCCAGTAAGTTACTACATTGGTGTCGTTTCTATTCTTGCTTTATATAATAATACTAAACTAAGTACCTACTAAACTTAATTCGACAGCTAATTAGTGTTATCCTTGTAATGAGATAAGATTATTTATTTATTTATTCAATAATATTAATAAGATTATTTATTTAGATTTAATATTGAGTGAAATATTTTTTTATATATTTTTTTATTAATATTGTAAATGATTTCTTTAGTTAGTTATACTTCTTATTATTATTAAGTATGGTAAATTCAAATTGTCGAAATAGAGGATATAGGTATTATATAGAGGAAGTTTTGCACGCCCGAAAGGGCAAAAGACAAAAGAAAGTGGATCTATTATTTTGCTAAGTACAACTTTTGTAAACTTCTTTTAAGCAAATAAGTTATTTTGATTGATTGATTATTTGCATCCTCGGCAGTTAAATAGAGACGATAAGAAATGTCGTTCTACAAGTTGAGTTTAGTTAGATAATGCAGAGTAATGCATATTTGCATTTTTTTGCAAATTAGAATCAATGTTGTACTCGTAAAGGTTAAAAAACACAATACTTGTACATAATACGTCTACAGACAAAACATTTATAAAACCACAAAAATTACATAATCAAATTATAATAGGTATCTACCAAGCTCGACTCGAACCAGAAAATAAAATCACAAATGCAGACTAAAGCCTGTTATGTAAGCTAAACACTGTTATTTTTTGGATAACCCTCTCAGTCAGAAATTTCTCAGAAGACAGAATAGTTGCTGGACTCATATTGGAAAAAGGTTGGTTGTCCAGCGTCTTGGCGCACTATCGTCTTCCACTTCCCGGCAAGCATATAATGCCATGTTATGCCAGGTTTACACCAAGCGAAGGAAGGCGAATGAATGGCAAATGGAGGGAGACGCATCTGTACAGGCGTATATCTAAAACCTTCAAATTTGATTACTGTCATTTAATGACACTCGCATCTACAGAAATACTAATAACATCATTAATATTTCTGTTCTCGTATCATTAAAGCAAATCGAGAAACACAATAGTAATTGAAAATTTGTCTACGCGTTTGGTGTCCAGAACGCCACATAGAAACAAAAATACATACATATGGTGATAAAGATATAACCCTCCCTTTTGTTAAACTGAACAGATGGAGACTCAACAGATGGCTTACAAAATGAACGCAGTGATCTATCACTGTCATACTGAATGAATTTGTCACACAGTTGGGTAAAAAGGGCTGGAGATCTCTTTGCCGTAAGTGCGTCATAGAGCTTAATTTTATCTGTGGCCCTCTTATATATAATTCAAATACTTAAAACACCAATTAATTACAACCTACACGCTCTGAATTAAAAGTGATTCACAGCCATTAAAGTTCATGTTTACGAACCGTAACGTACTTGATCCTTCGTAATAGATCGTAAACTTTATGCATCGCAATTTGTTTGAATTCGCATATCGTAAAATTATTTTAACTGTTAAATATAAATTCTTTAAAAAAAACCGAATTCATAACCGCAAACAGGCACTCCAAAGCGAAAAATAAATTACTTAATATAATTATTATAAGCGCTACCCATTTATCAATTTGAAGTCGGTGCCAGTGCGAACGGACGGACGGACGGACGAACGGACAACAAAGTCTGAGAAAGTGTTCATTTGGTACCTTTTGGGTTCGGAAGCATGTCAAAACATATTAACTAACTTTGCACCCTAACAAGACTGCCCGGTAGAACATACCTGCGAAGACAAATTAATTCTCTTCACCTTTGTTTCTATCTCGCTCACAGTTACCGTAAGAATATCTGTCAAAAACCATAATCAACGAAAAAAAAGATGTAAAAACATTATTCAAGGTCATATTTTTTAGTCTTCAAAAGTATATGCAATAGCGACCTCCATTGTGTATAATGCTCCTGGGACTCTTCTTTTACAGTAACTCTCGACGACTTACTAAACCAAAATACTTACTAAAATGCGTCGTAATACAAATGTTGATATATTAAAAACGGCTCGGCCGATTTCGTTAAAACTTTTATGGGACCCCTGTGAAGGATACCCTTTGAAACAAAAATAATTTTCCAAATCGGTTCAGGCATCTTCGAGTAATCGGTGAAAAAAAAAAAAATAATAATAATACAATAAAAGCAGGAAGTATAATAAATGTGTTTATACTATTTCATAAAAAAAAAAGTACTTCGAGTAATTTAATCTACATACGATTTTCCGGATCTGACATACAGTTATGTCATCAAAATCAATAAAATATGTACAAGGCAAGTACAGAATTGTTGTAAAAGTAATAAAAAATGATCACAAGATCCCAGAAACGTTTAGCGAATACTAGCAGCGCGCACCTACCACCTCCGCCCGTCGCGTCATCGCCGAGCACATCGTCGGGGGACGACTATGTCACTCCCCCGGAGGGCAGCTCGTCGAGTGATAACGACGGGCCTACGCCGCCGCCGCCGCCACCACCACCTGCGCGACGACGAGGACGGCCACCGCTACCGGCACGCTTGGGGCCTGTGGGGCATTCTGCTCCGCGCCCGGCCCTCGCTACCGGTGGTGTAGCGCGTCGCATGCGATGGACCCAGTCTTTAAATGAGAACTGCATGCGCGCCTACTACGGGGCTACAGAGGGAGGAACTAACCTGACCGCGTACCGCGATAGGATACTACCTCTGTTTCAGGTCCTTGAACCAGCCGTCACCACCGTCACCGTTACCGCACAACGACTATCGGATCAGGTGCGGGCCATCCAGCGGCTCAAGCTGTTGGACGACTCTGCACTTGATCGGCTGCGTCTGGAGGCGTTACCTATTATTCATACTACTTCTGCTTTAGCGCGGGACCCACCTAGTGTGTCGTCGACGCAGGGGCCGACAGGCTTGGCTTCGACGTCTGCCCCGGCGGATGCCGCGCTAGACGCAGACGATTGTACGAATACTAAGGTAAGTACCCAGACTAATGAGCATTTGAGGAGGGCTTTGGAAGACGCGATTTTGGAGTATCGCACTACTCCTGACTCTAGGCCGCGACTACCACGTTTGCCAATGAATAAACGTAACCTGGCGTTAATGGGAGCCCTAAACGTTTTGCTAGTCCCATATATGCAGACTAGCGAAACATTAGTTGATACACACTCGATTCTTTACTGCGCGGCTATAGCGGCGTGTCGCGTTGTTCGCGTCAAGTTTCCGGATACTGACCGAATACCGCGACGCCCCGCTATCCCTGCGTGGCAAGAACGAATCGAGTGTCGCATCAATATGTTTAGGACTCTTATTGCGAAGTTGATCTGCTTCAGAGGGGGTAATAATCGCCCCCGAGTCATGCGTTTCGTGAACCAGGCCTTTGCTGGGACTGGGATTAGACCCTGGGACTACATGACTTGTGTCACGGAACGCATTGACTTTCTGAAGCAGAAAGTTTATGCCTTGGCAAACCGTATCAATAAACGTGTGAATGAGGAGCAGTGTCCGGATGCTACTACCATGAATAACTTCTGGCGTAGTATCTGGTCGGTGCCCGTCGAACACACGGAGGGTGATTGGATGAGCGTCATTGAGCGCGCGTGTGAACCTATCGAATCCATGGGGGCTATTACTATTAGCCCCGAAGACGTTAGTTGTGCGATCCGTATGGCCCAGAACTGGAAAAGTCCAGGACCGGACGGATTACACAACTTTTGGATAATGTGGATTCGATGCTCACACGACTGCTTAGCGGCGCAATTCCAACAAGCCCTCGAGGTTGGTTCCTTGCCAACATTCATGACAATCGGTGTCACCTTCCTGCTCCACAAGTCCGGTAGTACCACGGAAACGAAGAACTATAGACCCATTACATGCTTACAAACGCTGTACAAGCTTCTTACATCTATTCTGAGGTTTAAAATTAATTCGCACATTGTAGCACACAATATTTTGGTCCCCTCTCAGAATGGATGTAAGGTTGGGTCACGTGGTACTAAGGAGCTCCTCCTCATCGACACGACCATTTGCCAACAAGTCCGGCGGAATAGAGGGGCTCTCTATACCTCCTGGATTGACTACAAGAAGGCCTATGATTCAGTGCCTCATACCTGGCTGGAGAGGATCTTAGAGTTGTATAAAATTGATACAACTCTGAGATCTTTTCTAGGTTCTTGTATGAGGCAGTGGACCACAGTCCTTCGTCAACCGGGTGATGGAGACAGCCCCTCTGATCCGCAGGACTTTATAAGGATTGAGCGAGGCATCTTCCAGGGAGATAGTCTGAGTCCGTTGTGGTTCTGTCTAGCCCTGAATCCTCTAAGCACATTATTAGAAGATTCAGGGCTGGGTTATCGACTTAGGAGAGAGGGTGAAGTCATTTCACACTTGCTGTAATGGATGACCTCAAACTTTTTGCACCGAAGCGCCATGATTTGATGGAATTACTGAAAGTCACTGAGACTTTCAGCAACGCCAAACGGGAAAGTTGTGAATTCAATGAATTTACAACTTTCTGATACAATGACTTTCAGATCTCTCTCCGAAGCTGACACCTATAAATACCTTGGTATGTCAGAGTCATTAGGTATCGAGAGTGGGGGGATAAAGCAGTCGGTGAAGGAGCGTTTCTTTAGTCGCCTGACAAAGGTACTTAACAGTATTTTGTCAGGAGGCAACAAGGTGCGTGCCTTCAATGGCTGGGTTATGCCCCTACTTACATACACCTTTGGCATACTAAGGTGGACTCAGACCGAGTTAGACGCCCTGGACAGAAAGGTTCGACAACAACTGACGTCACATCGCATGCTCCACCTACGCTCGTCTATTATGAGACTGTATATTCCACGGAAATGGGGCGGTCGAGGCTTTTTAAATGCCAAGACTCTCCATAACCGTGAAGTATGCAGTCTCCGGGAATATTTTCTAAGCAACGAGTGTGGGATGCATTGCGATATGGTAGCAGTTGACAGGACCTTAACGCCTCTCTCCTTAGGCAAAGAGAACTGGCGCAAACCTCAGGTGCTGAGCACCGAAGACCGCAAGGACGTATGGAAGAGCAAGGAGCTGCACGGCAGATTCTATCGGGCCTTAACAGGGCCCGATGTGAATTTGCTCGCATCGGTGAACTGGCTACGATTCGGGGACTTCTTTGGGGAAACCGAAGGTTTTGTTTGTGCAATTGCTGACGAAGTTATCAAGACGAACAACTACCGGAAATATATCATGAAGGACGGTACGGTCGACATTTGTCGGGCATGCCGCCGTCCCGGAGAGTCACTCAGGCATATTATTTCCGGTTGTTCTCATCTTGCTAACGGCGAGTACTTGCACAGACATAACCTCGTAGCCAGGATCATCCACCAGCAACTTGCTCTTCAATACGGCCTTGTCGAGTCCGAGGTACCGTACTATAAGTACGCACCTGCGGCAGTTCTCGAAAATGGTCGTGCTTTGCTCTATTGGGACCGATCTATTATCACGGACAGGACTATTGTCGCCAATAAACCTGATATCGTGATAGTCGACCGGTCTCAGCGGCGGGCAGTGTTAGTCGACATCACCATCCCGCATGACGAGAACCTCGTGAAGGCTGAAAAGGACAAGCTTAGCAAGTACCTTGACTTGTCTTACGAGGTTACCGCCATTTGGGATGTTGACTCGACTAGTATTGTCCCGATAGTCGTGTCAGCAAACGGCCTAATAGCGAAGAGTCTCGACTAACATCTTAAGAGACTCTCGTTAGAGGGCTGGATCAAGGGCCAGATACAGAAGGCGGTACTTCTTGACACGGCACGCATCGTCAGGAGTTTCCTCTCTCTGCAGCCCTAACCACCGGTAGCTTGGGCCCTGCCCCGCTACCGGCGGCACTCTAGGTTTAGGTTTTTTATAATGTTTTATGTTTTTATATTTGTTTTCTTTATTATTTTTATATGAAACTAGAAGTGTCCCGCAGCTTTGCCCGCGTTAAAAACTTTTTGTATTTACTTAAAACTTTTCTTTTGTAAAAAGGATTCTATCATTAAAGACATCAAATAAGAATTTGCCAAATCGGTTCACCCGTTTGAATGTTATCGCGTGACTAAGGCAATTCGGGATTCATATTTATAAAACCCGAAAACCCCAAATTTTTAAACTTTGTTACCTACCCCATTTCGAAAAATCCTACAACACTTTCTTTATCTCATCTTGGTTCGCCAAAGCAACTTTGAATCCCCGTTCCATATCCGGGAGGAATTTTCAGAAAATCCTTTCTGAGCGGATACCTACGTCATAATAACTACCTGCATTCTAAATTTCAGCGCAATCCGAAACAATATAGATTTTTTTACTTTTTTACCCCAGTTTATCCTCTTAGGGTGGCATTTTGAAAAAGTCTGAAACTCGTATTTACTTATTTATTTACAGAAGTAGTTGTGCGGAATTTCGAATAAAATGACTATCTATACTTTGAACCCCCGCTTTATCCCCTTAAAGAGTGAATTTTGAAAAATTCTTTCTTAGCGGACACCTTAGTCAAAATAACTAACTGCATGCCAAATTTCAGCGCAATCCGAAACAATATTGATTTCAGACTTTGTTACCCCACTTCACCCTTTCAGGGGTGGAATTTTGAAAGAACCTGAAACACATATTTAGGTACTTGTGTTAAGTTTCGAATATAAAATACTATCTAATCTTTTATCTCCATACAAACTTTGAACCCCCGTTTCATCCCCTTCAGGAATGAATTTTGAAACATCCTTTCTCAGAGGTTACCAACGTCGTAATAACTATCTGCATACCAAATTTCAGCGCAATCCGAAACAATACTCATTTTCACACTTTGTTACCCCATTCACCCTCTTAGGGGTGGATTTTCAAAAAAACTTGAAACACGTATTTACTTATTTTTTTACTGTAGTAGTAGCTGTATATATTTTTTTTCAGAAATACTTATGTATAGTTTCAAATAAAAAAGACAATCTAATGTCGTTTCTCAAACTTTGAACCCCCGTTTCACCCCCTTTAGGAGTGCTCATAAAAAAATTCTTTCTTAGCTGATACTTACATCGTAATAACCACCTGTATGCCAAATTTCAGCGCAATCCAAAACAACATTGATTTTCAGACTTTGTCACCCCATTTCACCCTCTTAGGGGTGGAATTTCGAAAAAATCAAAACACGTGTTTACTTATTTATGTCCTGAAGCACTTGTGTGAAGTTTCGAATAGAAAATACTATCTAATAATGTTTATCCATAGAAACTTTTAACCCCTGTTTCATCCCCTTCAGGGGTGACATTTGAAAAATCTATTTTCAAAGGTAACTAACGTTGTAATAATTATCTGCATGCCAAGTTTTAGCGCAATACGAAAAAATATTGATTTTCACACTTTATTACCCCATTTCACCCTCTTAGGGGTGGAATTTCAAAAAAACCTGAATCACGTATTTACTTATTTTTGTACTGAAGCACTTGTGTGAAGTTTCGGATAGAAAAGACTATCTAATCTTGTTTCTCCATACAAACTTTGAACCCACATTTCATCCCCTAAAGGGGTGAATTTAGAAAAATCCTTTCTTAGTACACCCCTACGTACTAAGACAAATATACCCTCCAAATTTCAAGTCTCTACGACCAGCGGTTTAGGCTGTGCGATGTCTGTCAGTGAGTCAGTATGTCAGGTGACAAAGATTCTTATAGTATTAGATAGATATTAAAAATCCTAAACTTAAGAAAAATGAATAAATAATGTGAATAATAATAATAAAAAAAAGATTCCGACGAATTGAGAACCCCCTTTTTTGTGAAGTCGGTTAAAAATTTATGTAATAATGAAACTTTAAGTATTAATTTTTTTTTACAAAGTGTTTGTTAAATTTTGCGCAAGTACAAATTACAAAAATCATATTAATTATGATAGTTTAATACCTTTGATATGATCGTTACCGTGATCAGATCCATTACCCATCAATATTTTATATATATGTATATCTAGATAAATATATATATACACACTCATATATATATATATACATATATATATATATTGTGTGTATACAATGATGTGCTGCTGACCAAGCTTGCGGCATTGGGTTTCACACCGCACCTACTACATTTTTTTGCTAGTTATCTTAGCGATCGTCGGCAGTACGTGGAGTACGGGGGATACGAGCCTTACTTCACGTATTCAGGCGTGAGTCAGGGCAGCAACCTCGGTCCCCTGCAGTTCATATTGATGATCAATGATCTCCCGGCGGTCGTGAAGAATGCAAGGTGTTTGCTGTTTGCAGACGACCTTAAGTTGTTCCTGTCTATAGCGGGCACCTCGGATTGTGAGCGACTTCAACTAGACATAGACGGATTAGTGCGGTGGAGTATAGCTAATAAGCTATACTTTAATGCCACAAAATGCTCTATAATGAGTTACAGTCACGCGCGATCGCCGTTGCAGTACCGGTACGAAATGGGGAGCTCGGTGATGCCGCGCGTCATGGGAGTACGGGACCTAGGCGTCAAGATGGTGCCTGAGTTACTGTTCAGGGAACACATAATCGAGATCTGCGGCAAAACCTTTCGCAACTTAGGCTTTGTACTTAGACATTGCAATGATTTTAAAAGTGTAGCTGACATTAAAATGTTGTATAATTCACTTATACGAAGTCGTCTAGACACAAGTGCTGTTATATGGAACCCTCACGAGGACAAATACAGCCATATGGTTGAAAAACTACAGAATAAGTTTTCGCGTTTTCTGTACCTGAAAGAGTACGGGGTTTACCCTTTTTATCCTCTGATGTACCCGAGCCTTTTCGTGATAAGCATGGTCGTGTACAGCAGGCTGGCGGTGAGGCGGGACGTGGCGCTGTGCACGCACGTGTTACGCGTGCTGCTCGGTCACCTGCACCACCCGGAGGTGCTGGCTGAGCTGCGGCTGCAGGTGCCAGTGTTAGGCGTGCGTCGACGACTCCATATCTTAGATATGCCTTCGAGTAGGACTAATCTACAAAGGAATGCTCCTCTATCGCGCGCTATACGATATATATTTATATATTTGATATATATTTGAGTCGTATCTGGGAATCAGGTTTTCTTGTCCAGGCACAGACACACCCTTTAAATACCTGCATTCTCCACTAATGTATTACATAGTTGTAAGTTTATTAGTGTTTACGGATGCATTTTATAACCAAATAAATTATTGATTGATTGATATTGATTGATCAATATCATATCCATGAACATTGATATATTTAACTGTAGCCTGCCGAAGTTCGTAGGAGCAGCTCAGTTGTGCATTGAGCATCTATAATTATTTGAAATATCCAGTTAAATTGTGTTATTATTTATTGTAATTTATTATATTTTTTTAAAAATCGTTACAGATTGGGTCCCCACAGATGGTCGGCGACGACGTGGTCGGCCACGAAAGAGGTGGCGTGACGATATAGTGGCCCACCAGCCTGGCTGGAGAGACATTGCGCTGGAGAGAGTTTCGTGGAAGGCTATGGGGGAGACCTTTGCCCAGCAGTGGGACAGTACAGGTTAAGAAAATTTTTTTTTTTTTAAGTGCCCATAACATCGGTTCGGCATATGCTGTAAGGATTTTATGTGGAAATAAATGAAATGAAATGAAATAAATATATATATTCTTAGAGACCAGAAGTGAAAAAGGCTAAAAAAATAAACACTCACAATACCCAGTTATATAATACCACATAACCTCAACATAATAACAATAAACACTATCACAATACCCACAGCTATATAATGCCACAGAACCTCAACATAATAACAATTACATAATGTGTCTAAGCTAACAACATAACCATTACGTCCGAACCGTACGACGGCTACACGAAGACTGAGCCTGATACCCGCTCGCTGTCCGCTTTTATACTATCGAGCCCAGTCGCAGCGTGAGGGTAGTTGGAAATATTCTAACACGGCCTCTCCTGACAGCGGGACGTCCTCGACCGCTTCATCAGCCACCTGGTTCCCACCTGGCACCAGCACCTGCATTGATTTGCTCAACCAGCACGTCTCCCACGGCGCGCAGTCGCGCTGCGAGAAGCGCGCACCAGCACGCATCGGACGGCGCGCAGTTGCGCTGCGAGGAGCGCGTACCAGCACACCTCGGACGACGCGCAGTCGCGCTGCGGGGAGCGCGTACCAGCACACCTCCGACGGCGCGCATTCGCGCTGCAGGGAGCGCGCACCAGCACACCTTAGACGGCGCGCAGTCGCGCTGCGGGGAGCGCGCACCAGCACACCTTGGACGGCGTGCAGTCGCACTGCGGGGAGCGCGCACCAGCACGCCTCGGACGGCGCGCAGTCGTGCTGCGAGGAGCGCGTACCTAGTTACGATATTATCTAGGCGTAAACTTCTCTTCAAGACGAATCAATCGAGCCCAAACTCGGTAGAGTTACGTTGATTTATCACAGAGATGCCGTGGCCACCTTCCAGCTTCATCATCAGACCCTGGATATCATTTGGGTGAAAAGTTCTCTTCAAAACGAATCAATGGAGCCCAAACTCGGTAGGGTTATGTTGATTTATCACAGAGATGCCGTGGCCACCTTCCAGCTTCATCATCAGACCCTGGATATCATTTAGGTGAAAAGTTATCTTCAAGACGAATCAATTGATCCCAAACTCGGTGGGGTTATGTTGTTTTATCATAGAGATGCCGTGGCTACCTTCCGTCTCCATCATCAGACCAGCTCCAGGGTAACATATTATTGTATTGTCACCGAAGATACATAAGTACACCAAATTTGAGTCCAATCGGACATCGGGAAGTGGGTCTAATTTAGCTATCAAGATTCCACCCGAACATACATAGTGACATACATACATACATACATACATACATACATTGCAAGTTAAATAAAAGCTTGTAAATACTGATGGGTAATGGATCTCATCATGGTAACAATAATACTAAAATGATATATTTATTTCCTATATATATTTTTTTCTAGATATATATATATACATGTATATATTTATAATTTAAAGGCTAGCGTTTGACCACTATCTCACCTGTTGGCAAGTGATGATGCGGTCGCAGATGGTAAGCACGCTAGAATAGGATATCATTATAGGATATGCCTAAAGTGTCTTAAAACATGTTAAAGTTTAAAAACCTATAAGAAAAGGTTGTGTGTATCATCTCAGAAAAATATTCTTACTGCTGCTATATTATATATATAAATTATATAATACAGAAAATGCTCAGTCGTCATGATTTTTTTCAAATTACAGGTCAGTTCTTTTAGAACCTAAATCACTTTAAGTGACAGGCCTTTCCGCCTACATAAATAATTTGTGCGTTTGCATGAAACTGAAAGTCTCTGAAAAGCATATTTTAGTACACGTCAAGAAATACATCTTCATAAATAAGAAACCATAAGCCTGCGTATAAATCTTTTTGAACAATCCATTCTATGACAAGTAGCTGCGAAAAACAATGTGTGAAAATAAGGCTCTCACTATATTGCGGGTTTCGAAGACTTACCTATATATAACAAAAAATACCCACGACAGTACCCTCTGGCGCATATACGTCGTAACACCTATTTGAGAATACCGATAATTTATTAATTGTGGCATTAAAGAATTTTTTTCTAGGCCTAGGGTGATTTTTTTGTAGTATTTGGCAAACAAGCTGACGGCCCATGTTAAGCTGTGACCGTCGCTTACCATCAATGACGACATCGTCACCTCCCACCAGGTGAGATAGTGGTCAAAAGCTAGACTTTATGCTATAAAAACCTCATCTTAATCGGTTGAGCCGTTTTAAAGAAACATGTTTTTTTTACAAGTTAGTTAAACAAAAAATACTAATGATACTAAGGGCCAGTTTCACGGGTTCCTGATAGCGTCAATAATCTGTCAGATTTCTTCATATTAGATGAAGAAATCTGACAGATTATTGACAGCTTTTATATGGTGCCATGTGTCAGATAGCTGTCTAACGAATTATCAGAAACCACTGAATCTGACCCAAACTCAAATAAAGATAACTCCAAAGCAACTTTATACTTCATTTTTCAAAACTCTTTTACAATACAGCGTAAGGTAAGAAATAAAAAACAGTTTGCCGATATAAACTAATTCTTTCAAGTTTTTCAAAAATGTATAACTCGAAGAGTTATTATATAATATATTATTTATTTTCTATGTGTCTAATAAAGGAAAGAAAATATAGCGCAAGGCTAGCGCCGTTACCGTAGCACATTTTTATGGGCACATCGTAGCCTTGTAGAAAAGCTACGACCGTGGCAGAAGATGTTACATCGTCTAATGCTTTCTGCAAACGTGTTTTTATGTAATAACATGAATTTTCGAACAGCATTAAAAAATACTGGAACTGATCGCGCGATAGACTATACCATAGAAATAAACATTTTTGTACCAACATTCTGCGCTATAATTAATTATATTTTATTTCAAATGTAGAACAATCACGGTGCTCGGTGCTCATAGTTTATAATAGAAAATGTGGCATTTTAAATTTTGGTTTGCCCAAATAATTCCCGTCAATGCATTGCGCATCTAACTATGACATTGTAATTCACGTTTTGATACATCAAAGTGCAACATTACTATGATATTTATTTATACTTTACGTATTACTGACAAAGTGGTGGTAATGCCACAGATAGACTTTTTTAGGTTAGTGTTTGACCACTATCCCAACTGTTGGTAAGTGATGATGATAGTAGCACGCTGAGCCTAGAATAGGAACTGGCTCTCAAGGACAGCCGCAGATCACATTAGATGTATGGCGATAGATTTTCAGACTTGAGGGTGGTAGCTGGCCAGGCGGACTCGATATAGGTAGTGGTCCTACCAGCATTCCGGGGTTGGAGTTTCTTAACTTTGTCTTTCTTCATCACCAGAGGGCTACAACTGTAAATGAGCACATACATTTTTCGATAGAACAATCCATTGGTGCACGACGGATCTTGACGGAGATTTGAAAGAGCAGAAATCAAACTAAAACGAATAATCTTTGCCCCTTCCTACCCCGCCCCCCTCTTACTTTTAAAGTATGGGAGTGAAATCTCTAAAAAAAATATGCTATAAATCTCAATAAAAACTTTCAACGAAAACCGGTTGGTTTGAACGAGATACGGTCAGCAGTTTTTGAGATATAGCGACCACATACAAACACTATGAAAAACAAAGTTAACTTTTTGGTAGCGAATAATTATAGTTACAAAACACTCTACTGTTTTACGGAATCCTACGAGTGTGAGTCCGACTTGCACTGGGCCAGTTTATATAATACTGAGCATCATTTTGCACAAGGTACATCTAAAGAAGGTATGATTATTGAAGACATTGTCTTAAAATATGAAGCTTATTAAAATCCAACGTTTTTCTTAAATGTTCCGTATGTTATTACTCCCATAATTCGTTCCTTATTAGCGACACTATCGAATGGTGTAATAATACACAGTGTTTTTTTTTTTCAAAGTCTACGGGATCGATACCTGCTAAGAATATTATTTTTTCAAAAATCGAATAATGCAGTTATAGTTATTCGGGCCCGAGACTCTTTTGAGTATTTTTCGCTATTCCTCATAGTTTCGGATTTAGCCATCCACGCAACTTCACCACGAAATTTCAGTAGACGTTTCTAAAAGAGCCTGAAAATTAGTTTTAATATTCACTGAAATTGTAGCACATGGCATATGCCCGATTGCTTAATTTTTCGTCTTTTTGTATTATTTGTGTTGTGTTTCAAGTAAAAATGATGTTATATTAGAATAAAAACTACAGAGATGGATGATGCCATAAGTTTCGAGTGATTACTTTAGTTTATTTGTTGTAGCCTCTAAAATTAATTTATGATTTATATACGTTATGTTTGTTATTATATTTGTTTGGGCACATTGATTATTGAGCCGGATTAATAACTTATTGAGGCCGGTCCTTTAGTGTTTTTCTAACCCCAGACGCAAAAAGAAGAAGTTTGACGTATGTATCTGGTTATCTGTGAATCTGAGTATCTGAGTATTTGTGTATATGTGTGTGTCTGTGGCATCGTAGCGACGTAGTATTATTATCTTTTCTATGGTAGCGCCTAAACGGATGAACCGATTTTGATTTACTTCGTTTTTGTTTGATAGTAGTCTTAATCGAGAGTGTTCTCAGCTTTGATTAATGATAATTCGTTTAGCCGTTTTAAGACTATGAAATTTTTCTAGATGATGACGCTATGAGATCAACTTTCGTTGGACTGATCAATTTGAAATTCGGTATATTTTTACTTCAACGATATTGTAAGATCTTGGTAGCGTTGACATGATGCTGGGACATCTCCTGAAATCTGCAGAAATGAACTGCTAGAATCTCTAGACATTGAGCTATATCCTATCTCTACAATTTGGCCATATACGCTCAGGTAAATAAATTATAATTACATCAAGCGTTGACAAAAAGTAATTCAACTTAAATTGATTTTATTCAGGTTATTTTGGACAAAATCGTTTCACGGATGCTAGAGCATTCTAAATCAAATATCTATAGAGCATAATACACCTAGAGTGAGGTATTCATCAATCATAAATCTCAATATCATCATCACAAAATCTCATCAAAATCATCAATGAAGTCTCGATTCGTGTGAATTGTTTTTATTTTTTATTGCTACCTAATATTCACTAGAACTAAAATTAATTTACTAGGTAGAGAAAAGTAAAAGCAAAATTCACACGAATCGAATACCTCATTTTGTGAAGTCAGTCAATTAATGTGCGCCACGCCAAACACGTTTAACAATATATTGATCCACATCTTCTTTACCTTATCTCCCTTTTCTCCTTTTCTCGTTTTTCTTGTTTCTTTAGGATTCCATTAATTTAAGTGAGTTTGAGACTTTGACTTGTGATTCACAAAGCACCGTTTCGTTACAAATTGCTCTCTCGAGCCTCCATTGCTTTATTTTTATTTTGTTATAAATTCATTAGTTTTCGTCAAAGTCTAAGGTGATTCCTCCACGGACGATGATATCTCCAGACGCAAGAATTAAGGTACGGCCACACCGTGGCGTCCTGCGTGCGCTATCGCGATCTGATGTTGAAATGTTTTCTGATCGCCGTAGATCGCGTTTGGTGTGAACCAGTCGGTACAAATACAACTGCGCTATCTGATCGCCACCTAAATCGCGCACGCAGGACACCGCGGTGTGGTCGTACCTTTAGAGAGCGTGATTATTGTTATATTCATTATTTTTGCACGCTTACAGTCTCACGGTTTGTACATGTAAAATGTGATGTGAAACTTCTGTGAGACACACAGTGATGTGTGAAAACTTTTATAAATACCGTCAATATTGTTGACTAACCTACGGATCAGTATATAAATACGAAAACTCTGTGTAGAAAAGGACGAACCTTTATTAGTAGTCCGTAAGCATAGAAGAAAAAAACTACTACTTCTCTCCTGTTCTTAGCTAAGCTCTCCCATGACACTTTACTCAAAGAGTACCATCGGACCTCTATCATTAAGACCGTTGGTCTGTCTGCCAGAGGTCTGTCAGAGTATGTATGAGTATGGCTGTATGCAAGGGGGCTCCTTAACCATAATAGGTACAGATTAAAAAATTAGACATAATATGTTGTTGTTGCCGCTATAACAACAAATAATAAAAGCTAAATAAAATTCAAATACAAGGGGAGATCTCATGTTTATGACACACCACGACACATGTATGCCTACAAGCTTAGAGTATGAATAAACACTGTGCCCATATTCCTAAATATTCCAGAGATCTGTGACGTACTACGGTAAGGTACAAAGTGAAACGCAAGTCATGAATAAAGTTAGGTTAAACTTCTGTCTAATTTAATCTGCGTACCGCGAAACTTTTCGTAATATGAATTACTATAACACATTAACTATTATAAGTGAGAACCCTATTCGGTCGCATAGATTCTAAATATAAAGATAGTGGTTGTAAGATTATCTATGTAAAGTTTTAAATAAATTGTTATATTTAAGCGACTTCAAAAAAAGGAGAAGGTTCTCAATTCGTCTGTTTGTTTTTTTTTGTGTGTATGTTACGCGATTACTCGATTTCGAATGATTATTTTTTTAGGGTTCCGTAGCCAAATAGCAAAATACAGAACCCTTATAGATTCGTCATGTCTGTCTGTCTGTCCGTCCGTATGTCACAGCCACTTTATTCCGAAACTATTAAGACTACACAGTTGAAACTTGGTAGGTAGGTGTATTCTGTAAACCGCTTTACTATTTTCATACAATAATAAAAAAAAAAATTAAGGGGGTTCATCATACATGAAATTAAAATTTAAAAAAAAATTTCATCATACCTATACGTGCGGGGTGGGTTTAGAAAGGTCTTTAAAAATAACATTGAGGTTTCTAAAACTATTTTTTCTCAAAGTCAAACATTTGAAAGATAGGCACGTCTTAAGTGGTAAAAAATGTGTAAATATCAACATTTGTATTACGATGCATTTATTTGCCGATCGCAATTTGGGAAGGATTTTGGATGGGGGAACTTTAGTGTAGTGATATTGACAAATTTCAACCAAATTTGAGAGGCACATTTAGGACTTCATTGTACACAAAATCTTGCAAGAAAATTCAAAAGGGGGCGTGGAGGGTGAAAAGGGGGGAAGCTTGTTATTGCGATTGTGTTGCTGTTATTTTTTTTTTTTCGGAAAATGTATATCTACCGATCAATCAGACTACTACGCAGTTCTCTCTGCCTTCACGAGACTAACTAACTAACCAAGGGAACAAGTCATCGCTAAAGGTACGGACACACCGCAGCGTCATGCGTGCGCGATCTGGGCGGCGATCAGATAGCGCAGTAGTGTTTGTACCGACTGGTTCACACCAAACGCGATCAGAAAACAATTGATAAGTACTGAAATCGCACCCGCTGATCGCAGTACACCTCAGTGTGGCCATAACTTCAAACTTATACACCAATTTGCTGAAAATTCTTCATAGGTAAGCTTATAGGAAAATTTAAGCACCAGAAATTCTAAGCAAAAGAAAGTTTGAGGTGTTTATCTCTATATCTCTGGAGATACTTACCAGATCTTGATGAAATTACTGTGGTACCACCCTAAGAATATATCCTTTCCAACAAAAAACATGATCTGTTCATAAACAACGAAGTTTTCCGCGCACAAATAAATAAATAAAACATTAAATTAAAAAATCAAAAAACCCGACTGCGCAAAAAGTTAAGTGTTAAAAAACGAACTGAAAAGAAAAAAACAACTAAGTCTAGTAGTTTAGACTTCTGTTTAGGGATATCAAAAAACTATAACATTTAAATTCTTTCTCGGTCAATACACTCATAAAATAAATTATACTTTGTGTTTAGTGGAGGATGTTTCCACCTACTTGGGACTCCTCCTTTGGGCACCGCTTCTTTCTCTTGGGGGGCGCGTCGTCGTTGGAAGCCACTTCCTCCAGCTTCGCGGCAGCGCGCGCGCTGCTTTTGTTTCGCGGGGCGAGGGTCCACCGACGCGACCTCTCTCCTCCGATATTCGTAGACCACTAGTCCCTGTAGGCCTTATCTCTGTCCCACTCTAACAATAGGTTCCGTCTCATCTCGTATATTGCACACGTTCTAATTACCTATCTATTTAGCCTACAGCGATTCACTATTTATTTTGCATAGATAACAAAATCTTGTTTCGGTACGGAACATGCCGCTCACCTTAAAAGAATTGATTCTTTTAACTTTAAAAGGAATGATGCTAACTCTCTAACTAGTATGAAACCACTCTCACTCAAAACAACCCAAAAAAAAATAAAAATAAAATTCTATACTAAGTATGTACTATGGAACTAACAAGTACGCTTTCGAAACTATTCAATAGGCAGTTTACACAGTTTCACGACTGCTCGTTTGAATTGATTTTTACCAATTTGCAAGGTCACCACTCTCACGATACCATCCGTGCCTGGATGGAGTGTATGCACACGAGCAAGCTGCCACTGTAATGGTGGTAGGTTGTCATCTCTTACTAATACAATGTCTCCCACACCGATCGGAGTTCCGTGATCTAGGTACCATTTGCTACGTTGTTGTATTTCATGAAGATATTCATGACTCCATCTCCTCCAAAAATGTTGAACGCATTGTTGAGTCCAGCGCCATCTAACCAATCTCCCAGGATTTTCATTTATTAAGGATACGTCCGGTATTGCCGTTAAAGGTCCACCAACTAGGAAATGCGCGGGAGTTAACGGCAAGGGATCGTCCGCGTCCGAGCTCAACACGCACAAGGGTCGCGAATTTAATATAGCCTCGATTTGACACAACAACGTATGCATCTCCTCATAACTCAACGTTTGAGTACCTACGACGCGACGGAAACAATGTTTAAAGCTACGCACAGCCGCTTCGAATAAGCCACCGAAGTGCGGAGCATACGGGGGTTGAAAATGCCAAGTTATACTCTGATTCAAGGTTTTAGAATTCAAAACGCATTGAACAGAGTCCGTTCTCAAAAAGGTATATAATTCCTTCAAATAATTGTCACAACCGACAAAGTTCCGACCACAGTCGGAAAAGATCTCCTTTAATTAAGCCCCTGCGCGATACAAATCGACGCAGCGCAGCTAGAAATGCATCGGTAGACAACTCCGATACAAGCTCTAAATGAACCGCCTTGACACTCATGCAAACAAAGACGGCAACATAACACTTCGTTATCTTTGCATTCCGTACTTTGTTAGGTTTTGTATACAATGGACCGGCAAAATCTATCGAAGTTCTCACGAATGGAGGTTCCGGACGTAGGCGAGAGGCCGGGAGCGGCGCCATAGCAGGTTGAGTTCGTACGGGGCGCGCGCGGAAGCAACGCACACAACGATGTATTTGTTGACGTATGACGTCACGACTCGATAAGATCCAATATTTTTGCAATAACGAATATAAAACCGATTGGGTGCCCGCATGAAGATTCGCAAGGTGGGCATCATCGATAATTAAATTAGTCAATGTATGTTTCTTAGGTAGGATCAGTTGATGTTTTGACTCGTATGGCAACAATGATTTATGTAAACGTCCCCCTACACGTAAGAACTTTAACTCGTCAACAAAGGGATTAAGACGTATCAAATTGTTAGAGGGCGGTTTTCCCTTCGAAATGTTTTTGATGTCTTCCTGGAACACTTGATTTTGTACTAGATAAATAAGACGTTTAAGCGAAACGTTAAATTCGTGGACTGTAATATGACTCGGATATGAAATATCATTTTGTTTGTTTACTCGCGATTTTAATTTATTGTAAAATCTAAATATCAAAGATGTGACTCGCACTAGTTTATTCAAGGTTGAAAAACGGTTTATTATCTCAATTTCATCCGGCTGTGTAGCCGGTGCGGTCGTAACTGATAACGTGTTACGTTTTTCCTCGTTAGTACTCGGGATGGTGTTATGCAAAGGCCAAGCATTGGGTTCCTCACGAAGCCAATGTGGACCATGAAACCACAACTCATTTTGAAGTAATGCGGATGGCAGTATGCCCCTCGAGGGAGCATCTGCGGGATTACTGGGCGATGGAACATGTCTCCAAATAACATTTGGAATCCGGGAAAGAATCTCACTCACGCGATTGGAAACAAACGTTTTCCACTCGTATGGAGGGGATCGAAGCCACGCCAACACTATAGACGAGTCCGACCACGCGACTACTTCTTCAATATTGATACGATTTTTATAGGTTTGTAACACCTTCTCAATTAATTTAGACAACATCACGGCTGCCATCAACTCCAAGCGAGGGATAGTTAAGCACGGTGATATCGGTGCGACTCGTGTTTTCGCTAACAATAAAAACGTCTGAATGTTTTTATCCTCATCTATCAACCTAACATAGACGGCTCCCGATATACCGCGTTCACTCGCGTCACTAAATCCGTGAATGGACACGTTACCTGAACACGGAAAAATAAATCGAGGTATTACAATTCGAGACAAGAGTGGCAACTCTTGGTTGAATGCCGTCCAAGCGTTTACGATCTCGAGTGGCGGGCGTTGGTCCCACTCAATGCGCGCGCGCCACAACATTTGCATTAGATGCTTGGCGACCATCGTAATGGGAGATAACCAACCCATTGGATCATAAATCTTGGCGATTTGTGACAGAATGGTTCGCTTGGTGATGTCACCATCGGCCGAACATTGGACACTAAACGAGAACTGGTCAGTCTGAGGATTCCACCGAAGCCCCAGGACCTTCGTTTGGTTGTCGTTCTCCATGGGCGCGAAGGACACTTCCTGCCGCTCACCCTGAATAAGTGGCGCCTTAATCGCAGCGAGTATCGCGGGCGAGTTACTGTGCCACTTACGAAGCTCAAACCCGGCCGACTTACAAATACCGATCAACTCCTTTTGAAGCGCTAAGGCTTGAAACTCATCGTCAGCACCGGAAACAACATCGTCGACAAATACTTGGTCCAACAACACTGTGGACGCAAGCGGAAAAGTGGATTGTTCGTCATAAGCCAATTGCTTAATGACACGAAGGGCTAAATAAGGTGAACAATTAACACCGAAGGTCACCGTTCGTAGGCGATACTCAACAATAGGATCGTCGCGCGAAGCGCGCCATAGAATACGTTGTAAGTCCCTATCAGCCTCGTGCACTAGAATGTTTCTATACATTTGTTTTATGTCGGCAGTAAGCGCGACACGATGAACTCGAAACTTCAATAGGATGTCAACAATATCCTGATGAAGCTTAGGTCCAGTCAGAAGAATGTCGTTCAGACTGGTACCGTTTGAACTCGGTGAATTTGCGTCGAAGACGACACGAATTTTTGTCGTCTCGGACGCCTCTTTGACCACAGCGTGGTGCGGAATGTAGTACTCAAGACTACCTAACTCGGGAGGGTCAGAGCGGTCGTAAACCGGCTCCATGTGATTCAACTCCACATACTCTTGAAGACACGAATGATATTCGTCCTTGAGGCTCGGATTTCGCTCCAAACGTTGCTCCAATTTGAGCAACCGAGCGTTTGCAATCTCCTTTGAGTCACCTAAGGGTTGAGCTTCAGGCTTACGGGGTAAGGCTACTGAATAACGCCCGATGACGTCACGACAATGTGAACTCTCGAAAATAGATTCGCATAGACGTTCCTCGGGGGTTAGTACCTGCACTTCAGGTACTGACTCCAGTTCCCAGAATTTTTTCAAGTCGCCGTCATTGAATAATGAGCTAAAACAAGCTTGAACTGAGGACGGAGTCGAAGAATCGAACGCTAGCTTTCCCAACAATAAATAGCCAAAAACGCTATTCATAGCTATAGGCGTACCGGGGGGACCGGTAATTACATCATTTAATAAAATGTGAGATAAAACATCTGCACCTAATAACATCTCCACAGGCTGCGGAGTGTGAAAGGAAGGATCCGCCAACTTTAGATTTTTTATATGTGACCATTCCGTATGAGGTAATAAAACACTCGGCATTAGAGGTATAAGTTTCGGCAAAATTAAACAGTTAATCTGTATATTCGGGTCCGATGCATTTTTTGGTGAAATACTACACGAAATAATGCCCTTAGGATGTACCGGTTTCTTATCACCAATCCCGAAAATAGGTACGTCGGCAAAGCGTCTCTTTAGACCAAGTCTTTGCGCACACGCGTCAGTCATAAATGAGGCCTGGCTACCAGTATCCACAACGCACCGCACCGTAGATCGCTTCAGTTCACCTACATATACATCGATGAGTGCTGTAGAAAGCAACACCGTACTAGCTCGAACAGAGCGCGCATTGGATGCCGTGCAATCGGAGGATAACGCATGACGCGCGGATGTCATGACGTGCTGGGTACTCGGATCAGGTTTGTCATTTGACTGACTGATAACAACGTTATCTCTAGGAAAATGTATAAGAGTGTGATGTTTCTTTTGACATGAACGACACACACCTTTCGACTTGCAATTTGAAACGTTATGACCTCTGCCTAAACAATTAAAACACGCGTCTTTGCCTTTTAATAATGTATATCTCTCGAAAGGCGATCGACTTAAGAATAACGAACATTTTATCACGGAATGTTCATCTCCACAACACACGCATTGATTGTTTTTATTCTCATAACTAGACGTACTAGACTCGTTCGCACTCGAGTTCGAACTCGCTGGATTAGCCGTGTTTACCGCGAGAGATCGCTTGACTTCATATCTACTTGTATTTAAAACGCGATTTGAGCATCCGCTCTCATTACGATTACGATTTTGATGATTCTCGTTACTCAGTAATAGTTCACTGGCTATTAATTCTCGGTTTAAAAACTCGATTAATGTGTCGACATTAGGAATGTCAGATACGTTAGGCAAAGATAATTCGAATCGTTGGCGAATAGAATTAGGTATTTTACGTAGTAAAATATGTAACAACAAAAAACTCCACTCTCTCGTAGGAAAGCGCATCGCTTCGAGCGCTTTTATATTTTCTTGGTAAGTATTTAACAGATTACGCAAACTACGGCTATTCTTATCAGAACAAGACTCAATTCCAATAATACGATCAATATGTTTGGTGGCGATCGCTCGTTTGTTCTCATATCGTGATACTAAAATATCTAACGCGATTTGATAGTTCTCATTAATTATAGGTAACGACTTTATTAAATTGAAAGGCTCATCCTTTAATGTAAGCAGTAGGTACCTAAATTTCTCAGCGTCAGTGTAAGCGTCATTGCTGTGAACCATAGATCTAAACAAGTCGTAATACGGAGTCCAGTCGGTGGAATCCCCAGAAAACGATGGAAGTGGTAGTGTGGGCAATTTCTTTATATCACAGCTAGCGTGACTAGGCTGTCTAGGATATAAAGCGGCTCGACTCATGCGCCGACACTCCTCGTCCACATTTTTAATTTCGTCGAGATTACTTAGAATAGCGTAATAGATATCACTAAACTCGTTTCGAATGCGTAATTGTTCCTCTCGATCAAATGTTTTTAAATTTAATAATGACTTTTCAATTTTAGTTTGCAATTTTAGAAACTTTCTTTGAGTGGCCTGAATATCTTTCGCTCGTGCTCTAAATTGATTCTCATCGGTTTTGTAAATATCTAATGTACGTTTTAATTCGTCAAAGATGATTTCTCGCTCGAAAATATCTTGTTCCGCCATTTTGATGGATACGTAATATCGCAATGCAAGAATGGGCAAAGATACAAGACGCTACAACAAAATATGCACAAATACACAACACTATTTGTACAAACACAAAAAATAAACCCAATTGAACGAATTACACTCAAAAATATGCAAGATTAAACGCGATTTTTAGAACGGTGCTCAGCAACTAAGAAACGACGACCCGGCTCGAACGGATCAAAATATGTTTAGTGGAGGATGTTTCCACCTACTTGGGACTCCTCCTTTGGGCACCGCTTCTTTCTCTTGGGGGGCGCGTCGTCGTTGGAAGCCACTTCCTCCAGCTTCGCGGCAGCGCGCGCGCTGCTTTTGTTTCGCGGGGCGAGGGTCCACCGACGCGACCTCTCTCCTCCGATATTCGTAGACCACTAGTCCCTGTAGGCCTTATCTCTGTCCCACTCTAACAATAGGTTCCGTCTCATCTCGCATATTGCACACGTTCTAATTACCTATCTATTTAGCCTACAGCGATTCACTATTTATTTTGCATAGATAACAAAATCTTGTTTCGGTACGGAACACTTTGTTATATGGAATGTAGAGACTTTAACAGTCGGGACACATTAATGGCTTAACGAATGGGGATTAATGTGTCCCGATAAGATCTGATAAGTAACTTCAGAGATAAGCACCGCAAACTTGTTACTGAAAGTGACTAACGCGTCATGTAAAATCGTTTTTTTTTTTCGATTTGTACGATCATAAATTATTTGTTATAAATATATTTTGAATCTCCATTTTAAGACCTTTAATTTGATACCCCACTCGATAGGTTTTGAAAAAAAAATTTTTTGAACCCCAAATTTGCCGCCAAATTTTCAAATCCGCCATTTTGAATTTTTCAATTTTTTATGTTTTCGTTGACACTCGCGCTAGCATGGCAAATCTATTGACGTGCCAATTATCAAAATCGGCCCACGCGTTTGGTCTCTAGTGTGCCACAAAGGAACAAACATACATACATACATACATACATAGATAGATACATACATATATAGACTGATAAACACATTACCTCTCCTTTGCGTCGCGCAGTCGGGTAAAAAGATATACGGTCAAATTGAGAACCCCCTCATTTTTTTATGTCAGTTAAAAATAAGCACATGGTTACAAGCAATTTAAACAGCTATGTCATTATTTTTGATAAAAATATAAAATTATAAAACTACTTATACATTCTATGTCTCCATCAAGTCAAGTCAGGGCAAGATGAAAACCATGGTTCGAAAGTATCGAGATCCTGTAAAAACAAAGAACACCTTTTCTACAAACATACCATATAGGTACAATTACTTCAAAGTTTCGATCAAAGGTCAGTGTAAATATTAGGCAAAGAGGAAAAAGGGCCTCATCTTTACGCCACTATGGGCAATTACGAAATTCCTAACACTTATGGGTTATAAACGTAAATATAATGCGAGGCTAAGTCAATTTGTTTCTACGTATTATATTTGTATAAGATAATACTTAATTTTTTATGTTTAATACAGGACCTAAAAATATATTTTTCTTGAAACCTAAAAGTGCCACCTACCCATTTTCTTGATTAAACATTAAAATAATTAAAAAAAAAAAAAAAAATATTTGGAATCAAAAGCTACAAAAATATGTACAGAAGAAAATAATGTATGTACTCGTATGCATTCAAACGTAATTTCATGGTTTCTATTTCTTATTCACCAGCTTTATCACGTTGAAATAAAACTTCATATTGAAGTCTAAAGGGGAAAAAACTGCCTCTTCGTTGAAAGCAAACATTTCCTTTTACCGGAAATGTAAATGTCATGGAAGGTTCTCTGGTAAATGAGTTTCTAGTCATGTTATAGTTAAAATCCAGGGGCCTTATTCAGTATGACCAATGAGATAACGCGTTCCTTAACGCGCCACGTTACGTTATTGAAAAATTGTATTCTGTATGCCACACTATAGGTACATTATACAAAACGCGCGCGTTACACGTCCTCCGTTACCATTCCAATAACGTGACGTGGCGCGTTAAGGAACGCGTTATCTCATTAGTCATAATGAATAAGGCCCCTGGATGAGAACCTAAATCGTGGCAGATTTAACTATGCCGATCTTAAAGAATGACCACTTAGTTATGTCCCAACAATCCCCACCTGGCCAGCTACCACCCTCAAGTTAGAAAATCTTTTGGCCAAACATCTAATGTGTTCTGGCAACTATCCTTGAGAACCAGTTCCCATTCTAGGCCGAGCGTGTTTATCATCTTCGACCACATTATCATTTATCAGCATGTGAGATAGTGGTTAAACACTAGCCTATAAGATATATTTTAAAATAAAATGTGCTTACACTAAGTAGTCATTCCAATTAGTTCCAGTAGTACCAATTTATTATGTACTTATGTACTAAGTTGTCATTCGTCGAGATCGGTCGTGAAAACCGCGAGTTCCAAAGGCCACTTCAGAGACGACTGTCTTGCCTAGTGGCAAGCGATGATATGGTCAAAGATGGTGAACACGCTAGGCCTAGAGAATACTCTGACTCTCAAGGGCTGTGTGTCGCCGTAACACTGTAAGGCTATGGCAGCAGATTTTCTTCTTGATGGTGGTAAGCAACTTTGGTAGCAAGTCAGGTGGAACATCGATATAATATGCTCTTACCACCTGTGGACGAACATCGGTGCTAGCATTTGAATTAGCGACTTTTTTCTTAGAATTCAAGCCATCTATCCTTAACGCTAACGGATGTCTCTGCTGCTAACATCTTACCGGATTTTTGTGAACCAATTACGATATTTATTTATTTGGTGGGCGATCCGAGCTGCAGCCAAAACCCACAGCTAATTTATGTTATCACATAATGTAGTTAGTAATGTGTATTTTTGTGACATCAAACAATGCCAACATGAAAACTTTATCTCAAATAATTCATTACAAAGACGGATAAAAAGGAAGTTTTTGTCGTAAAGCTGGGTACCCAGGCTACTAGTTTGTCAAAGTTGGTAAAAGCTGCCTTCTATAATGACGAAACAAGTAAACAAACTGACAAACCCACGCAGAACACCACCTACGTATCTGAAATCACAATGTGGTCTCTCGTGTAGCATTTCTATGAACAAATGCATTAACACTTGTATGCCTCGAATTTGCTCAATGTTGGTTCAATACCTACCTTGCATTCATACTGACTGAAAACAAAGCTGTGCGTCGACAAACCAGGAAATATTCGGTAATTGCCGTTATATGCCTATTATACCGAGTTCCGAGAAACATCCATACTACGTCCAGTAAAGGTCCAATACAGGCTGATAATAACGATGATAATGTAGATACTTTTTCATAACTCATCGCCTGCTCGTATTAGAAAATGTCATATTATTGTAAATCAATCAATTCTGTGTACACCACGCAGTCAGCGGGGGTATTTATACAGTAAAGAGTTCAGCAACTTTATTAAAATGTATTTTTTATGCTGGACAAACAAACACTGTATCACTATCTCACCTGATGCTAAGTAACGATACTGTATTTAAGGATTGTATCGTGCTTATCATGTGATCAATGGAAGACGGGAATCATTCCGTGGGGATTTGAAAGAAACAATTAAGCAAAATTAATTTGTAAAGTAACTCTTTCTTTTTCACACTTTTTGTTATTTACAAAATTATAGTATTTAATACGCCTACACAAAGGGGTGTATTGAAGCTTTAGGTGAGCAACAAAAGGGCTTTCTAAAGCCTTACAAAGTCGACTTTATCGAAATCCTTTTATTTCAGTTCAGTTGCTCACTGAAATATGTATTAGATTTTATATTTAGCATATATATATATATATATATATATATATATATATTTAAAGTAAAACTAAATTTAAGACCTAATATTTTGAGGACAATGTTGGGCGAAAGGTTATCATTAAAATTATGTTTCTCTACCAAAAACTTTTGCAGACGATTTGAACGCGATTTAAACTGTACAATCGTTAAGTAGTTCAAGAATTCAGATTTACAATATTCGAGATTGAGAGATATCGTCGGAAATAATCAGCACTTACGATAGAAAAATAAGATTTTTCTGACCTTTTTGAAACACGTTAGATGTCAACTTCCATAGCGTTCTTATTTTAAGCTTATATGAGAGCGACATGCAGCTTTACGGCTTTTTAGCAAGTCCACGCTCTCATAAACGTGGCTAGACTGAGATAGTAATGATTTGAAGCCCTAGCAGAACCTCTGAGAGTTCCAATATACATAGGTAAATACCTATTTATTATTTTCTGAAATTATTATAATAAAATATATATTTTGTGAACTCACGGCAGAGGTTTTTCTAGTTTGTGTGACGATGTAGTCAAAGATGGTACCACGATAGGCCTAAAATGAGAATTGGCTGGCCCATGGAAAGTTTCGAAATACATAATATGTTTGGTGACAGATTTTCCAACTAGGGTAGTTAGTAGCTGGCCAAGCGGACACTAGATATTGTTCTACCACCATGTATGTCGTTACTAGATTGGTACAAGCTCGCCCAACACACTATCTTGCCAGTGTACTAAGCTGGAGGTTTCTTAAGATGTTTTCCGTCACTGGCTGCGAATGCGCATTGAAATTTGAACTTAATAAATTATTGCATAAACATCTTGTCTAGCAATATGAAAATATGTATCCTTTAATAAATCATATCTCATAAAATAAAAATACAAAGCTTTATTAATAATATTTTATGCCTAAGATTTTGTTGATACAATGATTGTTACGAAACATTTTTTGTATTTATTACGGTCCAAGATGAAAGGTTGTACAATAAATACTCGAGCTAAAAGCTTTCTCGACTATATTTTCTAAGCAGTGTAATTTAGACTGCCTTGAGAGATGTTATAATTGTAGGTTATAGTAACATTTATTGTGGGAGGTATGTAGTCGCAGGGGATCAAAGTTGGCACTGGAGTTTTAGTGGGTACGCGAAAATGTGAATATAAGTCGTATTGATTTTTATTAAAGCCTTATATTAAAAAAAAACATTTTCTTACTGTCGTCCTTCAAAATGTACTAACTATTTTAAGCACCACTTCCTTATATCGGATCGAGCTGTTTAGCGTACTTATGGTAAGTTACAATGCAATATTAGGGTACCATCGAACTGATCTTATATGGAGCCGGAATGTATGAACTTGAGCTCCCTGGAGGCAAATGGTATAGTACCGTCGAATCAGGGTAACGTCTTTTATTATCATTAGTAATTAGTTTTCAAAAAGATATTCTGATTTATGTATTACTGGCTAATATACGCAACATTCACATTCACCAAAAATTTTATCACTGTAAAGCTCTGTCTATAAACATTTGTGTAATCTTAGTTAACTAAGTTGTGTTTTAAAAACATTATTTTGTTTAACAAACAGTTATGTTCATCCTCATGCTATAAATTAAGTATCTCATCGGATTATCCGTTTAGGTGTGACTAGGCAACAAACAGACAGAGTTACAAACGTTTTTATAATATTTGTCTGCCTAAACCTACCTTATACTTGTATTCCGCTGCTCGCGTGTTTTATAAGATAAAATTTAATATTCTTTTTACCATTGCCACTCAAAAAAGAGCACTTTATTCATCGATAGCAGTGAGTAAAACGCTCTTTTACTCACTCGGTGAATAAAAACATTTTGAATTTGGAACAACCACGAAATACGAATTATGAACAAAAACTAAATAAAACTTGCTGAAAGTGCCTACTAGCTGGCTAAATGGAGGAACATAGAAGCTATGTAATTAAATAAAAATAAAAATCACGTCAATTTTTTTTTTTTTTTTTTAATTTTTATTTTGTTCCACACGATTAGTGTATTTAGCCAGAATAACTTATAAAAATTATTCAAGTTCTTGTAAATTCAAGTCATAAAGTTGAGTCAAAGCACAGAATAATGAATATTACTGGTCAAAGTCACATTTCTGATGAAGTTGAAGTCACAGTCTAGTCCAAGTTAAACCCTTAGTAAAGATGTGAACTTTTCTGAAGATTTTGAAGGCAAATAGCATGTTTTTCAAGATTGTGCTGTTTTCACACATTCACCGGCACTAAATGGTTAATAATCCACATTTATTACAGATTAATAATAACATATGATAAATATAAATAGGCACTATAAGTAGTTAATATTATTTATTTTCTCGCAATCAATGGTAAAAAGAAGATTACACAAATCGTGAATAAAAAATTGAATCTCGGTCCTTGTATCCCTCGCTCCGCTCAGGATTCTAATCTAGAATCCTTCGCTGCTCTCGGGATCCAACTTAGTCCCTCGAATTAAATTGCCCTTTTATTTACTTGTTGTATAATCTACTATTTGCCTATATCCGTTATAGATTAGAAACCATCCAACCGATGTGCCTCAAACCAGTTTCATTGGAAAAACAATAACGCGAAGTAAGTTTTAGATCACTAAAACAATGCATTAGGCACATTCGGTCACATATCTTTTTATAGCAGCGTTACACTGTGTATACGCTATAAATAATAAATATGTACTATTTATTCGATGAAATCCCTCAGGTCTTAACTAGTTTAGTGACGATTAATGTGTTCGAGTGTAGGGATAGTAATATAATGATTAGTACTCACGATACTACAACCGGTTAGAAGCGTGATTTGTGAACACCTAACGTATGTGAAGATGCGATCGAGGATAGTAGCGTATGCTAGGCCGTGATTGGAAACTGGGTTTCTAGGAGAGCTGCCACATCACATTACAATGTTTAGCGACAAATTTTCCAACTTGAGTAAGTGAATATAGTCTACGTAGTATACAACGTGTAACATAATAAGCGCATGACCTCGGACACCCCAATTAGAATATCAATATAATATAATAGCAAATGCGTTAACTCATTTCCAGACATGTAATAATTTTTTTTATAAGATATTAGATATATCAACTTACCACAAAATATAATTAATTAATATGTTACACGTTGTATACAGCTCAACACCTATAGTCTAAAATGAATTGTCGTCTCGCCCCTCATTAAAATTTGCAATAGGTTGACATTTAAGTTAATTAATTCTAAATTAAAACGACTTCTAAGCTCTCTGATGAAACTTTGTGCATATTTTAAATCGTGACTATATCCGGCTCTCATACATTTTTTAGTAGCCGCTTCGAGGCAAGAATTTTATGTGCTCATAAAAATGTTAACTTTGACGTAGAATTAGGAATATTTTTTTAATTGTTAAGATAAAGGAAACTTAAGAAAGAATTGAAACCTTAAAGCAAATATTTTTTTATTTACCATGGAAATGCAGATCCACCTGAGACTGAGGGCCAGTTTTACCCGTTACCTGATAATGCGCTAGATAGTTATCTGACACATGACGCCATAAGAGCTGTCAAAAATCTGTTAGATTTCTTCATATTAGCGCTATTAGGAACCTGTGAAACTGGCCCTATAACTTTTTGTCAGTTATTTAACTCTATTAAAGGGATATTCAAAATATTTCATAATAACGCCAAAGAGTTTTATGTTTGAGGATAACGAACACAGTACAAAATAATTGCGTGCGGATGCTTCTGTCATATAAGCAATCGTCATCGCAAACCATTTGCATGTCCGGTTCCCTCACAGAAATATTAATAATAAGGTTTATTATAATTCTGTGGGTTCCCTGCTATCACACCATTTTTATATAACTACTAGGCTTGCGTTTGACCATCATCTCGCCTAGTGGTAAGCGATGTTGTGGGTGAACACGCTAGGTCTCAAATGGTCTAAATAAAACTAAATAAATAATTGCACTTTTATTTTTTAAGAGCATTGTATTTTCGTATGGGCTAAACCGCGCTAAGAGTTGAGTGGCCTCTTTAACAAAGAATTTAATCCATCGTTTTCCAATTTTCAGTTTGAACGTGAAATCTTTTTAAAATGCAAATTAGTTCTTCGTTGTAAGGAAAAGTGACCGAACTACGGTTCATAGTTGTGAAGTTATTACAAAGGTTGGGTATATTTATAGTTGTGTTTTACTAAAAGCTACTGTTTTTATCGTTCATTTTATTTTATGCGCATTGAGCTTTTACAATGAATAACGTTAGACGGAAACAAATATTTTATGTTGAGAAAATTATAAGTTATTTTTCAAAAAAAATAAAACCGACTAACCACAAAAAGGCACTCAAAAGCGAAAAATTATTTACTTAAAATTATTATAAGCGTTACCCATTTCTCTATTTAAAGTCGGTGCCAGCCAAGTCTAATAGGTAGTAGATAGATAATACCTACATGTATCTACCTACTTACTAACCTACTTACTACTACTACATACATAGTGTATATCTAATGTCCAATAGGCTTGGCTGGCACCGACTTCAAATAGAGAAGTGGGTAACGCTTATAATAATTTTAAGTAAATTATTTTTCGCTTTTGAGTGCCTTTTTGTGGTTATGAAGTCGGTTTTATTTTTTTTGAAAAATAACTTATTTTACCCTTTTTAGTGCAAAAAAAGTTTTAATGAAATTACATGCATCTATTAAATTTCGTGTCTGGGCCGTTATACACTGACGGATATATACTTTTTGAAAATTTCAAGTATGTACCTATAACGGTTAAGAAGATACAGATCTGTAAAGTGCGCACATATAGACACACGGACGGACGGACGGACGGACGGACGAACAGACAACAAAGTCTCAGAAAGTGTTCATTTGGTAGCCTTTGGGTTCGGAACCCTAAAAAACTTGACTTTAAATGCCGCGCTAAAGTGAAAATATTCACTAGTAATAATGACGTCATCAAGGTATCAAAGGACAATGTCCAAAATGGCCCTGTACAATTAAAGCATCTGACACACACGATAAATAATTGTCTATTTTATTACAATAATTCCAAATACTTTTATAACACGGACTAGTTGTATTCCAAACTGAATATTAAAAAGTATTATTTGCGATTATTAATATTAATTGCCGCCTTATGGCCAACAGAGTACTGAATCACTCTAGTACGTTATAAGAAGCACTTCCCTATATTGTGGATACCCGAATTATGAAAGCACTGTGTAGCCAACCTAACAACGGAAATTATTATTTACGCAGTAACTATTATATAATATGTGGTTTTATGCTTATAATTTTTTTTTGCTTTGTTGATTGGTACAAAGTACGTTCATAATTCTGAGTTATTTAATTATGTATGCAGTGTCGCGGGACTGAAATGGCCGCCATCTTCGCCAAATGTCATGTCATGTCAAAAAATATTAGGTATGTTTAAAAAAGTTTGCACCCTAACAAGACTTTGCCCGGTAGAACATTCCTGTGAAGACAAATTATTTATATTTATATAATTATTTATTATAATTATTAATATATAATTATTTATTGAGGGCCCGGTGGCGTAATTGGGAGAACGGTCGGCTTTGATGCCGTTGTACCGAGTTCAAACCGCCGTGCAGCAATTAATTTTTCTATTGAAAAATATATGTGCGCTTCTCACAGTGGCCCTCCGGTGAAGGAAAACATCGTTAAGAAACCAATAACCCCCGCATGGTGGTAGAACATATCTAGTGTCCGCCTGGCCAGCTACCACCCTCAAGTCAGAAAATCTGTCGCCAAACATCTAATGTGTTCCGGCAGCTATCCTTGAGAGCCAGTTCCCATTCTAGTCCACTTCTCTATCTTCGACCGCATCATCACTTAGCGACAGGGGCCTTATTCAGTATGACCAATGAGAAAACGCGTTCCTTAACGCGCCACGTCACGTTATTGAAATTTTGTATTCTGTATGCCACACGATAGGTAAATTATACAAAACGCGCGCGTTACACGTCCTCATATGTCACGATATTTTGACAGCTCAAAACGCGCTCATATCCTTACCCTACCGCAATTTAATTGGCATAGAGAATACCATAACGCGGAGATTACGTAACACGGCACGGTAAGACTTTAAAATGGTCATACTGAATAAGGCCCCAGGTGAGATAGTGGTCAAACGCTTGCCTATAAGATATAAAAAAAAATTATCCCCACCTTTATGTCTATTTCGCTCACAGTTACCGTAAGAATATCTTATATGTAATAGCAACCTCCATTGTGTATAATCTTCTTGGGACTCTTCTACTAAAACTAGTACATTCTCCTATGTTTGAGGTATTTTTCTCCATATCTCTGGTGATACTAATCAGATCTCAGTATAATATCGTTTAAAAACTAAAAAACAACCGACTTCAATGCCGCGCTATTCATTTTCAGTACCAATTTTGAGATGTTTATCTCAATATCTCTGGAGATACTTATCATACCTCGATAAAATTACCATGGTACCACACTTGGGATATCTCCTTTCGAACAAAAAAATAAAATTGAAATCGGTTCATAAACGACGAAGTTATCCGACATAATAAATATAACAATACATCAAACATAATAAAAAAAATAAAAAAAAATAAAAATAAAAATATGTATATACGGTCGAATTGAGAAACCTCCTCCTATTTTTGAAGTCGGTTAAAAAGAGAAAAATCGGCATTACTTTGTTATTCCCACGCCGAGGTCGTAGTTTAATGTCTGTGGTTGTAATATGATCAATATCCAGTTTGAAAAGGTATATTTATATATCAGTAATTGATTATAATATTGATCTTATATTAACTAAAATCCTAACATAAAATGGTTTAATTTGTATAACTGATATAGTTACTCTCTTAATTAACAATGTCTGAATAACTTTTTTACACGACAGACTTTGTAACAGAGGAGCTTTTTAGCTACGTAGTAACTTATTACTGATCTATACATTTACTTACATGCTTGTCATCAATGATATCTGTTTTGATTTCAACCGACTTCCCAAAAAGGAGGAGTTTTTTTTGTGTGCATGTTACGCGATTACTCCGTCAATGGAGAACCCATTTGAATGATTTTTCTTTTAATCGGTAGTGTTCGTTTCCGAGGTGGTCCCATTGTAGTTTCATTGAGATATAATGAGTATCTTCAGAGATATGACTATAAACGTTTCAAACTTGCTACTGAAATTGACTCACGGGGCATTGAAGTTTGTTTTAATTTTTATGCTATCTTTACTATAGTTTTTTAAACTATCTTAAATATTCTAACCTCAGAATTTTGTTTATTACGCTTATGCATATATACTTATTCGCGTTATACTTTAGAAATATGACCTAAGACAGCTTCCCTATTAAGAGGTTACATGGGTTTCGTGTATTCAAAAAATCGTTTTTTTTTGGCTTAATAATTTCTACAACATCTCAAAACTATTATCCTAAATTATCAAGTCGATCCGAATAACAGTTTCGGAGATACAGCCTTTGGAAGGTGTGCGCTCCAAGCCACTTTTATTTTTACTCAAAACTTTAAACGCGTTTTTCTCGGAACTGTGTTTTCAAAGTCGGTTGTCAAAAGTTCTCAGAAACTACTCAACCGATCTTGATGAAATTTTACACAGGTGTTCGAGATACAATTTACTCGTAGTTGTATGGAGGATTTTTTTTTTCAATTACAACTATTTGAAAAAAAAAATTTGGAGCAAATTTGACCGAAATTATAATTTTTTTTGAAAAAAGGTCTGCCAAAATTCCAATTTTTACTTTTTTTTTTCTCCATTTAAATAGGAGTTTATGGTCTTAACTAAAACACGTTTTTAGGGTTCCGTACCCAAAGGGTAAAACGGGACCCTATTACTAAGACTCCGCTGTCCGTCTGTCTGTCTGTCTGTCTGTCTGTCTGTCTGTCTGTCTGTCCGTCTGTCACCAGGCTATAGCTCATTAACCGTGATAGTTAGACAGTTGAAATTTTCACAGATGGTGTATTTCTGTTGCCGCTAGAACAACAAATACTAAAAACAAAATAAATTTAAAAATTAAAGGGGGTGCTCATACAAAAAACGTGTTTTTAAACGCCATCTATTTAAATAGTTTCGGCTAAATGACATAGATGGCGCTAGTAAACGAGCCCCGTCTTTCTAGATCGCGACCAAACCAAATATTCTTGGTAATATCATTTAATCAAATATATGAGGTTGAAACTCTGTTATGTTTGGTATTGTACGGAACCCTCTCTAAGTGTGCGATAAGAGACGCGATGCTGACTCGCACTTGGCCAGTTTTTTTTTTTTTTTCATTTTAGATGATCCTGTCAGGAGTTATGCTGACAACGCGGACGCACCTTTTTTTCGAGGGGTCACCGGAAATGACGTCACAATGGCGGAGTTTTTATTTTTATTTTTGAAAATCTCAGAAATTATTCTATAAATGTGTATCTTTAAGACAGAAAAAAGTTTGAATAAAATAAATAATTTTTATATAGAAAAAAAATGATTGAAAATAGGCCTTTTTTTCCCCTACGAAACCCATGTAACCCCTTAATACAAATCCCTAAAAAAAGTTCTAAGTTGTCACGAAAATTTGTAGTAATAAAAATCACCCTATATCCCGTACAAAATCCTTACTGCTACTAAAAATGTTATAGGTCCTTTATTGAACCATTAGCTACCGTATCCCTGGTGACCCGAATTGGACACACCTGTAGTGTCTGGTCCGATTCCGTGTCGACCTAATTTCGCTTGTAATAGTTAAGCCTTTGTGACATTATTCGTAGAAAGAGATA
The DNA here is from genome assembly GCA_954871355.1 of Cabera pusaria. NCBI lineage: Eukaryota > Metazoa > Arthropoda > Insecta > Lepidoptera > Geometridae > Cabera > Cabera pusaria. The sequence continues at coordinate 14,520,362 of OX940901.1, forward strand.
TATTATTTTTAGGTAAAAATGCCTCATACTTTCTTGTGAACCAAATTGAAACGTCAAAGTCGAAACGTGCCGTAAATCAATGCAGCAGACAAAAGATAAGTGTGTAAATAAGTGTATAATATCATTGAACTTCAATTTTTTAATTCCGTATATGCGTCGGTACGTTTGACAAACTTCATCAAACGACTGATTTACATAAACAAACATAAATGACATAAAAAAAATATAAACGCTTCGACTTGATAACCTCCTTCGTTTTTTTTCCGCCGGTTAAAAATCTATTTAGTCTTCGTTAATCTACGTCTACGTATGTCCTATTTATATGTCACTAATCATGTGACATAGTGGTCAAAAGTTTGCCTACTTGATGTGAATGCGTAACTTAGATAAAAAATAAACTGGCCAAGTGCAAACTGGACTCGCACTCATAGGGTTCCGTAACACAGTAAAGTATTCTATAACTATGATTTTTCGCAACTAAAAAATTTACTTTGTTTTTCATAGTGTTTGTATGAAAAACAAAGTTATCTTTGCGGTCGCTATATCTCAAAAACTGCTGACTGTATCTTGTTTAGACTAATTTTCGTTGTAAGTTTTTATTGAGATCTACAGCATATATTTTTTTTAGATTTTTCACTCTCATACTTGACACACATTTTACCACTTTAGACGCGCCTATCTTTCAAATTATTGTCTTTGAGAAAAATGATTTTAGGAACCTCAATGTCATTTTTAAATACCTATCCATAGACACACGTACCCCACACGTATAGGTTTGAAGAATTTTTTTTTTGTTTCGATTCCATGTTTAGGATGCCCCCCTAAAATTTTATATTTTTGGATAAAAATCGGAAAGCGGTTACAGAATACATCTATCTACCAAGTTTCAATTCTGTAGTCTTAACTGTTTCAGAATAAAATGGCTGTGACATACGGACGGACAGACAGACATGACGAATCTATAAGGGTTCTGTTTTTTGCCATTCCGCTACGGAACCCTAAAAAACCCGCCTTCATAAAAAGACAATAATTAATTAATTTAATTAATTCTAACTTGAGGGTTGTATGTAGCTGGCCAGGCGGACACTAGATAGTGTCCTACCACCACGTATACTTACTAAATTAATATGAATTTGATTTTAACTATAAGTAAAAACGCACTTGAAAGCTTTGTCTTATCGTCATACGAACATATCTTATACAACCTTCTTTGGGATAATTCGTACTTGCAGTACCGGACCAGAAAGTTTCCCGTAATATTTTAGCAGGTGTGCTCGAGCGGTCGAATATGAAATTTGAAAATGGAACGAACTTTTTCTCAAAAATTGGTTAATAAAGAGGTAATTTATATAAGTTTTACTTCGATTTCAAACTGGCACAACAAAAAAAACACACAGACGAATTGAGAACCTCCTCCATTTTGTGAAGTCGCTTAAAAAAGAAGTATTAAGTAAAATAAAGAGTATAAGAAAAATAAATCGACATTTGAACGGGGCGAGTTAGCCGCAAAATTACCTTAACAATTTTTATTATTGTCAATACAGTTGTGAATTTGATTAGTTTATGTTAATAATTATTCAAATGAGTTCTACGAGAAATAAGACGTTTTAACACCACCTGAAATACAAGAAGCTGCAGAAGCTATTGTTGAAAATGGTTTACCACCGATATTGAGGGATAGGACATAATATAGGATAGAAGTAAAACCAACATCTATGGAAATGTCACAGACAAATACCATTACTGGTAAATCCACTTTCAATGTCAGAAACTATACCTTCACTAATTGTTTTTTAAAATTAATATGTTTGTTGATTTCGACATCTTTCTTGCTATTCTTTGCTCTAATAACTTGTCTGAAACAGTAATTGACTGGTTTCATAGCTTTTTTGCGATTGCCAGCAGCGATTTCGTCTTGCCACCTTGCGGCATCCTAACTCTTCTTCTATTTGCCATCTTTATAAATTCTATCTCTAATAATCACACCTCTTCCTACCATCTTTATGCAGATGACCTTCAGTTATACTGCCAAGCACCTCTGGACAAACGGTCGCATCAGGCAGTTTTGTAGCAACCACAATTGTTTGTGGTTATTGTCAACCTGAGCTGAATTTCCGAGTGGAGCAAGTCCTATGGCTTAAAAATTAATGCACTTAAGACGCAAGTGATTATAGTGGGCAGTTCCCGCATTATCAGCCGAATTAACTGGAAAAGTCTACCTAACGTTGTGTTTGAAGGCGTCAACATAGTAACCTTCAAACACAACGTAACGATAGCGAATAGCGAGACCGTAAAAATCTGGGTATTATTATTGATCGTTGTTTATCATGGGGTCCCCAATTGATGGAAACCAGCTGCAAAATGTTTGAATCCGCAGGATCTCTGCGCAAATTGCGTAATTTTTTATCTATTACCACTAAGATTGCGCTTGCACAGACTCTCCTTCTCCCTATTTTAGATTACGCTGACGTCTGTTACCCACCTTACTCAAGAGTAGATAGAAGCCGAAAAAAGCGAACTTGAACGCCTTCAAAATGTTTGTCTAAGGTTCATTTTTGGCCTAAGAAAATATTTCTACGATTCCGAATTCCGCGCTAACCATTCGCCGTCGCCGGGATGCTCATATCCTTTCACTTCTTTCTTCCACACTCTTCAATCCTTCTTGTTCCCACTATCTTCAAAAACGCTTTCAATATCTTTACCTACCCACTTCGTCCTTCACTTACGTCATCAGAGAACTTAAGATATAAAATTCCTTTACATAAATCTATTTTCTACGGGAGCTTGTTTAATTTTGAAGCCGTTGAGCTATGGAATTCCTTACCTGTAGAAATTAGACGCTCTCAAACGATAGATACTTTTAAAAACCGTGTCAAGGCATACTACCTTTTTCGCCTTAGCTACTTTTAAGCCCCCGACGCAAAAAAGGGGTGTTATAAGTTTGACGTGTGCATCTGTGTATGTGTGTGTCTGTCTGTGGCATCGTAGCGCCCAAACAGATGAACCGATTTTAATTTAGTTTTTTTTTCGTTTGGTAGGTGTCTTCATCGAGTGTGTTCATAGCTTTGTTTCATGAAAATCATTCGGCCGTTTAAATACTATTCGCTCTTTTTTGGTTGATGAGACTACGATAGCAACTTTTGTAGCCCCTTGACCGCAGACGTCAAAAAAACAAAATGGCGCTTCTGCGCACTACTTACCTGCCACTTTGCTGCCGTTTGTTTAGCGTAGTTTACATAAGTCAAATCAAATGTATTAATTTGAATTCAGTATTCTGTTACTTCAATGATATTGCAATAATATGGTAAACTTGACCTAATGCTGAGACATCTCCTTGAATCTGCAGAATACTCTCTACTCCTCGTCTGAGATTTAGTGTTTAGGCTCATTCGAATGGTCTCAATGAACAAATTATATATATACAAATTAGTCGGGGGTGGTTTTAAATTTTGAATTAAAGTATTATAAAACTTTCTGTTTCCTTTGCTATTATTGTTTTAAATTTTGTATTATTAGGTATAATTATATTATTTTTTTATGTAAATTGTTAAACACAATCCAAAATTTCATCGTACCGACGGGACTCGAACCCGCACCCCCCGGATTACACATCCAGGTGCTCTGCCAATTAAGCCACGGTTCGATCCATCGATACGACGAAATTACGAGTAGTGGATTGCATTTGTTAACCCAATAATGCATTGGTGGCGCCATCTACGACTACTTATTACGTAAGTTAATCATTCGGAAGAAATCATTACAGTTTTCAAATCCAACGAGAGATGTTGCACTGCGTAAATCAAATATGATGTTTCTTTGAAGTGTCACACATTTTATTTTTTATTTTTTTGTAAATTGTTAAACACAATCCAAAATTTCATCGTACCGACAGGACTCGAACCCGCACCCCTCGGATTACACGTCCAGGTGCTCTGCCAATTAAGCCACGGTTCGATCCATCGATACGACGAAATTAGTGGATTGCATTTGTTAATCTAATTATGCATTGGTGGCGCCATCTATGACTACTTATTACCTACGTTTCGAGTCTCGTCGGTACGATGGAATTTTATTAATGACGCTATTAGATTTAAATTGTTTAGGTATAATGCATTACTGTTTTTTTATAAGTGGTCAATAAAGAGTGTATCTATCTATGTTAATATGTAATTTTTTTAATTTTATTTAATTTAAATTAATTGATTTGGCTACAACTGAGCATTACCGGACTCTGAATTGCGTGCTCCGGCTCCGCCTCGAGTTAGAGTTAGTTAGAGGCCGCGGCAGTACGTACTATTATAAAACAGCGTTTTTTTTAAACACAGAATATTTATCTAACGTTGCAATTACGCTTTCTGTACAGGGTTTAAATTTTGCTTTAGCTATACAATATAATATCTTTATAAACAAACACGCTTACAACCTTGGGACAATCCGTATTCCAGAAACATATTTGCTTAAATTAACAATAATTACTCCTAACTTAAAGCCGATATTAAGTTGAGTGCAATCGAGTACAAAATCCGGGGTCAATAATAGTCGGTCGAGAGAACATTGTCCCATCCATGTCGTATAACTCCGAAAATGATAGGACCGACGACCCTTAGCACTAAGACAGAATTTCTAATCTTATAAAGGAATCATACCTTTCCCTCGATTAGTTGTTTCAAAATTGGGTAAAGGATTAATATTTACTCAAATACGAATATACAATACGGTAAAATACGTATTCATCAAAGAATAATGCTAGAAAAAAATGCATTTTTAGAGTTTCCGTAACTACAACATACAAAAGGTACTTACTTAAAAATAAAAAATAATGTATTATTGGAAGACTAATATTTGAGATAAATCAAAAAGTATAAAAGGCGGCGCAAAGTCGGCGCGACTAGTAAAAAGTCCGGTCACCACATTCGAGATTGTTTTGCAAAGCAACGCTCTGATTTATATAAAAATAAAGTCAACTTTTGCTCAGGTGCTTAGGCTCAAATCTGAAATGATGTTGTAGTAGGCGTAATTGATGGTATACCGGTAGATATTTAGTTAGTTTATTAGTTTATGGCTTCTGTGGCTTGTTGTCACAAATCTGCCAATGTCTGTTCATGCTAGTTTCATGCAAGCATGTGGAGAGTCAGTAGATATTTTGATACATAGCGGTGCAACAGCCGTTTTCTTTATATTGTCAGCTGTCGTAAATCACCTTCTTGTCAAAAGAAATCTATCAGCCGACAGATAAAAGGGGTAGGTAAGTCCATCACTAACGTTAATTCTTTTGTGTAGACTTTTTAGTGGTTCCTAGTGAAAGCAAGAATGCTCCGGCCATAATCGGCACGGACGTGTTAAATCGAGATGGCGTAACATACGTCAGAACAAAGGACTCGCAGCGTATAATACGCGAGTTCGATAAATACTTCACTTACAGGTTCTGATTAGTTTGAGCTCAACGAGATCCTGAATCTGTTCTCCGATCATATGATTTCTGGCTGGGACAGCTACCTCCACAGTTGCAACAGGTACGATGCACATACGATTGACGAGCGACACTCCGGTGTATTACAGATCATACAAAATGTTTAATGACAAAAAAATGAAGGTGCGTTCTATTACTCAAGGCCTTCTTGCCAAAGGTATCATACGCGAGTCGGAGTCACCTTGACTTTGGCGCGATCTAATGACAAGTTCATAAGGATGGTAATCGGCGCGTCGTGGCTTATTATAGTCAGGTTACGAAAGGCGCCGAACCAAAATACCATTCTTATGAACCCTTGCAGTGATAAAGGCTCTCAAACATTTTTGACATTATCTGATAGGAACACAGTTTCAGGTCGTTACAGATTGTAATGCTTTAAAGGCAACACAAAATAAAAGAGAATTGTTACCGTGTGTGGCAAGATGGTGGATTTATTTACAAGATTTTAAATTCAGCATATCTTATCGAAAAGGAGCCAAGATGCCACACGCGGACTATTTAAGTCGTAATCCATGTACTGTTAATAACATTGATCCCACGTATCTGGGCACAAGTTGCTCAAGCAGGTGACGATGAGACTCAAACTATTTTCCAGTTATTAGAACAAGGTCAGTTGAACCCGACAAGGTACGTAAAGCGTAACGATATTTTGTACTATCCATACACACCGACAGGTGAAGATCCGAGGCTCCTCTGTTACATACCGAAGGGGCATCGTTTGAGTCTTCTGCGTATCTTCCACGATGAGCATAGCCATATTGGTGCACATAAAGTAGTGGACTTAATATTAAGACACTTTTGGTTTTCTAGCTTAAGGAAGTTTGTTGCTAAGTACACATCTCATTGTTTGACATGTATCGCCCACAAGCGCGTACCTCGTGCTCCCTTGCAACCTATCACGTCTTGGTTGGAACCTGATGTTCCATTTGAGACCTTACATGTCGATGTTTTGGGACCTCTTCTCGCTTCGAAGGGCTATAGGTACGTCATGCTTGTGGTCGACGCATACACGAAATACTGTTTGTTAACACCTGTAACTCGTCATGATCTTGATGAACTTAAGAGTGTATTTAAATTTAAGAGTTTGTGCAGAGCGGACGTTATTTTGAAACTACCCTACGTTAAAATAAATAATAATTGTTGTTTTTATGAAGTAAATGTTAAATTTATCAAGTAAAGTTTAAACCTAGGTTATTGTCGATTATATTTTTTTTAAAACTAAATCCGCTTCTGATTGTTAATAGTATGTATTTAAGAAAAATCATCAATTTCAGAATGCTTCGACCGATTTGGTTGATTTTTTTAAAATGTAAATCTCAATATTTAAATGATCATTCAATTAGATAGTGCTTTTGCTGTAATGCTTGCACTCGTGCTAACTCGGCTATAAAGCGATTATAATAATACTTAAATACAAAATTTAATTTCGATTTCGATTCTGAGCCAAACTGTTTTCAAGGGTCATCACGAACCGTCTTGCGCGAAAACTCGATGAGTTCCAACCTCCGGAACAGGCCGGATTTCGAAGCGGTTATGGCACCATGGACCACATCCACACAGTGCGGCAGATTGTACAGAAGACCGAAGAGTACAATCGGCCCTTGTGCTCAGCGTTTGTGGACTATGAGAAGGCCTTCGACTCAATCGAAACAGCAGCGTTGCCAAGTCGACTGGCGATATATCGAAGTGATGAGATGTCTGTATAATGCCGCAACGATGAGTTTACAAGTACAGAACCAGCGTACTAATCATATCCACCTGCGTCGAGGAGTGAGACGGGAACGTCATATCCCCGAAACTGTTCACTAACGCCTTGGAGGATATGTTTAAGACACTGGACTGGAAAAATTGTGGCATCAACATCAACGGCAAGTACATCTCTCACTTACGATTCGCAGATGACATCGTCATTATGGCAGAGACGCTGCAGGACTTACAAAGGATGTTGATGGCCTAGCTGATTCTTCTCGTCGCATCGGTCTCCGGATGAATTTGGATATAACCAAAGTCATGTACAACGAGCACGTTGTTCCGGAACCGATTGCCGTAGATGGAATCCCACTCGAAGTTGTCACTAAGTATGTTTACCTAGGGCAGACGCTCCAACTAGACAAACATAACTTCGAAAAGGAAATCCAGAGAAGAATTCAGCTGGGCTGGGCAGCATTCGGAAAACTCCGTCGAGTCTTCTCGTCGCATATACCACAGTGCCTAAAGTCTTTAATTAGTGCGTCCTACCCGTTTTGACATACGGAGCCGAGACATGGACACACGGTTCGACTGGTCCACCAATTTAAAGTCGCTCAGCGAGCTATGGAAAGAGCTATGCTCGGTGTTTCTCTGCGGGATCGAATCCGGAGTAATTCACCAGAGAACTAAAGTGATCGACATAACTCATCGGATTAGCAAACTGAAATGGCAGTGGGCTGGTCATATCTGCCGTAGGACCGATAACCGTTGGGGTAGACTGGTTCTAGAGTGGAGACCGCGAATCGGTAAACGTAGCGTAGGACGCCCTGTGACCAGGTGGAGCGACGTCATTCGCAAAGCGGTGGCCAATGACTGGAAACAAAGAGCCGAAGATAGGGCTCAGTGGCATGACTTGGGAGAGGCCTATGTCCAGCAGTGGACTGATACCGGCTGATTATGATGATAATGACATAATTTAAAAGCACCCCAGACCGATCTATTCATAATCTGTTTATTCAAACCATTCCGATGAGCTCAAACTCGACTTCTCTGCTGTAAGTTGGTGAAGAGTTGATTATTGTACAGATTCTAGGAGATATACCAGCATCAACCAAGTTCTTACAACATCGTTGAAGTAAGAGTATAACGAATTTCGGATTAATCAGAACTACAAAAGTTCATTTCATAGCGTCATCATCTAGAAAAAAGCTCATAGTCTTCTGACGGCTGAACGGATTTTCATGAAGCTAAGAACACTCTCGATTAAGACATATGTAACAAAAAGAATCTAAATCAAAATCGGTTCATCCGTTTAGGCGCTACGATGCCTCAGACTAACACACAACTATTTACGTCTGGGTTTAAAAATAACTATTGAACGAAGCAAATATTTCAGAACAGTCATATATAACGTCGCTTTATCGCTCTAATGCTTTATCGCTCGTTAGTGGCTGTTACTGTATAAACATAGCTGAAGAAAGTATGTGCGTAGAAATACTACAATTGTAGCCTTGGGTATTATTTTTACTGAAATATAACTTTAACTTTCTAAGTGCTCACAGTCGAATAAATATATCTTAGAGAAATTCTTGCCTTATTCAGCCTAATGTATCGACTTGGGTTATAATTTCGTAAGGTGAGTGTAAGATCTATTGTGGTAGACTAAAATATACGACAAGGTAATATCATTCGACTTTAGAGCGTTAAGTTAACATTAAATGTAGCTTAAAGTTGGCTGAGAGGCTTTGACGGGAAGAGAAGAGCGGAAGATCAGGCTTAGCGTCGTACCTTGATATATGGCAATTTTTAACAGGGGGCTAATGTAGACTGATAATTAAATATATATCGTTGATGTACTAACGCTGGCAAAATTGTAAGCGAGTCAATTAGTCCTTGCATTAAAGAAAGGCTTACAATGTCACATGAAACAGTAATCAAGCTTTGTGCTAACAAGTAATTAATATTGGCGGGCTTGTCAGTGTCACTAATTAGTAGTCCCCTAATAATTTACTGTAAAATTAATTTACAACAATTATTCCCTTGTGGTTCGTCAATGTCATGGTAATTGAAATTTCATGTAAATAGCTGAAATGTGAGCCTGTACGTTAGTACTTCTGAGAAATAATCATAATGCTGTAATGTGCCGTTTGCAAATGGAAATGTACGTTCCTGTGTATTTCACGCTAGCGTGTTATTGTTTCTTTTTTTTCTTAAATAGTAAAAATGGATAGCATCTTAATCGATAGGTTAGCCTTGTCAAAATTTGGAAAATCACAGCTCCAAAAAGCTTTGACAATATAGGTAGCTGATAAATACAGAATTGAAAAATATATTAAAAATAAACAACATTTTTAAAAACAAGCTTTTTTATCTGGGAAAATTAACTAAAAAGTTATAATTAAATTCTAGTAAGTATTTTGCGTGTAGGTACTTACCTATTTTCCTGAAAGCTTGAGGCATTACCCGTTTTACAGGTTAGGTACTTACTATACTTCTGTGCTACAAGCCTAGGTCTGTGATCTCACTTGTTGATTTAAGTAGGTATAGTAAATGGCGACGCAAATGAGGATGGAAGCCCACTAGCCCTAGAATGGGCACTGGCTCTCGAGGACAGCTGCCGGAACACGTCAGATATTTGTCGACAAATTTTCCAAATTAAGGTATTATAGTATCCAGATTGTCTTCAACCACATACATTCTAATATTATAACTTTAATATTAAAACGTTTGAAACTCTGTGACTCGGTCTGTTTATTACCTAATTACGCCTAAACGGACGATCCGATCTTACTGAAATTTAACAAGGAGATACTTTATATCATGTGGATGAACATAGGTTATTAAATTCTTTGTGTACGTGACGACGTTGCGGATATCAGCTAGTTTTATATATAAAACAAGCATATTCATGATATTCCATCATTTATTTTTATCAATTTCAGTTGCACGTTATGTAAATAATTATTCTACAATTTAATTAAGTGTACATTGGCAATATTCATATTTAACATTTAAGATAATTATAATGTGTTTTGATAAAAATCTTTCAATAATACATTAAGTTCATAATATTATTATAAATGAGCAATATTTTAGATTTTAGAGTGTGATATTGTTAATAGGATATTATATTCGGAAAATACGAATTTATATTTTAATTATTCTTACAGAGTGTTTTATTTTCAACTGGAACAGCGTAAAAAAGTGAAGAAAATGAAGATATTTCTTTTTAAATAAGTATATTAAAAATTATATTTTATGAAAAATAATATAGGTGTGTTAAGTTTTTACGTGGTACTAATGAGTTACCCATTTTTCAACATTTGTTTTTATAAATGGCGACAAGTTTTTATGTAAGGATCAATTCATTGTATAGTAAAATAGTAGATTATACAACAAGTGAATAAAAAAGCAATTTAATTTGAGGGACTAAGTTGGATCCCGAGAGCAGCGAAAGATTCTTCTTCTTCTAAATTCAGTGAATAAAACGCTCAATTCACCGAGTGAGTAAAAGAGCGTTTTATTCACTGCTATCGATGAATAAAGTGCTCTTTTTTGAGTGGCAATGGTAAAAAAGAAATTAAATAGCGTATTTAATATGTATAAAAATAATTATTATAAGCTGAACATCGCGTTCAAAATGAATGTTAAGTTTTCAAACTCCTATCACGTTCCTATCATCATTAATAAAAATGTTTTGGACTAGAAAATTATCACAAAAAGCAATTTTCACAAAAAAAGAGCTCATGTTTCCTGATTATTTTTTGTAATTACCTATTTTTTTAAAGGATTCGAATCCATTCACTCTAAGTTGAATGTAAAAGTACCAGTTGAAAGTAAAACACGTTGTCCACATTAACCCTAATATTTACAAATCTTTAACCAGAACTTAATGTTCATTTTCAAACGACTATTATCTTAGTAGATGTTTTAGAACAATATTCAAATAATACATTCTTAGTTTATGTTCAACTTAGCTATTAAAACTACTCATACAAAAGAAGATAAATATTAAAAAACATAGTAAGTACATTTGGTAAGTTTTGAGTGCCAAAAAAATAAACTCAATAAAATTTAAAATTAAATTGTAAAAAAGGAGGTGAGACCATTTTGAGCTTAAGTTATGGTTATGAGTACATCAAGTTTTTATTTAATATTGGTGTATTATTAATATAATTGGTATAATCTTATATTAATATACTTAGATAATATTTAATTTACGAAGAAAACATAGTACCTAGACGGAAAGGTTCTGTCTTTAAGTAACTAGGTAATTAATAATTTTCCAAATACGGTGTAAATTGCTAATTACAAAAATATTTCAGTTAATTATAGACAGATATTTTTGGTGGTTTTTACTATATTTATATATGGCACTGCCTTTTTATATATTGAAGCTGGGATATTTATTTGTACTTACTTTACTTGCACAATTATCATATTTTTTCTGCTGTTAAATGTTTTTTTTTCGACGTTAATAATAAAGCTCGCTGCCAACGGTGCGTGATTCTACGGAATATTTACACTCACGGCGTAGACCAAGCATAGTCATGCGAGTTTTTTTACCCTCCAATACCCGCGATGGTTTTCAAGCGTCACTCTTCCCACAGTGCTCTGGTTCAGGCGATCTGTATCTGTCCGTAATATCTCGCACCGTGGAAAGTGAGCCTAATATATATACATATCTGGCAAGACAATTGGCCAGGCGAGGTAATGACAGATGGAATTTTCTTCCTATTTACAATCTTTAATCCATTTGAAACAGGACTCCTCCATAGTATCACATAATATGTGCTGATTTTAATTGTATTATAATCTATCGATTGAAACAAAAAATATGCAGTTTGATTTCTTCAAAATTAATTTTCATCGGTGATTTTTTTTTTGATAGCCATTAAAAATAAAATTTGCCAGCCAGTCACTCTTCCTCCAATCTAAGTTAAATTCACTATTAGTTAAATATAAAGACCCTAAAGGGTCTTTCAATTTTTGTTTCTATGATTTTAATTGTGCGAATGAAAAAAATGCTCTGCCGTCAAAGCCCTTTCAATCATAACAAGACTCATTCAAATATTCAAAGTTAGGGAGCACCTTGTTCGTCCAAAAAGTCATCAAATCCTCGAGTTTGAAGAGCGATTTCATTTAGCGCCTCGAAGATTTAAGAGCAAGCATTTTTCTCGCAATATTTTTATTAAAAAATGCACGATTTCAGTATGTAAACGTTGAAAGGAAACGCTTAAGGGATCACTCACACAGTTGCACACAAGGGCTGCCAATCAGATATTGTTGTCGAGATGTTGTTTAGAGACAAGCTGAATTGGTAATAAACAACAGCTATCATTGTGGTTCTAGACAAGTCACCGACCATGTAGAAAATGCTTAAATAAATCAATTATGTGGTTGGAAGCAAGAGCCGCCAACCAGGTGTCCTTAGAAGAGGCCTGTTATCTTAAGACAAGCGGAATTGGAAGAAAATAACTATACATATTACTATGTATACCACCTCGATGTGTCACCGGTTGTTGTATGTTGTTGCCGACCGTGTAGTGATCGCTTTATTCGGATCTCAGCTGCAATATTGGAATAAATCTGAATATTCATAATCATCGCTTTGTGCGATGGCAATCTTAAATCTTTGCCAATTATGTGAAGAGTTTGTTAAAATTTCTATCTAGCTTAAGTAGGTTATATCTGCTGTTCACTCACTCTCTGTTTCACAAAAGGTTTGTAGTTTTATAGTTCAGTAATTCTTTTTTAATAATCTAAATATAGAGGTGCCGTCCACCATGAATTCAAATTGTTTATTTTCAAAACGGCACACTTTAGTTTTCATAGGAAACCGTATCAGCCGATAGACTCTTTTATTATACCACAGCTTCTGTCTGTTGTGATTTTTAGATATGTTTTATATCACAAAACCAACAGAAAATCGGTAGAAATAAAAAGAGCCATAAGAAAATAAAACTGGCCAAGTGCGAGTCAGACTTTTTCCCGCACACGGAGGGTTCCGAACGCCATCTATAGAATTTCTAACGAACTTCTAACACCAACTAAGTAAACGTTAACACAAAGGTAGAATAGTATTATATAGTAGTAATAGTAATAGTAGTAATAGTAATTGTGGTAATAGTAATTGTAGTAATTAATATTATTAAATATCCGGTTGACCGAGCTTTGCTTGGAATTTTTTGCCACTTAAACAGACAAATATGACTCTTCCCGACATCTATTGACGAATAATAATACTATTTTTTTTAATTGAGAGCAACTAACTTCTTTACTGATACAGTACTTCTACTCGCCAATAGATATCGGGAAGAGTCATATATATATATATATATATAAGTTGATTATCAATAAAGTTGATTATTGAAAACACTAATAAAACAACATTTTCTGAAAATGACTCCTAGCTAGATCGATTTATCACCCCCGAAATCCCCTGTAGGTATACAAAATTTTATTTAATCGTTGGAGCCGCTTCCGAGATTCAGATTAAGGTAAAGACGATAGCGCCATCTTAGCAACTAGATAGGTGGCGCTGCGCTATCGTAAAAAACTTTTTTTAAACTTTTCTTTAATTTTTAACTTTGTTCTGTTCTTAGTATTTGTTGTTATAGCGGCAACAGAAATACATCATCTGTGAAAATTTCAACCGTCTAACTATCACGGTTCATGAGATACAGCCTGGTGACAGACGGACAGACAGACAGACAGACAGACAGACAGACAGACAGACAGACAGACAGACGGACAGCGGAGTCTCAGTAATAGGGTTCCGTTGGTACCCTTTGGGTTCGGAACCCTAAAAAGAGCTAACTACATAAATTATACGACTCTTTAATAAGCGTTCTATCCGCTCTATAGCTATATAGCGGATAAAAATATGCACTTAGTTGGTATTACTTTTTTAAATGAGTTTGTGAAACAGGAGTGTAACAATAAGTAGTTTAGGTTTTATCAGTCCTCATTATCGCCATAAGTCTGCCTAGTTGGTGAGTGGATGCCATTGTTGGACCTGTTCCATTGGTGCTGCAAGAGCTGAGTTCCAATGCTGTAGAGCCTTGCCTCTTGCAAACATGTAGGATCCGAGCACGAACTTCCCGAGAAGACGATCTGTAACAAAATAACTAGCATAAGGGAAGGCATACAAGGACTTCACCACTATCCTACATAAAATTAAGAGACGATGTGGTGTAATATAAGGTCATGACAATTATCCAGTAGAAGATGGCATCAAGGAGAAAATCTGCCGCCATAACCTTACAGTGTTCCGGCAGCACTCAACCCTTGAGAGTTACAGTATTTTATACCTAGCATGTTTACAATGTTCATCCACATCTTCGCTTACTAGCAGCCGAAAAAGTAGACAAACGCTAGGCCATAAGATATTTTTTTTTATATGAGACGATGAGTTTAGACTTTGGATTTTGGCCAAACTCGACCTCATAATGCAACTAGGAAGCTACAAGGTTTAAAAAAAATAATCTTAAAACATATAATTTCGTAGTGAACGCTTGGCCTTAGAACGACGAACAAAATCAATAAAACTACACAAATTAACCATTATTTTTTTGTAAATTTAGTATTCGTAAAATTCGTATAGTACCTACCGACACCGTTTTGAAGTTTATTTTTTTTATAATTTATTATTTTTAGTTGCATTTGTATGTTGTATCTTTGTCTGTTATAGAAAAGAATAGAAAAAAAACTTTATTCAGAAATTAAGCTACTACTTGTTATTAAAATGTAATAATTATACAATTGGTGCTCTTTTCGCTCAAAGCGATTGTTATTTCTATGCAAAATGTATATGAAACATCCTTACGTATGATGATAGACTATAAGATAATTTGATTGATTGTACTATGAGTGAATATAGTATTATACTCACTATTCTCATATTTCAGTGTAGTCCCAGAACTTAAGTCTACAATAATACGGGTCCAAAACTATACTAAATGTCCTTGTGTAAATATTCATCCACGCATCGTCGTAGTAACTAATATACATATCTGTCACTCTTTGAGTATTCAGCTGTCACTTCATATGAGTTAGGTAGGTATTAATTAATGCTCAGAATGGAGGTAAGTTAGCCAATTAAGTGGTGGATTACATCTACTAGTAGCATAATTATTGGATGTACATCCAAGCTTTAAGACTCTTGAACGTACGAGAATTAACTAATGGAATAATAATACAAAGAGAAACAGACATCTGGTTTTCACGATTAGTTTCAGAATACTATTACCGTTACCGTATTTAATTGTTGTTTACACAAGACGAGTATAATACTGAATATTATAGCAGGGTGTTATTATATCAAATTATCGTCGAAGAAAAGTAACATTCTATTCTCATAGATCTTATTTTGGCTCGTTAGTAAAAGGTGGCGATGGAATATTTACAACGAAGAATATTAACTCAAGCGGAGGCGAAAAATTTTTTAATAAATTACTGGTGCTATACCAAACTCAATATTATTAGATATCGATATTTAATATGTAATAAAGAGTGCCATGTTAGGCATCACTTTAAGCGATAAAGTTGGAATGACGGATATGAAAAAAAAAGTGGTATCGGATCCCGAATACAGTATAACAAAACTTAAATATTTGAATATTAAATGTATCATGAGGATCACACTTAATATAATTTGTTTATTATAAATTGACATTGTTATATTTTAAATAAATTCTTTGACATTATCTACATTATTAGTATGTAGTTATGTATTCAATCAATAGTTTATTTATCAGAAATGTGAAGGTTTTAATGTAAATACATTTACATTAAAACCTTCACATTTTATTACTCATATGTTTTATTGTTCGTCGCTCATATTTCCAACACAATTTTGTAATTGTTTTCGGAATAAATAATAAAAAAAAAAATTACTATTAAAAACGGTTGTTATATAGCAATGTACTAGACACGTTGCAGGATTTGATGATGGCGGGTGGAAGTAAGTTTCTTGCGGAATTACGGCCTCATGTTGGAAAACCAAGCTATATAAGATCGTTTAAAAAACTAAAAACAACCGACTTCAATGCCAAGATATTAATTTTCAGTACTTATGTAACTTAAGTAATTTTGAGGTGTTTATCTCCATATCTCTGGAGATACTTATCAGACCTCAATAAAATTACCATGTACTACACTTGGGATATCTCCTTTCTAACAAAAAAATAATAATCAAAATCGGTTCATAAACGACGAAGTTATCCGCGAACAAACATAAAAAATAAAAAAAACATATACGGTCGAATTGAGAAACCTCCTCCTATTTTTGAAGTCGGTTAAAAATATTAAAAATTAAAGTTAAAAAACACAGCTTAGTGGAGCAAGAGGGAGCATCGACATCCTAACCCATGTCGATGGGGAGGAGGCTTTTGCCCTGCAGTAGATAGAATGCGCAATGATGATTATTAGTTTATGGATGATTTTTAATACTTAATGGTGAAACATGTATTAAATAAAACCGGCTAAGTGCGCGTCGGCCCACGCGCAGTGTAGGGTTCCGTTATCCGTAGTAGTATAATATTTAACATAATTATTTTTTAAATTATACAACACCCAACTTCAACGATTCTTACTGCTAAACTAATAAATGTATCTTAACCGCTATAGTTTTCCTTTGAAGTTCATGTAATGCAATATCATCATGCGTTTTTCCAGATTTTTTAAGCTAGCAGTTTAGCTTTTAGAGGGGGGGGGGGGGCGACGCTTTACTAGAACAAAAATTTGCACTTTAAAGTTTAATATTTCGTAAATGGAGCATTACATCGAAAAAAAAAACTGCTAGCAACCCCTAAGTAATTTTAAAAGAGCCATTGAAAGATAACCCTCGCGATGGGGTAGACGACGAAAAAAAATTCATCCCCACTTCTTTCCCCACATGTAATGTATTTCTTCACCCTAAAAAAATATTTTCCAAAATTTTATTTTACAACTGTGTCGGCGTAATTGATATACACACCCCTCCAAAATTTCAGTTTTCTAGTACTAACGGTCTCATAGCAAAACCTCTGACAGATAGACAGACGGACATGACGAAACTATAAGAGCTCCTTGTCAGGACTATGGAACCCTAAAAATGAACGATCATATGCATATATCATACGTATATCATATTTTTATATGTATTTATATTAATATATTTAGGAATATTATTATTTAGATAGGGTATTTTTATGTATTATATCATAATATACCAAAATTTTATAAGACCTTATTATTACCGTACCGTATTGCCTTATTATTCTACTGTTAAACTTTCATTATAAAATATTTATTTATTTATTTATTTGATAGACAGACTATATGGGCATTACAGTTTTTTAACCAAGTCGCCTTCTATAGTAAATTGTTGTACTTACTTGCAATTACATAAAATAAACATAAAAACAGATTTTTAGCAAAAACTCTTACAATATTGAGAGCTTTTAAGCAAAATAATAGAATTTTGAATGAAAAAGCCTAAATAACAGCAGTAAGTAATAGTAATAGTAATAGTAAGCAGAGAGTTGGAAACCCGAGACTCCAATTTTTGGGAAGCAAAATGCAAAATAAAACGCTGGTTGCAATCCCTGACTTATGAGGAAACAGAAAGACTTGTGAAAGTCATTGATAAGTAATTTGTTGAAACTAGCGCAAAATAAATGAATGTATATCAGCTACGAGTACAAACAAACTATCACACATACATGAACAAACACACACACACACAAACACACACACGCACACACACACACACACACACTGTTTATTATTGTATGTAATTAATATAATGCGGAATTCAGTCATCCATTCAAAGTTATTATACATTAATAACTTAACTGATAATTATATTGGAATATTCATTTTAAATTCATTGCTAATAATTATTTACCTAAAACAATTCAATAAATAGTTTTAGGAATTAAGTTTAAAGATTAATGAAATAAGGATCTAACCTAGTTAAACACAACAGCATGTGTATAGGTAATAATTAAAGTATTGTAAATTTGATTCTACAATTTTATAATCTATAGAGAATATTATGTTTATAGTACAGTGTTCCTGTTCTAATTATTTTAAATAGTAATCTATGATTTATTGAAATGCTATTATAAGTAACCTAATTTAATTACGATAAATAGTATCTGATTCTATATACAACATTGATAGTACTGATTTGAAATAAAGAAACTTAAGGTATTCTAACTAAAAACAAGGCGTATACGCTAACTAATGATAGTTAATAATTATAATACCCAACATAATAATAATTATAACAAATATAAACGCATCTACAAATATGAGTTTTCTGGATTTTTTCTGCAAACAAAATGTGACAGACAAACCAGATACACAACATATTTTTATTATGGCGTAATTAACAAACAGCAAATTAAGATTGCTAGATGTATTATGAAACGATACAATATTCTCGATTTGTAATGTACATAACCAGCGCAGAAACCTTTTTGATTTAACCCGAGATGCAGGGCGTCCAAGATACAGGCCTAGCCTAGTTTGGAGCCCACCGAAAACAATTAGTGGTTCATAGTAAAGCACTGTAATGTAATTATTTTATAATTAATTAAGATAATTAAGCTAACCAATTTATTATAATCACGAATAATCTGTATGCATGATGCATGGAAATAAAAATTCATTTCATTTCATTTCATTTCAACACCAGCAAGTTTATTTTCTGATGTTAGAAAACGTATTGTTGCGTAGTGAAGATTATCTAACGACATGTTAAACAAGTCTAGGTCTTGGTCTTGGTATAGCATAGCATTTAGCAATCGCAAAGCTCGTGGCAGGGGCGCATTACCTCCCGACTTTGTAATTGTAATTGTACAATTTGTAATTTCTTGGCGATCAATAGTTATTGTAATGCATCGTATATTCAAAAATGAAATATTTTGATGATTTTCTACCACAAATTCTTCAAAATACATAGTGAAATTTCAACAAATATACCGTCTAATATTTATAGGCATATTTTCGTAGTACGTAGTAAACATCATACAGTAGGTTGTTCACGGCAAATTTACCAGAATGTAGACAGCAATATCCGGCGGTTCATGCCAATATCCGCTTAGGCACAAACTTTTTATGCCACACACGAAACTATTGGGTTATTTGGTAGACTACTACTTCCAGACAAGCTCGATTCCTTCTCTGTATCGTCACACAAACTGCGCTGTTGCGCGAGTCAATTTCAGTAGCAAGTTTGAGACGTTTATCATTATAGCTCTGGAGATACTTCTGGAGATCTTCAGATGTCAATGAAATTACAAAGGGACCACTTCGAAAATGTACCCTACCAATTAAAAAAATAATAATTCGAATCGGTTTACAATTGACGGAGTAATCGCGTAACATAAATACAAAAAAAAAAGATACAGACGAATTGTGAACCTCCTTCTTTTTGGAAGTCGGTTGAAAAATTGCCACAAAAAGAGTAAAGATTGTTGATTGAATTTGTGCACGAACTGCTCGTCGTATTTACGTTAGTTGTCAAATAATAGAATCTGAGTTATTGGATTTTTAAATATTATTTTTAGCATCTTTTATAACAATATAACTGTGGTGTTTCTATTTCTTAAAACACCTTCATCGAGTTGTTCGAGATTCATATTTTTTATATTTCATGATTCTTTTATTTTGAAAAAGATTTCAAAATTAAAAATAATTTTAAAGAATGACAGACAGAAGTCAGACTATAAGCATCCATACTAAGACATACACGAAAATGTACGAAATCATTTAAAAAAATAGAAAAGGAGGATGTCGCCCCATGAAGACAGAGCAGATGACAGAGTCTGAGGCCCAGGACTCTGCACCAAGTCCCGGGAAAGGAGTCTACGTGATATTATGAAAGATAAAGGTTGTAATTCCCTGAACAAAACCTGGAGAATATTAGAAAAATAAGAAGCCGGTGCCGCACTTGGTGCCGCTGACAGAATGGAGAAAGCAAACGTCGGTAAAACGCAAATAAGTGGAAGACATTTACAGATAGCTGCTTTAACTGCTTGTCAATATCCGCTATAATAATTGAATAGAGAATATTCTATTTACACGAGGAACTCTCGCCAGACTTTCAAGGCTTTGATGGGATACAGATGGGATGCATGGTTCCTAAAGCGCCCCATTACGTTACATAATATGAGATTGATATAGATAATGAAGCTTGAAACATGGGTTAAGATAGTTGCGCTAAGAAGATAAGACTTAGGTTCTTATTATAAGGTTTATTTCTCAATTACCATTTTCCATTTCTATATATATATATATGGTAAACGGTAACAGGATAAGCACGACGCTCGCCTGATGGTAAGCGATGACGTCTACCTATAACAGATGCCCTGTAATTTCACTGGACACCTTGCTATTTCAACCGAAAAACATTTCTATTTCACCTGAAAATTAATTGGCAAGTAGTGGTACCGCCCCAGGCGGACTAGCAGAAGTCCTACCATTACAATATAAGCATGATTCCTTTTTATATGACCGCATCTTCACGATAGTAGTCAAGTGCTTGTCAGTACGGATTAAGATTAAGAAAAAGAGACCATCTACTTGTTCAATTCAAAGCTATTTCGAAGGCAGTGTCCATCGCATCTCTTTCTTATCTCAGGACGCCTTTAAAAGTGAACTGTCATATCCTACCAAAACACTTTTACATTTACTTGTTCAAGGTATCATAATAATGATTTATGACAATTTTCAAAGATGTCTCACCATTTGACAATTCCGAATTTCCTCGATTCCCAGAGGAAATGGAGTTCTCAGACAATCAAGATTTGAAAAATGTGGACGATGTGAACTGGAACTCTTATTTGTTTTTTACCACTTGCTGCGCCCCTGGCTTTGTCTATGTTAAAAGTATCCTATGTATTAATTTAGGATATAAACTACCTGGATGTCAAATTTATTTCAGTTGTTCAGCCGTTTTTGTATGAGAGACTAACAAACATCCGTCAATATTCAAAGTTAATTTAGTATAAAAGTATCTCGATCTAGTAGGCGCAATTTGTACCGTTCTCCTTGCAATGTATGAGATCTTGCATCTAGCAAACGATATTTTCCACGATTTAAGTACCAGATAAACTTGCTGCCTCCACAGATCTGGTATTTCACTACGTTCCTAGATCTGTGGCTGCATCTATGTATATCTGAATATATTAACTCATTAGAAACTTTTGGCTTCATGATATTAGTAGGATAGTAGGATTGATACCAAGTCTGACAAAATTTTATAGCACATAAACTTCTCACATCTCTCATTTTACTTTAGGGATGAAACAAAGATATTACTATATTAAGTTTTGTCATTACAGTGGTTTTATCATTGCCTAACAAGATAATTTCATTTTATATTGCAATTATAATTGATTTTGTATTATAGGAATAAAATAACGTTAAAATAAATAATTACACACCATTAATTCATTTGAATGAATTACTTATAAATAACTTAAACATAGCTGTACAATAAGCATGCCACATTTAGTGATATCTATTCTGTGTTATATTACTTGTACTATTCATTATTATGTGGGTATATTTAAATAAACATTGGTCGGTCTAGTTCTGCATGCACATTCGTGTTCTAGCTACCCACATAACTACATATTGTAAAATATTTTTACTTTTATATTTACTTAGATTATAAGTGAATTTGTAATTCTTTTTTGAGAAATAAACGTATAAAACCACAAAATTAAAAACGCTTTTTCTATCTGACCTCTACTGACATTTAGTAAATATGATACCGAATCGACAGTAGCATCGTTTAAAAAAATTAACCATAAGGAACGACTTATAACGCAAGCGAGTAATATTCTACTGCCCATAAAAAATGCCCACTATTAGAATTCGTCGATGAGTACGAATGAGTTTAAAGTAGTTATAGTAATTAGAGGTAGCATAAATTTGAAAAAAAAAACAGTATTCCACAGAACAGATGCAGTAGTAGTAGTTATTTACACTCATAAGACAAAAACCCCTCACAAAAAAAAATAAGTTAGATATTACAAATTACGACTCAAACTCACCTTTGGCATAAACAGAGTGTGGTTGTAGCGCCTGTATCGTGACACTCGTCGTGTGCAGCTCATCAGCTCTCAGCCTGAAGTGGAAGCACTCAGAGACCAGGGCACTGCCATCTTCGGCCACTTCTACGGCTGCCGTACGACGAGCCCGGACCCCACGGCAAGCACGCTCCTGCGTCACTCGGACCACCATCTCACGTCTGCTTGATGATGGATCCAACTGCAAGAATTTAAAAAGTGGAGAAAATTGTGACAGGTTCCATGAAAAAAATTACGGCTCGCGATTTTCTTTATAGACTAGAATAATACTGGTAAATATTTATTTTTATCTAAACTAGCTAACCCGTGCTAATTTAAATAGACATGTCACTTGGGAGTAATGTTACTTTTTACTGATGAAAGAATTTTCAAATTCGGTTTTGTAGTTTCAGAGATTCTTTTCTACAAGAAAACTCAAAAACTTTACCTCTTTATAATATAAGTGCAGATAGGCTAGCGTTTGACCACTATATCGCCTGGTGGTATGTGGTGAGGATGGTGAATACGCTTGGGCCTAGAACGGTCTGACTCTTAAGGACTATGCTTCAGGAACACCGACAGAACAGGAAGGACACGACCGGAACAGGTTATGGCAGCAGCCCTACGCTACTTTTTGGAAGCAAGTCTGGCGGAACAACGATATAATGTTCTAACCACCTGTAGATGAGAACACCCATGATGCTAGGATTTAAACTGGCAACCTCCCGCTTACATATCAAGCCATCTATTCTTTACGACAATGGACCATCAAACTGAAAGTTTCATCAATATCATCAATAATTTTGTAGACATTGTGTGAATTCACTTAAATATCCCGTTTATTATTGTATAAAAAAATAAGAGTAAAATCTGGATACGAAAAGTGAAAGTCGCTGCCATTTACGTAGGTAAAAAATATCACTTGCAACGCTATTGGCAGTGCATAGTTATTTACATTTTTTTCAGTTAGTAACCTTTGATTGAGAAGAGTTTTTATACACAGTAGAACGCTAGAGAGTTTGAGTATACAAAAAAGTAAATGTAGCGATTTTAAGTAGGGACATGTTGAAGAAGAACTACAACATAATTTGTAGTTGCAAGGTCTTCTATGTTACCTACTATCGTCCAAATTAATGTCTGAGTAAATAATAATCGCTTTTTCTTGTTTGCTTAGGTCTTGAGTAGCCTAAAGCTATAGTTAGATGATAATGCCTGCGACTCTGTAGCTATGTTAATTATTATAAGTTTCTATCTATCCCTACAAATCTATAATTTTCGTACATGATGTTTATCACACAAACAATCATATATTCTTTTTAACCCCCGACGCAAAGAGAAGGGGTGTTATAAGTTTGTCCTGTGTATCTGTGTATATGTGTGTCTGTATGTGGCATCGTAGCGCCCAAAAGGATGAACCGATTTTGATTTAATTTTTTTTTTCGATAGTTGTCTTCATCGAGAGTGTTCTTAGCTTTGATTCATGAAAATCCGTTCAGTAGTTTTAAGACTATTATAAGAACCTGGTAGCATTGAACTGATGACATTTCCTGGAATCTGCAGAATACTATACTCCTAACCAACGAACAGCATTAAATCGAATTTGGGCTCATTTAAATAGTGTCAATGAACAGATTATACATAGATCAGTAGGGCTATTCTGTAAGCTAGTTTACGCATGTCGCAAGCGGAATCGGCGGTGAGTCATACTACGAAATCGAAATAATCGTAATACCATTGTAATATGTACAATTGTAATACGTTGAATTTCATAATATGAAATTCAAATCTCACCGCTTGCGAGATGCGTAAACTAGCTTACAGAATAAATAGTCCTACAGTTGGGATGGTATTAATAAATAAATTTTATCGTTTTAAATTTTGAATTTAAGTATTATGACTTTGATACGTCTTAAGCAAAACAAAAAAAATCGTAACGGCTTTTGGCGTGAGCGAAAGAGGAATAATATGCGCCCAAAAATAAACTTTAGCTACATCATCAAAACCATTTACCTGTTTAATGGAATCTCCAAAAATAAACGAATTTAGTGAACAATTGACAAAGGTACCTCGTACTCCTACTAACCCAAAACACCTATTTACAAACTTCAACTGCCCAAACTTGGTTCTCAGACTTATGCTAATTAAATTTAGACCCCTGCAAACAATGTACCACTTCAAAAACTTTAAAGTTAAATTGTTTTTAGGAACACGTTTTATGACTTTTCTTGTTTTCATTGACAATTTAACCTGAGATACGTCGATTTTAGAAACAATGGTGGTAAAGGTTTGACATGATTATGGATAATAAAAATACGGTGATTTTTTCTTACATAAGGTAACGGGAAAAGCACGACGCTCGCCTGATGGTAAGCGATGACCTCTACCTATTACAGATACAGCAGGATGCTAGATTTAAGTTATCCAGAATTTTGCATTTCACTGCACTGCACCTGTTATCTGAAGACCTGATGTCCTGTAATATTACTGGATTAAAAATAACAACACATTAAAAATAGATGAGTCGAAATAATATGATCATTGACTTGTACATATTTGGAATTATCAGTGCATGCTGGCTAAGACTAGCAGCATTTAGACTCTTGGTAGCTACATAGTGTGATAAACATAAAAAATGCCCTTTTGTAAACGAATTAAGTAATAAAGATCTCTAACATGACTATTTTATTTGGAACTGACGAACTCACTTGATTGCTGATAGAAAAGTCTTACAAGCGAAAATCTAAAATTACACCCTAGAATCTAGTGGGACGCGGTAAAAAATGTTATAAGAAGTGTGGTGTGTAACATGCAGCACACGAGAGTGAGTATATAAAACACAACATACCTTCAGAGCTCTTGCTTCTATGACAGTAACAGTAAGTCGGTGCAGGTTTTCATTGTACAGCAGGGAAACCAGGATCTCACCCAAATCTGACGTGGGGTCTTGACAGTCCTAAGAATAACAAAGATAAAAAAATTGGAAAAGTAATATTATCTAGAGACTTTTATTAAGTAGGTAGGCTGAAGGAAGACTTAGAGTACCGCAACTATCTAAATATTCTCTCTTGAACTTTAAAAGGTATCTCGTTAACTGTGCAATATTAAGATAATAAAATAAAACTCCCAGGACCCATGTCACCGCCTAATGGTGCTTTTATAAACCAGTGAAACTGGCCCTCAGAGATCAGAAAGGTA
The DNA here is from genome assembly GCA_954871355.1 of Cabera pusaria. Taxonomy (NCBI): domain Eukaryota; kingdom Metazoa; phylum Arthropoda; class Insecta; order Lepidoptera; family Geometridae; genus Cabera; species Cabera pusaria. Next base: position 14,545,784 of record OX940901.1, read on the forward strand.
AATAAACTCAAGCCAGATAGAAGAGACGTAATACGTGAAATGAAGGACCCAGATGCGTCTCCACCTCGTAATCTCTATATATTTTGCTATTATTACTATATTATGAAAAAAATAAAAATAAAAATAAAGATAATATATAGAAATTAAATTCACCTACGTCAGCCATTTGCAAAAATGTCAATAAGTGTGTTAAATTTAGTTCCAAATACTACTTGTAGGGGTGCTTCAAATCGAACGATGCATGAATTCAGTACAGCCATTCTAGTGTATAACTATACAGATATCTATTTATATAGTTATAGTTAATGCCTATTTGTACTGGGTTAAGACACTGCTCAAGGAACGTAAAGTAACTCATATTATGTTTAATAGCGCTCCGTTTTCACTAATGTGCTAATTGTGTAAAATTAGAAAACGAAAATACTAATAATACATAAATGTTAATTAATGTTTCTAAGAAAGTTAGGACAGGTGCAAAGTAACCTGGAAGTAATCTGAACTTTTACGCGTTTGTAACGCTTGGGAGAAAAGTTTTAAGACGAAATACGACAAGTCTTATTATTATAATTAGACATTGTATTCAGGTTATCCAATTTGTCGCGAAAGGTTCTTGATAATTGAATAGCAATTAGTTATAAAAGTATCTAATAACGGGAAGAGTAGATTTTAAAGTTGTTTTTTTTTACATCAAATTTGATATTGTCGATGTATATATGTCGCAGCCAACTAGCTTAATTAGCCGTTCAATCTACAGCCTAGCCTCTTTACTAAACAGCGCCGTTTAACTAACGGTCTGAAGATATTCAGCCATTTGAAGGTCTTCTGTACCTTGATTTAAACGCAATGGCGTCGGTTCTGGTGACGCGCGGCCGCTGCCAAGGCTCCACTCCTCGCTCCGCTCGTCGGCACACGTCTCGCTGTGATCACTGTTCTCTAGTGTGTTATCTTACTGTCAGACTTAGCCAGTTTATTAAATGTTGTAAAAAACGCTACGGCTGAATATCATTCAGGTAGAAAAGTAGAACGTAGGGTTAATCAATGCAGAGATTGTTGCTGTTACCAATCTAGGTAAAGCAGTATGCAGTACCAAATTAATAATGAACTATATTATGTCATACGCCACCTTTCTATACCTACCTACGGTGTACCTACTATAAATTCGAATGTTTTTCAACAATTACCGTGTCTCTGAGGAAATAAAAACCATAGCTTGACCAAGTTAAGCCCGGTAAAAGTTCTATATTAACAACTAGAAGTTCCCCGCGGCTTCGCCCGCGTTAAAAACTTCTTTTATTTAGTTAAAACTTCTCTTTTGTAAAAACGATTCTATCATTAAGGACATCAAATAAGAATTAGCCAAATCGGTTCAACCGTTTCTATGTTTTCGCGTGACTAAGGCAATTTGGGATTCATATTTATAAAACCTGAAAAACCCAAATTTTCAGACTTTGTTATCTACCCCATTTCGAAAAATCCTACAACACGTACTTTATCTCATCTCCTTCGCCATACAAACTTTGAATTCCCGTTCCGTATCCGGGAGGAATTTTTAGAAAATCCTTTCTGAGCGGATACCTACGTCATAATAACTATCTGCATTCTAAATTTCAGCGCGATCCGAAACAATATTGATTTTTAGACTTTGTTACCCCATTTCACCTCTTAGGGTGGCATTTTGAAAAAGTCTGAAACTCGTATTCACTTATTTATTTACAGAAATACTTGTGTGAAATGTCGAATAAAATGACTATCCAAACTTTGAACCCCCGCTACATCCCCTTAAAGAGTGAATTTAGAAAAATTCTTTTTTAGCGGATACCTAAGTCAAAATAACTATCTGCATGCCGAATTTCAGCGCAATCCGAAACAATATTGATATCAGACTTTGTTACCCCACTTCACCCTTTTAGGGTTGGAATTTTGAAATAGCCTGAAACACGTATTTACTTACTTAAGTACTTGTGTTAAGTTTCGAATATAAAAGACTTTCTAATCTTGTTTCTCCATACAAACTTTGAACCCCCGTTTCATCTTCTTCAGGGGAGAATTTTGATAAATCCTTTCTCAAAGGGAACTAACGTCGAAATATCTATCTGCATGCAAAATTTCAGCGCAATCCTATCAGAAGGGTGGAATTTAAAAAAAAAAAACTGAAATACGTATTTACTTATTTTTTTACTGGAGCACTTTTCTGAAGATTCGAATAAAAAATACTATCTAATCTTGTTTCTTGTTTTAGGGGTGAATTTTGGAAAACCCTTTCTTAGTACACCTATACGTACTAATACTCCCTCCACTAAACTACTACTAAATATACCCTCCAAATTTCAAGTATCTAGGACCAACGGTTTAGGCTGTGCGTTGTCTGTCAGTCAGTCAGTTAGTCAGTCAGTATGACAGGACAAAGATTCTTATAGTATTAGATAGATGATCACCAAACATTTCGCTAAGTTTGGTTTTACCGGGCTTTACCGCAGTGCCAGCTTTTAAAGTAATAGATACAAATTATATTATACTGTACCTTTTCAATATCCATCTTGTACAACTGAGGTTCTTCATCTGGCGCAACTCCTTCAAGCTCTGTGAGTGGTAGGATGATGTGGCCAATTGTTTGTTTGTTCTTGCCGACACGTCCGATATCTACCACGGACAGCTTCAGTGTGAGCCCGTCGATTTTGCCCGGCGGAATCTGATTAGAGGGTAGCATTGCAATAAAATTAATAATATGAACATGATTTTTAAGGATAGACATTCCAATCATCAACATTTTAAATAACCTTTAAGTTCTTATATATCAATTTAAATGAGAACTTTATAGAGATAGAATCTTAGAGAAATAATTTTAATTCCTCTGGCAATTAGATTCACATGGAAATCATAATAATAATCATCATCATTATCAGCCTATCTCCGTCAACTGCTGGACATACCTAGGCCTCACCCTTGATACGTAATTGGATATTCATAAAAAGTACCATCTAGACGTCTTAAAATAACCTCCCTGTATACCTACTTTCAGGCTTACAACGCGTCGTCAAAGATAAATATAATATTAATTACTTAGTAATCAGCATCACTTTCAATTTAATGAAATCTGATTATTTGATATATCCAACATTGCGACTGTAGTCTAATAGAGAAATAAATGTTAAAAATAAATTCTAGTAAGTATTTGGCGTGTAGCACTACCCGTTTTTCAGACTAGGTAATTACTATACTTCAGTGCCTCAAGCTAGAATTTATTTTTAACATTTTAGTTCATTGTCCCAGATAAAAGCTTGTTTTTAAAAATATATTTTACTTATAATTTATTTTTAACTTTTTAGTGGGTAGGTATAGATACCGACTACCTACCTACTACCTAAGTATTTAAGAGAAGGCGTGTTGTTTTAAAATATTCCACGGATATTTGATGTGATTATGGGTAAAGTGCTCTTCAAGGAAAATCAATCGACTCGGTGGGGCTATGTTGCTTTATAACAGAAATGCCATAGCCACCTTACAGCTTCATCATCAGATCCTGGATATCGTGTAAGTGAAAAGTGCTCCTAAAGACGAATCATTTGAGCCCAAATTTGCTGGGATTACGTTATTTTATCACAGAGATGCCGTGGCCACCTTCCAGCTTTATCACCAGTCGCTAAATATCATCTAGGTGTAAAGTTCTCTTCAAGACGAATCAATCGAGCCAAAACTCGGTAGTGTTTTGTTTTTTTATCTAAGACTAGCAGCCCGCCCCGGCTTCGCACGGGTAGAACATATATGCCTACAAAATTAGCATCAGTTGGTTGCATCGAATATAAAATATTAACATATTTAACAATCATCGTCATATGTCAACCAATTTACACAAAACCTTAACGAATTATGCACCTAAACCTTCCTTATAAACACTCTGGCTATTGGTAAAAACCGCATGATAATCCGTTCAGAACCTATTGAGATTATTGTGAACAGACAGACAGACGCAGTGATGGACATTGTTTTATAATACTTACGTAGTGATATTGGACGGCACTTTGGCGTAAAGGATAGTTACCCTGATTCTGACCCAAGGGTCGTTGGTTCTAATCCTAGCTATATACCTACCAATTAAAGTTTTATGTGCATTCATAAATCATGGGTTTTCATGGGATCATTAAATCTACCAATAATTAAAATAGTTCAAAAACTAAGACAACTGACTTTAATGCCCCGCGAGTCAATATCAGTAGCAAGTTTGAGACGTTTATCGTCATATCTCTGAAGATACTTATCACATCTCAATGAAATTACAATGGGACCACCTCGAAAACGTACCCTACCGATTACAAAAATAATAATTCGAATCAGTTCACAATTGACGGAGTAATCGCGTAACATACACACACAAAAAAAGAAAGAAAAAAGAAACATACAGACGAATTGAGAACTTCCTTCTTTTTGGAAGTCGGTTGAAAAGTAGCTTACCACCAAGGAGAACATCTGCCGCCGTAACCTTACGGCGTTTCCCGACGCAAAAAGTAGGGGTATTATACGTTTAACGTGTGTATCTGTGTGTCTGTCTGTAGCATCTTAGCACCCAACCGGATGAACCGATTTTGATTTAAAGTAGGGGTATTATACGTTTAACGTGTCTATCTGTGTGTCTGTCTGTAGCATATAAGCACCCAACCGGATGAACCGATTTTGATTTAAAGTAGGGGTATTATACGTTTAACGTGTCTATCTGTGTGTCTGTCTGTAGCATCTGAGCACCCAACCGGATGAACAGATTTTGATTTTATTATTGATAGTTTTTTTTTATAGATGTATTCATCGAGAGTGTTCTTAGCTTTGATTCATGAAAATTCGTTCAATCGTTATAAAACTATGAGCTTTAATCAACTTTCATAGGCCTGATCAATTCGAAAATTTTCTTCTTCAACGATATTGTAAGAACATGGAAGCATTGACCTGATGCTGGGACATCTCCTGGACTCTACAGAATACTCAAATCCTCACCAACTTACAGCTCAGATTTTAAATGTCGTGTTTAGAGTCATTGGAATGTTTTAATGAAAAGATTATACATAGATCAGTCGGGGTGGTTTAAAATATTATATTATATATATAGATCATTATTATTTTATACAATAAATCATATTATTATACTATATTGACTTCGAATTGATTGCGATCGGTGGGGATCTACAGAAAAGCTAAGCTTATAATAATATTTTCATAGTAACTATGACCTATTCTGTGGTTTGACTGCAAATATATTATTAATTTTGCGATGCGTGTATGTGAAATCCGTGATATCTTCTAGAGTTTTCATTAGAACTATATAATGTAAAGGAAAATTTTAATCTATAATATGTGGCCAAGCTAATTAACGTAATTACTTGGATAAGGATAAATACTATATACTTAAAAGTAGCCCTGGAAGTTATGTAATATTTTTTAACAAAAAATTAAAAATTAAAATGGTTACTGTGAGTCAACCTTAAGAGATAGACATATGCTGTCCTGGACTTTTTTGTAGGTCTTTTTAAGTTGTACAACTCTTTCATAGAAACTATTCTTCCATCTGGTTTCAATTGAGCAGCGTTCGTAAGAAACGTATTTTTTCGACCGTATTTTTGTCGACTTAGGTTGAAAATTAGGTCTCCACTTATGTACCTTTGATTTAAACGGGATAATATATAGCATATTTTCATTTCGAAAGTCCATTCTATATATTAGTTAAATAATTTTTTAAATCGGTCCAGTAGTTTTGAGCCAAATCATTACAAACATACAAAAATACAAAAATACAAATGTTCTCTCTTTATAATATTAGTATAGATAATCCGTGGCTGCCTTCCAGCTTCATCATCACACCCTGGATATTATCTAGGTGTAAAGTTCTCTTCAAGACGAATCAATCAAGCCCAAACTCGGTAGAGTTACGTTGATTTATCACAGAGATGCCGTGGCCACCTTCCAGCTTCATCATCAGACCCTGGATATCATCTAGGCGTAAAGTTCTTTTCAAGACAAATCAATCGAGCCCAAACTCGGTGGGGTTATGTTATTTTATCCCAGAGATGCTGTATAACCAAAATTGACAATTCTAGGTAAACCGGAAGTACCCTATAGGTTTTGGGTCGAAAATCTATAGGGTAGTTACCGTTGACCTAGAATCATGAAATTTGGCAAGAAGCAAGGTATTACAGCATAAATTAAGGAAATATTTAAAAAAAAAATTGAAAATTAAATGGTTTCCTTATACATACATAGTTAGCGCCAATTAATGTAGACCTCTAAGTTATATGAGCGCTGATACTATTTAGAGGTCTAGCTTAATTGGTACTTACCAACGTTGGTACGGAAGCCTCGGTAGGCGAGTTCAACTCGACTTAGCCGGTTTTTTTTTTTTTTTTTTTTCAACATATTACTCAATCAATATTTTTTGGTTTATCTTGAATTTTACTATTATTTAACATAATTTCATCTTAATCAATCAAATCATGTAGGTAAATACGTTTCTCGACACGTAAAGACTTACAAAAGACCAATGATGACCAGATGTGATTTCAGTGCAAGTTTTCCCTCCATTTACTTATATTTGTGCATTATCCTTTTGTATGGAAATCGTACCCCCTTAAACGATCTTATTATAATAAAACTAGCTGGCCCGGCGAACTTCGTACCACTGATGATGATGAACTTAATTTAGGCTTTTATTAGCGTAATACAATGAATAAAAAAATTACCGCCCAAGTGGCCGGAATTCACAAAAACTTGAAGAATTTGTTTCCCACAGAACACAGATATAATTTTTAACTTGTCTGTATCCGGCTTTACATAGCGTTTGTACACTTATCCGATTCAATTCGTATTCATTTATTTATTCAATTTATCAGTATATATGGTAATACTTAAGATCTATTATTAAGATCTATTACATTTTGAACCTGCATATTCTGCCGTCACCGGCGTACGAATTTATCGATATAATATTAGTATTATTTATTATTGTTTAGTTAGATTTATTAATTACAAGAAGTGCACCGCGGCTTCGCCACCGTTAAAAAAATATTTTTTACTTGTCTACTAAAACTTTTCTTTTGTAAAAACGATTCTATCATTAATTACATAAAATAAGAATAAGCCAAATCGGTTCACCCTTTTTCATGTTATCGCGTGACTAAGGCAATTCGGGATTCATATTTATAAAAACCGAAATACCCAAATTTTCAGACTTTGTTAACTATCCCATTTCAAAAAATCCTACAACACGTACTTTATCTCATCTTATTTCGCCATTTTTACGAACTTTGAATCCCCGTTCAGTATTTGGAAGGAATTTTTATAAAATCCCTTCTGAGCGGATACCTACGTCATAATAACTATCTGCGTCTAAATTTCAGCGCAATCCGAAACAATATTGATTTTTGGACTTTATTACCCCACTTCACCCCCCTTTTAGGGGTGAAATTTCAAAAGAGCCTGAAACACGTATTTACCTACTTAAGTACTTGTGTTATGTTTCAAATATAAAAGACTATCTAATCTTGTTTCTGAAAATGAAAATGAAAATACTTTCTCAGAGGGAGCTAACTTCGTTATACCTATCTGCATGCCAAATTTCAGCACAATCCGAAACAATATTGATTTTCACACTTTGTTACTCCATTTCACCCTCTTAGGGGTAGATTTAAAAAAAAACCTGAAACACGTATTTACTTATTATTTTAGCACTTGTGTGAAGTTTCGGATAGAAAAGACTATCTAATCTTGTTTCTCCATACAAAAATTGAACCCCCATTTAATCCCCTTACGGGGTGAATTTTGGAAAATCTTTTTTCAGAGGTAAGTAACGTTGTAATAACTATCTGCGTGCCAAATTTCAGCGCAATCCAAAACAATATTGATTTTCACACTTTGTTACCCCATTCACCCTCTTAGGGGTGTAATTTAAAAAAAAACCTGAAGCACGTATTTACTTACTTAAGTACTTGTGTTATGTTTCAAATATAAAAGACTATCTAATCTTGTTTCTCCAAACTAACTTTGAACTCCCGTTTCATCCCCTTCAGGAGTGAATTTTGGAAAATACTTTCTCAGAAGGAGCTAACTTCGTAATAACTATCTGCATGCCAAATTTCAGCACAATCCCAACAATATTGATTATCACACTTTGTTACCCCATTTCACCATCTTAGGGGTGGATTTTCAAAAAAACCTGAAACACGTATTTACTTATTTTTTACTGGAGCACTTGTGTGAGGTTTCGGATAGAAAAGACTATCTAATCTTGTTTCTCCAAACAAACTTTGAACTCCCGTTTCATCCCCTTCAGGAGTGAATTTCGGAAAATACTTTCTCAGAAGGAGCTAACTTCGTAATAACTATCTGCATGCCAAATTTCAGCACAATCCGAAACAATATTGATTTTCACACTTTGTTACCCCATTTCACCCTCTTAGGGGTGGATTTTCAAAAAAACCTGAAACACGTATTAACTTTTTTTTTACTGGAGCACTTGTGTGAGGTTTCGGATAGAAAAGACTATCTAATCTTGTTTCTCCATACAAAAATTGAACCCCCATTTAATCCCCTTACGGGGTGAATTTTGGAAAATCTTTTTTCAGAGGTAAGTAACGTTGTAATAACTATCTGCGTGCCAAATTTCAGCGCAATCCAAAACAATATTGATTTTCACACTTTGTTACCCCATTCACCCTCTTAGGGGTGTAATTTAAAAAAAAACCTGAAGCACGTATTTACTTACTTAAGTACTTGTGTTATGTTTCAAATATAAAAGACTATCTAATCTTGTTTCTCCAAACAAACTTTGAACTCCCGTTTCATACCCTTCAGGAGTGAATTTTGGAAAATACTTTCTCAGAAGGCACTTACGTCGTAATAACTATCTGCATGCCAAATTTTACCGCAATCCGAAACAATATTGATTTTCCCACTTTGTTACCCCATTTCACCCTCTTAGGGGTGTAATTTAAAAAAAAACCTAAAACACGTATGTACTTATTTTTTTTACTGGAGCACTTGTGTGAAGTTTTGGATAGAAAAGACTGTCTAATCTTGTTTCTCCATACAAACTTTGAACCCCCACTTCATCCCCTTAAGGGGTGAATTTTGGAAAATCCTTTTCAGAGGTAACTAACGTTGTAATAACTATCTGCGTGCCAAATTTCAGCGCAATCCAAAACAATATTGATTTTCACACTTTGTTACCCCATTTCACCCTCTTAGGGGTGTAATTTAAAAAAAAACCTAAAACACGTATGTACTTATTTTTTTTACTGGAGCACTTGTGTGAAGTTTCGGATAGAAAAGACTATCTAATCTTGTTTCTCCATACAAACTTTGAACACCCATTTCATCCCGTTAAGGGGTGAATTTAGAAAAATCCTTTCTTAGTACACCCCTACGTACTAAGATAAATATACCCTCCAAATTTCAAGTCTCTACGACCAGCAGTTTAGGCTGTGCGTTGTCTGTCAGTGAGTCAGTCAGTCAGTCAGTCAGTATGTCAGGACAAAGATTCTTATAGTATTAGATTTAAATACATTTTCTACAAATTGATAAGCATACCAGAAAAGTACTTTGTGAAGAGTGATACATAGTAAATTAATAAGGTCAAAAGAATCGAATATTGCTCAAATGTCATTGTCAAGAGAGACATTGTATGTCAGATAAACGTTAATCTAGTGATACCATATCAATTTATAAAAAACTAGAAGTGCCCGCGGCTTCGCCCGCGTTAAAAACTTCTTTTATTTATTTAAAACTTTTCTTTTGTAAAAACGATTCTATCATTAAATTCATAAAATAAGAATTAGCCATATCGGTTCACCCGTTTTCAGGTTATCGCGTGACTAAGGCAATTCGGGATTCATATTTATGAAAACGGAAATACCCAAATTTTCAGACTTTGTTACCATTTCAAAAAATCCTACAACACGTACTTTATCTCATCTTATTTTGCCATACAAACTTTGAATCCCCGTTCAGTATCCGGAAAGGAATTTTTAGAAAATCCCTTCTGAGCGGATACCTACGTCATAATAACTATCTGCATTCTAAATTTCAGCGCAATCTTTTTTTATTTATTTTTTTTATTTACGACTATGCAAACATTTGACTACAATCTCACCATGGTTAGTGACGATGTAGCCGAAGATGTAGCACGCTTGCTCAGTAAATACCTATTCACTCTCGATTTGAACATTGCCAGGTTATATTTTTCAGGAAACACAGTCGACGGCAGGGAATTCCCTGCCGTCGACTGTGTTTCCTAGAAGAAGCGAAACTCCGTACTGTCGGTCCGAGTTCGTTGTCTTCAAGGTATGCCAGGAGCCTATTGTTAACCACGCGTTCCATAGACTTACAAAGCAAGGATGTTATGGATATGGGTCGGTAATTAGCAGGTTCAGCTCGACTACCCTTTTTTGGCAATGACTGATCGTTGGCAATCTTCCAACTTTTGGGGACTATACCTGACTCTAGTGAAAGACGAAATAGACGGGTCAAGATGGGAGATAGTTCAGGCGCACACGTTTTGAGGACAATTGCTGGGATACCGTCGGGACCACTGGCTTTGTTGATGTCTAGTGATCGAAGCGTCTTAAGGACCTCCTTCTGTTGTATGCGAATTTCGGGCATGTATACCCCGCAGTGAGGCAGTGAAGGAGGCGTTTCGTCAGCCGAGTCAAGACGCGACGCTTCAGCGAAAAGTGTGGCAAATAAATTAGCCTTTCGGTAGCTGAGTGAGCTACTCCTCCGTCGGGTTTGATCAGTGGTGGTAATGAGGGGCGACAGAAGTTAGCCTCTACTGATATCGCTAGAGACCAGTAGGGCTATTCTTTAAGCTAATCTCGGAAGCGAAATCCGCGGTGAGATTTGAATTTCGTGTTACGAAATTCAACCGTATTACAATGTGTTACGGTTTGAATTTTGTAGTACGACTCACCGCGGATTCCGCTTGCGAGATGCGTAAACTAGCTTACAGATAGCCCTACAGAATGACTTGCTACCAGCTGGTTGTGCAGCAAGTTTTTCCCCTATCCGCTGAATACGCTGATATTGGGCCTTTTTTAGCTCTTTTTTGCATAATTTGGCTGCTGAATTAAATGCTTTCTTCTTGATTCGGATATCAGAAGCTTTACGCTGGCGAGCGTCAGCCCAAGCCCGATAAGCAGCTTGTTTTAAAACTGAAGCCCGTGCGCAATCAGATCCAAACCATGGTGTAGCACTATTAGAAAGGGATTTGTCAGAAAAGGGAATAAAATATTCCATTGCCTGTCGAATCACATCAGTCACCTCTTGAGCACATTTCGATAGGTTTTCGTCAGAAAAACATACCTGTCGCCAAGGGTTCGATGCAAAAAAGTGTCGCATTTTGTCCCAATTAGCAGATTTAAACCTCCATACACGCCTGCTACCTGTTGGACTTGAGTCTGAGGGGGAGTAAACTGATACGGAACGAACCAGACAATGGTCAGAGCTGCCTAAAAGCGATGATACTGACACTGTATAACGGTCTGGTTCGGTCGTCATCAACAGGTCGAGACAGTTGGCCGTATGGTCAACCATGCACGGTACTCGCGTCGGCTCTTGAACTAGTTGGGAGAGATTAAATGTAAGGGCAAGATTTCGTGTCACTCTCCCGGCGTGGTCAGTAATCTGGTGTGGGACCAGCCATTCTTGATGGTGTGCATTAAAATCTCCCAAAAGTACTAGCTGAGCCGAAGGCTAACGCTGCTGGGCCACATCAGCCGACTCACTCAAGTAATCAGCCAACAACGTTGCATCCCGATCACCACTGTGGGACCGGTAGACACCGGCGTAGAGAATTTTCTCTATGCTGGTATCAACCAGTATCCATATAACTGAAAAATTGGGATGTTCAATGTTCTTGAGACGCAGACAACAGATATCGTCTCGAGCATAGACACAGACGCCAGCTCGAGGGACAAAGCGATGCTCGAGGGTATAGCCAGGATAGTGAAGGTAGGCTGTGTCAGACGGGCTTTTAATCTGCGTCTTAGACAAGAAGAACAAGTGAGGTTTACTGGTCTCTAGGTGATGAAGGACCTGTAAGATATTTGAGTGAAAGCCACGTATGTTCGTGAAATCCACTTTAAGAGTGAGGACGTGCAACTGCCGTTTTATCTTGTTCTTTCTAGTGGACTTTTTCATGTTGTTTTTGTGAATAGGTTTGACAAATTAAGTTGACGAGATGTTGGGCGTGCGACTTACTAGTGCTTGAGAGCTTCAGCGTAGATGGAAGGCTTGCGTGGAGACCGCGGGGACGCCCGAACCCCCCTCAAACAGCTTGTCGGTTCCTCACGTCCGGTCGCCAACCGGCCCGACAGCCCTAAGGATTTTTCACAAGCGGCGGGGCAGCCTTTCGTAGCTGGCTGGGCTACTTATTGGGCCCCCTACAACTTGCGGTCGGCCAGCAGAGAGAACCGTGCTACGGATCCCGCTGCTCTCCAAAGCAAGACCTCCGACGCAAAAGAACTAAAGCACCAGTCTCCGTCTGCACACTCACAACACAACTGTCAACCCTCCTTATCAGATCGGCTTCCACGATCATTTCTATGTAAAACAGCCGCTTGGAATCGAGGCTTTGATCGTGGGGTGGTAAAGTGCCGTCGGCTTAAGCCTCCCACCGATGATTTTTCGGTTGCTCTTTTGGCGCCACCCAGGGGACACGTGTAGGACAACTTTGGCTAAATACTACGGACGCGAGCAGACATAACCCCCAAACAATATTGATTTTTGGACTTTTTTACCCCAGTTTATCCTCTTGGGGTGGCATTTTGAAAAAGTCTAAAACTCGTATTTACTAATTTATTTACTTAGAAGTACTTGTGTGAAATGTCGAATGAAATGACTATCTAAACTTTGAACCCCCGCTTCATCCCCTTGAAGAGTGAATTTTGAAAAATTCTTTCTTAGCGGATACCTAAGTCAAAATAACTATCTACATGCCAAATTTCAGCGCAATCCGAAACAATATTGATTTCAGACTTTGTTACCCCACTTCACCCTTTTAGAGGTGGAATTTCGAAAGAGCCTGAAACACGTATTGACTTACTTAAAAACTTGTGTTAAGTTTCAAATATAAAAGACTATCTAATCTTGTTTCTCCATACAAACTTTGAACCCCCGTTTCATCCCCTTCAGGGGTGAATTTTGGAAAATACTTTCTCAGAGGGAACTAACTTCATAATAACTATCTGCATGCCAAATTTCAGCACAATCCGAAACAATATTGATTTTCACACTTTGTTACCCCATTTCTCTCTCTTAGGGGTGGGTTTTCAAAAAAACCTGAAACACGTACTTACTTTTTTTTTACTGGAGCACTTGAATGAAGTTTTTTCTACCACTGCAGTGTACGAGAAAACTAATGTTCTTACAGTCAGAAAAATATTTATTTATGAAAGCTTTCGTCGATACCATCAAAAAACTGTGCCGAATTTACCAGAGACTAAAGCTAGACGAAATCAGTGTCCAGTTCCTTGTTCTAACACTAGGTTTGCACAAAAGAAATATGACATACTCATTCCAAATCTGTATAACGCTCTAGACAGAAAGCATAAAGTCAAAAAATTAATAATAATAATATAAAAAATATAATTCTTACCTACCTTAAAAGCTTTGACTATGATGGAATTGAAACACTTCTAACAAGTTTTTATTTCTAAATTTTATCTATTAAATACCCTAACAATTAACAAATCTACTCAACAACATTCACGCATAAAACACACACACACAGCTACACACCATTACACTCATTCTAACACTCCCTGCACACAACCATATACATACACACAGAAACACAGTAAGTACCTAATGAAAGATACCTTTTTTATTGGAATTTTTATAATGTTTGTTTAGTAAATATCTAAAAGAACATAATTTAACTAGAATATTCAACTATGGGAGAAGCCATTGGCTCCTGAAACACAGTGTTACTAGTTCAGGAGTCTATGGATTCAACGATAAACTGGTACTTACCATAAAGATTTGTATTTGTATTTGTAGTTTCGAATAAACAATACTATCTGATCTTGTTTCTCCATACAAACTTTGAACCCCCGTTTTATCCCCTTCAGGGGTGAATTTTGGAGAATCCTTTCTCAGAAGGCACTTACGTCGTAATAACTATCTGCATGCCAAATTTTACCGCAATCCGAAACAATATTGATTTTCCCACTTTGTTACCCCATTTCACCCTCTTAGGGGTGTAATTAAAAAAAAAACCTAAAACACGTATGTACTTATTTCTTTTACTGGAGCACTTGTATGAAGTTTCGAATAGAAAATACTATCTAATCTTGTTTCTCCATACAAACTTTGAACTCCCGTTTCATCCCCTTCAGGGGTGAATTTTACAAATTATTTTTCAGAGGTAACTAATGTTGTTATGACTATCTGCATGCCAAATATCAGCGCAATCCAAAACAATATTGATTTTCACACTTTGTTACCCCATTTCACCCTCTTAGGGGTGGGTTTTCAAAAAAACCTGAAACACGTATTTACTTATTTTTTTACTGGAGCACTTGTGTGAAGTTTCGGATAGAAAATACTATCTAATCTAGTTTCTCCATATAAACTTTGAACCCCCGTTTCATCCCCTTCAGGGGTGAATTTTGAAAAATCTTTTCTTAGTAAAAAAAGTAAAAGTAAGTAAAAAGTAAAAAAAATAAGTACATACGTGTTTGTTCAGTAAATAAAAAAGTAAATACGTGTTTCAGGTCATTTTTAAACTCCACCCTTAAGAGGGTGAAATGTGGTAACAAAGTGTGAAACTCAATATTGTTTTGGATTGCGCTGAAATTCGGCATGCAGATAGTTATTACGACGTTAGATACCTATAAGAAAAGATTTTCAAAACTCACCCCCGAAGGGGATGAAACGGGGGTTCAAAGTTTGTATGGAGAAACAAGATTAGATAGTATTTTGTATCTGAAACTTCACACAAGTACTTCAGTAAAAAAATAAGTAAATATGTGTTTCAGGCTTTTTTGAAATTCTACCCCTAAGGGGGTGAAATGGGGTAACAAAGTGTGAAAATCAATATTGTTTCGGATTGCGCTGAAATTTAGCATGCAGATAGTTATTACGACGTTAGTTCCCTCTGAGAAAGGATTTTCCAAAATTCACCCCTTATAGGGATGAAATGGGGGTTCAAAGTTTGTATGGAGAAACAAGATTAGATAGTCTTTTCTATCCGAAACTTCACACAAGTGCTTCAGTAAATACATAAGTAAATACGTATTTCAGACTTTTTCGAAATGCCACCCCTAAAAGGGTGAAGTGAGGTAACAAATTCTGAAATTAATATTGTTTCAGATTGCGCTGAAATTTGGCATGCAGATAGTTATTTTGATGTAGGTATCCGCTAAGAAAAGATTTTCCAAAATTCACTCTTTAAGGGGATGAAACGGGGTTCAAAGTTTGTATGGAGAAACAAGATAAGATAGTCTTCTCTATTCGAAACTTCGCAGAAGTACTTCAGTAAATATATAAGTAAATACGTGTTTCAGACTTATTTGACATGCCACCCCTAAAAGGGTGAAGTGGGGTAACAAAGTCTGAAATCAATATTGTTTCGGATTGCGCCGAAATTTGGCAGATAGTTATTTTGACGGAGGTATCCGCTAAGAAAGGATTTTTTTAAATTCACTCCTTAAGGGGATGAAACGTGGAATAAGTTTAAACCGATTTGGTTTATTTTATGAAAGAAGTCATAACGCGGGCGAAGCCTCGGGGAACTTCTAGTTATTTAATGACAAAGCTATTAAAAGTGCAAAAAGTTTAAAATGAAAACACTTTATGAGCTGTTTAATTAATATTTCAGTCAAAGGAAATTTCAATGAGGTACTTTATCGCCGTTGCTTTAAATTGCTATTGAGAGCTCTCATCAATACCGGTCATGATAGCTGAGAGTCGGTCAATACCGGTATATTCCGGAATCATTTTCAGCAGATCAAATGTCTATTATACTAATTAAATCCTGTCAAAAGGGATATACAGGTGGCTCTGTTGATATGATAACGGTATTTTATTTTAGGTACGGGTACTTTTGAATGTTTTGTCGGTTTAATTCAATTAACGGACCATTACGCCTTCAGCCAAATTCCAATATGAATAGTAAAATATTTGATCCTTTCTGCAAAATTATTAAATTTTTAATAATGTTTGTGACTTTCTCAGTTAATATAATAAATCACTTATGCCATATATTACATGACATGATATAAAAATTTGATTCTAACAGTAAAAGAGGAAGCCTGCCTGTCTCAGAAATATTCATAAAGTCTTTTTAGGGTTCCGTAGCCGAATGGCAAAAAAGAGAACCCTTATAGATTCGTCATGTCCGCCCGTAAGTCACACCCACTTTATTCCGTTACTATTAGGATTAGACAGTTGAAACTTGGTTGGTAGATGTATTCTGTGAACTGCTTTACAATTTTTATACAAATATAATTTTAAAAAAAATTAAGTAATAAAAGATTCCTCTAAAATAAGTATATACTATATTATGCTGTAGATCTAGAAAATTGAATTGAACGCGATATAGTTTTTTTTTAAATATATTTTATAGGCTAGTGTTTGACCACTATCTCACCTGTTGGTAAGTGATGATGCGGTCGAAGATGGTAAGCACGCTAGGCCTAGAATGGGAACTGGCTCTCAAGGATAGCTGCCGGAACACATTGGATGTTTTTGGCGACAGATTTTTTAACTTGAGGGTGGTAGCTGGCCAGGCGGACACTAGATAGTGTCCTACCACCATGCGGGGATTGATGGTTTCTTAACGATGTTTTCCTTCACCGGAGGGCCACTGTGAGAAGCGTCCATACATTTTTCTATAGAAAAATTCATTGGTGCACGGCGGTTTGAACTCGTTACCACGGAATCAAAGCCGACCGTTCTCCCGATTACGCCACCGGGCCCTCAAAATAGTCAGCAGCTTTTAAGATATACACATATTCAAAGATAGCAAATATAATTTTGTCATTTATACAAACACTATGAAAAACAAAGTAATGTTTTGCTGGCGAAAAATTATAGTGGTATTTTCTGCATTTGTTGCTCGATCTTATAAAATATTGTACTGTGTATAAGAACTGTTGTGTTATTTTTCCAGATGTTTTTGTCGTATACGTATTATTCCATTTATACAGAGATTCCTCCCCGACGACTTGCTTCGCATAGGACAATGGGTAATTTGAATTTTCAACTGGTCAGCTCTCTCGTTGCCTGGAGTGATGACGTGTGCCCGCAACCAAAAAAGCCACACCACGATGTTCTTCATTTTGAGTTCGTTAATGTTCTGACGTATACTGAACGCGACAGGATGCGATGAGGTGTAATCTTGTATTGCTTGTATTGACGATTTGCTATCACTGAATATATTGATTGCCGGTTCTTTAAGACCTTCCGCTATCTCTGCCGCCTTGAGTATCGCTAGACGCTCAGCCTGGAAAACAGAGCAATGAGGAGCTAGTTTTAACTTACGAGACTTTTTCTCAATATCATCACACCAGACAGTCAATGCAGCACCTACCTTACCATCAAATCTACTACCGTCAGTGTAAATATCTGGTCCCTTAATTTTGTGCTCCTGCAAAATTTCTGAATTGAGATTTTCTACACCAACATAGTGGATTGGAGTCCATGTAGCTGGGTGTGGCATGTAACGGAAACATACGCGACGCTCTGCTTCCGCCTCGTACTGTACGCTAAAGTTTTCTCCTCTTTTAACTTTAAACAGCGTAGCTGCCTCTCTAATTCGGAGATCCAATGGAATAAAACCCGATATAACAAATGCTGCCTCCAGTGAAAGAGTTATGTATCCCTTGCAGACTTTAATTGCGAAGCTTCTTTGAAGAGAACAGAGCTTGGACTGAATTGATCTGCATACCAAGGCGTCTGCCAAAGCACTGGCCGCATAAACAGCAATTGGTTCTATAATAGTTTTATATATTGTTCTAATGATACTGTGATTAAGACCCCATGTGACTTTTGCCGCCCGTGCCAGTTGCTTATCTACATTAATAGTTTTGTTTTGAGTTGATTCCACATGGGGACCAAATCCCAGCTCCTTATCAATTATTAAACCCAGCATCTTAATTTGATCTACAAAACCAATTATCTGCCCATCTATCCTATTATCCGGCTTTATAATATTACGTTTTCTGGTTAGCAACATGGCTTTTGATTTTTGGGGAGCAAAGCGTAATTTATTAGTTGAGCCCCATGCGCTAACCAGTTTTAACGCTTCGTTTGCCCTGCTCGCAATTTCCTCTATTCCATCATCAGAAAAAATCAACATTATATCGTCGGCATCAGCTTGGTTATATACCCCTATTCCATCTAGATCACTCAACAGAGGGTCCAGGATGAGATTCCAAAACGTAGGCCCTACTATTGAACCCTGTACGCAACCTCGACTTGTAATTTTTTTGCAGATGCAACTTCAGTATCTTATCAATTTCCCTGCCACTGAGGTATGGATGTACCAGTTTAAAAAGGTTTTTTGGAGATCTCTTCTGTTTAAGCTGTTGTAGGTTTGCCGGCCACCACACATTATCGAAGGCTCCCTCTATGTCTAGTGATATTAATACACACATTTTTTGTTATCGATCTGGTTTTTAATATATGTTACAGCGTCATAGAGGGAGTCTTCAGTACTACGCTGTGGCATTAAGCCATATTGCCTTGGATTTAATAATCTCAGAAGATGCCATCTGAGACGTGAATTGAATGTTATAATGAATAGTACTAATGATAACAATACAAACTGGCCGAACATCTATAGTCCCACCATTTGCCATTACAGAGTTCCAATCTCTACAGCCCGGCGCTATTATTAGGTTAGCTGATAGGTTAGATGATTTTAGCCCATATTATTGCTTTGTATTTAATGCGTACTACGGAAATATACCAAATTTGAGTACAATCGAACGTCAGGAAGTGGTTCTTATTTAGCTTCCAATATTTGATCCACACAAACATACATACTAACACGGTAAGTTAAATAAAAGCTTGTAATAAATGCGGGACACATTTCGCAACAAGCCTGTATCAATAAAACGGCACACTGACCACTTTACTAAAGATTAATTAAAATACATACGTCGATCCCTCCGAAGCCCTAAATCAATATGGACTATGTAACTGAGGGTAAATATTTGATTCCTGCGGTCAGATCGGCGTCTGTATTGTGAACAGAGATTTATTGGTACTTACTATTTTATTTAAATAATTAACTCATATAATTCTGGATTAAGACTATACAATGGGTTTTAGGCAGCACGTGTCTAAACGTGCTACACGTGCTGCTTAAAACCCATTAACCCTAAATGCCAATATGCTCACTTCTGTGAGCATTTACAATATGTAGTGTTCCTCAAAAAATAAAAATAAATTCAAATTTTTTTTGCTGCTTGTTCTATTCATTATTTTGTGGCGGAGGGGCAATCGTTTGACCTCTATCTTACCTGATATTACGTTATTCCAACGTCGTTAAGGAAATCTTATTGCAGGCTTTAGTCACCTTGACGACACCCACATTGTAATAATATGTCTGATTCTTAGTTGGCGTTGACTGCGTATAAAATGGCAATGAAAACTTTTTAACCGACTTCACAAAAAAGGAGGAGGTTCTCAATTCGTCTGTATGTTTTTTTTTTGTGTGTATGTTACGCGACTACTCCGTCAATTCTGAACCGATTCGAATGATTCTTTTTGTAATCGGTAGGGTACGTTTCCCATTGTAATTTCATCGAGATCTGATAAGTATCTCTAGATATATGATGATAAACGTCTCAAACTTGCTACCTACTGAAATTGACTCGCGGGGCATTGAAGTCGGTTGTTTTAGTTTTTAAGCTATCTTAATTATTATTTCTAGTAGGGCCAATTGATGATATCTTATGATAATAATGGTTCTGTTTTTTTCTTGGGCAAGAAACAAAATTTCAAAACAAGTCATGAAAAAACATAAACAACATTTATTATACGTTAGCTATCTAGATAACTTCGGTTCTCTGACGTAATAATAATATGTCTTCACGTCGAATTTGATATTTTAGATAAATTCTAAGAATGACCTTCTTCTTCATATCTCGCTGACCAGAGATGTAAGGGAGCACAAATACCATCTCAGTGCTCCTAGCCAAACTCGCCTGCCCGTGGTTCATCCTTCTGACCAACAAACGAGGCTCTGGCGACCGACAAACGGCGGTATAACCATTTCAAAATTATGTCGTAGCTAAATACTACAGGCCAGTGACTGGCAGCAGCGTTACCGGTGCGAGAAGCTTCGTCCTGCGATCGCCAACCCAGGCTGCCCAGCGTGGCGATTAGGGCATATCCTTCCCAATGAGCAGAAGATCGGGCTCAGTGGCGTATCTTGGGAGAGGCCTACGTCCTGCAGTGCACTGACACTAGCTGATTATGATAATGATATCTCGCTGAGCAATAAAAAAAATGTAGCTATGAATATTTACTATTTTTTATATTTAAATTGATTACGGGCTTTGATAATAAGTTCTCACCTGGTAAACAAATGTTTCATCATAAAACGGGTTGCAGGTTTTTTTCTTCTGTTTTGTTTGCAGCGCTCTCCTCTCGTCCGGCATTAGTTGGATCCTTAGAAAAATAGAGTTTTATAAAAATTAATGCTTTATTGAAACAAATTAAATTTATGTCACATCGTCACTCACCGTCACACGCCATTAAAAAATACAGTTTTTTAAATATAATTCTAAATAATCGATTAGCAAACTTCAAACTAGGCCATCGTCTGCAAGATAATAGCCAATGTTACTCGGTGATTATTTAGCTTTTGAAAGGTAAAGATTTTTTTAAGTAATTGTTTGGTAGTTTTTTAGTTTATCCATAATAATACAAATAGCTTTTTTTCTCTTTGTAATATTATGTATAGAAGTATAGAAACACCAGCGTATGACCAACTCAGTAACTCATGTACCTACTGTTACGTGACAATGTATTTCTGTGGGTCTATGTCTATATGTCTATGGTCTATGTGGTAATGTGGTCCAACAAAAAAGTAGGCATTATGTTGTTAAAAGGGAATAAATTGGTTGAGTTTTAGTGGTTTGCATTTTTGTTTGGTATGGAAACAACAGTTTTTGTGGTTATTGTATAGAATTACAAACTGTTATTAATTGGATGACTATGCGCACGCATGCACTGTGAGATCTCATGTTTATGAAATGATGTAAAATATGATGTAGAAGGCAAGTTTATAAAGCGTGCTAAAAACTCCATATAAAGTGAATTCCAACATTTCAAACAATCAACAATATTCCAAACAACATTGTATTGAACGCTCGAACCTTTAATCCCGTAAAACTGTTAGTTGAATTCCCTGCCCATAACACAATTTACATATACAAAATATCCACAAAACTCACGTACTGTGAAACACGTTTTAATTACATTACGTTCGAACGGTAAGTATCACTTACCGTGTGTCACCGGCTTTATGGTATACATTAAACAGACACCGTGTAAGTGATATTGCTTATTTATATTTGCGTTGCCAGGAAATTGAATAATGATTTACTTAGGCTTGAACATTTACAGTATCGAATACAGTTATTGATTTTCTGGTAAACAGCATCTAAGTGCATTTTTATTAGATGTTTTCGGAGATACGATAATTCTTAGCAAATATTAACAGCAATGAAGACAGTTGCTTTTGACAAATTAATGATTAATATGGTAAAGTCGTTAGTAGTTAAATATGAAATAGATTTTTTATTCAAAACAAAATGTCTAGTGAAGTAATTTGTTATTTTTATTTTTGTATTTTTTTTTAGTGAATTATGAAACGTGTAAAACTTGATAATTATCAGAACTAACGCGTTTAATGGATGGTAAGCAATTCTGCCTGATATAATTTTGCGTTTCCCAGTATCTGAGTTATACAGACATCATTGCTTACCATCAAGCAAGCGTCTTACTGTTCACGTTGCCTCAAATCACCACTAAAATTCATAAATATTATATTCGATGCACTCTCAAGTTTGAGAATCTGTCACGAAACACAAGTGAATTTCTTACTGTCCTTAACAGAGCCAAATTCTACTCTAGGTCTAGCGTGCTACCGCGATCACACCGTCACTTACCAGCAGGTGAGTTTGACCTGTGTGGCCACACTCACCTGCTGGTAAGTGACGTAAACGCTAGCCTAGCTATAAAAATACTAAAATATTACTATTCTTACTATTTACTTACTTGATATACGGGTCACAAGCGTTAGCGAGAGCGGGGGTGCGTGACGGCAGATGCTTTGCCTTCAAAATGTGAACCTGCAGCCTTTCAGTCGCCGCTTCGTACTTCAGCGTAAACCAAACGCGACCCTTGGGAAATTAAAAGAACTGTAATTAAGGACAGTTTCAACGGTGCGATTTTGGGCGGGTAGTGCGCTCAATGCGTCACTATTTTGCGTGGGTTGTTGCGTTTTTGGGTTAGGTATATTAATTTGCTCTGAATAAATTACTTAAGTATTTAGAGAAACCTAGCTTGCTAGTTAGTATCTATTTATTTATTCACTATTCGTGTAGATTGTCGTGAACCTTCCCAAAAGATGTTTGTGCATTATGTGTAAAATTTTATCAAAATCTATTGAATCGATTGACAGTACAACACTAACTAACAAATTGATGCTATAATTTGCAACATTAAGTGACACGAAAAATAAATAAACCGGCCAAGTGCACCTCGCACACGAAGGGTTCCGTACCATCGTACAATATTAAATCTGCCTGTCTGTCTGTCTGTCTGTCTGTCTGTCCGTGTGTCACCACCGATTTTCTGGTGTATAAAATAGGTTGTGTATAAAAATCAAAGTCCAGCAGGGCTAGCATGGCCTTATCCTCGGGGGAAAGACACAATTATTTTCCTGTTTTCCGCGACTGACAGGAGATCGACACAGCAATTTAAACGTTTGGTGAAGTTTAACCCCGAGTTTTGATTTTGTTTCGTATTAAAATTTAAAAAAAGAATTGATTAAAAGTCAGCGGGCGTTTATAAATGTCGAAAAACTTTACTTATAATTTGCCTTCTCCACCAAACAAAACACGGATAGGTGGAAAGACAAAATAGTCCCCTTGCCATGCTAGCCCTGCTGAGTCAACACGTAAGAAGATATAGGCAAATTTAGATTTTCGCGAAAACTTGAAAGTACCAAAATTTACCTTAATTTTCAACTTTTTTTATTTTTCGGAATTTTCCCTTTACTTGTGCGGTTTTACCTTGCTTTTGACCAAAATTGACAATTCTAGGTCAACCGGAAGTACCCTATAGGTTTTGAGTCGAAAACCTATGGGGTACTTCACGTTGACCTAGAATTGTGAAATTTGGCAAGAAGCAAGGTCTTACAGCACAAATAAAGGAAACATTCCAAAAATAAAAAAAAGTTGAGAATGAAAGGGTGTCCCCATACATACATCGTTTATGCCAATTAAGATAGACCTCTGAGATATATGAGCGCTCATACAATTTAGGGGTCTAACTTAATTGGTACTAATCAACGTTGGTACGGAAGCCTCGGTGGGCGAGAGGAGAGAGAGTAAGGGAGTTAAAAATCTAAAAAAATATATGCAGTAGATCTCAATAAACACTTTTAACGAAAATTGGTTTGATCGATATATTCAGCAATTTTTGAGATAAAGCAACCCCGCAAATTTAACTTTGGTGGCGAAAAATTATAGTTATAAAATACTCTACTGTGTTACGGAACCCTACGAGTGTGAGTCCCAAATTGCACTTATCCAGTTTTTTTTTACTAGCTGTGCCCTCCCGCGACTTCCTCCACGTGAAACGTGCGTACGCGAACGCGTAAAACGAAAACGTGTCTTTGGGTAAAAGTTTTAATTATTTAGGCTAATATTTTTACAAATAAAACACATACATATCCTACCTACACCGCACCGTACCACTCCGCGCTAATCCAAAATCAGGCTCTAGACTATCTGTGTACCAATTTTATTAAAATCGATTCAGTAGTTTTGCCGTGAAATGGACACAGGCAGACAGACAGAGCTACTTTCGCATTTATAGTATTAATATTAGTAAGGAAGTAAGGATTATTTGTGTATTTGTTGACAGCATCAGTAATACATAGACGCTTTGTGAAAATTTCAAGAGCATACCTATTACTATTTAGAAGATACAATCATTTAACAGACGGACACTCGGACGACCAGCGGATTATTAGTATAGCCCCTTTCTGTTGGTGCCTTTTGGGTACGGAACCTTAAAAATTATACCAAAGTTATACTCAAAAACATTAGCAAAGCAAATTTGAAGCTACAAATACATAACTCATATCAAGACAAAGTTCACACTTCAATTCATACATAATACATTTTGAACTTTATGCACCCGGGTACTGGCATATCAAAGTCTGGAGTTTAGTTCGCAAGCAATGTAAACTAAGTACAGCTACAATATTTGACTTTCCGTAGTATTGTATTGTTAGATTAGACGCCTCTTTCGCAGTGTTTGAGTAAAGTATTTGGTAGTTATGTCTCAACTTTGACAAATTTGTTGTCATGGGCAGAGTTAAATACAAGAAAACTTGCTACCGATCACCTAGCCGCTTTTGAGACCAAGTAACTACTCCCACCGAACTCCCTATAGCGACCACCTTAAGAGAAGCAGAAAGTCGAATGGAAGAATCCAATACTGACAGCAACTAAAGATTTTCAGGGACATGACTTTCAACGACCGAGAAAAGCTATGTTTAATAATGTCACGAGCATTCCTCGCGAGACATTATCATTTGCTTCTTTGCGGTTTTTATGCGGTTACCCCACTTTTGTGTCGGAGACTGAAAATACACTTAGGAAAAAAAAATCCAAATCAGTTAATGGAGATGCCAAAGCTCCGAGGTTACATGGATAAGGCAATGTTCACGTGAAACTTCTGTTGGAAATTTGGTGAAAAATAATGTGCCTACATGACGAAACTCGTCCCGTTATTTATGATAGGTGAACAATTTGCATTCAAAACTTATATTATGATAAATTCTTAAAATAAAAGATTTATTTACGTATTTTCACTAGACATGACATTGCCTCTCAAACCAAATAATGAGCCTCGAATGCTAAATGTCTCAGGAAAATCGTTGCAGTAGAATGACGCCTACATTCCTTGTTAAACAAAGTTTTGTGTGTAGTAGTTGACTGTAATAAGCAGATGTCATCGCTTACCACCAGGTTACATGCTCATCATCCAATTTTCATTATTTTTTTTAGTGTGTATGTTATGCGATTACGCCGTCAATTCTGAAACGATTCGAATGATTATTTTTGTTGTCGGTGGGGTACGTTGTCGAGGTGGTCCCATTGTAATTTTATGAAGATCTAATAAGTATCTTCAGAGATATGACGATAAAAGTCTCAAACTTGCTACTGAAATTGACTTGCGGGGCATTGAAGTCGGTTATTTTAGTTTTTAAACTATCTTAATAATAATTATATAAAAACAGTATACCAGAAAAGCCACCTTTTTTTTGTCAGACAATCACTAATTCGCAACACAAACATTTTATGTCTCGCACAAATAGCCGTCAGATGGCAGAGCTCGTAAAAACATGCCAGTTTGGGGTGAAATTAAAACGTGTGGGAGGCTTTTATCCGCTTAACATCTAATTAAACTCTGGCGGTAACGGAAAAAGTCACAGTACATACTAGTATTAGAAGCACTGGGCTTTATTTCAACCGACTTCTAAAAGGAGGAGATTCTCAGTTTGTATTTATGTTTGCTCAACTTATTTGATAATTGTGGACTGATATTCAATTTTTATTTTTATTTGAAAAATATACTCCTGAGATGGTTAAATTCATCGAGATGTAATGAGTATCTCCAGGGATATGGAGATAAACACTCCAAACTAGCAGCTGAAAATTACTAGCGCGACATTTAAAGTCGATTTTTTTACCGACTTCAAAAAAGGAGAAGGTTCTCATTTCGTCGGAATCTTTTATTTTTTAGGTGTGTTCTCGAATACTCGAAGACACCTGGACCGATTTTAATTATTTTTTTGTTTGCAGTGTTATGTTTTCCAGATTCTGAAAGTCCCATTTTAATTTTATGGAGATATCATGAGCTTCTTCTGTATCTACACATTAAAACAATAAGAACTATTCTATTCTATTCTCCAGAGTTATAGAGATAAACATTTCAAACATTGTACTGAAAATGTCTAGCGCGACATTTGAAGTTGGTTCTTTTAGTTTTTCAAACGATCCTAAATAATTAAACAATCTTTACTGATTTCTAAAAACCGTAATCTATAAGCCACATAAAAACTATTTCAATTTTCATTAAAATAGCTCAGATATTCAACGTCGACCAAGTGTAATTAATAGATACTAAATTCATTTAAAATTTTGAAAAGTACTGACTTACGATGAGTGATTATTATCTGGCGCCGCTAAAATGCTTTTGCTTTATATTTCTGACTAAATACTCTGATAAACTCCGATCCTCAATAAATCTTGCCAAAATATATAATATGGAATCTACAGTGGAGTATCGCACAATAAAATAAAGGTATAAAAGTAGATGAACAAAGTCTTTAATAGGTGTTTCTTACTAAACGTTTTTGTACGGAGTTATTATTTCTTGAAAATAATTTATGAGAAGTGGCAACATTGCGGCGGCATCCACATAAATATTCATTACGTAACCCCACAAGAGTTTACTTGGATATTTAATTTTACCGTTCAAGATTAGAAATACCTTAATATTATACAGCGTAAACTGCCTTACAGAGGCTTTATTTGTTTTGTATACATTAATTTTTAGATGGCCCATTGGAGTAAAAGATCCTTGAGTTCTTACTGGAAAGGTCGCTGGTTCAGATCCAAGGTGTTCGTACGTAGGTAGTAACAGCATTTTAATCACGTGAGTAAAGAAACGGACATTTTTATTTTCCGACTGATTTGCTACAAAAAAAATAATTTGAAAAAACCTAAAAGCTTTAAGCACTACCCGTTTTTCAGGCTAGGTAATTACTATACTTCAGTGCCTCAAGCTTTTAAAAATATAGGTAAGTACCTACACGCCAAATACTTACTAGAATTTATTTTTAACATTTTAGTTCATTGTCCCAGATAAAAGCTTGTTTTTAAAAAAATATTTTCCTATAATTTATTTTTTACCTTTTGGTAGGTAGATAGATAGACCGACTACCTACCTACTACCTAAGTATTTAAGAGAAGGCGTGATGTTTTAAAATATTCCACGGATATTTGATGTGATTGTGGGTAAAAAGCTCTTCACGGAAAATCAATCGACTCGGTGGGGCTACGTTGCTTTATAACAGAAAAGCCATGGCCACCTTACAGCTTCATCATCAGATCCTGGATATCGTTTAAGTGTAAAGTGCTCCTCAAGACGAATTATTTGTTATTGTTATATACCAGCTGTAATTCACGTACCTTTAGTCCAATTTTCTCGACCTAGGTTTCGAGCGAGTCAGTCGCTCTTCCTCGGGAGTGAGGTCACGCGGTGAGATCGCGACGAATTACTTGAGCCCAAATTTGCTGGGGTTCCGTTATTTTATCACAGAGACGCTGTGGCCACCTTCCAGCTTCATCACCAGTCGCTAAATATCATCTAGGTGTAAAGTTCTCTTCAAGACGAAACAATCGAGCCCAAAATCGGTAGGGTTTTGTTGTTTTAGCACAGGAATTCCGTGACTACCTTCTAGATTCATCATCAGACCCTGGATACTATCTAGGTGTAAAGTTATCTTCAAGACGAATCAATCAAGCCCAAACGCGGTAGGGTTATGTTCTTTTATCACAGAGATGCCGTGGCCACCTTCCAGCTTCATCATCAGAACCTGTGTATTATCTAGGTGTAAAGTTCTCTGCAAGACTAGTCAATCGAGCTGAAACTCGGTGGAGTTACGTTGTTTTTTATCACAGAGACGCCGTGGCCAACTTCCAGCTTCATCACCAGACCCTGAATATCATCTAGGTCTAAACTTCTCTTCAAGACAAATCAATCGAGCCCAAACTCGGTGGGGTTATGTTGTTTTTTATCACAGAGACGCCGTGGCCACCTTCCAGCTTCATCATAAGACCCTGAATATCGTCTAGGTGTAAAGTTCTCTTCAAGATAAATCAATGGAGCCCAAACTCGGTGGAGTTATGTTGTTTTTTATCACAGAGACGCCGTGGCCACCTTCCAGCTTCATCACGAGACCCTGAATATCATTTAGATGTAAAGTTATCTTCAAGACAAATCAATCGAGCCCAAACTCGGTGGGGTTATGTTGTTTTATCACAGAGATGCCGTGGCCACCTTCCGTCTCCATCATCAGACCAGCTCCATGGTACCAAATCATTGTATGTCACAGAAGATACATAAGTACACCAAATTTGAGTCCAATCGGACATCGGGAAGTGGGTCTAATTTAGCTTCCAAGATTCCACCCGAACATACATAGTTACATACATACATACATTGCAAGTTAAATAAAAGCTTGTAAAAAAAACGGGTTGCACTCCGGGAGTGCCGGCAGAAGCGAAAACTTAAACACGTCATTCTTGAATATTTTATAATGACAACTCGCTCGCCCTGCGCTCTGTCTTACGAACTTTTCATCGGGACACGAGATCTAACGCGAGTTTAACATTTCTTACCCATCCCAAGAAAAGTGCACAACACCGCTAAAGAAGTTTTCACAGTTCACCTACGGTGTTCCGGCAGCAGAGCCCTTGAGAGTCAGACTATTCGAGGCCTAGCGTGTTTACCATCCTTGACTAAATCATGGCTTACCACTAGGCGAGATAGTTGATCTATGGTTGAACACCCGTGTTTGATTTGAACCGGCGACCTCTCGCTTAGAAGTCAAATCATCTATTATTTTAGCCAACAGGGCTCTTAATATTACGATAAGTTGTTTGAATAGAAAATTAAACATTTCAACAAATTAAGTTCACCGTGATCTATTTGTATCATGACATGAATGCTGTATGAATCATGACAAGAATTGCATCATAAAATCTCGTTCCCGTAAATAAAGCAGAAAAAACATTGTAGCGACGCGGTGACGTGAATAAAAATGACAAGCTTTCGGTGTCACATGTCCATTGTTTTTTAACGAATTTCTACTTTTAGCTTGGAATAACTGTTGCATTTTTCATGTTTTTCAGGAATGTTTTCGTTACCATTTTTACTGTGCACCTACAGTAAAGTTAAAAGCTTGCCTGCTTTGTTCTTTATGATATAAGGTCACATGACAAGCACGGAGCTCGCCAGTTGGTAACATTTTTACCAACACTTACATATATTCTATAAGGTATATACCACTTGGATACCAGGTGTCAAACGGTCAATAATTTAAGTAATTAAATATGTGTAATAAATATCATTAAAATTATTTATGATTAAGTAAACTTTTAAAGGCTTTTTTCATCATAATCATCATCAGCCTGTTTGTTGCTTAGCTCACTTAAACGCTACTTCACTGATCTATCCACTGCTGCGGATAATAGACCTCACCAATGATATGCTACTGAGCATGATCTTTGGCTACTCTCATCCATATTTTGCTAGCCACTTAGCGAGTACCATCGCTCCTCCTAGTCTTAGTGCGTCCTGCGTTACGTTTGCAAATGTACCAATCATAAATATGTAAACGAGCAATTAAGTTTTAAGTTTACCTACAAAGTTTAAAATTTTAAATATTTGTAAAACTTTTGTATTGTAATGTTTTGGAACCAAGCATAGCTCAAGCGATCGCCCAGGTTCTGCAATATTTAATTATGCTCTACAATTAAAAGTTTTATTTAAGAAAATTATTTAAGTATTATTAGTTGTGACTTGTGAACATTATTAAAGGAAGATGCAGTTAAATCATCATCAAAAGAATCAGTTTTACATATGTATGTATGTCCATTGTATTACAAAAGCAGTGTGCATTATCGCAAACTGTACCTATTTCATCACAGTAATTATATTGAATGGAAATGAAAATACCTCTAAGTTTTTTCATAAAGCTTAAAAAAACTGAAACGTGTTTTCGTCGTCAACGATTTTACGCTTCGGTCGCTTTGTGACGGCACCACTATTCTAGGGAAATGAAAACACCTCTCGGTTTTTCATAAAGTTTAAAGAAACTGAGACGTGTTTTCATCGTCGCCGATATTACGCTTCGGTCGCATTGTGACGGCACCACTATTCTAGGGAAATGAAAACACCTCTCGGGTTTTTCATAAAGCTTTAAAAAGCTGTGTGTATGTGTGTGCGTGTGCGTGTGCGTGTGCGTGTGCATGTGCGTGTGCATGTGCGTGTGCGTGTGCGTGTGCGTGTGCGTGTGCGTGTGCGTGTGCGTGTGCGTGTGCGTGTGCGTGTGCGTGTGCGTGTGTGTGTGTGTGTGTGTGTGTGTGTGTTAAGTTCTATGATATATATAAAGTTCCTATGACAAATGTTATTCCGTGGTCTTGTTCACTAAAAACAAAAGGTACAAATACAACTTTGAACAAATAATGAAACATGTATTTTTTATTGCTTTCAAATCTACCCCTAGGGGGAGTGAAAATTTAATTTTATCGGGAGAAATGATATAAAATACATGAATGTTTGTTTCCACGTATCTGCATAACTACTAAATCGATTTTGATGATATTGGAAATGTAGATAGTGTAGGTCCTGAAATAAAACATAATAAGGTACTTTTATTTTCAAGAATCATCCCTTAAAATGGTTAAACAGGGTGCTAAAGTTTATATGGTACATTTTATTACATACTTGGTTTGATTCACTCAACATTCGTGTGCAATATGAAATTTGTAAGAAGAGAAAACATGTATTCCCTGGGTTCCATTCACGATGTTGAAATCTGTATATTATTTAAAACTTACGTTCATTTAAAACTTATGGATTTAAAAACGGGAATTTAACGTGTCTTACGCGATATCGATATAGCGATCTACATATGTTTCGGCCTCATACGGAAGTCTTCTTCAGGATTTTGAGTGCAGGGCGCTCGCCGACGCGAGTGTGTGGCATGTCGTGAACCACCTATTTCATTTTCATATCATGCATACCTACTCTTTTGTATTAAAACGATTTATGTTTCTTTATGACAAACGTTTTGAAATTTAAAAATGAATGACGGAAAAATATCGAGCGGGAGTCAAATCCAGGAAATCAAACAGAAAAGACATAAATCAAGGTCAATCTATTGTACTAAAAGAAAATAAATAAAAATCAAGAATGCCGGTGTACTACGGAGGTTATACTGGCGGGGCCCATAGCGGTGGATACTGCCTTTACTCGTTCGGTGGTTGCCCTCCCACCACTGGTGGTTGCGGTGGATAGGATTTCTTTAAGAAGAATGTGACCTACAGCACCAGCGCAGATCTATAAATGAGGGAAGTACTAGTTTATGTATGATGAACGAAGAGTTGATGCGGATTGAGCAGCGCTAGTATCCATCCGGCAGTACAACCTGTGGCCGGCGTCGAGCTGAATAAGTATGCGTCTTTGACAATTTTCATGGTCTACATGCAATGTACCAGAATATTCCTATTACGACAACACTACCTACTTATTTTGAAGCAGAAGATCAAATGACCAAATATAGGATGCTCACAACCGTCGGCACTTTTAAAGATGTCATTGTGATCACGAAGAGCCCAGATTTTGTATGGTGTTCCTAGCATAGTTTTTAAATGATTATATAGTATGTTATGGTTTCTTGTAGTTTCCCTTATCTAGGTTCCCTCTATTCACGTAACGAGAGGTAGGCGCTCCGTTACGTTACAAGTGCCAGTGCGCCAGTGCGGTGCTGAACGCGTCGGCGAGCGCCCCGCACTCAAGATCCTGAAGAAGGCCTACGGATGAGGCCGAAACATATGTCGATTGCTATATCGACATCGCGTAAGTAACGTTAAATTCCCGTTTTTAAATCTAAAAATCTGTATATATAAACGGCAAACGTTACCGACTAACTGACTGATCTATCAACGCACAGATCAAAACAAATTTGGGATGCAGATAGTTGTTATGAGTTAAGACGTAGGTATTCGCTAAGAAAGGATTTTCCAAAATTCACCCCTTATATGGATGAAACGGGACTTCAAAGTTTCTTTCTATATAGAAACAACATAAGAAAGTCTATTTTATTGGAAACTTCACACAAATACTTCTGTAAATACGTAAGTAAATATGTGTTTCAGGTTTTTTAGAAATTCCACCTAGGTAAATGGGGAGAGGTAAATGGGGTACAAACAAACAAAACAAAGTTTGAAAATCAATATGATTTTTTGGGTTTTATAAAAATAAGTCCCTATGTCCCCTGGTCACACCATAACTTGAAAACGGGTAGACCGATAAGGCTAATTCAGTTTTTCATGCGTTTTTACGAAACAAAATTAAATAAATGAATGAAGTTATTAACGTGGCGAAGCCGCGGGGCACTGCTAGTATATTTTATATGCAAGAATTCCAATTTGTTGGCAAGTTAGCGCATCACCCACGGAAGAGAATGCAGAGAACACGAACTATGGAGATCGGCTGAATTAAATAGTGTATTCTAATAAAAAGTCAATAATTATGTAAAAATAGACTATAATATGTGATACATAGTGACTAGGTAAGCTTATAGAATATCGGCTTCTATTTTTAAGGTATCCATTAATATAAGCAAAGTACAGCCCATTTAGGCAATAATGGGCCCTGTAGAGGTTCCCTAACGATCAATTTATTTCGATTCATTACCCTTTATACCTTTAGTCCGTAATAAAGTTTATCCAGTAGTTGCCTCTACTGTTGTAATACAAATGATAAGGGAGATCGAACTACACCATACTATCCACAGACAGTCTACTTGTTATCAATCCACTTCAAAAATGGAGGAGATTCTTAATTCTACTATATTTTTTAATTAATAATAATATTTTTTTTCTTATACCCAGTATAACCACTCACGAAGCCATCGAACATACTTGAACACTTATTGTCATTAAATGGCAAGGTACATCATATATTAAGGAATCCTCTAGCTTCAAATTAGAATAGCTAAGGAGCCTCTCAACACACACAAGCTCTCACAAATTGAATACTAATTGAAGGTATCGGAGTTAAGTGACACCGTACACGTAAAATCAATTCTCTCCTGTCTTCTACAGGTTCGGCGAGTCCTATTTCAAGCACTCTCTTGTCATGGGCGGAATTAGAGCATTATATTGAGGGGTCCTTTTATAGAACTCTACACCGTGGAACCTGAGCGCTAAGCTATTGGACTTTATCATAATAATTGTGCTGACTTTTTGTATATAAAGGATGGTAGTTTCATTTTTTAGGTAAGATAAATCACAAACAAATGGTTTTCAATAACAAAACATGATCATGATCTTCAGTTTTGTTTTCATCTTCGTAAAACGGTCATTTTTTCCTCAATACGTGCGCATGAAATAGGTTTTCCCTCTTCAAGCTGATTAAGTGGGCGGTAAAGTGATTTTTAATTGAATATTATTATGGATGTACTTTTATAGTTCTATATCGCCCCTCTGATAAAGTACAAAAAAACCCGCAAGGCCAAACATACGGAGAAAAGAAAAAAAATGGGACGGAAGTGTTTTGATAAGCAGAAGTCGTTCTTAAGGTATAGGTCCTGTTAGGTAATATTTACTCTATGAAACGTATTAAATTAAAACTCATTGCTTGGGTGACTCACAGCCACATCTAGCAATTTCAATAAAATATTATTTTTGTAAATTGTTAAACACAATCCAAAATTTCATCGTACAGACGGAACTTGAACCCGCAACCTCCGGAATAACATGTTCCAGTGCTTTGCCAATTAAGCCACGGTGCGAAGTATCGTTACGACGAAATTAGTGGATTGCATTTGTTAACCCAATTATGCATTGGTGGCGCCATCTATGACTACTTATTCCGTAAGTTAATCATTCGGAAGAAATCATTACAGTTTTCAAATCCAACGAGAGATGTTGCACTGCGTAAATCAAATATTATGTTTCTTTGAAGTATTTCACACTTTATATTTTTGTAAATTGTTAAACACAATCCAAAATTTCATCGTACTGACGGGACTTGAACCCGCAACCTCCGGAATAACATGTTCCGGTGCTTTGCCAATTAAAATATTATTTCATGTGTGATAAGCAAGCGTTTGCCTTGACGTTGAGTGGTGATGCAGTCTAGCCCAGAAGATATCTTGGTATTTGTAAAGGGGATTGTATTTATTAGGAAACACAGAAATCGACCGAATAATAAAATTTATTTCTTGGCGTATGATAAATGTGGCGTTTTGCTTCCACATTGGTCACTTATGGTTTTCCAATACAAGAAAGAAGATGTAATTGGATACACATTATGCGAAAAGTATTCCCTGCGATTTTTTTTTATGGTAAAAGGTAACAAGAAAAGCACTACGCTTGCCTGATGGTAAGCGATGACGTCTATCTGTTACAGATACCCACTTACATCGCTCTTACGGCTAATAATAATATCATACCGTGATTTAATTTCATCATCTCCACGCTAATTAGGGTTTCGCGTTGATTGTACGTTAAATTGGGTTTTACGTTCATACTTTACTCTGTAAGTAATAATACCACCTGAGTACCGAGGAGAGTTGAGTACTGCACCTTTGAAAGGTCAGAAATGTAATTTATGAAACCAACTTCCAGCAAGCGTATTATAATAATGTTGACCTTTTTAAATGCTTGACGGTTTTCCATACCGATAAAAACTGGTTCAGCTGTTTTGCGCTATCGAGCAAAAGCGAAATAGGTAATTAGTAGTTAATATGGCACAACAAAATGTCATGGACTGGCATATCATGCTATATATGCTTTATTTCATAATTAGCGGTGAACTGCGGATTCACCCGAACTAAAAGTAGTCGTAAAAAGTATCTTCTTTGTTCATCCAGGTAACAAATAATTAAGATTTAAAAACTAAAACAACCGACTTCAATGTCCCGCGAGTCAATTTCAGTAGCAAGTTTGAGACGTTTATCGTCATATCTCTGGAGATACTTATCAAATCTCGATGAAATTACAATGGAACCACCTCGGAAACGTACTCTACCGATAACAAAAAGAATCATTCGAATCGGTTCAGAATTCACTGAGTAATCGAGTAACATACAAAAAAAAAGAAACATCCAGACGAATTGAGAGATTGAGAGATTGAGAGATTGAGAGAATTGAGATCCTCCTTTGTTTTTGGAAGTCGGTTGAAAATGGGTCAAATTTAATCCAAATCCGTTCGGCCGTTTTTGCGTGATTTAATAAAAAATATAGAAGTATTTCGCATCTTTAATATTAACAGGACTCATTAAGATTAAGATTTTTAACACAGTATGTCAGCCTATCCAGCCTCTGTATCAAATTTAAACTTTGCTGATTTGTCTGTTGAATGTCAAATGTGATATGCAATATACTACTTTTTGGTAGCAAGTCAGGGGAAACCCGGAGGGAGTAACTAGTAACCTACCTACTAATATTTACTATTAGTAGTTTAAATGACTACTTCCCTACTGGCCTTTAAGTGGCAGTTTGTGCTGTAATAAACATTAAATTATACTTACGACATGTCCCTCAGGCCACATAAGATCTTCATCGAGGCAGTCGGATTTGTAAAGAGCTGGGTCCAATACACCCAGGTCAGCTGTGTTTGCTGTAACAAACAAAATTATAAGGTTACTTCAAGATCACAACAACTTAATATTGAATAAAATTCATTTGACAGCAAGTCAAAATCTACACGATCTCTAAAACTACGTAACATGGATGGCACACTTCATCATCAATACAATCTCTGTGAACGGTGGAACTACTATATAGAACTCTCTGAACTACAAAATATTTAAAAAAAAACTTCTTAATAGCATAGTATTTTTATGTCGCACAATGAATTATTACAGATCATATTATGTATATCTCAAGATCCCCATGATATTCCTGTAACAGACCATATTCGTTAAATCAGCGTCGGTGACTTTAGTATGATAAAGATATCATAACACCATCGATCACTATCAGGTGAGTTAGAGAATAAAAGCTTGCTCATCATGTAAAAAAACCTTAAATATATTCAAGTGCAGGACCGCACAGACATCAATACGTCAGATGCTAGCACGAGCACTACACGAGCTATTGTTTGGGAAGCGCGTCGTCGACAGAGTGTATAGTTGACTAGCAAATCTTGGTACAGCTTGTACTAGTCATTATTCTGTGGCACAGCACGTGTAGATTTTGATGCACGAGCAGCTACTACATCGCAAAATAAAAAAAAAATAGATTAGATATCATACAAAAATTCACACGATGTTAGTTCCTTCGCTTTTTGTGAAGTCTGTCAATACTCAACTAAACTAAACTAATTATTGTTGTAATTCCGAGGTAACTTAAACATAAAATAAATAATAGTTTAAAAAAACAAAAAAATACGCTTTTATATAAAATCCAACTAAAAAATAGAAAATAAACTTTAATAAATTTGAATTAAAAATAGTGTAAGAAAAAATGATTTTATTGTAAAAAAAGCGTGGGGTGCATGGTATCAATAGTTCCAAATATTTTATGAACAGATATGACTAGAAGGGTTATTTTGATAATATCCTGAAAAGCACCCCACGCTTTTTTTACAATAAAATCATTTTTTCTTACACTATTTTTAATTCAAATTTATTAAAATTTATTTTCTATTTTTTAGTTGGATTTTCTATAAAAGCGTATCTTTTTAGTTTTTTTAAACTATTATTTATTTTTCATTTTTAGTCGAATTTTTTTAAAAATCCTAGTAAGGATAACGGGTCAAAATGTTTAAAATATTGAATTGTCATCGGTCCTTAATAAGTATGCCAAATTTCAAGTTAATCCGACGTTTTGAAGGGGATTAAAATCATGTTCAAAGATTCCGTTACATACTAACATACAAACATACATACGTCTGAAGCTAATAAAAGCGTATGATTCGAACATCGAACACAGTACGAACATGATTTTGTATTATGAACTTCCGTTAAATAAGTAACACAAAGTTAGTTTCAGAATTCAGTTAATTAGTTTTAAAAGTTTTCTGCAGCATAACAAAAGTTTATACACGGTATTTCTCCGAGCACTGGGCAACATTTTAATCATTTGTTTGAAATGTATTATTATAATTGAAGAAAATTGAGAAATCAATGCCCGGTTGCACGAAATATAAAAGGATAAATAATAAGGTCTGCTAAATTTATCGAAAGCGGTGGGCAGTGACTGGAAGAGAAGAGCCGAAGATCGGGCTCAGTGGCGCATCTTGGGAGAGGCCTACGTCCAGCAGTGGACTGACACAGGCTGATGATGATGATGATGAAATCTATCGATGTTGGATAAATATTAAGGTCTGCTAAATATATCGATGTTGTATAAATATATATCTTATAGGCAAGCATTTGACCACTATCTCACCTGTTGGTAAGTGATGATGCGGTCGAAAATGTTAAGCACGCTAGGCCTAGAATGGGAATTGGCTCTCAAGGATAGCTGCCGGAACACGTTAGATATATGCCTACAGATTTTCTAACTTGAGGGTTGTAGCTAGCCAGGTGGACACTAGATAGTGTCCTACCACCATGCGGGGGTTGTTGATTTCTTAACGATGTTTTTCCTTCACTGGAGGGCCTCTGTGAAAAGCGTACATACATTTTTGATAGAAAAATATATTGGTGCACGGCGGGGTATGAACTCGGTACCTCTGGCATCAAAGCCGACCCTTATCTCGATTACGCCACCGCTCCTATATAAGGTCTGCTAAATCTGTCGTTGTTGAATAAATATAAGGTCTGCTAAATAAATCGATGTTGAATAAATATTAAGGTCTGCTAAATATATCGATGAATGATAAATATAAGGTCTGCTAAATACATATATCGATGTTGGATAAGTATTAAGGTCTGTTAAATACGAGTATATCGATGAATGATAAATATAAGGTCTGCTAAATACATATATCGATGTTGGATAAATATTAAGGTCTGCTAAATATATCGATGAATGATAAATATACGGTCTGCTAAATACATATATCGATGTCGCATAAATATAAGGTCTGCAAATCAATCGATGAATGATAAATATAAGGTCTGTTTGCTAAATATATGTTGAGATTTTAATGACCTATATTATTTTATGGGATAATAGGCGATTCTTATCGATCGATAATAGGCGATATATATATATGTTAGTGCAAGTTGACACAAAAGATTTTAGTTTCCACAGAAAGTCCTTTAAATACATTTCATAAATCATTCATTAAAAATGCTTATAGCATTATACTGTTTTTTTAGAAATTCAATTCTTAACACGAAATTAATCTACCTCCATTTCTATTTTCTCCGAAATAAGACTAACAAGAGAAATTATTCAACCAAAATATTTGCTCTACGCGACACATAGATTTACATAATCAGGACTGGGTTAAGGTGGGCGTCCGTGAGCAAAATTAGCTTTTCCGGATTACCGTGGTGTCAACGTCAGTGCCAGAGGCGTCGACGGTAGTATACGGTTAGTCTATAGCACGGCAATGTTACGTGTCTGTAGCCTTGCATTGAACATTCTGCAGAGCCTAGAATTAAGGTCGGGTTCTCGGTAAATTGGTAAACCCATGATATTACCACATAATTCTGTTATACAGCGTTATGAATATGACATTTCAAACATGCCCGTGAGCCGCCGTGACAGGTAAAATGAAGGAAGAATAAAGGTACGGCCACACTGCTGCGATCTGCGGGTCTGGCGTGGGTCTACTTTTTAATCACTGTCTGCACGCCCACGCGCGCGCTTAAACTGAACTGAACTAAAATTGGTTTTACTCGAACGTTAAGATATTCTGTTATGATAGACAAAATAAAAAAAAATCTGCCGGTTTAATTAAT
Organism: Cabera pusaria; assembly: GCA_954871355.1. Classification (NCBI taxonomy): domain Eukaryota; kingdom Metazoa; phylum Arthropoda; class Insecta; order Lepidoptera; family Geometridae; genus Cabera; species Cabera pusaria. Next base: position 14,584,737 of record OX940901.1, read on the forward strand.
TATTTACCTACTAATTTGTAGTGCATTGGCGTCGCTCGCTTTAAATACTATTAAAAAATACTATATACTTTTTAAATCTGTCAAAAGTATCTATTTGTGTGCCAAATTTTAAGCCATTTCGCCGTTGCGTAATTGAATAACATACGAGGCGAGATAGTGATCAAACTCTGGCAAAAAAGATATTAGAAAAATATTTAGGTCACACGCTTGCCTATACGATGTATAAAAAAATCGTTATTGATACAATTGCCATCTAAGATTACCCCATGTTGAGAACGTATTTCTTACGTTCCCATACAACGTTTCTAATAAATACTCCTTGTAATATTTATCGGAGCTCCACCAGATGTGACCGGCCGGCTGCTTAGAGAATAGTATATTTCATTACAAGTGCGGAAAGGCTGTCATTGCAAAGAGTTCCGACAAATGTCTACCCGAGCCGAGGCGCAGCCGAAGGCGAGGGTTGACAGTCGGAACAAGTTGCAATGACGGTTCCGCACGTGTACTGAACGACTATTTTTAATACAGTTGCGAAAAAATGAAGCAATTTAATAAAATAATAAAAACACAATAAACTCAACTAACTTTCTGAAAAAGTATTTGTTTTTTTCTCTTCTCTCCACGCAATAAATTCGTTGTATGCAGATATGTAGCGACTTTTTGACTTTTCCGGTAAAATGTTCTCCGAAGCATTTTGTGCAATTATACTGAGTTCCGGTGGTGTTAATTCAAAAAAACTAGGGTCGAAATTACTCATTTTGTGCAACAAGCAACTAAATTCGCAAAGAAAATTTCTGAAAAATGGCGCCAACCGTAGAAATTAGAATATAAGCAGTTTTTTTTTTCTTCACCCATTTTGGTAGGCAAAGGAAACTATGCCCATACAGCCAAGTCTTCAGTAGAATTTTTTTATTGATATGAAATGAAAATGAAATTTAATGAGATGAAATGAAATGAAACCTAACCTAACTCATTCCATCAAATCATTAAATCTGATATTGAAACAAATTAGTAGCTTCTTTTTAGAAATATACGTATTTGCATGAATCATAAAAACTTCTTTAAATTTTGTGAGTAAAAACTTCATGGTTGGTTTTTCTTTTTAATAGACATTATTTTGACAGTTGGGAAAGAGAACTCACGAGTTCGGGAAAGGTAAAAAAAAAGCACGAGTGTGTACTAGCCCACATCCCGAACGCTATACGTCCCTGCAATACGCCACTTTTTGAGCAACTGTATTAAAAAATATTTTTCTACCTAAAGCGTAAGTAACTCACTTTGATATTCTAAAAATATTTCAATGTCTATACATTTTTATTCGTAAAATATGAGAATAGGACCTTAATATAGGTTGGTATTCGTAATATATACCTACCTAGCTGGCCCGGCGAACTTCGTACCACCTAACAGACAACGAATGTCGTGTTACCTTTCAGATTAACTTAATTTTGGCTTTTATGAACGTAATACAATGAATACAAAAGATATATTAAGTTCAGTAATGTATTGAGTTTAATTTTGATTGTAAAAATATAATCACCAGTATTTAATTTTAATTCTGAATAAGTATAGGTACTTACTTAATGAATAACTGTCTAATATTTTTTGCCTTGTGGATAAGACTGTATACATACGACATTCATAACTTGCTATCACATTCTTGCATATCTTTGTATTTACCTACATTCTGACAAAATATAAAATTGATTAGGCATTGATTATTATTGTCTCGATTGCTTGTAAGCATACATTTTTTTTAAGTTTCATTGTCTCCACACGATTACTGTATTTAGTCAGCCAGTGTCAAATATTAACATTTTTCAAGTTTTATCAATTTTGGTCGTAGAGATGGGTCAGAGTCACATTTCAGCTCAGTTTTCAAGTAAAAGTCTAGTCTAAGTCATACGTTCAGTAAAGGGTATTTACTGTTAAAGGGTTAATTTAATAAGGTGTTTACTGAAGATTTTCAGTGGAATTTTGGTGAGAATGCAAATAGCATGTTTTTCAACATTGTGCTGTTTCCTTACACACCACACAATCACCAAAAAAAAAAAAAAAACACCAAAATAAATATGTCCGTCTCCTGGCTCGAAGCTACCTCCTCACCAATTTTCAGCCATATCGGTAAAGCCGTTCTTGAGTTATAAATAGTGTTACTAACACGACTTTCTTTTATATATATAGAAGAGATATATCAGATTTAAAAAAATGGAGTATATAAAAACATTTGATATTGTTGATTGGTGGAAAAATCGTGTAACATACAAAAAAACAAACAGTTTGAAAAACTTTTACTTTTTCAAAAATTATTAAAAGGACAGGAATATTTCAGAAAAGATAATAACCACATGAAGAGATGTTAATTAAGTTAATTTGCAAGAAAGAATCCCAAATAATATTTTGTGACACTTCCTGTAGACTTTTTGTCTTCATTAACGGTTGTGATGAATTTATTTCTGCTTGTGTTAATTTACATCACCTCCTTAAATATAAATTACGGTAGCATCTTTCATTAAGTTTGAAAGTAAAATAAGCTTTTTGATTTTCGAGCACCTGACATTCTGTGTAAGCATTCTTGTTGTTTCTGTTACTTTTATGTTTAAACAAATATTAAATGTAAATTAAAAACTAAAACCTGACTACTGAAAATAAATTATTCCCAACTATCGAAACATGCATTCAAGCAAAACAGTGAACAACAGCTAACATTTATATACATTTTTAAAATGTGTATTAATATTTTTGAAATTAAACTCTTTCATTTAATACCCAAAACATAACACAACATTACATATGCATAAACAATTTAGGCGACAGATTTTCTATCTTGAGGGTGTTAGCTGGCCAGACGGACACTAGACAGAGTGTCCTGCCACCATGTGAGGTTAGGGGATTTTTCAACGATGTTTTCCTTTACCGCAGAGCTATTGTAAAATGCGCACATACATTGTTCCATAGAAAAATCCATTGGTGCACGGCGGGGATAGAACATGCAACTGTAGGAAATGATCGCCACGGCCATACTTTTCCTGAACACTGGTTTCTTTTTAGGGTTCCGTACTCAAAGGGTAAAACGGGACCCTATTACAAAGACTCCGCTGTCTGTCTGTCTATCCGTCTGTCACCAGGCTGTATCTCATGAACCGTGATAGTAAGACAGTCGAAATTTTCACAGATGATGTATTTCTGTTGCCGCTATCACAACAAATACTAAAAATAGAATAAAGTTAAAAGTAATAGAGGATCCCCATACAAGAAACGTGTTTTTTTCGGCATTTCACGCCATCTAAGTACGCTTAGTTAGGTAAACGTCCCATAGATGGCGTTATATTAAAATTTCGATCCCTAACACCTTTGTTAGACGGCGTTATAAGAAATAAAATGTTTATTAATTATTATTTTTTGCTGGCGAAAAATGATAGTGGTATTTTTTGCTCGATCTTATAAAATACTGTAGTGTGGTGCGGAACCCTACGAGTGCGAGGCTGACTTGCACTTGGCCAGTTTATTTTAAAGCAAGCGGCAAGGTTCTTGATTTAAGTGCCTACTGTAAAATTAACATAAAGCTGACGTAATAATTATGGCTCTCGTTCATTTTTAACGATACTCATAAACCCATACTGATTGTTCGTGGCATATTCCCGAGCTTCTCATTACAGCGAGCTTACAACCTCATTAATAGTGATCTATTGTCACGAATTCATGATTAAATTCCTTAATCCTGATTGTTATTCGAAGAAAACAATAGGGTATTTGCTCAGGATAATAATCCCGTGATCTACGGCTGAAAGTATGGGGATTATTCGATAATTGTGTTGTCATCAGTCTTTATTAATTTTTTTGTTTGGTATTCACTACGCTTCGAGACTTGCTTTACTCAGTGACAAATTATCATGCGTTCAATAACCGAAACTTGTTAGAGAATATAAGCAGTAACTATTACGTAGTAACTATTATATAATCTGTGATATAAGTTCTTTTTTTTTAAATTTGCAACACTAACACTTATCACGGTTATCCAGGAGACTTACCACAGTGTCTAGATCTATAATACTCCAAGACTGCTCTAAGAATATTTTAGATCTTGTTGTAGGCATAGTAAAATAATTGAGTAACTTAATAAACTATATCATTCAAAGATAGCAAACCGGTTTAAATATGCCATATTGATTGACAGACTAAAAAATTTCATTCCACACGAAAATAGGTTGGTTAGCTCGACCTGGGATAGAGTTTTCCGCCTACCTACTCTAAAACCGACTATGGTCGATCAGTGCATTTATGATTTAGTAGCAGTATACATGTTTAATCGAGATTTTCAATATGTTCCAATGTTATTTTTCAATATTATCACAAACATATGATTATAACCACATAGCACTTAAAAACAGTTCCAAAAACAAGCAGCAACCCAATTAATCGCAACTACCATCCATTAACAGGGATAATGGCACAAACCACAGTACAGATTGAAAGTGGTCAGCTCCAAACATAGTATGTGTACCTGTGAATTGCGCAGGTGAATTGTTTTACACCACTGAATAGATTGCAATGCTTGACCGCTCCAAATGAATGTTAGTTTAAACAATATATATTATATTTGACATAGTCAAAGCTTTAACGTTGCAGTTGGCTTAAACATACTATTTGTTAGTGATATTTTTTTATAAATATATTAAATGTTCTAATCTTTTATCATCGCGAATGGCGGTTGTTTGACATTTTATAACGTAATGGCGAAAATAAAGACTAATTTATACACCTATAAAACCTAGAAGTTAGGTATACTATATTTTTTTCTGTCGCTACCACAGGTCACTACTACCTGTGGTAGTGACAGAAAAAAATATAATCAAAGAATGTTTTACGATGTTAATATAAAACAAAGCAAGAACCATGAGCTATCTAAGTTATCTACATGAGAATCAAATGCGATGCAAGTAGAGGCACTCCTACCACTATTCCCACCTACACCAATCGATATACAAGAATAAACATTCACCAGTAGGCGTAAGTACATTATGTCTACTGAATCAGTGGTATTTTCAATGAATAATGATCACAGACAATTAGGATATTGAGTTATGTAAAGGACGAAGTGTGATTTACTATTTTTCTCTTCGTGGGAATGCTTTTTATGCATGAGCAATGTTTCCTTATTTGGAAGAAATTAGATTGTAGGGTAATGAATTATGTATTTTAATAATCGTGGTGTTGTTATAGAAACATATGAATTAATGTAAACTTTTTAGGACACATATAATATGCACCTACATCGCCCTAAGCACAGAATAATATCCACATTGTACATATACCCTGAGAGAGTCCGTCTCTCCAATCACGAACAAGGTTGGTCGCATGATGGAATATTTCATTACACTGCACTACCAGGGGCAAGATATTAATTAGCTGTAAAATCACACTGTCGAGCATTAAAGGTGAAGTAGGAGAAGTTATACTTTTACGTTAACGTGTGCTTATAATGTAATTGCTATATAGTTTTAAGAGTTAGTATAAAACATACGTCGTAACGAGCAGTCGTGTATATTATTCTTTACGCCACCTCCCCGCCTCACCTCATGGCGACCCTGCCATGCGCAAGCGCTGTGTCGGGTTCGAGTGGCCGAGTAAAAAGTGCAAGCTAGCGGATTCCTGTGTGCCTCGATGCAACGATTAAGACATTTATAATTGGAGTTTATTTTATGCATTATAAGAAAGAGTGATTATGTGTCAATCAAAAGTTGAAAAAGAAGAGGTTTTCTTAAACCAAAACTCAAATGCTGGAAATGATGCCACATTGTCTACCATCAAAGGACAATTGAGTAACATGAACATCTTTATCATCGCAATTCTGTGCATTATAATTCTTTTGCTGCTGTATTTTGTATTCAAAAAATACAAAGAAACCCACTTAAATTGGGTCAATGAACAGATGAGTCGAGGAGCCATCCAACGCTTCAGGGAGTCTCTGAGAAGGCGAGAAACGTCAAATGACCAGTAGACTAGATGTGATATTAGTAGCAGGCAGCCGGGCGAGTACTAGTTCAGATGGAAGGTTAATACCAGGCAGCAGGGTGAGTTCGAGTCCAGAAGGAAGGTTACTGGCAGGCAGCTGGGGGAGTACGAGACCAGGAAATGGCACCAGCCGGGAGATTGAAAATGCCTAAAGTGTGGAACAGTGCGGAACGGTGCGTTGAACGTGTTTAAATACGGTAATAAATATTATTATAGGAAAACTTATATTTTAATGGAACAGTTAGAATTAATATATCAAAGTCTATTTCAGATAAGAACTTATTTAGTTAAAATCGGTCCGAGTAGACGTCAAGGACAAGTTTTAGAAAATAAGATTGTAGAGACGAAAAACTTAATCAAAGACTATAAAAATTTATTGTGTTTATTAGACAAGAGTATAAGTAAAGCGGGAAATTCTGAAGACTTTGAATTAATTTCGGAATCTACACAGAAAATAGATAGATTGTATAACGAGATTCTAAGTTTTTCGATTTCTAATACAAGTAGTAGTGTTGTAAAAACCGATACCATGGACAAGTTCGATTTTAAAACAGCGGCCTCTCTTGTGCCGGTCATGGACGGGAGCAATGACTCTATTGAAAAAATAATCCAAGGCATAGATATGTACAGTAGTTTTTTAAACGCTGAATCAGAAGCTCATTTAATAACTTATGTGCTAAAAACTAGATTAACAAAAGGTGCGAAATTGAAATTGAAGCCATCGTATGCATCATGCAAAGCGCTTATTAGCGATATGAAACAATATCTATTGCCAAAATTTTCGTCAAATTCGTTGTTATCACAACTGAATAATGTGTCCCAAAATGAAATGACTATTTCGCAATACGCAGACAAAATCGAAGATCTTTTTGTAAATCTCACTATTTCACAAGCAAATTCGAATGAAACAGCATGTGAAATATTGAGGCCCATAAACGAACAGCTGGCAATCAAAAAATTTGCTGACGGATTGCGAAATAGGCGTTTGAGTACGATAATAGCAGCCAGGGACTACTCGAACTTCAAGGACGCAGTGCGTGCGGCGGCAGACGAGGAACTTGCAAGTCCTAATAGTTCCAATACCATTCTCAACGTGAGAGGTAAGTCCCATCTTATTAGTACCTAAGAAGTCTGATGATCCAAAAAATAAAAAGTGGAGATTGGTCGTAGACTATCGTAAGTTGAACGAAATTATACAGGATGATAAATTTCCTCTGCCCAATATTACAGAAATTCTAGATTCACTTTCTGGGGCCATATACTACTCTCATTTAGACCTCAGTCAATCATATTTTCAAGTGACCTTGACCCCTGAGTCACGTAAGTTCACATCTTTCACAACACATACCGGCCAATACCAAATGAAACGTATGCCGATGGGATTAAAGACCAGTCCCAGTTCTTTTTCAAGAGTTATGACTGTGGCTCTATCAGGGTTAAACTATGAAAAATGTTTTATTTATTTGGATGACGTCATTGTTTTTGGACGTAATATTAATTCGCATAATAAAAATTTAATGGATGTGTTCGAACGACTTAGAAATGTTAACCTTAAGTTAAATCCAAACAAGTGTCAATTTTTGAAAACAAAATTATTGTATTTAGGACATACTATATCTGCTAATGGTATACTACCTGATCCTGAGAAAACAAATATTATTAAAACATTTCCGACTCCTAAAAATGTAGATGAGGTTCGACGTTTTGTGGCTATGTCAAATTATTACAGGAAGTTTATACCCAATTTTGCAGACATTACTAATCCTTTAAATAAACTTTGCCGAAAAAATGTACAATTTATATGGTCTCATGAATGCAAAAAATCGTTTGAAATTTTGAAAAATGCATTAGTTTCTCCACCAATTTTACAATATCCAGATTTCTTAAATGAATTTATACTACAAACAGATGCATCTGGAACGGCTCTTGGTGCCGTCTTATGTAATAACGACATGCGCCCAGTAGCATATGCAAGCAGACCTTTGAATAAAGCCGAATTAAATTATCCGACAATTCAAAAAGAATTAGCAGCTATAGTTTGGGGAGTTAAATACTTCCGACCATATCTTTTTGGTAGAGTTTTCACAATTATGTGCGATCATAAACCATTAATTTATCTATTTGGCATGAAAGACCCATCCAGTCGATTATTAAAATTCCGTTTAGCTTTAGAAGAATATGACTATAAAATAGTGTACGTAAAAGGAAAGGATAATACAGTAGCAGATGCTCTCTCTAGAGTACGCGTGACGTCGGATGAGTTAAAAAGTATAAATGAGAAAATCATAGCTGTAACTACACGAGCGCAAGCTAAAAATATAAAAAAGGAGGAAGAGAGTGATAGAAATCAAAATGAAAGGAGGGAAATGAAAGGTGATGTCGATATCTCAAGTATTAACACCGACAATTGGCTTGATCAACCAAAAGTTGTGGAAATACTTAGGATACCTGACAGTGCGATTGAAATGAGTTTATTGAAAGGAGAAGAAATAATGAAGTTGAGAAAAAATAAATGTATAGATGTTGAAACTGAATGTTTTGCATTTGTAGTAAATAAAAAAATGTTATACGTAAACCTTGATTATAAAACACAATATACGCGAGACGTTTTTGTGAAAAAATTAAGTGTTTTTTGCGAAAAAATAAATATAAAAGAAATATGTATAATAAAAAATGATGATAACGCGTTATTCATTAAAAGTTTGATTCAAGAAATAAATAATACAGAAAAGTGGTCCGGACCACGCCTTTGTATATTACGAGGAGTAAAGAGAATTGACAATGACGAAGAAAAGAATTTTATTTTAAACGATTATCACCTACTACCGACCAGTGGACATGCTGGAGTTCGTAGAATGGTAAATAATCTAAGAAGGAGATTTTACTGGCCAGGAATTGAAAATGACGTTAAAAATTTTGTTCGTAAATGCGAAATGTGTCAAAAAATGAAACACTCGCGTAGTATTATTGAGCCTATGGTTATTACCACCACAGCAAAATCAGCCCTAGAGAAAATTTACCTCGATATTGTAGGGCCTATGGATACAGATGTAGAAGGTAATAAATATATATTAACTCTACAATGTGAGTTAAGTAAATATATAGAGGCATATCCTCTCAGGAATAAGGAAACGATTAGTGTTGCTAGGTCTTTTGTAAATAATTTTATTTTAAGGTATGGTATTCCAAAGACAATAGCAACAGACCGGGGATCGGAGTTCATCTCGTCGACTATGTCAGAGGTATGTAAACTTTTAAATATAGAAAAACTCCATTCAACGGCCTACCATCACGAATCAATCGGATCTCTCGAGAATTCCCACAAAGGTCTAGGTGCGTATTTAAGGATACAATGCGATAAAAATCCCGATACGTGGAGTCATTGGCTACCATTTTGGTGTTTCACATATAATAATACAGTCCATACTTCCACAAAATATACACCTTACGAACTTGTCTTTGGTAAATCCTACGGACACAAAGCAGCGTCTTGCGTGCGCGATCTCGGCGGCGATCAGATAGCGCAGTAGTATTTGTACCGACTGGTTGGCCACACGCGATCAGAAAACAATTGGAAAGTACTGAGATCGCGCCCGCAGTTCGCAGGACGCCGCGATGTGGCCGTACCTTAAGGCAACCGACCACCGCACTACGAATAAATAAAATTCGTAGCCACCGCACCATTTATTAGGTATTGTGTTATTATATACGTCCTATTATTTCTTATGTTTAAAAAAAAGGGAACTGAACAACGTGACTTGCGCGATGTTGATAAAGTGATCGGCATAATTATTGTCATGAACGTTCCGTAGGCTACGGAACGCTTACGCTCACGGCTACGAAACTTCTTGACTCTATTTGTTGGGATGTATTTGCACTGCTACGCCGTAGACGTAGTTAGTAGTTACGCAATAAGACGAAGTCTAACTTGTATAGTTTGTTTGTGTATTGTGTAATGTATTATTCGAGCTAGTTATAAACGCTTGACTCAAGACTTGATTTGACTGACAAAGAAATTCAAGCCGACTCAAGTGGCAGATCCGTCGCTCGCATCCATCTCGCATCGAAGGGCTCGGCTCACAGCACTGTCTTGACGCGTATTCAAAAATTAATGCATTACAAGCAAACATTTCAAATCAATCTCCACCTATATATATATACGTAAGTACTTCTACGACATTTACTAATGCGCTGCTGGTTCAATATAGGTTACACAAACGATGCTACAGTCAAATTCGGCGTCAGGCCAAGCTGAGCTATGCATTGATTGCACTTTACAATTGGCCATAACAGTTGGCTCTTAGCCAAACTTCAGAGCTTTGTTCGGAATAAACCATTTAAAACAAATCCTCGAAGAACTAACATAAGTAATAATATAAGTAATACAAGTACTTCTTCACTTTAAAATTAAATTTTTTGGAAAAAAATATCGGCGTTTCTCAATTGCTATGCTACGCTAACCCTAACCCGGCCGAAGTAACCGTGTATATAGACAAGCTATAAATGATTCCATTTCGAGACAGTTGACAAAAAACAGTAGTGAGTGTAATAGTCTGTACTTTATAATCACAGTTAAAGTTAAATTTACCACAATGTTTTATTGAATTCAGGTGGTTATTATCAACCACGGTGAGCTACTCATGTCACTGCTGCCTTTTAATTCCAGATAAGTATAATTCCATCTTAATCCGCATCTTGACTTAACATTAATTGATATAGTTGCCAATCGCTTGTCTGTCCATCATAAAAGCAAAGTTTGGTTAACCTAAATATTCATAGAGAATTATCATTAATGAAAATGCAAATGATCCAATTTATTGAGATTATTTTACTATTCGTTTATATTGACCGTTTTTCCAAGACGCCAAACATTTCAATTTAGATAGGTGCATAAATAAATATTTTTCGGCCGTTTCAATTTTACTAGATTCCATTAAGAGGGTAATCCATCAAGATGGGACAATTTGCAGATGTCTCTTGCTAGGCTATCTCTATTTTCAAGGTAGGTATCGCCTTTTTTATCACGTCATTTAAAAAAACTTTTATAAACACAAGCTTTTTGTTTAGATATGTAATCAAATGGTAATTTCTAATAAAAAGTAATAATGATAACAAAAGATACTAGACCAAGTTCGACTGTCCAACTATTTGCAATTGTAGAGATCCTGTTACTGCAGCCCGGCTTCATCATCAGGTCAGCTCGATGGTACCATATTATTACATTGTCACCGAAGATAAAAGTATACCTACCAAATTTGAGGCCAATCGAAAGTCTGTAAGTAGTTCTAGTTTAGCTTCCAAGATTTGACCCACACAAATATACATACGTACATAATACATACTAACACGACAAGTTAAATAAAAGCTTGTAATTAAGTGACGTTGTGAATTAACGCAAACTATTTTATAGAAATGATCACAATAAGTAGCGTATGTATGCTTTGACCTCAGAACTCCTTTGCAGGATCGATGTGTATTTACATTGGTCCCACAATGCTCAAATATTCAGGAACTGAAGCTTAATTTAGATTTATTCCACTACCTGGCACATTCAGGGGTTTTATTATACATTTTACATTTAAGGCTGCATAGGAATAGCAGTTATTTGCGAAGGTCCGATAACCTTTGTATTATGTGTCACTAACCTGTGTCATTGGCGTATATTTTGAAAAGTTTCTTATATAAATGAACCGAAATAATATGTTTTTTAAAGTACGAATAATTCGTAAGGAGGTTTCAAGTATGTCACATACCTAAATAGTTGGAATGTAGGTAACAATGGATCGTGCAAATTATTTTTTAGGTGTTAAGTCTTCATGCAACTACTCGTACTTTTCGGCAAGTTTAAATGAATAATTACCTAGAATAAATAATTTATTAACAAAAAATATGCGAAAATGTATTAGATTTTTATTGTTTTTCTAGTTGCTTGTTTTCACCTCACGATAAAACGTTTTAGCTAAAATTTGCACATGGGTATGCAGTATTATATTACTTTTAACCGCTTCACATTTAACAAAATAACATTTAATAAAAATATAAAAAGAAATAAACATTTTGTTTGTTTTTGATCTCTATACGGCTTAAGTGTGCAGGCAAAGCTACGGGCGCATCTAATTTTTACTATAGTTACTGCGTGAAATATCATACTAAAACTTTCCAACAGCAATTAGTTCTAATCATAAGATAAATTACCAAACTTCAAACACTATAAAATCATTTTCACTGTTTGTAAAATCTAACCGGTAAATGGTAATTAATTTCAATTTAGTAATTACAGGCCGGGCATTTTAAAGGGTGCGGTAGTCAGTAACCCTTAATGGACTAACAGTAATCGTGCCCACTATTTTTAGATTCATAGCAAATACATTAATACGTGGTTAAGGGAAATGATATGGATATCCGCAAAATATCAAACCGCTGTAATCCATATTATACCGCTGTAATGTCAAACCGCTGTAATCCATGTTATACAAAAGTTGTCCGTAAGAAATTAGTCGTATTGCTAAGGAATAGTATCCCGTACCAGAGTCTTGCAAGTTATTGGGGATCTTCAAATTGTGAGTAAAGAGGTATCTTCTAGGCAAACGTAAACCTCTTAGATCACATCGCCTCTCAACATTAGGTGAAATAGTGGTGAAATATACATTATCACTATCACAACATATTATACAACAAGTCCCCGCCGTGTCTGTCTGTCTGTTCGCAATACAATTTATTTTTACAGTACATATTAGTACATATTTTACAATTTATAATTACAATATTAGAAAAATTGCTTTAAACTTCGTTAAACTTAAGTTAATTACCGAAATATAGGTTTTTTCGTGAATAGTAAATGTGTTCCCACATTACGGAAGAGGATTTCAAAATCTTTCGTCACGCCTATTCAACATTATTACATATTTTTTTAAACATCCATATACCGTATGAATACATGAATGTATTCTAAACGATTCCCTTTTACCGCAATCTGGTTGGTTCGCTGGTTCAATCGCAAAGGTTATCTGGAAGAGATCAATTTAAGTGAAATGACCAACTACACGGTTACTACACGGTTTCTTGTAAAGTTGTTTTACATTTTAACTTTTAAAGTATTCAATAAAGTGATTATTTATCTATCTATCTAACTCTTCCAAACAACTTTTAGATAGACTAAAATAACTTACCACCAGGAAGGTGTCGTGTTTGCCCTGTTACATAGGTTTATATCATTTAAAAAAGTTTAGCATCAAAAATAGCCTATTAATCTTTTTTCAAAAGGAAAACAAAACACGTTATCGAACCTTTCCGTTTATCTAATCAACGTAACTTCCCGAATCCCGATTGCACGGCCTAATCAAATGCCGCTACGTTTGATAAAGGGCCTTAATTTGTCTTCAGATATTGATCAGCCCTTCGGCTTGAGGCATACCAGGAACTGCCAAATTAGATGTCAAGCTGATTGAAGTTATTAATAGTGTCTTTATTAATGACTAGCAACCCGCCCGGCTCCGCATTGGTGACATTTATATCTAGGTTGAACGGGTGGACGACCCGTTGGCGTAAAGGATAGATACCTTGATTTCTAACCCGGTGGTTGCTGGTTTAAATCTTAGTCACCCCGACTGTGCATGCATGCACTTATATTTTTTTAAATATCTTAAAGGATATCTTCTTAACCACCATTACTTGTACTATTAATTATTCTGTGCCACCATCTCGTGTAGCGGCTAGTAAAGATGTGAGCGAAAACTGTGGACATGCCAGCTCAGCAATAATAGTGGTTAGATTCTCGAGGGCTGTGTATCGCCGGAACACCGTAAAGTTATGGCGGCAGATTTTATGCTTGATATCCGGTGGTAAGCTACTTTTTGGTAGCAAGTCAGGCGGCACATGGGTCTTATGCCTAACACCTGTGGAAATATACTAAGAACCACTGTGCATTACAGACAAATGCAATGGCGATACTACTTATATTTTAAACGCGCTCAGTAAGCCACCGCTTTGTTTTTGTAACTGTGTCGAGGATTTCACATAATTAATAATGCCATGGCTATTTATGAGTTACAATATTTATAGCATAAATATATCATGCAACGTTATGGGGAACATCAAGATTATTAATTTATGTTGTTTCGGCCAGTCCGTAGCTATTTCTCAAACAGAAAATGTCACTACATGGTTTTATTTCTGTGATACATCGTGGGTATGTAAGTATAATGTGTACAGCTGGATTATTACAATACTTATTTATGCTGAATGGGTTTGTATATAGAGATAACTAGCATACTGTTATAGATTTGTTGCAGTTAGTTTAAAATAATGTACATGTCTTATACACAAATAAACCCTTGTGCATCGATTCTTGTGCGAGCGAGATGCGAAATGTTTCGAGCGGTAACAGATATATGCGTGTTGCGCGCATACGTAGCGCAGTTGCTTTATTAATTCACAGCGAAAAAAGCCGTATCAACATTTTTTTCAAAATATATTCTATAGATATATATATATATAGTCAACTGCTTAACATAAAATCATTTTTTTAATATACTCGTACTTAGGTATATATACAATTAAACCTAAGGCATTAGTGCCCGTTTGCACTAAACTGCAGATAAGATCATCCTAGTAAAGTTACAACTTATCGTAAGAACAGCCTATCTGGAAATAAGGTTTGCATTGGTTTGCACTAACAGTCCTTCCCTAACCGTGTCGTAATTTAGGCATTGCCTAGTTAGGTGAACGTTTGAACGAATGAAACCACAGATATCTATAAATGTAACACAAATAAGTATTAAACCTCTTTGATTTTAGCCTTTACGCGCATTGGCGGGAAAGTGATATTATAATTTTTGGCTTATTAATGTTCGTTTATAGTGCCGTCTATGGAGGTTCAATAATAATATTGTATAGGAATATAATAAATATATAATAGGGTATGACTTGGACTAGACTATGACTTCAAGTTGACCTAAAATGTTACTTTGACCCATCTTTATGACTTGAACTCACAAAAACTTGAAGAATTTTAATACTTGACACTGGTTAAATACACTAATCGTGTGGAGCCATAGTAAAAACTAGAAAAAAAATCCAATCCAATGTTAAACGGAATTTTACAATATGTAAACAACTATTACCTTAAAAGCAAATCGAACTAAATTGAATTGGAATTTTAAAATTTTGAATGAAACAGAACCCTCAGCTTCACGGCGGCGGAAAAATTAATATTTGCGCGCAAGGCAACTAAGAAAAGGAACATACATAAACAAATAAATTATAATTATAAAATATTTTTAAAAACAAGCTTTTATCTGGGACAATGAACTAATTTTAATAAAAACTAAATTCTAGTAAGTATTTGGCGTGTAGTAAAGCTTGAAGCACTACCTGTTTTTCAGGCAAGGTACGAGTAATTACTATACTTCAGTGCCTCAAGCTTTTAAAAATATAGGTAAGTACCTACACGCCAAATACTTACTAGAATTTATTTTTAACATTTTAGTTCATTGTCCCAGATAAAAGCAGTTTTAAAAAATATGTTTTACTTATAATTTATTTTTAACTTTTTAGTATGTAGGTATAGATACCGACTACCTACCTACTACCTAAGTTCTTCAGAGAAGGCGTGATGTTTTAAAATATTCCACTGATATTTGATGTGATTATGGGTAAAGTGCTCTTCAAGGAAAATCAATCGACTCGGTGGGGCTATGTTGCGTTATAACAAAAATGCCATGGCCACCTTACATCTTCATAATCAGATCCTGGATATAGTTTAAGTGTAAAGTGCTCCTCAAGACGAATCATTTAAGCCCAAATTCGCTAGCGTTACGTTATCACAGAGATGCCGTGGTGGCCACCTTCCAGCTTCATCATCAGTCGCTAAATATCATCTAGGTGTAAATTTCTCTTTAAGACTAATCAATCGAGCCTAAACTCAGTAGAGTTACTTTGATTTATCACATAGATGCCGTGGCCACCTTCCAGTTTCATCAGACCCTGGATATCACCTAAGTGAAAATTTCTCTTCAAGACGAATCAATCGAGCCCAAACTCGGTAGGGTTATGTTGATTTATCACAGAGATGCCGTGGCCACCTCCCAGCTTCATCATCAGACCCTGGATATCATCTAGGCGTAAAGTTCTCTTCAAGACAAATCAATTGAGCCCAAACTCGGTGGTGTTATGTTGTTTCAACACAGAGATGCCGTGGCCACCTTTCGTCTCCATCATCAGACCAGCTCCATGGTACCATATCATTGTATTGTCGCCGAAGATACATAATTGATACAAACCCTGTATCCTACTAGCTTACTAAGCCAGGGTATTCATACTGATTTTACAAGTTTTTATTTAACTTGCAATGTATATATGTATGTTCGGGTGGAATCTTGGAAGCTAAATTAGACCCACTTCCCGATGTCTGATTGGACTCAAATTTGGTGTACTTATTAAAATCTGAATAACTTTGTTAAGGAAAGTTCTGTTGATTATTATAAGTAAAATAAATGTCTTTAACTGTGTTTACTGTCGTTTTTTTACCTGCTAGAGCCATTAACATCATCTTTAATTCCTAACATATGAAATCTAATATAATACCTAAATATGTAAGCCATATTTAGATATTATATTAGATTTCATATATATATATATTCATGATCATTTTCTATTAGTGAACGTGATGGTGTGGTTGTTGCAGGCGACCTGCTTCGCCTGCAACAACCACGACGATGCAGGCAGAGTGAAACACATTGATCCGTAGTTTGATAAAGAATATTTATTTATTTAATAAAAACTAAAACAACCGACTTCAATGCCCCGCGAGTCAATTTCAGTAGCAAGTTTGAGACGTTTATCGTTATATCTCTGGAGATACTTATCAGATCTCGATTAAATTGCAATGGGACCACCTCGAAAACATACTCTACCAATTACAAAAAGAATCCTTCCAATCGGTTCACAATTGACGGAATAATCGCGTAACATACACACATTAAAAAAACACTAATTGAGAACCTCCTTCTTTTTGTAATTCGGTTGAAAATAATATATACTGTCTATATAAACCTAAAGATACATACAGATACATCATTGACGTTGTTTCGCACTCAATACACCATGCTAACACGTTTTTATTTATCTAGAAACCTCTGCTCTGTCAGTTATTATATCTCATACTCGTTTCATAATAGACGACAGTGACAAATTTCGTTTCTATTACGTAGGTACTTCTTTTCTTCCATTATAGGTTCTTCCCATTGACTCACAGCCTTAATAAGATGGCTAGACTGACCAATCCTCTCCAAATGTGCGGTCCACGTATCAACTTCAGTGTAAGCTTTAATGATCCCAGTGCATCTTCTGGTGAGGTTTCTTGGTACACAAGCGGCCGCGCTAGCTTTCAGTAGCTCAGTTAGGTTATTAAAGTAATAACGTCACAAAGCAGCTTCATCTGCATTATTAAATTGATGGTGAAGCGTTTCCGTAGACTTCCAAACACAGCAAACGTTACTGCATCTGCGATATATGTATACGATACGATACTGCAATACATATATCATGATGATATTCATAAGGGCTTGGCTTCTTTGGCATTCATTATAAACTCGTCGTCGTTATCAAAGGGGCTTGGGTATATGCCTGGTCTTTAAACGGCTTCTGTAGTGTCTGTGAGCGTATTTCCGATTGGTTTTTATATATATTCAATTATTTTTGATTAAATTTATATATTTTTCTCTCATTATTTCGTTTGTAATTTTTGTAATGACATTTGTTTTGACATTGTCAGAACAAAATGACCCGCAGATAACCAAAAATACGACTTAAGCTGTTCCTAAGCTCTAGTCTCTTCCTAATCGGGCTCATAACTTTAGGACCCTCCTAAGCGCATTTAGGAATGACCTAAGGTTAGTGCAAGCGAATTTTTCACTAGGAGTTGCCTAAATTAGTTAGGCACGAACTTAGGAAGTTCTTAAGTTTAGTGCAAACGGGCATAAGAAGGTTATAAAAGCTGCTTGGGCAAGCTGACAAATATAAACTTCTTCATGAAAGTTTTCCCCTACACTCCATGTCATTCGAATCTTTATAATTCCATTGGGATTAATGTGTTATTTGTTGGTTAAAGTTTTGAGCGCAAAAAGTCTAAGATGGTATATTTTGGGGAATATTTTCCAAGATGCCAATACGTATTACGGCACACCTTTACCAGCTAAATGAATGGACGGAGGATTTATCGTGACAGGCAGTTAATGCAGGTCACGGAAAAGGTCTGCTAGGCAACAGCCAAGTATGAGATGAATTTCCCGCTGTGATGTAAAACAGTTGGGTACGTTTTGACTAAGATTTGAAGATACTTAATAGTTGTTGAGGAAAAACAAGTAAATATTTTGTTTAGTAAAATTATTGAGGTTGGCCACCTGCGAGTTCAAATAATATACCTTACATAGTTCAAAAAATATCATATAAAAAAATCTTGTGTGTTGAAATTCGAAATCGAGACCTCTATCTTCGCATCTACGCGCAGGACTTGAAGTACGGCCACACCGCAGTGTCCTGCGATCTGCGGGCGCGATTTCAGTACTTTTTCATTGTTTTCTGATCGCGTTTGGTGTGAACCAGTCGGTACAAATACTATTGCGCTATCTGATCGCCGCCTAGATCGCGCACGCAGGACGCTGCGGTGTGTCCGTACCTTTAGCCACGGGAATGGGGATGGCAGTGAATTTATGTAGTAATTATTTAGGCAGTAGTTCTTCGTGATCTTATATGTCATAGGTGGCCTGTGTAATAACATTGTACACACAACACTTAAAGTAAGTTTGCTTCCTCTTACCAACACTCACAGGCATCCAGTTCACTCAAGAAAATTAATCCCAATAGCTCTGCACAAAGGTTAAATATTCCGTACAAAGGTAAAATTCCTTTGTGCGTTGCAGGCATCGTTGCCCATATAAATGTATATCCTTTGCCATGTACATAAAAGTGTCGGACATCTGTATCTTTGATAAAAAACTATTGAAATGGTTTTTGCTGAACGATTCCGTGATTATCTGCTCGGGTAAAATCCGACAGCAGATTGAATTCGCCATACATTTTCGTACAATTTGTGTGCAATTTCAAAATCATGCTAGATCCGGATTTCTTTTACTTATATATCTTACAGGCTAACGTTTAACCACTATCCAACCTGGTGGTAAGCGATGATCCTTCTCTAGGACTAAGTGTTGTCGGAACACCGTAAGGTTATGGCGGCAGATTTTCTGCTTGATGGCGATAAGATATTTTTTGGTAGCAAGTCAACTGAACATCTACATAATAAGCTCCTACCACCTATGTATGAAAACCCGTGCAAGAATTTGGAGAACTCAAGGCTTCTATTATTCTATCCTTCTAGTCTTCTATCCTTTCTATCTATCCTTTAGGCTAACGGGGCTCTCAAACGGATAAAACGAATATTTAAAAAAGTCAAAAGTCAAAACATTTTCATTCAGTATATGGGCAAACAAAGGGGAAAATAAAAAATCTGCACTTACACACATCAAATAACATTAATTAAATCAGATCTAGTTATTATAAATATAAAAAAAGCATTACAATATTGCTTTGAATTAAAATAAGATCGTTTAAAAAACTAAAAGAACCGACTGCAAGTGCCGCGCTATTAATTTTCAGTACATAGTTTGAGGTGTTTATCTTCATATCTCTGGAGATGCTTATCATATCTCGATGACATATCTATGGTACTACTCTTGGAATATCTCCATTCCAACAAAAAAAGAAGCATCAAAATCGATTCTCTAACGACGAAGTTATCCGCGAACAAACCTTCTCCTTTTTTTGTAGTCGGTTAAAAACATAAAAGTAATTAGCCATTATTTAATGAGCTTTAATCTAAACGGCGAACGCCACACTTTAAAAAAATCTGTAGTGTTTCCAAGCGTACTATTACGTGCACCCCCAATGCATGTTTCAGTACCTGATGCTTCAGACAATTAGTTTTATCCAAAAAAAATTGAAATATTAAAACAAAATAAAACGCATATTAATCGCAATTCAAAACGTTGCCGACAATTGGTTATTAAACAATCATTATCACCAGCCCCTAGTTGGACATTGGCTTTTCCCACAGGCACGATTTTCGGCTACTTTCACTAGACTTGCTAGGCACCTTGCTTTTTTTTAGCCACTTTCCACCTAGTTTGAGCGTGGGTGTCCTCCGATCCTTTGCTACACTTGCCGATCTACACTACTTTAACTATCAAAAATGTACTAACCTCTTTATATTATGTTCAGCAAAGCTTCAAGTAGCTATAAATAAAATATCTAACTGAAATATTTAACTGTAATATTTACAAAAGCTTCAAGTAACTTTGCATCGCGCTATAGACTTATTCGTTACATTACGTAACAAGGCTAGCGAGGCCGAATTTTATTTTTACTCTTCCTTTGCCCCATAGATGATTTAAATTATCCAGAATGTCTTTGAGTTTCATGTTTTGCGTAAACCAATAACAAACAGGACGGTTAAAGAAATGTGAAAGAAAATCCGTAGGGATTCTTCCTTATAAACTGGAGTATGTGTTCCCTAAATGCTGGCACTCCACCCATTTTATTTATTCCATCACATGTACTCGTTTTTCGCTTTGAAGTGTCTCGTGTAAACATGAGACTGAAATTGATGTGAAATAAACCTAACCTAAACGGGAAAATTATTATTTATTTGAAAGAAAAACTGAATTTATTATCGACATAAATTATTTTATAAAGACAGACGAATAATGACATGTTCCTTGTCAGTACTACGGAACCCTAAAAACTATACCGACTTCCATGCCCCGCGAATTTTCCGTAGCAAGTTTCAGACGTTTGTCGACATATCTCTGGAGATACAGTTTATCAGATTAACGAAATTACAATGGGACTACCTCGAAAATGTATCCTACTGATTAAATAACTGGCCAAGTGCGTGTCGGGCCACGCACAGTGTAGGGTTCCGTAGTAGCCTATTATTCAATGCAAGTCTTTACCCGTTATAAACAAGCAACTAGGTACTACGACTTTGTCACTTAAAAGGATTTATTCTAAGGATTTTGTATTTGGTACAAAATTATCCAATATCCAAGTTCAACGACTATTACTGCTAAACTAATAAAGTTATCTTAACCACTATAGTTTTCCTTTAAAGTTCATGAAATGCGCTATTATCACGAATTTTGCCAGATTTTTCAAGCTAGCAGTTTAGCTTTTTGGGGGAGGGGGGGGGGGGACGCCCTACTGGAACAAAAATTTGCACTGTTTAATATTTCGTAAATAGAGCATTCAATCGAAAAATGGTATTAGCAACCCTTAAGTCATTTTAAAAGACCTATTCAACGATACCCCACACGATGGGGTAGACGCCGAAAAATAACCGCCGAAAACGCCGAAAGACGCAGGCACGTACATGAGTCGTACATGAGTGTGCACGCGCGTGTCGGCTAGGTGACGAGACATTTGTTTCGAGTGGCAGTGTCGCGAGTGTTCAAGTATTCTGAACTTATATCAATCGCGTCCATCTTGCTTCGTTTTCGTCTACGAACGAATGGTGGTAGGTAGAGACACTGACTGATGTACGACTCGTGAAAGCAATTGCGGACACACACGTGTCTACCAATGCCAATGCGACATTGGCGCAGTGTCGTGAACGAGTGCGAGTGTGAGCATCTGCGGCGGGCGTCATACACGCCCGGTCTTTTTTTTTTTAACCGACTTCAAAAAAAGGAGGAGGTTTCTCAATTCGACCGTATATTTTTTTTTTTTTTTTTTTTTTATGTTTGTTCGCGGATAACTTCGTCGTTTATGAACCGATTTCGATTATTCTTTTTTTGTTCGAAAGGAGATATCCCAAGTGTGGTACCATGGTAATTTTATCGAGGTATGATAAGTATCTCCAGAGATATTGAGATAAACATCTTAAAATTGGTACTGAAAATGAATAGCGCGGCGTTGAAGTCGGTTGTTTTTTAGTTTTTAAACGATATTATCTTAGCACTTTACCACATGGACATCCCTTAATATTTGTTAAGTTTATTTTTTTATTTTTAAATATTGTAATACTAGGTTCATGATAAGGGCAAATATTTTTTTTCTAAAAAAGAAATTAAGTAGATTCAGCTTTTTCTAAAGATTTAGGATGTCCATTTAGCAGGTTTTATACAACACCAAAAAGCTTTTTGCATCTAAAATTACAAATGTGTCCGACCCGTTGAAACATAAAGTTGTCTGGCCGAGGAAGTATGCCCGTAGTCTGCGGAACCCGCTTAATAAAATTATAAGGGCCTGGATTTCAATTACAGTGACACTTTGTTCTGTAAACTTAAGTTAGCGGACACAGAACCTAAATAAACTTTCAAACAGCTTCATGAAAGGATTCTTTTATGTATCGCCAGGGAAATATATCAAAGAAAAACATTCTGACGTTTTTAGTAAGATAGCTTTCAATTGTCCGAACCAACATCCAACAAGGAAGTTATCTTAGTTTGAAAGTTTTCGCGAAAATTATTCATTTTAATGTGAACGTACCGGCTTAGACGAAGACCTACGTATTAAGTTGAAACCTGGTCGGAGCATATCCGAAGTAAATACACGCGAACAAAAGCCGATACGTTCACATTAAAAGGCAGTTATCAATTCGCTTGAATATATTATTTTGGTACTCGATTACTCCACCAATTATGAAGTAATTTAAGTGATTATTTTTGTTATACGTAGAGTTAATTCCAGCGGTGGTCCCATTGAAATATTATCAGGAACTAAACAATACAATCAGAGATATGGTGATAAACATCCCAAACTTAAGGTACGGACACACCGCGGCGTCCTTTAGTACTGAAAGCACAGAAATATGAGTAAACAAACAATATTTCTGTGACTGAAAGTGACTGGCACGGCATGCATAGCCAGTTTTTTAGTTTTTGCACTCTTAATTATTCTTTAACTCTATTTTGACTTATTGACAAATTAATCTAGGTTGCTTGAGTTTGAGATTATTGACAATTTGGTCTAGGTTGTTTCCACGGAGAATAGAATCTACTCTGTCTTTATCCGTGGTTGCTTCATACGTATCTATAAGACACGTACACTCTCACTTTATAATCGCCCGAATTGTGGCCACTCGGAAACAAGTTGACCGATATAGTTTGAATGATGAAAGTGGAATATAAAAACGTACCTTAGTTTAGTACCTATGAGAACTTGTTTGAATTTTTAGAACATTTAGCTGGTTCTAAACCATTCGTCAAAGATTGAATATAAACTGTTTTGGAAATACAGGAGCAGGAAGACATTTTGACATCGGCTGATTATAAAATCCTTATTTGTTCTGAATAGAAAAGAACTTGCCCATAATCTCACCTGATGTAATGTAATCAACTTTTGCACTTACATTTCCTAAGCATGGCCGTAAAACATCATTACGAAGACCTGAATTTTCATTATTCTGGCATTTTACTATAAACTTAAGATAAGAGGATATAAAGGAGGTACTACAGTACCCTCTTAAATCGCACTTAAATCCTTTGTTGCAAATCGACACTAAAGTTTTGAACCTCAGAGCAGATATATCTTCGTTATACAGCAAAGTGTCTTTAAAATGAAGGTGTTAAACTTACATCTTGAGTATATAGAGCAAAAAACCAAAAGCTAGCTTTTGCTACGAAATACACTCGGGGCATTATTTTAGTCACGAGTAAGGTGTTTCTTACCCATATCTCTATAGATCTTTATAATTTAATGTCGTTTAAAAAATTAAACAATCTGATAACCTAAACAAAGTACGATATAAAGCATAACAATCAAAGATAAAGCTTATAGATTTAAAATCGGGAATTTTACGTGACTTACGCGATATCGATATAGCAATCGACATATGTTCCCACATTTATTCCCGACTTTAAATCTATAAGTTTGAACGTGAGTTTTTATAATAAAGATAAAGCTATATTCAATGCATGCAAAAAATGCTTTAAAAGTGTTTACATTCCGTGACACAACCATTATCATTTCCCGTCAAATCTACCGCCATGCGCTTACAATCTCGTATTGCGTTATATCGAATCTCCTGCGATTTCCATCCTGCATATCCTCTGCAGTAAAAACTTTCAACAACGCAAACTGCATTTACATACAAAAATTATTTTAAAGGGTTTTTGAACAAAATCTGACAATTCGAAAGAATGTGCGCGGTTCTATTTCACCTACAATTTTTAATACTTTTTAAACTATTTTTTGTGTGTGTTGTTATGTTCATCACTGGAGATTTCACGTTGCATTGTTGATTTGATTTGATTATTTCTTTAAATTTAAGAGGTTATATAGTGATCTTTGCTTATTGATTGTTTGGCGCCGACACAAAATTACTTAGGTGTACATACTTACATTAGTTTGAGAACTTAGTTATTATGTTTAGTTAAAAACTCAAAACAATTACAAAAATATATACAATGGTATACTAACAGTAGTTTAAGAACTTCGTTATTAAGGTTAAATAAAAAGTTTACTTATTTTTTGCTTTTCAGTTTTTTCGGCGGTTTAATTTTTTGTTAAAAAGTTTTATTGTCCTGCTCAAAAGGAACAAAAATAGATTCTATAGCAGCCAGCACAGACATAAAATAAATTATGAACTGAAAAAGTGGAAACAATTTTCTTTCATCCGTTCATTTTCTTCAGCCATTTTTCTTTAGATATGCCCTCTTAAGGAACCCTGTAAAAACTTTATTTTCTCGGTATTATTCATAAACCTGGCTAGGTTATAAAAGCGTAATAAAAGTATGGTTCGTATTCTGAATCAATTGACTTTATGTAGAACAAAAGGCATCAAACGTTCGCGTCGCATCGTTCGCTTTTGCACTGATTTTATGTTTTCGTCGCAAGCTTTCATATACATTTTAATATACTAAGTATTCATAAAGTACTTTGAATTTAGATCAGCGGTTTTATCTTTGATTATAATTACAGCTTGTTTATTGTAATTACTACTTGTCTATTGTATACAGAAAAGCACTTGACACCTATCTCACCTGATTTTAAGGTACGATGCGGTCGAAGATGTTGTCGTGCTTATCACGAAATGGAAAACGGAAGCCGAAGTACTGGACAACCGAATTTTTACCAAATCACGTTACACATATAACTTCTGTTCCAATCTGTCGTCCGATTAACTGGAACCAAATATTATGCTGAAATTCAGTGAACCACTTGGGGACATGTCTCAACTGACTTCCAAAAAGAAGGTGATTCTCAATTCGTCTAATGTTTATTTTGTAATTTTTTTACGCGATTACTCCAACAACTGTGTACCGATTCGAATGATTATTTTTTCCATGAATACGGTACATCTACACGGTCGTCTCATACAATTAATTGAGATCTGATGAGCTCTAGATCTCCTGAGATATGGACATAAAACCTCAAACTTGCTACAGAAACTGACTCGCACGGCATGTGAAGACGATTTGTTTGGTTTTTAGGCTCTCATAATTATTTCGATAGGTGGTTCGTTTCGAACTACAGCCAAAGATTTCTGCCAAAGGTTTACCAGGTCTAAGCCTACGGATGTAAGAAGATAACAATAATCTGCACATATATGACATGACAATGAATTAGAGTTGTGGATTTAGGAATCCATTGACTTGCGAGTAGCATGGCCCGACATGTTTTATTTAAATACTAGCTGCGCCTTACGGTTTCACCCGCGTGGTAATGGAAAATTGTGATAGTGCCGATAGTTTTTTATTTTACGTCAATTTTTCAAAGTTTTTATATTATTCTGCTATTCGGGACGGAGACAAATCCAAAAAATAAAAAAAAAAACATGAAAATCGGTCCACCCCGCCCGCAGTTGTACGACCGCTCGCGTGCCCGTCCCATTCGCCCGCCGCCAGACCGCACCATAATAACGCGCATTCGGTTGTTTATCGTCATAACTATTGTAATGTATGTAGGTGTAGAGTAAAAGACAAAGATTATCTACTTTAAATACCATGCGATAAAAGTATTTATTTTGATTTAAGGATCAATTTGTTACTACCAGATGTGCGTTAGAAATAAATTATCAATGTTTATTGTATTTATAGTTCACTATTTTGGCGATAATGGCTTACACATAAAAGATAGATATATGATCTTGTGGGCTTTTTTGTAGTATAAGATTATAAAAACCATAAATGAAGAATCTTCAACCCATTTTATAAAACTAAACAATGACGAAATAATTCATAGATAAATCTGAACTTTACTGCTCCGCCTCAAAGCGAGCCGTGGTTACACGGGTTTTCTCAACTGTAAAGAAGATAAAACGGTTTGTGAGTTGATGTGTAAGTACGAAATGTGTGTGGAGTTCGAAGTTGTTAGGCGTTATAATGTTATGTACTCAATGTTGTTAGTATAGGTCGTGCCACTAAATATGAAAGCTGGCGAGCGTCAGTAGTGGGTAGCTTGCTCAGGTACAGTCTCATACAAAATAGTTACCTATCCATAATAAGGATTATTCATATAACAAAATATTTGATTTCTAAATATGGGGGCGTATAATCTACAACATTCTATAACTTTGTTTTTTAATAATTTAAAATCATGGCAATGCTATAATACATTTCTTAACAATATTTATTACGAAAATAAATATACATAAATATATACCTTATCTTCGAATTGAAAAGCTCATCCATTATTTTATAATACATACCACCAAAGAGACTGATAAATCGTCTACTGCGTAAGTTAAGTCAGGTAATTTGTCAAGTGTCATCTTTAGTGGCATGACCTGTAACCTGAGTTCGGAAATCAGTGAAGAACGTTGTCTTTATAAAGTTCGACACAGCGGTTTTACCGGTTCCTGATACAGTTTCAAATAGTTATCTGACAGATGACGCCATATACAAGTTGTCAAAAATCTGTCAGATAAGTTCCTAATAAGGGCTATCAGGAACCGGCGAAACTGGCCCAAAAATATCATTGATGTAACATAATAATACTATGTATATTATGTTACATCAATGATATATGATAATGATATATAACTAATATAACATAATAATACTTTCTCGGGTGAGCCTCACACCTAGAGAACGCGTCCCCAGGCGGCGGATAGGGGAACGCTCGGCGCCATGTTCATGGCGTCGGGTAAGAGGGAAATAAAATACCTCTCGTGGACCAACAGGCCGGAGAAGGAAACTCCGTTGTAAAACCCCTGCTGTGAGCTTCTCCAACTTATTTGGAGTAGAGGTCGCTGACAGCGCTGGGTGCTTAGGCTGGAGCACTCCAGAAGAGATGGCGGCGGAAGAGCCCCTAGTGGGTCAACGGCGGCGCTCACATTCGGTCAGTGAATGACAGCCTTGGCGTCAGGTGGCAACCGGCCGTAAAACCAAATGCCAACAAACAAAATCTCCTAGTATGAAAGCACAACCTAAGAGAACAAGTATAAGTGTTAGGGCGTACCCCTTAAGCGACGGTCAGATGAATCCATATGCGATGAATGCTAAGGCGTCCCCTGCAAGCGACGGAACAAGACGCTGCGCTAATTCTATGCGCATAGCTACGTGGAACATCGGGTCATTGACCGGACGCAGTCAGGAACTGGCTAATACTTTGCGAAGACGAAATATTAACATCTGTTGTATACAGGAACTAAAATGGAAAGGGTCTAAATCCAGGAATATTGGCAGAAAATATCAACTTCTATACAATGGCAGCTCAACAACAAAAAACGGAGTTGGCATCATACTAGACGAATCACTCAAGGAAAGAATTATTAAAGTAGACAGAATTAATGACAGAATAATATGTGTGAAAGTAGCGTTAGACAATCAAACACCCTTAAACATAATATCAGCATATGCCCCTCAGTCCGGATGTGCTAATGATGAAAAGCTAGCCTTCTGGGAAAACCTTGAAGAATTTCTACAAAATATCCCAGAAGATGAGAAAACAATGTTAGGAGGCGATTTAAACGGCCATGTAGGTCAAAAAGCGCCACACAACTGTAACATACACGGAAACTTTGGTATTGGTACACTAAATAGGCAGGGCAGTAACATAATAGACCTTGCGACCCAGTTTGATCTTCCTATAGTCAACACATATTTCCAAAAGAAAGAAGAACATTTAATAACCTACAAGAGCGGTGGAGCTTCCACCCAGATTGACTATTTTCTGTGCGACAGGTCTACTCTGCGCCGCATAAAGGACTGCAAGGTCATACCGGGGGAGCCATTAACAGCCCAACACAGACTCCTAGTTGCCTGTTTAACCTTACCAAACTGGAATCAAACGTCTAAAAACCAAAGATACGAACCTCGCATCAAATGGTTCAACATGGCTAAAGCAGACAACAATAAATTTGTAACTCAAGTTGAAGAATACCTCAAAGACACAATTCAGGACACTAAAGAATGTAATACCCTATGGAATGAATTTCACTCGTTTTGTATAAAGACTGCCACTGCGACATTATGTGTTAGCAAAGGAAAATTAAAAATTAATAAAGACCCTACCTGGTGGGATGAGAGTATACAAACACTACTCAAAGAAAAGAAGACTTCTTTTAAGAAATGGCAAGAAAGTAAGCTTGACACCGACCGAAATGAGTATAACATTACAAAAAAGAGAGCCAAAAAATGCGTTGCAATCTCAAGAGCTATAGCTAAGGACTCTTACTACAAAAAATTAGAAAATGCAAAATCAGACTCAGAAATATTTAAACTAGCAAAATCCCGACACGCACAAACAAAAGATATAAAACGAAACAAATTCATAAAAGACTGCAGCGGCAAATTATTAACATCAGACAAGGACATCAACAAGAGATGGGCAGAATATTACCAAGCTCTACTTAATAAAGAATTCCCACAAGAACCATTAACGCCATTACCACATGTAAAGGGACCAGTCGAGGCAATCAACCCCCAGGAAGTAAAAGCAGCGATCATGAAAATGAAAAATAACAAATCGCCAGGACCAGACCAAATTCCAGCCGAACTGTGGAAGCGAACAGTTCACTCCGGTGTAGCCTGGCTTACAAAACTATTCAACGAAATACTCAATGGCGGAAAGATGCCTAATATGTGGTGAGCTAGCACCCTAACACCCTTCTACAAGAACAAAGGAGACGTCGCCGACTGTGGTAACTACAGAGGTATAAAGTTAATTTCCCACACCCTGAAGATCTGGGAATGTGTTCTGGTAAAAAGATTAACAACCATAACACAAATAACAGCAAATCAATGTGGATTTACAAGTGGCGCAAGTACCACGGACGCTATTCATTCGGTAAAAATTCTTATGGAGAAGTACAAAGCCCGAAAATCAGATTTACACCTCACATTCTTAGACCTTGAAAAGGCATTTGATCGAGTTCCGCGGAAAATCATATGGCAGGCACTCCGATCACAACTTGTGCCGGAACAATGCATCAAGCTAATTCAAGACATGTACCACAATGTCACAACAAGTGTGGCCACACCTGCAGGCTCCAGTGGTCCTTTCGAAGTCAAAGTAGGTGTACATCAAGGTTCTTCCCTGAGTCCTCTACTATTCAACCTAGTAATGGATTACATAACCTCGGATATCCAAAAACCAGCGCCCTGGTCACTCCTGTACGCGGATGATGTGGTCCTAATAGCTGAATCGCTCACAGAATTGCAAAACGATCTAACGGCATGGCAGACAGCACTAGAGCGAAGAGGATTAAGGGTCAGCAGACAAAAGAGCGAATACATGTTTTGTGGATTTTCCGGGACCGATGCGAGTGTCACGTGTCCGACAATCGAAAACACGCCTCTAAAATGGACCGAAGAGTTTAAATACCTGGGATCCATTATTTCTCCTATAGCCTGCACGGAGAAAGATATAAAGCACAGAATCCAGGCAGCCTGGATGAAGTGGATAACACTTTCTGGCGTCTTATGTGATTCTCGTATGCCAATAAAAGTCAAGGGCAACGTATATAAAAGAGCAGTAAGACCCGCTCTACTCTACAGATCAGAATGCTGGCCTGTGAAAAAGGTGGACGAACATAAAATGCACGTAACAGAAATGAAGATGCTACGATGGTCCGGCGGTGTCACTCGTATGGATAGAATAAGAAATGAGTACATCCGCGGTACATTCAAAGTAACAGATATACACGAGAAATTAAAAGAGAACAGAATGCGTTGGTATGGCCATGTGATGAGACGGAATGATGACCACATGACAAAATCCGTACTAAACATCGAAGAAGGAAGGAGAGGCCGCGGTCGACCCCCTGTTACCTGGATGAAGACAATACAGAACGACCTTAAAACTTTGAATGCAACAGATGCGACAACCCACAACCGTGCGAAGTGGCGCAGAATTATTAGGAGGGCTGACCCCAAATAAATTGGGAATAATAGCCAGGAGAAAGAAGAAGAAGATGTAACATAATAATACTACAATATTGACATGAATAAGGCTGAGCCGTTTCGTTAGTAAATGTAGTAACCTATTTGCAATCCACCATCATATAATGAAATAAATATCGTATTTACCCTAAATTTACAAATATGAATATTTGCACTCTAAAATATTGTATTGCAATGCTTAAAGGCAAATTTACCACAGAGCATTTTCTTGAGCAATTTGGCATATATAACGTTAATCGTATTCAATGCTCGTTTTGTAAATTATATATCATAAAATGCTCATTTTTCTGTTACTTACTAGTAAATGCTTTAATGAGTTATATACTCCATATCTACGCTCTAAAAGCTTTTTGTAACTTTTGGCTTAACGTTTCACTTTTGATGCTTGATAATAGCTAGATAATTCATGTTGACCTCTAGAGTCTAAGGACATCATATCACGTCACGTCGTATCGCACATCCTAACAGCACACAAACCGTATGGACGCCGAAATACGATTACGTTTGAGTCGCGTATCTACTCCGTAAATGGTCACGTACCGTACGTCAAGCTTAGAATTCTAGGAGCAGTGTTTTTCAAAGGATTATGGGATGGTCTATTTTGTCCTTTTTTTTAGAGAAGAGTCGGAGATGTTACTTGAGTGCAGAGTTTAGTCTACGTTTAATTTAACCTGTTGTTATGTTAGATTAGGGCAACATATTTTGTGTTTGAGACGTATTTTTAAATCGTAAACGTTAAGTAGTTATATGAACTGATGACTGTAATAACTTAAAGAGTTAGTATGTTATAAACATGAATAATTTTGTTTTTTTTTACGAATAAAGCAAGAACCAAATAGACAAATATTTAGATATAACATAATTGTTTAAACTAATTTAAGAACATTATGTTTCTTTAAGTGTGACACACTTTATATTTATTGTGCATTGTTACACACAATCCAAATTTCATCATTTCATGGTACCGACGGGATTCGAACTTGTCCTTAATTAAGAACATGTAGATATTGAAGCCTGTGTTTGATGAGCCAGTGGTTTCTTCCATTGCATAACTTGCATAACCAAAAGTTGTCGATAATAACCGGCCAAGTGCGCGTCGGGCCACGCGCAGTGTAGGGTTCCGTAGTAGCCTATTATTCAATGCAAGTCTTTACCCGTTATAAACAAGCGACTAGGTACTCCGTCTTTGTCACTTAAGGATTTATTCTTAGGATTTTGTATTTGGTACAAAATTATCCAACACCCAAGTTCAACGACTATTACTGCTAAACTAATAAAGTTATCTTAACCGCTATAGTTTTTCTTTTAAGTTCATAAAATGCGCTATTATCACGAATTTTTCCAGATTTTCCAAGCCAGCAGTTTAGCTTTTAGAGGGGGGGGGGGGGGGACGCCCTACTGGAACAAAAATTTGCACTTTAAAGTTTAATATTTCGTAAATGGAGCATTTAATCGAAAAATGGTATTAGCAACCCTTAAGTCATTTTAAAAGACCTATTCAACGATAGACCACACGATGGGGTAGACGATGAAAAAAAATTCATCCCCACTTCTCATATAGGGGAGCTACCCAAAAAAAAAATATTTTTCCAAATTTTATTTCAGCACTTTGTCGGCGTCATTTATTTACATACTCCCACACAATTACAGCTTTCTTGTATTAACGGTCTCTTAGCAAAACCTCGGACAGACAGACAGACAGACGGACACGACGAAACTATAAGGGTTCCTTGTCAGGACTACGGAACCCTAAAAAAGGATCCTTAATTTTGATAAAATTTGATGTAAAAAGGCGTATAAAAAACTTAAAATGGTAAAACGCTAGCCTATTAGATATAAAAAAAATAACTTAAGTATTTTCTGTAAAACGATCCATCCCACAGATGTTTATGATCATCAACGTTAAACATTTGTAGTAACTGTAATAAGTAAAATTGTAAATATAGTTATTAACAAAATTAATTATGTTTTTTTTATCAGCCAGAAGAACCACATTGTTAAAGTTGATTTATATACAAACTTCGTCTGTTCTGTGGTTCAAGCAAACATTAAAATACATACCTATTATTTATCTAATACCTTTCAACGAGCAATTCTTGTATATATTTGTATACATATAATCTGAATCTCAGAAACGGCTCCAACGATTTTCATTAAATTTCATATGCAGGGGGTTTCAGAGGCGATAAATTGATCTAGCTTTATATCTAGTTTTATCCACGTTTTCAGGCAATGAAAAAAAAAACCGAACAAAGCTCGGTCATCCCGGTAATGTTTATTTAAGTGTACCACACTTTATATTTTTGTACATAGTTCGAGTCCTGTCGGTAAGTTGAAATCTTGGATCGTATGTTACAACATGTTCGTCTATTGTACCTCTACGAGTAAATTAACTATCGTAATAAGTCTTCTCTCTGACGTACCTTAGCTCGAAGCAGCATATTCATGTTTCAAAGAGATTAGGTAAATATTTTACAGTCGGTCGCCCAGCCTGACACTTACCTAGCCTCGTTGGAAATGCTTAGAGAATCTGATGATGGTTTACCCATTGAGCTAGGATGACGCATAAAACTCAAGACTTTGCGTAATGTGTCTACAAAATTAAACATATACACGTGGAATTGAGAACCTCCACCATTTTTAAGTCGGTTAAAAACCATTAATATGTACAGTATGATGTGTTTAAGTGTAATATCATATGCTTTTTATCTACAAGTAGATCAAAGTAGTAGTTATAGTTATGTTGGTGTTATTTAACATGTAATGACAAAAATAGCAAATCTAGTAGATCAAAGTTCAATGTGATATTTTGGTACAAATTTTTTATATATAAAAATAAATACACGGTAGAAAAACGGGTTAACCTCATTATTGGTAACAACATTTTCCTGGCGGAAGTCGTAAAACTTGTACCGACTGTGACCGATTACACGGATACTTGAAAATAATAATAGTGTAAAATGCTTCACTATATCCCGACTTTTGCGAGTTTTAACATCACCCTGATGACGCAGAAATAAGGGTTTTAATATTATGAAAATTCTTAGTCTTAGATGTCTTCTGCGGTCAGTGGGATACTTATTTTGTTATTGGGTGCTGTCCACAGAAATATTAAAAATAAGGTAGGTGCTCTCAATCAACAAAAGTACTACAATATGATAGAAAAATCCTTTATTGTATACCAACATAAACATAAAAACAATCGATAGTTACATAAAATAATTACTATTTCTACGGTAACACGACGGGCGGTCTTACCACTAATTCATCATTATCATCTCTTCCAGACAACATTTGGATGGACAGAATTGCAGGATTCTACAGAGGTGATGATAAAAAAATTGTCTGTCGTGGGTATGGTAGAGTGGTATTTGATAATTATTTCGAATATTGCGCACCTTTTTTATGATATAAAGTAACAGGACGCGCACGACGCTCGCCTGATGGTAAACGATGACGTCTGCCTATTACAGATACAGGGGCAATGCAGTGACATGCAAAATTCTAGACTGCCAGAATTTTGCATGTCACTGCACTGCCCCTGTTACCTTGAGACAAAGATGTTGAGTCTCACATGCCCTGTAATTTCACTGGACACCTTGCTATTTCAACCGAAAAACATTCCTATTTGACGGCCGAAAATTAATTGGAAAAGTAGTGGTACCGCCCTAGACGGACTAGGTCTAGAAGTCCTACCATTACACAAACCTATACTTATATAAATTAAATTCTACCATGCACCGGAGAATTGTTGTATCTTTAAATTTATCTGTGCATTTGACAGTTTGTCTCCAGTGAAGGAAATTGTAATATTTATACTAGTATTTTTTTATTATATCTTTAGTAATCGACTTTGTTAGCTGCTAGGATATAGCTGGTGTTGGGCGAGCTTGGGGTTCCCCAACACCAAGTGACAACACTGAAGTGTGGTAGCTACCACCCTTCAAAAATCTATCGCCATTTGCCGTTAAAAAATCATTTACCGCTTTCGTTGAAAAATCTATCGCCATAACATAATGTATTCTGGTTGCTGTCCTTGACAGCCAATTACTATTATGCCTTCATCATCAGACATAGGCCTCTCCCAAGTCACGCCACTGAGCCCGTTCTTCGGCTCTTTGTTTCCAGTCACTGCCCACCGCTTTGCTTGTCGTCGCTCCACCTGGTCACTGGGAGTCCTACGCTACGTTTACCGATTCACGGTCTCCACCCTAGAACCAGTCTTCCCCAACGGTTATCGGTCCTACGGCAGATATGGATTTGGATTACGTGCACCAATGGATTTTTCTATCGAAAAAATTATGTGCGCTTTTCACAGTGGCCCTCCGGTGAAGGAAAAACATCGTTAAGAAACCAACAACCCCCGCATGGTGGTAGGACACTATCTAGTGTCCGCCTGGCCAGCTACCACCCTCAAGTTAGAAAATCTGTCACCAAACATCTAATGTGTTCCGGCAGCCATCCTTGAGAGCCAGTTTCCATGCTAGGTCTAGCGTGCTTACCATCTTCGACCGCATTATCACTTACCAACAGATGAGATAGTGGTCAAACGCTAGCCTGTAAAGTATTAAAAAAAAAAAATATGACCAGCCCACTGCCACTTCAGTTTGCTAATCCGTTGAGCTATGTCGATCACATTAGTTCTCTGGCGAATTATTTCGTTCCGGATTCGATTATGCCTTGCGGTCCACCATCTTGGAATCCACTTTCCAACAGATGAAATAGTGGTCGAAAGCTAATTTATTAATACTTAGCTGTACCCCGCGGTACAAATTTTAAGCTAAATCAGTTCAGTCATTTGACCATGATGTCCCAAACAAACAAATAAACAAACTGACTTTTGCGTTTATAATATTGGTATTGATAATAATGTATGATGCATAAAAATATAATATCGATTGAACTCAACTTGCAAGTTCACAGTGTCATAATTATAAGCGTAGTGAGAAAGTTTGTCCCCCTGGGGATTTGACTATTTGGTAGTACCAAGCAATAATTAGTATATCCAAAGAACGTTAACATGCGCTGACTAAGATAACTTTGCTGTACGTAGAAATTTCTGCAACTGTCCTCAGGGGGAAATTTCGTACTTAGTAAGATGGTTCATCTGTACGAACAATCTATAAAATGACAGCCTATTTATTATTTGTACAACAATAATATTATTTTGGTGATTGTTACCATAAGAAGTCAAAATATGTATTGAAATTAATGCAATTTTACTATCTACATACAGATTTACACACTACACTCATATTCTTTCGTTTCTCTATGGAATTTTGTTCAACCCCTCGACTCCTCCTTATCTAAAATCTCGATTCCATTTTCTTTCTTCCTCTAACTCCCTTTCCCTAAAGTCATCAGAGAACATGCTCCTCGACACTCCGGCTCATAGTACGAATTTTTATGACTCATTGTCCAAGCATTGTCCATTATCATTATGTCCAAGCCGTGCACCTGTGGAATGAACTACCTATTGTTATAAGACGTGCACAATCCATAGATAGTTTCAAAGAACAAGTTCGCAAATTCTATCTCTCTTCTGTCAGATAACTTTTCCTATCATTTCGCAACAAATATAATAATATATTGTTTATGTATATGTAAGTTTATGATGTGCATATGTATTCGTATATACAATTATTATATGTAACGTTTTTTATGTAGTCTATAAATATAATCATTCTAAGTAAAATGTTTAAAATACACACCACCGTCCTTGTTCTATCTATAATGTTAAGTCCATCCAAAGGTTGTCTGGAAGAAATCGCTTTTAGCGATAAGACCGCCCATTGTACCTAGTATTAGTTATTTAAGTCATATTCAGTATGTATTTTCTAATTTGGTGTCATTAAAGAGTATTTGTATTGTATTGTATTTCATGCAAAATTAATTAATCAGGCACTCTACTATACGATCAGACATTATGACTGAATATTAATTTAAAATATCCTATTTATATTATAAATAAAATAATAATGCACAAAACTACGAATAAATAAAGGTCAAATCAACTTTAATTAATTATTATTATATTAGATATATAACTACGAGTATAAGACTTGTGAAGCTGATTTTCAAAGTAGATTTTAGTGCCGTCTTTCAATTCCAGAGAAGCACGATTCCATCTTGCGTGATTAGCGACTTGTCTGTCAGACATACATTTTTTTTCCTTTATAATAGG
Source organism: Cabera pusaria (assembly GCA_954871355.1). NCBI lineage: Eukaryota > Metazoa > Arthropoda > Insecta > Lepidoptera > Geometridae > Cabera > Cabera pusaria. The sequence goes on from OX940901.1 coordinate 14,621,340, forward strand.
CTATATCGCCTGGCGGTTGGCGATGTGGTTGAAGACAGTAAACATTCTAGGCCTGGAATGCTCTCAGGAACTAATAAGTGACCTTACTATAGATTCTATAGCAAGGTTACTAATACTACAGTTCGTATAGAACAATATGGATAGGGTCATTAATGTCGTCATATCGTAAAGATTACTTACTATATACTATACTTATAGACAAGCCAACTTGAAAATGTGGTGCTAAAGTTTTATACGTCCCATACAAAGGAATACAGGTGCTATGGCAGAAGCTTAAAGTCTTCATAGAACCGTAATGTTATTAAATGTATCGTTACGCTCAGGGAAAGTATAAGAGAACCGTCGTAGACCCCCTCGTCTTATAGATATAGGTAATGATATTTTCTAAGATCTTTTACATATTCGGCCAATTAATGTACTCGTATGTTTTTATACGGGCCCAAGGCCACGCAGCTAAGTGATTTGATTAATTTTGCAGTTAGTACCATTTGTTGGTTATAATTTTTGATTAATTTCGTAAGTTTTATCAAATTCCCACGGTAAAATTTCTCCACATTATTCATTTTGCGATGTTCCTCTTAGATTTCACTTTGCTAAAATGTAGGTATGAAAAAAAATTACAAAATATTTTCTTAAATTTTTATGACAGCTCGTAAGCTAAATTGATGAGTAGCTTCCAATCACACTAAGATGTGCTGCGTCACTAACGTATTGACGTCACAGTTACCTACGTAGTTACTCTTCGCGTAGGCTTTGCGTTACTGTCGCGCAGGCTGACTCAGGTGTATAGACTACTATAAAGTATCACAGAAAACGAAGCTACGGGCTCACGCGTGTAGCTAGCTATAATCAACGTCTCTTATAACTCCTTAGACTATTATTATGCCCACACAAATATATCGTAGGAGGGGCTTAGTAGAAAAAAACCACTAAAAATAAATCAGGAAACGAAAGTTTTCCAGCATACTATTCCCTTCAACTTTAAAATGAATTGCAGTGCGTGGTCGTTTGATTTCGCAGATAGCGTGACAAGATGAAAAAGCGTGAGAACGAGCCTCCTACGCGTGACGTCACACTACCCATTTCATGACGTCACGGATTAAGTGACGATAAATGAACGTAGGGCTTAGTGGTTAGAAATGGTCTAACCATTTTGAGGAGTAATTTTATCACGAAGAGAAGTGATACGAGTCACGCATGTTAGTTTTATATTTATTTTCGCAAATTGAAATTTCACTAAGGTAACATACCTTTTTTTCTCTATCATATCATCTTCTCTGTATATATCTATCTACCTTTACTTGTTTCTCTATCAGAGATAAAGTTTGAAATCTATTTTAGTAGTAAGGAAAAATATGAAGTTAACGGGCATAGTTCATTCAGTTTGTGCAGTGGTAGCACTGTTGCTTATAGTGGTCAGACTTCTGCTTGTCCATCTGGGGCAGTACCACCACTTTGTCAATTCATTTAGCCGTGAAATAGAAATGTTTGCGGTTTGAAAGACAATGTGTCGATGATAGGAATGATGGGATGAAAAATCAATTGGGTTGGATCTTATATCGAGTCGCCTGCATTTGAGTAAACTGTGAATGTGGGGGGGAGGGGGTTAAGGGAGTTCTTATTAAGCGCCCTGAAGCAAAACTTGCTGCCGGAGATGCGATAAAATATTTAATAATAATATTTTTTTAATTACGTAAAATCCTACTACAGAACATACGAATGCGTAAAACGAAACGTAATTTTCTTTGGTTGCTTATCAATTTCAGAATTGTCAAAGTGTGTGAAAAAAAACTAAACCGCCAATTTGTTGACATTGACAGATGCTTCTCTTAAAAATTGGCAGTAAGCAGTTATTTATTTGTGTTAAAAATTTGTTGTATTTACTTATGGCCCTAAAGTGAAGGTTAGATTATGTTAGAACAGTGACCACACATCGCGCGAGTCGAGCGAGCGTAGCGAGCGTGCCGCGGCTGCGGCCGGCGAAGCGCTAGAAAGTAAAATGATACAAAATGTATGATGAAAATATTTCACTTTCAATTTCAAACAATAAAAAAAGTGCATCTCTCCGGCAGGGAAAAACAAGTGGGGGGACTCATCACGACTCCCTCTTCCTCCCCCGACTATTCCTATCTTCCTACGAAGGCGACTTGATTCAAGATCTTTACCACTATACTAGGTAGGCTGCTACGACTATATTACTTACTGAAAGAATTGGAGCGATGCTGCGTTGGAACCGGTGGGCACAGCACATCACTACCGAGACTATTCACGCTGACAACTTCCCGAAGCTCACCGAGTGAAGACGATCGCAGGGATGGAAGAGAGAAGTTCACCTCTTTCGTCCTGAAAAAGAGCTTTCGTCAGTTTTCAGAGTATATTTTAAGTCATCCATGTACAAGTTTTGTATGCAAAAGTATGATTGTGTATATATGTTTTAGCGGGAACGTGAAAATGTATTTGAAAAAGAAAAATACAATGAGAGCTAATATATTATACCTAAAACTTGTGTTCGGCCACTAGTTAATGTGTAGTAAATGTGGATTATTAACCATTAAGTATCGGTGAATGTGTGTGAGTGCAGGAAAACAGCGCAATGCTGAAAAACATGCCATTTTACATACACACCAAAATTCCGCTGAACGCCTTAAGTAAACTTTAATTTTTTACTGATGGTATGACTTGGACTAGCCTATGACCTGTAACTATGAGTTCACCTGGACTTAAATGTGACTTTGACTCGACTTTGGACTTTACGACTGAAATATATGAAAATTTTAAGTAAGATTTTAAGTAATTGTGTAGAGCCATAATGATAATTTAAAACAGTAAAAATAATTAAATTAACTAGTACTTTAAAAGAAGAGTTAAAACAGTTGCACTATAGATCGGACAATTTTTGATTTCGACCATACCATCACTTGCCATGTGAGAATAGTGGTCAAACATTTGACCTTTACGATATATTTAAATAAGATCGTTTAAAAAACTAAAAAAGAACCGACTTCAATGCCGCGCTATTAATTTTCTGTACCGATTCTGAGGTGTTTATGTCCATATCTCTGGAGATACTTATCAAACCTCGATAAAATTACTATTGTACTACACTTGGGATATTTCCTTTCCAACAAAAAAATCAAAATCAAAATCAGTTCATAAACGTAGAAGTTATCCGCGAAAAAACATAAAAAAAATTAAAAAAATATATACGGTCGAATTGCTTTTTTTGAAGTCGGTTAAAAAACATACAGTTACTATATTCATCTTCGGCTTTTACAACTATAACACCTAACTTATATTCGAGATTCTCATTCATAAGCATTAATATTTTGTTTCGGAAGTTAAATAATTACAAAAAGGCTGTATTTAAAATTGTATTGTAACCGCTTTAAAAATTGGACAATACTGCTTACTCCCACATTTAAAATGCATTAACGATCTTAATTAAGACATTCTTCATAAAATACATTTTGTCCGCCCAAGTGAAGATGGCTTACTCTTTGTATTTAAAGAGGAAATTAGTAGGCGTATTCATCTTTTTTTGTGGCTTGTGGAATGGCTTGTCTGTATAAACGCGTTCCTTTATACATATGAAATCACCGTTACATTGTTTTTTCGTATTAATTTCGTGCCAGTCATGCAAAACGGCTGAATAGATTGAATGTATTATCTCTATATAAACTATTATTAGTCGCATCGAGCGCGAGGGAATTTCTTAATTTTGGTCACGATTTTTTCCCTTATTTGCTACAAAAATATCCATGCCTACCTAACCCCTAATGTCCGCCCACGAAAGCCCCTTAGTTATTATCTACTTCATCTCTAATGGGCATCATGAAAAAGAACCGCCGAAATTAGACGCCATTTATTTTTTTATATTTTTCCTTTCTTTGAACTTGACGGCTCTATATTTTATCGCCCTAATATTTTGAGGAATCAGTCTTCCATAATGTACACCCAACGTGCACAATTTTATGAAGTTTATGATGTATTACTTCATTTCCTGTCTTTTGAAGATGAAAAAGGGTTCAGTAATATTAAAACGTAAGGCAGTATAGGTACATTCGACATTATTCAACAATTCATCCTTAATCTAACGTTCTAAAATAGTATAGTCATTATACTATTTTCAAGTCATGCACTATACTATAGTGCTTAGTTAGTACTTATTAGCACAGAACAGATGAATTAGTAGCAGTTCTACTATTGTGTGACATAATGAGCACGGTAATTAATATTACCGTGTAATGAGTATGAATAATTCGTTTTTCTTCCTTTACTGTTCTTTTTTGTACTGTATTTTGCTAAGTTAATATAACCAACAAACTTTCACATTCACAAAAGACATATACCTAATATTACATATATATTCATAATTCATAATTCATTCAATTATTCCATGCATCAAGTGTACAAATTATTAGTGATTATTTAATAAATGTGTGTAATACTTAACTATCGTATTTATTACATAAATAGATTTAAGATAAAGTAGGTACATTTTGGTGATTTCTGGTGATCACTATTCTATTCTGTGGGCTCCAAACTAGGCTAGGCCTGTATCTTGGACGCCCTACTTTCGAGTTACATAATATAAATTTAGCGCTGATCATGTACTTTACAATTTGTGTTTACAGTATTATATTACATTTGAATTATTCCTGTTCAATACTTACGCCATACTACTAAATATTCTGTGTATTTGGCTTGCATTATTGCTGAAATGTCCAGAATACTCATATTCATAGATGCTTTTTTTTGAGGAAATTAAGGTGTGTACACTATAGTTTTAAATTAAATGACATTTGGTAAAAGTGGTCTTGTAAATTATTTTATATAATCCAAAATTTCGAATATAATAGCCTACCCACAAAGTCCCAAACAATTTTCTACTTCGGATGACATCAAATATCATCACGGATTTAGCAAAAAAAAATTGTGACATGTTTTTATTTGGTGGATGGTTTATGCCACGGCCGAAGCCTACCAGTTGTTATGGCAATGGTGGTCAATTGTACCACCCTACTTAATAATTTAAAGTATGTAGGTATATCATATCATAAATTCAATAGAATCCACTGCTATATATGTCAGTATACTATTCAATTTGAAATCAAATTAAAAACTTCAATAAGGAAAATAAAGGTACAAGAGCAAACAATGTAAACTGCTTCTTGGGGAATCAAAGCAAGTAAATCGACAAGAACATGTTCTCCACTCAAAAAGAAAACAAAAACTTTACTTGCTGTGAGAAAACACTTGCCCATTGTCTGGAAAGAAAAACCTACGGTTCTAACAATCTTGCGGGTCAAAATGCTTTATGATTTTTTTTAATTTTATGTAAAGCATTGGTGTGCCGTGCCTCAAACTACCTATCGAAGAAAGAAGTTCATCTAGAATTGGTACCATCACTTTATCAGTTAGTCAACCAGTAAAAGTTTTTGCATATTTGACTTTTCTAGGAAGTACCCTTACCGCAGATGGTACAATTTGTTTTGGATCCCTATAAGAAACTGGATTGAATGGCATAATAAAAGTGTTTGTGAAAATTGCCCATTTTCTTGATGACTAAACGTACTGTTCTTCAAATTCTGTGAGTGCAGCTCAAAATATAGGTAATCAAAAATAATGGACATTCTTCTTAAAACGTTTTACTGTAGCTATAACGGAAGACCTTACGTTCCCATCTCAAAAATCCACCTTGTATGGCGTTGCATAGATTTTTTTACACTTGAGATATTATAATTTATTGAGTAATAGATAAAGTTTAATACGTACAAGATAATAATTGAGAGATGACCAGGCTTGCGCTCAAATTGGACCAAAATTTACTTCATAAATCGATTACAACAAGTTGTCTGTATAGTTTTTGACAGACTACTCAAAAGAAGTTGGTATTCAATTCCAAGAGCCATGGAGGAAAACATCACAAATCGCCAACTAAAAATCACAAAAATACAACATACACACTATGTTGCACTTAGGTTGCAGTGTAAGCTAAAAATAATTACATATACGAATAAAATTACATATTAACAATATTTCCAGTGATAAAACTGTCAAAGTAATTCACCATCTTCAGTTCATCCAAGCGCAGGATTAAAATTGAGATAACTCGTTAAAACTTCAGTTTTCTCGCGGATCTCAACCAAAATACAGTCTAACTTGTAACTCGTTTACTAAGTTATTTTATAGCTCGAAAATGATACAATTTGTGTCAAATGACTTTTTAACTGTAACTGAGGAAAAATCATCCCTTCTTAATGATGGTTTATATATATAACTTTAGTGTAATATGTTATTAAAAATCATCACATTTTAGCGCATGATGCATCAACGATTTAATTAATAAGTTTTTTTATGTAGTATAAGCTAACGTTTGACTCCTATCTCATCTGTATTGCAGTTGAGGATGGTAGCACGGTAGGCCAGAATGGGAAATGGAATGGCTCTCAAGGCTGCCGGAACTTGTACTATTATTTATTCTGTGCCGGAACCCATTAGATATTTGGCGACAGATTTTTCAACTTAAGGGTGGTAGCTGGCCAGGTGGACACTACATAGAGTCCTACCATTATGCGGGGTTGGGGTTCCTTAACGATGTTTTTCTTCATGAAAGGGCCTTTGCAAAAATTGTGGAATACGCACATGCAAATGACAAATGAAACTGAAAATATTTATTGCCAGAACAAAACACATAATTTTAAGTTACATGAATCCAAACACATAGAATGGTGTAGGACTACGTTAACAAGAAAACTGTAAAATCCAACTAGGCTCGAGGCCTGTATCTTGGATTTCCGAGTGTGATACAAAACAAATAATCTAAAATTTTTACGTGAGAGATGGTGCATATCAAATAAACAAGTAGACCAACCTTAAATTTTGAGGGCCCGGTGGCGTAATCGGGAGAACGGTAGGCTTTGATGCCAGAAGTACCGAGTTCAAACCGCCGTGCACCAATGGATTTTTCTATCCAAAAATGTATGTGCGCTTTTCACAGTGGCCCTCCGGTGAAGGAAAAACATCGTTAAGAAACCAACAACCCCCGCATGGTGGTAGGACACTATCTAGTGTCCGCCTGGCCAGCTACCACCCTCAAGTTCGATAATCTGTCGCCATACATTTAATGTGTTCCGGCAGCTATCCTTGAGAGCCAGTTCTCATTCTAGGCCTAGCGTGCTTACCATCTTCGATCGCATGATCACTTACCAAATAAACATTATTAAATTAGTCGTTTCACTTATAATAACCAGCTATTATTAGCTTGTTACTATTATTTTTTGTCTTATTATACATTCTTATAGTTTAGTGATGGTACACAGTGTTTCTGCGTGCGTGCATGTGTGATTTTAAGGCATAACGCAAAAATATAGGTCCACAGTGTCTTCGTATGACATTTTAATAGTATTTCTTAACTTTTTCTTGTACATGAAAACGGAGCAATCTTTGAGGTTACACAATTTACAAATTTTGTTGTAGGTGCAAAATTGGACAAATGCCGAAATGAATTCTGCGTGTCATTAGTGAGGTGGTTAACCGCAGTTAAAGAAGTCTTAAAACACGTCCAGCAGTAATTTCGTCCTTGTCAAGCCGATTCATGCAGTTCCTATGAACTTTCGCCGATGAATTTAGTACGTATAGTTGACACACTCTAAGTACTTTGAAGTCATCATAGACATTTTGCGTACATGCATTGTATTTTTCGATAGAAATTAAAGAAAGATTGAAGTCGCTCTGGCGTCAAAGTAGAGCATTCCCCTCTGCGCCAGTGGGCCCAATAACAAAATACGTGTAACTAAACATAATTCCAAATGTCAACGCTGTAATAACTCTTTTTCATGGTTGTGTTCATACTTTGGTTTTGGCTTCAAAGATGGAGGGAGGTTGCGACGGGTTTAAATCTTAACCAGAAGTTTTGGATTTCATTACCATGTACATTTTGTTGAAACTCGACTACAACTAAATATATTTATTAAGCTAAACAAAGAGTTTATTTTATTGGTGAGTACATGTTAAATAAAAATTTGTTATTTGGACTAATAAAAAAGAAACATGGCAAAAAACCTTTTTATTTACTTTCTAACTTATATTGACGAACCATAACAGCTATTTCACAAAATCAATTTTCATTATTTCATTAAATCAATAATTAAGTAATACAAAAAAGTCGGTCTAGTCTCGAGATAAAATTAGATTAGCTGTTATCCCGCTAATAGCAATAGTCCTGCGATATTCAGGCCAATTCAGATCATTCACTCAAGAACTCCATTACCTGATTTACCCCACGGATATCGGTTCATCAGCTAATATGGCTGGCCCATTGCTACAATGGGCTTTTATTTGAAAATGTGCGCTTATTCCACAAACTGCAAAGGAAATTATAGGAAACACCTGACCAAGTCGTTTCCGCCGCTTTTTCTGTACGTTGATTGATTTTTTTCCGGATGTAGCTGAGAGATTTTATTACCTTTGTGCTAGACAAACCTATTCAAAATAGTTTTACCCTTACTAAACAACTATCAAAAATTATTCTAAAAGTAAATAAATATCAATATTTGGTAACATGCAAAACTACCCATTTGTTCGCATGAGTAGATTTTATTGTTTAACAATATTTAAATTTGCAATTTTAAACCACCCCCGAATAATCTATGTATAATATGTTCATTGAGACCTTTTCAATGAGCCCAAACTCGACATCTCTGTTGTAGGTTAGTGAAGAATTAAGTATTCTGCAGACTCCAGGAGGTGTCTCAGCGTCAGGTCAATCGCTATCAGGTCAGCGTCAAGCGTCAGCGTCAAGCGTCAGCGTCAAGCGTCAGCGTCAAGCGTCAGCGTCAAGCGTCAGCGTCAAGCGTCAGCGTCAAGCGTCAGCGTCAAGCGTCAGCGTCAAGCGTCAAGCGTCAGCGTCAAGCGTCAGCGTCAAGCGTCAGCGTCAAACGTCAGCGTCAAGTGTCAGCGTCAAGCGTCAGCGTCAAGCGTCAGCGTCAAGCGTCAGCGTCAAGCGTCAGCGTCAAGCGTCAGCGTCAAACGTCAGCGTCAAGTCGCAGTCAGACAATGTTCCTACAATATCTTGAAGTAAGAAGATACTGAATAGAAAGTTGATTTCATAGCATCATCAACTATGAAAAAGCTCATAATCCTAAAACGGTGTGAGTAAACGCAACAGTGAGGAGGACACCGTGAGTTCCGTCTGCCGGTTGGATGAGGTCTCGTCTGAAGTAAACAGCAGTGATGAAGACGAAGCCCTCCAACCTAATCCCGCGCCTCCACTATGTACACCGCATCATTACCCCCCACCAACACCACCACCGCCGCCGCCGCCGCCCGCTCCGTCCGCCCGCGCTGCACGAGCAGCGGCCCGCAGTGCGAGGTGCGACGCGTCGACGAGCGCCCCGCACTCAAGATCCTGAAGAAGGCCTCCGGATGAGGCCGAAACATATGTCGATCGCTATATCGACATCGCGTAAGTCACGTTAAATTCCCGTTTTTAAATCTATAAATCCTAAAACGGCATAACGGATTTTCATTTATCAAATCTAAGAACACTCTCGCTTAAGACCTACCTACCTATCCGACAAAAATTAACTAAATCATAACCGACCAAGTGCGTGTCGGTCCACGCGCAGTGTAGGGTTCCGTAGTAGCCTGTTATTCAATGCAAGTCTTTACCCGTTATAAACAAGCAACTAGGTACTCCGTCTTTGTCACTTTAAAGGATTTATTCTAAGGATTTTGTATTTGGTACAAAATTATCCAACACCCAAGTTCAACCACTATTACTGCTAAACTAATAAAGTTATCTTAACCGCTACAGTTTTTCTTTAAAGTTCATGAAATGCGCTATTATCACGAATTTTTCCAGATTTTTCAAGCCAGAAGTTTAGCTTTTAGAGGGGGGGACGCCCTACTGGAACAAAAATTTGCACTTTAAAGTTTAATATTTCGTAAATGGAGCATTCAATCGAAAAGTGGTTGTTAGCAACCCTTAAGTCATTTCAAAAGACCTATTCAACGACATCCCAAACGACGGGGTAGACGATATAAAAAAAAATGTATCCCCACTTCTCATATAGGGGAGCCAACCTAAGAAAATTTTTTTTCAAAATTTTATTTCAGCACTTTGTCGGCGTAATTTATATACATACCCCCACAAAATTACAGCTTTCTAGTATTAACGGTCTCTTAGCAAAACCTCGGACAGACAGACAGACAGACAGACAGACGGACATGACGAAACTATAAGGGTTCCTTGTCAGGACTACGGAACCCTAAAAAACGGTTCATCCGTTTGGACGCTACGATACCACAGACAGACACACATACACACTTCAAACTTCAGATACATCTCTTTTTACGTCAGAGGTTAAAAAAATATACATACAAACGTTCAATTTTTTTTTGTCTTACAAACATAATCTTTGCAATTAGTGAGATGAGTGAGTGAGAGAGTATTAATTTAAAGCCTATGTTGCCTATGTGTATTCAAGGTATAGACTCTGTTTAAAATTTCATCAAATTGAATCCAACAGTTAAAGAACATCTCGTAACTAAATATTAATTAAATTCCAAATGCTTCATAATATGTTAATTGAAACCATTCCAATGAGTCCAAACTCGACATCTCTGCTGTAAGTTGGTGAGGAGTTAAGTATTCTGCAGATTCCAGGAGATGTCTCAGCATCAGGACCACGCTATCAAGTTCTTACATTACCATTGAAGTAAGATTATACCGAATTTTGAATTGATTAGAACTACAAAAGTTGATTTCATAGCGTCATCATCTAGATAAAAGCTCATAGTCTTCAAACGTCTGAACGGATTTTTATGAAACAAAGCTAAGAACACTTTCGATTAAGACACCTATAAAAAATAACTAAATCAAAATCGGTTCATCCGTTTTGGCGCTACGAAGTCACAGAAATACACACACATACACAGATGCACAGACACACGTCAAACTTATAACACCCCTTCTTTTAGCGTCGGAGGTAGATAATCACACTCACAAACATTAGAGCATAAATAAATAAACGTGTGATTTTAAGTGTCACACTGTGATAACGTTAGTAAAACCTTATGAAAAATAATGCTTAGTTTAAAAACTTAAAAACGGGAATTTAACGTGACTTACGCGATGTCGATATAGACAAATATATCGACAAATGTTTCGGCTTCATCCGGAGGCCTTCTTCAGGATTTTGAGTGCGGGGCGTTCGACGACGCGTTCAGCCTCGCACTGCAGTGCGAAAGTCGAAGTGGAGGCCGAAACATATGTCGATCGCTATATCGACATCGCGTAAGTCACGTTAAATTCCCGTTTTTAAATCTATAAGTTTCAAATGAACGTGAGTTTTTATAATAAAATGCTTATTTTATGTTACAAAGAGCTTGCTTATAATAAAGTAATAATTGTTCAAAAATTTACTTCGCAAACAATATACCTTTTTCGTTTTGTACGAGAACGTTTATTCTCAAAAGAAAGCTTCACATTAAAATGGACATTTTCATTATCAAATAAACCATTATTAATTTAGCCGCTGGTTGCCGCTGTTTTGTCTCGACTACAAAGTGTTTAATCTACAGTTTTACATCTCATTAACGTTAATTAATGTATTATATTAAATTCTTTGAAAACTTTAGAATTCTGGACACAGAATTTTTAATTACTTATTTAGCAGCGTATTATAAGGATTTAAATTTTTTAATAAATTTTAATAAAACGAATCTTGTAATTTGCTAGATACTTCAGTAGAACTTGTTAACCGACTTCACAAAAAAGGAGGAGGTTCTCAATTCGTCAGAATCTTTTTTTTATATATGTTTACCGATTACTTGAAGATGCCTAAACCGATTTGGAAAATTCTTATATGGAAAATACTTCGTTTAAACTAACGTCCCAAATTACTTAGGGTCAGGGCACATAATAATATATAACTACGAGTATTCATATCAGAATATTACGATCGCTATCATCACACAAGTACCGCATTATTAAAGATCCGTTTATACGGAAAACAAACTTACTTGACCTTTCGTTTAAATAGGGCTTTCTACGATTGTTTTTTTTCATTCCCCCTTTTTAATGGGCAAAATTAGATATGCCAATCAACTTCCAAGATTTGTTTTGAAACGACCCATCTGTTATTTGGCGATGATTTTCATTTCTATTTTAATTCTAAGGAAAAATGAAGGGTAGACCGATGTATTATTTTTAACCAACTTCCCAAAAAGAAGGAGGTTTTCAATTCGTCTGTTTTTTTTTTTGTATGTATGTTACGCGATTATACCGTCAATTGTGAACCGATTTGAATGATTCTTTTTTTAATTGGTAGAGTTCATTTTCGAGGTGGTCTCATTGTAATTTCATCGAGATTTAATAAGTATCTCCAGAGATATGATGATAAACGTCACAAACTTGTTACTGAAATTGACTCGCGGGGCATGGAAGTCGGGTTGTTTTAGTTTTTAGGGTTCCGTAGTCCTGACAAGGAACCCTTATAGTTTCGTCATGTCCGTCTGTTTGTCTGTCTGAGGTTTTGCTAAGAGACCGTTGATACTAGAAAGTATTATAAGTATTATAAGTAGTATTACAAGTAATTGTGTGGGGGTATGTAAATAAATGACGCCGACAAAGTGATGAAATAAAATTTTGAAAAATATTTTTTTAGGGTAGCTCCCCTATATGAAAAGTGGGGATGATTTTTCTTTTTCATCATCTACCCCATGTTGTGGGATATCGTTGAATAGGTCTTTTAAAATGACTTCAGGGTTGCTAATAGCATTTTTCGATTGAATGCTCCATTTACGAAATATTAAACTTTAAAGTGCAAATTTTTGTTCCAGTAGGGCGTCCCCCCCCCCCCCCCTCTAAAAGCTAAACTGCTGGCTTGAAAAATCTGGGAAAATTCGTGATAATAGCGCATTTCATGAACTTTAAAGAAAAACTGTAGCGGTTAAGATAACTTTATTAGTTTAGCAGTAATAGTCGTTGAACTTGGGTGTTGGATACCAAATACAAAATCCTTAGAATAAATCCTTTAAAGTGAAAAAGACGGAGTACCTTGTTGCTTGTTTATAACGGGTAAAGACTTGCATTGAATAACAGGCTACTACGGAACCCTACATTGCGCGTGGCCTGACACGCACTTGGCCGGTTATTAAACTTAATTATCGTCATGTGTAATTTCCTAAATTACTAATGTTTTAATATGTTTCACTTTGATACAAAATATACGAGTATCTAAGTAGTATAAGGCTTATGCAAGAGGTTGGTTTAATTATTAAGTAATAATGAATAAGATTACTCCGCAGGACTGATAACCGTTGGGGTAGACTTGTCCTTGAGTGGAGACCGCGAATCGGCAAACGTAGCGTAGGACGTCCTGTGACCAGGTGGAGCGACGACATACGCAAAGCGGTGGGCAGTGACTGGAAAATAAGAGCCGAAGATCGGGCTCAGTGGCGCACCTTGGGAGAGGCCTACATCCAGCAGTGGACGGACACCGGCTGATAATGATGATGATGATGATTATGATTACTCACTCTATATAATATCTAGTGGTAGAACTTCTGATATTATCAAATAATTTATTTCAGGTTATTATTATCCACGAATTTTGCTTTGCTAATTACATAAACTGAATATTATTATTATACTAATATAATAAACTAGAAGTGCCCCGCGGCTTCGCTCTAAAACTTTTCTTTAGTAAAAAAGATTCTGTCGTTAAAGACATCATCAAATAAGAATTAGCCAAATCGGTTCACCCGTTTTCATGTTATCGCGTGACTAAGGCAAATCGGGATTTATATTTATAAAACCCAAAAAACCCAAATTGTCAGACTTTTTTACCTACCCCATTTCAAAAAATCCTACAACACGTACCTACTTATTTATTTACAGAAGTACTTATTTATAAGGTTTCGAATAAAACAGACTATCTCATCTTGTTTCGCCATACAAACTTTGAATCCCCGTTCCGTATCCGGCAGGAATTTTTAGAAAATCCTTTCTGAGCATTTTATAATAACTATCTGCATTCTACATTTCAGCGCAATCCGAGATAATATTGATTTTCAGACTTTATCACCCCAGTTCACCCTCTTAGGGTGGCATTTTGAAATAGTCTGAAACTCGTATTTACTTATTTATTTACAGAAGTCTTGTGTGAAATGTCGAATAAAATGACTATCCAAACTTTGAACCCCCGCTTCATCCCCTTGAAGCGAGAATTTTAAAATATCCTTTCTTAGCGGATACCTATGTCAAAATAACTATCTGCATGCCAAATTTCAGCGGTATCCGAAACAATACTGATTTCAGACTTTGTTACTACACTTCACCCTTTAAGGGGTGGAATTTTGAAAAAGCCTAAAACACTATTCACAATAAGTAAATACCATCTTCACCAGTATTACCATCTTCATTTAAGTATAACAAACGTCAAAAATCAGTCAAACTTCATACAAAAACACCGGTTATAGTTATAGTTACGGTTAAAGTAAGATGGTGCAACTCAGCCTAAATATTTTTATGACAATATTGTGCTTACATATAGCAAGGAGCAGTGATGTCATGTGGTGGGTAGACGAGTATCGGTGGGGAAGGTACAGGCGAAGGGCTGTTCTTGCGTCGTCGAGCGCAGAAAACGCCGGCCATCACGATTAAGAGCACTAGAGCCGCACTTGCGCCACCCAATGCTACCAGGACTGCCTCTGTGAAAGAAGTAGATCCGAGTCAATAAAAGATAAAATCTTGCAGTACAATATTGTTTTTCCGTAGACATAATGAAAAAGAAGAGATAGGTCTCTTAGCAAAGTGGTCGAGATTTTTTTTATATATGTTAGGCTTAGATGTTAGTTAGAGTTTGACCACTATCTCGCCGTAAGCATTTATGTGATCGAAGATGGTGAACACACAAGGCCTATGGTCTGACTCTCAAAGGCTGTGTTGTTGGAAATGTGTTTCTGGAAAACCGAAAGGTTGTGGTTGCAAATTTTCTTCTTGATAGTGGTAACCTTTTTTTTTATAGCAATTCTGTAGCAAAACTTGTACTAAATAACTTCATAATATAGATCCATAGAATCTGCCAACTGTTATTTTTATGGCAGATAGGTAAAAGTTTGACCACTACCTCATTTTAACTTATTTTCAACCGACTTCGAAAAAGAATGAAGTTTTCAATTTGTCTGTATGTTTTTTATTGTATGTATGTTACGCGATTACTCCGTCAATTGTGAACCAATTCAAATGATTCTTATTGTAATCGGTAGGGTACATTTTCGAGGTGATCCCATTGTTAGTTCATTGAGATCTGGTAAGTATTTCCAGAGGACGATAAACGTGAAATTGCTACTGAAATTGACTCGCGGGGCATGGAAGTCCGTTGTTTTAGTTTTTAAACTATCTTAATTTTATTATTTGTTATAATATGATTATAAACTCACCTGATGAAAGTCTAAGAAAAAAGAAAAAAAATAAGTTCGCCCATTGTACTGTAGTTTTAAGTGTTTACTGTTCATTAAGTTAGTTTTAATTGGTGTACAATAAATATTTTGTATTGTATTGTATTGTATTAAATACCTACCTATTCACTCTTGACTGAATTGAATTTCTACAAAGATTTCCAAGTGAAACACGTAAGAAAGAATACTGGAAATAAATGCTTCCGAAAGGAAATTAAGTTCATGCGTAACATTTGGCGTAACGTCAAGGGAATGCTACAATTATCATACGATTTCTTTCATTGCGTTGAGATTTTTAGTCCGTGGGGAAAATTGGTTGTAAGACGTTTTTGTTGATGACATTGAAGCAGTTGTCTTTCCAGGTGGGTATTTTGCAGTAATCGTCATGATCAGCATGTTTCCGCTGTTGACCTCTTCATTATAACGCCATTTTTTATCGATTTTGAGCTCTTCTCTACGTTTTACCTTGGGTGCAAACTATGTAGTCAGCCCATCTAGCGGGCGAAACTGAGGAGCAAGTTTGAGGTGTTTCAGACACACCTAAAAAAAATAAGAAAAGGAACAGATTCTGGCATTATTTCGCAATAGGACAATAATTTCTTACTAGCTTTGTATAAGTCAGTAATGGTGATAAATACACTTTTACAGAGACAGAATTGCTGTAGCATTATTACACATTACAATGGACGAGCGGTCTGCCCTCATTGTTGGGTGTTTGTATGGCCTGAGTAAATATTTGTACATCAATCAATTAAATGGTCTAGGTCGTCCAGGGACCGTGTATTCACAAACACTTTACATAAGTAATTGTGCCGATACTTTTAATTAAATACGGTACATTAAATAAACATTAATAATGTAAGTTATTTATAACGTTGTAAACGACCCACATAGCAGATAATTTTGTACGTATAAACGTATAAACTTAAAAACGTATAAACTCGATTACTGAGTGCCCAGTGCGAGTTTTTTTTTAATTAATTTACTTACTCGATCACGTTTTACTTTTTTACTAAACCTAGATTTGTATGGAAATTATAATGTTACCTTTTATGTACTAGATGGCGCTTTTGAATTTCTGTAAAAATCTACGTTTACATTGACGTGATTGAATAAGTAAACAACACCAAATAAACTCGCACTAGGCAATCATAAGAAAATACCTAAGCGATAGGCATTTAAGACTTACATTCGATAATGAGGCAATGGGGTCCTTACACAGGTGCTTGCACAGGTGGTCCCTGCACAGGCTGTAGAAGCATTACTTCAATGATTTGTCTGACTTACTACCAAAAGGTAGCTTACCAAAATCAAGGAGAAAATTTGCCGTCAAAAATGTGTGTTCCAGCAGCACAAACTGCCATTGATAGTCTAGAAATGTCACCATCATCATCATCAGCCTGTATCAGTCCACTGCTGGACATAGGCCTCTCCCAAGATGCGCCACTGAGCCCGATCTTCGGCTCTTCTCTTCCAGTCACTGCCCACCGCTTTGCGTATGTCGTCGCTCCACCTGGTCACAGGACGTCCTACGCGTTTGCCGATTCGCGGTCTCCACTCTAGGACAAGTCTGCCCCAACGGTTATCAGTCCTGCGGCAGATATGACCAGCCCACTGCCACTTCAGCTTGCTAATCCGTTGAGCTATGTCGATGACTTTAGTTCTCTGGCAAATTACTTCGTTCCGGATTCGATCCCGCAGAGAAATACCGAGCATAGCTCTCTCCATAGCTCGCTGAGCGACTTTAAACTGGTGGACCAGTCGCACTGTGAGTGTCCACGTCTCGGCTCCGTATGTCATCACAGGTAGGA
Organism: Cabera pusaria; assembly: GCA_954871355.1. Taxonomy (NCBI): domain Eukaryota; kingdom Metazoa; phylum Arthropoda; class Insecta; order Lepidoptera; family Geometridae; genus Cabera; species Cabera pusaria. The sequence goes on from OX940901.1 coordinate 14,638,619, forward strand.
CGCACTGGTTAAAGACTTTTGTCTTTAGACACTGTGGTATAGGCGACGAGAAGACTCGACGGAGTTTTCCGAATGCTGCCCAGCCCAGCTGAATTCTTCTCTGGATTTCCTTCTCGAAGTTATGTTTGCCTAGTTGGAGCGTTTGCCCTAGGTAAACATACTTAGTGACAACTTCGAGTGGGATTCCATCTACGGCAATCGGTTCTGGAACAACGTGCTCGTTGTACATGACTTTGGTTTTGTCCAAATTCTTCCGGAGACCGATGCTACGAGAAGAATCAGCTAGGCCATTCAACATCCTTTGTAGGTCCTGCAGCGTCTCTGCCATATTGACGATGTCATCTGCGAATCGTAAGTGAGAGATGTACCTGGCGTTGATGTTAATGCCACGATCTTTCCAGTCCAGCGTCTTAAACATATCCTCCAAGGCGTTAGTGAACAGTTTCGGGGATATGACGTCCCCCTGTCTCACTCCTCGACGCAGGTGGACATGTTTAGTTCGCTGGTTCTGTACTTGTACAGTCATCGTTGCGGCATTATATAGACATCTCATCACTTCGATATTTCGCCAGTCGACTTGGCAACGCTGCAAGGACTCGAGAACAGACCAGGTTTCGATTGAGTCAAAGGCCTTCTCATAGTCCACAAATGCTAAGCACAGGGGCCGATTGTACTCTTCGGTCTTCTGTACAATCTGCCGCACCGTGTGGATGTGGTCTATGGTGCCGTAACCGCTTCGAAACCCGGCCTGTTCCGGAGGTTGAAACTAGTCGAGTCTTCGCGCAAGACGTCAGAAATGTCACCGATGTTCAGTAATATTTGCAAATTGTTTAGGCTCTGTTGCTTTATTGTCATTCCTCTGGGGCAGACATCTGATTTATTGATTTCTCATAGGTTTTGACCTTCGTTGTAAGCGGTGATGCAGTGGTCAAAGATGGTGAATATGCTAAGCTGAATGATCTGACTCTCAAAGATAACATTAATAAGGTTCTTGACTTTGCATCTTTAATTTCCGAACCCCTTAAATAAGCCTACTGATAAACCACTTAACTACACGGTGAGATAGCAGCTAAGGACGACTGTTCTCAATCAAACACTTTCTAAAAATATATTCAATGATAAGGCTCATAGTATATCAATCTTCATTATCTGTGAAGATATCAATGAATCTCAAAATAAGAACGAAGTACCTCTATCTTTGCTTAAGTTATTCCAAGTTTGGAAGCTTTTCTGATTCTATTGAAAAATCAAACTCGGAAAAAAAACAAGTTTCAAACTTATTATTGAACGATTCTCATCATCTAAAACAAAAGTTATTGCAAAAGCGTTGGGTTCACAAAATGCCCTTTCAAACGTGGCCTTTCAAGTTGTTACGATATAATTCTGAATGCCTGCAATTCCTAAAATCAAAAAGAACCGACTTCAAATGCCGCGCCAGTCAGAATATTTCAAATCGGGTCAGGCGTCTTCGAGTAATCGGTGAAGATAAATAAAAAAATATATAAAAAAGGTTCCGTGGAATTGAGAACTATCTTCACGAAAAAAGTCCTCTTTTTTTCGTGAAGATAGTTAAAAAAATACACCAACAACGATATACATCATTGTCAATTTTCAATTGTACATTTTTAACCGCAATCGCAACACATACTAATTTTAAATTCATACCGCTCGCGCTGCTTAGAAAAACGTTCCTTAAAGACGAAGACGTAGTGGGTCCTAATTTGAGTAAGAAAGAGTAGGTACCGGATCCCTTTATAATAATAAAATATAATAAATATAGAATCAAAGAAGAATCAAAGCATTTATTCAGTATGTAGGCAGTATTATTATACGCACATATACACGTTAAAATCATAAAATAAATCATTACCAATTATCAAGTAAACATAGCAAACGCAGAATTTTAACGCTTTGAATTAGAAAAAAAAAACAAAAGTAATGAACTATTCAGCTGTCATCCAATCGTTTACGTCAGAATATTTAAAAAAAAATTAAAGTAGGTTAAAATGAACCATACACGTAACTGCGTGTTTCAGTACTTTTATGTAAAATTATCATTAATTTTTATTACTAATTTTTATATACAAAATAAAAAAGTGAAATAGTGAAACACAATAATATAATTTAAGAAATCATCCTTTGCTACCTAAAATAATAGTAAACATGAGCTTACTCTTTATCTTTGTTTAAAAAGCTAAGACTTATCTAGGCCTGAATAAAATTTTGATGAAAAAATATTTTGACTCGAAATTGAATGTTTATTTTGTTTGGCATATTAATTTAGTTTGTGGCAAAGACGTGCTCTATTTTAACCACAAAATAAATAAAAAAAAATCTTATCAAATACTGCTGTGTAAATATTTTTTAACCTTTTAGGTGCCGTGTAATAATGTATCTTATTCGTTTTAACAATTTTATAATAATCCTTGGTTTTTGCTCATAAATCTTTCGTCATTTGTTTTTTATATGCAAAATATACCTACCATAAAACTCGAAATAAAATAAAATTTTACTCTGCATATTACGAACAAAGTAACAATATGATGGTCATTTCATCCACTTTATTGCCAGTACCGTGCAATTCGCTTTAACATAAAACCATTCATCCACCACTACTCCAAGGAATGGTATGGAATGATTTGCCAAAATTGGTTTTTCGATTAATACGATAGGTACTGCGGTCTGAAAGATTTTATTCGAGTAAGCTTTCTCTTAGATCGCATTGTACAACATCAAGATCAAGTGTTTCTAATCACTTCTTTGTCGATTATTGAGCCAAGAAAATGTTTTTAGAGTGAAGTGTAAAGTGTCCGATTAAAATTACAAAGCATATGAGACTCAACATTCCGATGTCTCCAGGTACTCCAGACGTAGTGGCAGTTTCGCGCAAAATTATGGCTATTTAGACTTCAGTTTATTTATAGGCGTACGTCATCGCTTTTCGTCAGGCGAGTTCTATCATTGTTACCTTATATCCTAAAAAAGACAACAATAATATTATAATCTGTACTTCTATGCTAATATAACAAAGAGGAAACATTTTATAATGATTTCAAAGTTTAAGATATTTAATGACGAAGCTAGTGCATCAGGTTTTAACATCGCGGCAAATATCGTTTGCGCGATGCAGGATCTCATACACTACAAGTAGTTTCAACCTACTCTAGCGCCATCTATATGTTTTTATCTAAAAAGTAAGTATGTAACGTAGTTTTAATTAATAATATAATAATTAAGATAGTTTAAAAACTAAAACAACCGACTTCAATGCCCCGCGAGTCAATTTCAGTAGCAAGTTTGAGACGTTTATCGTCATATCTCTGGAGAGACTTATCAGATCTTGATAAAATTACAATGGGACCACCTCGAAAACGTAGCCTACCGATTACAAAAAGAATCATTCGAATCAATTCAGAATTGAGGGAGTAATCGCGTAACATACAAACAAAAAAAAACATACAGACGAATTCAGAATAAAGTATTGAGAGAAATAGCAATGGTCCCTTGGTACATTAAAAATGATGATCTACATCGGGACCAGAAAATTGAGACCGCCGTCAAAATCGTCCAAAAGTATACAGAAGCTCACGAAAAAAGACTTCACCATCAAGTCAATGTCGAGGCAATCCAGCTCCTTGACCATACAAACATAATAAGAAGACTTAAGCGGACAAAACCGTTCGAACTAGTGTATAAAAATAAAGTTTAGTGATAAAGTGCTAAAAAAGCTATACGTATGAACACTTGAACAATGTGTATACATCTTTATTAGAGACAATAAGAAAGGTGTCAACATTCTTAGTGTAGTTTATGTATAAAGTTTAGGCTATAGAATAATTGCTTATTAGCCGAAAAGGCTAGATTGTAGTGACAATAGGGACGTATTATTTTCAATTAATATGCGCTATAATAAAAAAAAAAACAGACGAATTGAGAACCTTCTCCTTTTTGTGAAGTCGGTTAAAAAGGAAAGATTTTATATTTTGTTTGTATCGATTTAACTCAAAAACTGCTGGACTGATTTTTTTTCTTTAATGGTAAGCTACATTATCAGTGAGTAACATAGTCTATATTACATACCCGTATTCTCACGGGTACGGGAACTACGCGGGTGAAACCGCGAGGCGCTGCTAGTACTAACATAAAATTAACTAATAAGATAAAAACAACTATTTAGATATAAAGACACCATAACTATCGGCTATCAAATCGTAAGGTTTTGCTTTTTATGACAGCTAAACACTTATATCTATACATATCTTAGGTTTAATGTTAACACTTAATGGCACCAGAAAATATGAGACGGTGCCATCAACATGTTTTTATGGCTTCATTAAATATGACAATGTCTTTATTACACGCAGGATCGAAGGATCCAGCAACGATGATATCATAATGTGGGTGGGTAAATAAATCACGTTTAATTATTACTTTCATTTTTCGTTATATCTAGTCACTATCTTACCAGGCGGTAAGATGATGTGGTCAAAGATGGAAAATACGCTAGGCCTAGAATACACTGATTCTCAAGAGCTGTTTGCTGCCGGAACACCGTAAGGTTGTGGCGGCAGATTTTCTCCATATATGGTGGTAAGCTACTTTTTTATAGCAAGTCAGGCAGAATATCGATATAATAAAAAATATGCCACCACCTGTGAAATACCTAAGTCTTACGAAAGTTTATGGCTTTTATCATTTATGTAAAAACTATAAGTAGACGCTTACACCTCAATGCAATGAAACCTTGTAACCTTTAATAGATAGAATTATTATGCGCAGTTAGTACATACTTTTATAGGCAATGTATTACGTGAGCACCAAAACGAAGATTTTATTATATTTACGATGATGTGAGTCGTAAACAGGACAGTTAAATATAAAAACTATTAATCTTATATTATTACAAGCTTTTATTTAACTTGCAATGTATGTTACTATGTATGTTCGGGTGGAATCTTGGAAGCTAAATTAGACCCACTTCCCCATGTCCGATTGGACTCAAATTTGGTGTACTTATGTATCTTCGGTGAGAATACATTGATATGGTACCATGGAGCTGGTACTGATAATGGAGACGGAAGGTGGCCACGGCATCTCTGTGATAAAACAACATAACACCACCGAGTTTGGGCTCGATTGATTTGTCTTGAAGAGAACTTTACGCCTAGATGATATTTAGCGACTGGTGATGAAGCTGGAAGGTGGCCACGGCATCTCTGTGATAAAATAACGTAACCCCAGTGAATTTGGGCTCAAATGATTCGTCTTGAGGAGCACTTTACACTTAAATGATAGCCAGGATCTGATGATAAAGCTGTAAGGGGGCCATGGCATTTTTGTTATAAAGCTGTTGCTTTATAACAGAACCCCACCGAGTCGATTGATTTTCCGCGAAGAGCACTTTACCCATAATCACATCAAATATCCGTGGAATATTTTAAAATATCATATAGTAGGTAGGTAGTTGATATCTATACCTACCTACTAAAAAGTTAAAAATAAATTATAAATAAAAATATTTTTAAATACAAACTTTTTTTGGGACAATGAACTAAAATGTTAAAAATAAATTCTAGTAAGTATTTGGCATGTAGGTACTTACCTATATTTTTAATAGCTTGAGGCACTGAAGTATGGTAATTACCTAGCCTGAAAACGGGTAGTGCTTCAAGCTTTTAAGAATATAGGTAAGAAGTACCTACACGCCAAATACTTACTAGAATTTATTTTTAACATTTTAGTTCATTGTCCCAGAGAAAAGCTTGTTTTTAAAAATATTTTTTATTTATAATATATTAGATAAATAATATATATAAAATAGTAGCAACCCGCCCCGCCCCGGCTCCGCATGGGTGAAATTTATATCATATTATGATATTAATATGTCCGACATGATATTATGTTGTGATAATCCAAACACTTTCATAAATATTTAATTTATGTAAAGGTACGTTAGATCGCGCACGTAGGACGCTGCGGTGTGTCCGTACCTTAAGTGTTCGGAATCAGCTTGGTTCTTCCGCTTTAAATACGAATGTTTTATTTGGAACATGACATGACAACATGACATGTTTATTGGGCCAGATACAGAACTTCTTGACTTGGCACGTATCGTCAGGAGGTCCCTCTCTGCCTGCAGCCTTAACCACCGGTAGCTTAGGCAGTGCCCCACTACCGGCGGCACTCTAAGTTTAGGTTTTTTTTTGTAACATAGTTTATTTTATTTGTAGTTAAAAAACCTTGGCATTAGTTAAAAAAATAAATATGTGTATAATAATTGTATTCATTGATAATACAAATACACGTTACCACATTTATGAATCTGACGGCAAAGTTAGACTTATCTAACAATGATTTGGACTTAGTAGGCCTTATGATATTCAAGTTGGTATCTACAATATCAGGATTTCATTTTTTATTTAAAGCGCCTTTTAGTCTACCATTTAAATGTTCATATAATTTTTAAACATTTTACTTACGAAGCAGGCTCCCAAGAGTCCTAAATGGAGCCTTGCAATTTCCCTTCATATTTTTCTTCCTCGGAACACGGTTTTCCCTGTAAAAGTTTCCAACTCGTCGATGTGAGCGATGCCATGAATTTTTAAAGTGACTTTGAGTGAAACGACTCGTTGATCAACCATTAATTTTGCGCTCGAATGGTTTACTTGATGAGAAGGTATTTATTTAGGTCTTTGTTGAACAATTTTTTGTATGGAACGATATTTTGTTCTAAACAATGGAATTAAATTCAATTGATGTTACTAAACTAAAAGTTGTAAGAAAACTTACCTCTCAAATTCACAGCATTAGCAATAGAGAACTCCGAAACAGAACTAGTAGTAGGCGCCTGTTCGTATCTTGCACTCGTCGTTTCCAATTGTCCTAGGACTTCCACGTGACGAGACGTCACTGGGTCTTCATACTCTTGGTGAGAGTCATAGTACTCTTCAGGCCTGTGCTGATCCTCGTCTTGACCTCCGTACTCGGGTTCGTATTCTGTAATTATTACTGAGATTTAGCCTAATTCGTTATCATTCTTGACAACATGATTTCTAGTTTTGTGTTGTAGGTAGCTGCTTAGTCTAAGGTTAGTCTTAGGGCCAGTTTTACCGCTTCAGTCCCTGATGGTCTACTAGAACCTTATCTGCAAGATAAAATACAACATGTTTCACATGTAGGTAAGTACTCGTATGGATTGAGCGAGTTTGATTCTACATTTTGGAACACATCGTTACTTAACATTAGGTAAGATAGTGGTCAATCGCTTACCTATTGAGCATAAAAAAATCCAAATGCTGGATCTAGTATTAAAATGCCGACACGAGTACCTGGATGTATTGGCCGCTTCTATGAGAACATTTAATACAACCTTGCCCAACATCTTTATCCTGCCAGCTTACTAAGCCTAACGATGTTTTCCTTTACCGGAAGGTTGAAATAAAATGCGCATTGAGATTTTTTTCTTTTATATCTTGTAGGCTAACGTTTGACTACTATCTCACTTGTTGTTAATTGATGATGTGGTCGAAGATGGTAAGCACGCTAGGCCAAGAGTGGGAACTGACTCTCAAGGATAGCTGCCGGAACACATTAGATGTTTGGCGACAGATTTTCTAACTTGAGGGTGGTATCTGGCGAGGCGGACACTAGATAGTGTTCTCCCACCATGCGGGGCTGTTGGTTTCTTAACGATGTTTGTCCTTCACCAGAGGGCTACTGTGAAAAGCGCACATAATTGTTTCAATAAAAAAATCCATTGGTGCACGCGGGGTTTGAACCTCTGGCATCAAAGCCGTTCGTTCTCCCGATTACACCACCGCCACCACCTCAGATTTTAATCCACTACTCCTGACGTCAAAGACACAACCAAACAAACGACCATTCTCTCAAAGCACCGCCAAGACCGCAAATGCACCATAGGATCCGTCTAATCCTAATCCTAACTTCCTAACTAATATTATAAATGCGAAAGTAACTCTGTCTGTCTGTCTCACTTTTACGCCAAAACCACTGAACTGATTTAAATGAAATTTGATACTTATATAGTCTAGAGCCTGAAAAAGGACATATGCTACATTTTAATACGAAAAAAGGGTTGAAAGGGGGGGATGAAAAGTTGTATGGAAGTATCGTCATTTTAGGAGCTAGAAGCTTGAAACTTATTTTTAGGCTTTTGATTCAATATAAATAAATATGACATTCAAAGTTTGTAAAAGTTGTACCCTCAAGGGTGTAAAATAACAATAGGGGATGAAATTTTTGTATGGAAATATGTAAGGTTTATGTGAATGTTCTACTGAACCGATTTAAATGGAATTTAGTACACACATAGTCTAGAGCCTGAAAAAGGATAACAGCTGCTTTTAAATGCGAAAAGAGGGTTGTAAGGGGTTGAAAGGGGGGATGAAATGTTGTATGGAAGTATCGTCATTTTTAGAGCTAGAAGCTTGAAACTTATTTTTTAGGCTGTTGATTTGATATAAATAAATATGGCATTCAAAATTTGTAAAAGTTTTACCCTCAAGGGTGTAAAATAACAAAAAGGAATAGGGTATGAAAGTTTATACGGAAATATGTTAGTGGGGGAAAGAGAGAGGGGAAGGGGAGAGAGAAGGGGGGAAGGGGAGGGGGAGAGGGAAGTGAGAGAATGGAAGGGAGGTGAGGGGTAGGGAGGGAGAGGGGGGATTAGCATGGTGTGGTACGGTACGATGTGTTTGTGGTGCTGTGCCCACGACTTCGTCCACGTGGAATATCGTCTTTGGGTAGCATTTTTTATTATTTAAGCTAATTATTACATAAATAAGACACATTCGTATCCCACCTACACAGCACAGTACCACGTGGCGCAAATCCCCCTCCCCTCTCCCTACCCCTCACCCCTACCCTCCCCTCTCACCCTCTTTCCCCCCCACTCCTTTTCCCCTCACTTCCCTCTCCCCTACCCTTTCCCCCCACTTAACCTCTCCTCCCCTCTCTCGTCCCCCCACATCCCCCTCTGCTCCCCTTTCCCTCACCTCCCATCCCCCTCCCCCTTTCCTTCACTTCCACCTCCCCTCCCCCTAGTCCCCCTTTCCCCTCCCCCTTCCCCCTCAGAAACTTTGAATGACATTAATTTATATCGAATCAACAGCCTAAACAATAAGTTTCAAGCTTCTAGCTTTAAAAATGACGATAGATCCATACAACTTTTCATCCCCCCTTTCAACCCCTTGCAACCCTCTTTTTGCATTAAAAAGCCTATGTCCTTTCTCAGGCTCTAAACTATCTGTGTACCAAATTTCATTTAAATGCGTTCAGTAGAACATTGACATAAACCTTACATATTTCCATACAACCTTTCATCGCTTATTCCCTATTGTTAATTTTACACCCTTGTCGGTAAAACTTTTACAAACTTTGAATGTTATATTTATTTATATCGAATCAACAGCCTAAAATAGTAGATTGTTTACCAAGGGCACAGATTATATAATAGTTACTAAGTAACAGATACTTCACTCCCTACAAAAACACAATACCAACGTTTATTACAGATAATTCAAGCAAAAATGTGTCTAAGACGCTCGATATAGCGTTTTTATTACTTCGTTCAGCGCGCGATGTACCAGTGCGCGCCTGATTCAGTAAAGGGTTGACTCAATGAAGTAAAAAAAATATATACGAATTCATTTTATTTACCCCACAAAATAACATCAAAATTGGTTACTAAGAGTCGAATTTGAAGTCAAGAAAGTGAATTTTACGCCGTTTTGTCATTTTAGTATCAGTAGCATAAAAAAATGAAAAATATTATGCTTGTTTTTTGTCAAACCCGCAAAATGACTATGAAAAACTTAAATCATTTCTAATATAGAATACGAATGCGCAGTTATCCCGTCATTTGAATAATAATATACGTTGCGCGCGCGTGAGCAGTGACAACCGACTGGCAGATACCAGCGCCGGCGCTGGTCGAATGTTTAGGTATAAATCGCAGTAGCTATGGGCGAGTAAGGGAGGCCTGCCAAGGGTGCAATATAGTACGTTTCTGCGAGGCCACTTTTTTTAATCGAAAGCGAAGCAAAGTATTCTAGAGTAGAATCCCGAGCGTAGCGAGTAATTCTAAAGTAGAATCCTGAGCGTAGCGAGGGATTTAAAGTACGTCGGCCGAGAGAAAATAATATTGTAGCCGAGTTTTACACTCTGCTTTTCATCCCCCTCTATGAGAAAAGGGAATAAACACACACACACACACACACACACACACACACACACACACACACACACACAATTAATAATACTACTTGGGATATATTTCATCATACCTTATGTTAAATAGTTATTATTATACTTAATTCCTTAATACTTTATTCCTACTTTTGTTATACAGCAATATTAACCACACGCCGTACTACTATCAAAGTGACAAATTGCATCTCAATTTATTGTCCATCTCATGTAAACTGTGCTCAAGGAAGAGACTGGCTTCAACAACACAGGTATTCCTAGTGTGGAGTCCAGGGATCAAACACCTGAAGCAACTTGTGCATGTAATTCGAAACAAATATATTATGTAAAACTTACATTGAGGGTTGTATAAAATAAATCAATTTATTTCATTTCAATATTGTAAAAGACGCTGACTAACATAAACAAATGTAATAAACCAATAAATACATACACTTTCCGATAAAATCTTCGCACCTTTTGCAGTTTTCACCCGATTAATATTTTACCCTTAACTCATTGACATATTATACATAAGAACATGAAATACCCACAAAAAAAAGACGCATATCTAAACCTAAAACGTATGCGATTAATTGTCCATTGGTCCATTGCTAGGATTGTGTCAATCAAGGTCATCAATGGACCTTTGGGACCCCCGGGAAATTTCCCGGGATATCCCAGTTACTTTTACGTGTGCCAACCCTATCGACTGCTGCTTAGATACTGAGACAGGCATGGGATGGCACTTGCAGTTCCGGCGTTTTACGACTGATGCGTAAAACCCGATGGAGAACAGAGCGGGGTCCTCTTACAGATTTAATAAGGAAAGTGTACTTAGCTTTTGGGGCGCGATCCTTTACTCAGAAGTGGACCGATCAACACATTTGATTAGGCAGCGCGTAATAATAACGCCTGGAGTTAATCACAACTTTTATTGGTTCTTTTATGTTCTTTATACAATCGTCGTATCTCAGCAACTTTGCATGCTGAGAACACGCGACACAGTATATATTATGTTACTCTTTGCGCGACACTTCTTAATATTTTATTATTTCAAGGCATTCAGCTTGAAGAAAAATGTATTACTTTATCATGAAAATTTGTTGTCAAAACTCTTCTGTCTTCTTCTGTATTATTGGTGATCGATTTTGAACATAAAACATAATTCAAAAAGATTGACCACCAAGATTAAAACTATCAAAAGAGTTTAAGGTTGGCGTAAGGTCGCCACAGACCAATGGACAATCAATGACAGTCACTTTAGGTTCCATTATGACTTCTAGGCACTTTTTTTTTGAAGTTATATCCATAAAAGCAAATGTATCGCGGCACCTCCATGTCTATATGTATTTCCTAATCCATTGTTAAATGTGTTATTATGACAGTCTGCGATCACAGACTAAAAATGACAATAGTTCTAGCGCTTTTTTTTCTTCTTCTTGGCCACCACAATATATGTGTATTGTTCCACTTTGCGCGATTTTTTTTTTATTTGTTTCCCTGTCTTTATGACGTTGCGGCATTTTTTTTAACTTAATTAACGCTGCGGGCTCTCTATTTAATAGGACAGTAACATTTCCCGTACAACATTATTATTGAACCTCCTTTGACATGGCACTATAAAAAATAGTCAAAGCCAAAAATTAAAAAACTACTTTCTCGCCCTAGGGCGGAAAATACCTATTTTGCGCGTACTTATCGAGGAACAAACCATCACTTTTCGAATAGATGGGATGAAAAATAAGTTTCAAGCTTCTAGCTCTAAAAATGAAGATGTTTTAATGTTTTAATGTTTGCTCTTTTTATTTGTTTTAATTTAGAGGTAGGTACAATAATTCAGGATTAAGTAATGTGGTCAGGCACGTCGTCGATTTATTTACCTGAAACTCGTCTCCCGCAGCTACTTATACTTATCCAGATACTTCCATACAACTTTTCATCCCCCCTTTCAACCCCTTAGAACCCTCTTTTCTCATTAAAAAGTAGTCCTTTCTCAGGCTCTAGAATATCTGTGTACCAAATTCCATTTAAATCGGTTCAGTAGAACATTAACATAAACCTTACATATTTCCATACAAACTTTCATCCCCTATTGTTATTTTACACCCTTGAGGGTAAAACTTTTAGAAACTTTGAATGTCATATTTATTTATATCAAATTAACAGCCTAAAAATAAGTGTCAAGCTTCTAGCTCCTAAAATGACGATACTTCCATACAACTTTTCATCCCTCCTTTCAACCCCTTATAACCCTCTTTTCGCATTAAAAAGTAGCCGATGTCCGTTCTCAGGCTCTAGACTATCTGTGTACCAAATTCCATTTAAATCGGTTCAGTGGTTTTGGCGTGAAAGTGAGACAGACAGACAGAGTTACTTTCACATTTATAATATTAGTTAGAATTTAGATGTTCGCGATGACAGAAAGCTTCGCAAACTTGTAGAAACTATCTTCCCTAAATAAAGAAATCATTTACTCTCCTTGACATATAAATCTATATCTGGGGTCTAGAAGTGGATAGGACTATTTATCTTAAGTACTAAAATAAGCACTGGTATCCGTGAGAAACTGAAACACTCGCCACATTTCAATGCCAGAGATAACCAACCCGCTGAAAAGGGTTGAGATTGCGATTGTTCTTTCATTTTGCATGACAGATTATCCTTAAGAGACTTATAACCTACATTAAATTGTAAGTTTTTTGTAGAGCTGTATACCTATATGTTTGTGTCGCTTGTCGTTGATTTATATTTTAAGATACATTATAGTAAGTTTAAGGTAGCTGTTTGGAACGTGAAAACATTAGTTTAAACGTGAAACGTGAACGTGAAAACAAAGTTGCATCTTTCTATATCTACGTCAAACTACTCATAATTTTAAATAGCGGCTTTGTAGTAAAATACTAATATTATGAATGTCTGTCTGAATAGCACTGTAATTATTTTTCTGTATATTTCCAAAAGTATTTTTAAACTTTAACTATGTGACCTGCGTCTACCTACGTAACTGGGCAATTCTCATCTGAAGCTCATGAGTAATTAATCGGGATCGCTTTATTAATCTTATTTAGGTAGATAGTAGAATCCTACTCATTAGTTTTGGACCGTAATACCACTTTGTCCGCTATCAATGTGTAAAATAGAAATTGTTTTCTATTTGAAAAACAAAGTGTCAACCTTTATCTGTGTTGAGGAGCGCAACCATCTTAACTGATTTACCGGTTGAGATGCACAATAGCACTCGTTTTACCGTTATAGGTAAACTGTTAGAAATATTTTAGGCTGTAAAGCAATCCTGTATCCGTTACAAACCATATTGTCGGCAAAGTAAAATACTGTAGTTCATTGATAATGATAATGATAATGATATTTATTGCCAAAAAGTTTACAAAATCTTATAAACTAACGTAGGCTCAGAAAGAGCGTTAACTTGTAAGATTACATTGTGAGTATCAGTGAGCCCCAAACTAAGCACAAGGCCTGTATCTTGAGGCTCGGGTGGTGTGGTTTTACAAAAAGTTTTTGAAAATGATTTATACATGAGATATTCTGATGGCAATAATAAGTGTGTGCCTGTGTGTGTTTGTGTATGGGTGTGTTTGTGTATGTGTGTGTTTGTATATGTGGTATTTGTCTATATATATATATGTGTATGCGCGTGTGTGTGGTTATGTGATGCTAAGATGTGTTAAAGTATGTATGCGTGATTGGTGATTGTGAGAGGGTGAACTTAAAATTTCAAAAACTAGCATAGTTCTTCTGTTTCTGCATAGGTAAGTTGATGTAACCATTCTTTCACAGTACATTTACAGGCATGAGTAGACATTTCCTTAATGTTGCAGACCTTGCTTACTTTGTTGTAGGTGAATAGGTGAGAATACGCAGGACACCTCCTAGCTAAGAGTGATTTTGTTTGTGGGAGAGGTAAACGAAAGGCGCGTCTATCCATAATACTATCATAGTCAATGTGACCTCTTAATTTCTTGTGTGTTTTGAGAGTAGCACTAAGGATAAAGAGCTGACGCACACGTAGCACTTTAAATTCCTGATATAAAGAGTCTGTTGAGAACCGAAATGGTTTCCGCAGCAGGACTTTTATGAGTGCACACTGAGCTCTTTCAACGTTCAAGATGTAGGTTTTGCCAGCGCTACCCCAAACAGAGACACAGTATTGCATGACCGACTGACACAAAACTATATATATTTGACGCAACAAAGGTAGTGGTGTGCAGTCACGGAGATTTTTCATCACAAAAATTAGTTTTCTCACACGCGCAGATAAGTCGGATATGTGGTATTTGAAAGAAAGATTTTCATCGATGTTGACACCTAGGTACTTTATATAATTTGTCCGATCAATTTGAATGCATTTACATGCTGCGTGATGACTGAACTGTTTAGAAGTGCATTTGAGTTTACAGTTATTAACGAATAGTGCCAAACCAGCTGGAGGGTTAGAAATACAGGTCTTTGAGAAAGCTATGTATTTAGTTTTCTTTGTGTTAAGCGTGAGGAGGTTTCTATCCATAGCATTTGACATTTTTGTTAAGCCGTCACTGGCTAGGTTGTATACTCGATCCCACGTGTCACCATAAAACAATAACACAGTATCATCTGCGTATGTTATAATATCCGCGTTCTTTAAATTGTCAACACCAATGATAAAAACATTTAAGGCAAATAAATAATTCTGATTCTGATTCTGATTCTGAATGTTCAGAATGTCGTTAATGTATAATATGAATAGCGTAGGACCAATTGAATACATTGAATACATTGTAAAGTAAACAGACATAAAATGCGTAACGGTTTGGAATTAGATTGTATTTTGTAATAGATTTAACAGTAGGGTAATTGTTGTAAAGCGGCTAGCCTCTAATAAAGAAATAAATATTACTGCTATCCTTGGGAGCCCTGCTAGCCGTGGGAATAGGACGGTTTATGGAAGCAGGCACCTAACGGTTCGTTCAACGGTACACGCCGGCCTGGTGGAAGGGCAGGCAGAGGGTTTAAAAACCCTGACATGTTTAGAAACGTGAGTCATTTCAGTTAGTCATTTCAGAGAGTCATTTCACGGAGAAAATTGATAGAGTAACTTGTGTAAGAACATCGGAGATATAAAAGTAGTGTAAACTCGTATTAAGTTCCATTGTGTTAAGTGTTTGTTCATAAAGTTGTGTGCGTGTGATTACTTCGGGATTTTAATTCGTCACCGCCCGTAATCCTTACCCTGCGACTAAATCAGGAACAGAACCGCGATAGATACTGCTTCGTTATTAGGGCGTCTAGTACGTGCGCGTGTGTTTATGGTTTGGCAAACGTTGCGGCCATCGTTGTTGGCCAGTTCATCGCCGGGACTAGAGACGATTTTGCCAAGCACGCGCGGGCGGCGTATCGGTAGACGCGCACTTCGCGGTATCGTGTGTGTGTTCGTGGACTGTCTTTCGGGTTGGCTACCAGTATAAGCCGTGGTAGTCGATCGTCGTCGGGTTCACTACCAGTCTAAGTCGTGATAGTGGAACGGCGTCGCGTAGTTATTTACAATATGCCTCAGAAAACAAAAGACTGCTGTGATGTGGAGAAATCTGCTAATCCAGAATTTTGCATGTCATTTTATCTACTTCATAAAAATTTAGCATATTACACCTACTAGTTTTGAGCTTCTCTTGGCCTATTTAAAACATAATTACTTTAGTAAAAGTGACGTCATCTTTTACATCAAGTGACGCAAACACTCGCTGATTATCGACAGACAACGAACAATCTAAAATTGCTTGGGGATACAGGATGATGAAATGTTGTACTCTGGTTCCTTATATAACGTATGGAAATTATTTTACTACCTCTTTTGATTTTCAAGTAAGATTATTAAATAATGCTACAGCACACTTGACTCTTTTCCCCCTATTTTTGGCCAATCAAAAATCATGATCAACAACTTTTTTTAAATAAATCAAGGAATTTGTGTGCCAATTTTTGTCAAAATCGGTTGAAAAATCGGTGCGATCTATAGACGAGAACCAACAGACAGACTGACAGACGGACAAAAGCATTTTTTGGCAAATCCCAAAGCTGAGGCGCTTCGCTCGCTCTGACAATTTATGTATGTAATGGTTTGAATAGAAAATTAGAGGGCACAACCTTACTTCATCGGGTTGACGAAATTACTATATGAGCACGTTACTATCGACAGGTTTGAAGGTCATTGCATTTGATAAACACACAGAAAGTCAATAGGTTAAAGCGGACATAATCCTCAATTATATTGTGCCTCTGTATTATAACTTCAACATACAAATGGTCATCAATTCACTATCAATATATTATTTTTGGTAATTGTCAAATCAATGAATAAATTATAAAATTACAATGTTTTTTATATTTGATACGCAAGTGTTATACCACTATCTTGCTTAGTGGTAAGTGATGGTGTGGTCAAAATGGTGAACACGCTAGGTTTAGAATGGTTTGACTCACAAGGGCTGATTTCTGCCGGAACACCGTAAGCACGTAACACAATATAATAATGCTATGTACCGTACGGTTACAGCGGCAGATTTTCTTCTTGATTGTGGTAAGCTATTTTTTTGGTAGCATGTCTGGAGGAACATTGATGTAATAATAATATGCTCCTACTACCCTGTGGTAAGGAAGGTAGACCGAAGTCATCTGACGAAGCTGACTACCTCAACTGGTAAAACTGTTTCTAAGCCTGAGAATCTCACGGAAGTTCAGGACTTCCAGGATTCTTTCTGTTGCGAGAGTTATATAGTTATAGACTTAATAGTTCTTACGCTTCATGTCTTTTTTCCCGTCTCTCGTTCTCAAGAACTCCTTAACTTGTTTTATGCGTGGTTCGTGGTGGTATCGTTTCCTGCCATAAATTAATGAATGAATGATAACACTTTACTGCACACAAAAACACGAAACATAATACAAAGAATAATACAAAAGACACAGTACAAACGGCGGTCTTATCGCTAAATAGCGATCTCTTCCAGACAACCGCAAATAAATGTTAGTCGGCTGCCATTTCAACTTGATTTGATATTCCTTTGGGCTATGTTATCAATTACTCTGATTTTGACATAAAACCTGGTATCGAATACGATTAAATGTTAGTTGTTGTGTTAGTTTATTAAATGTTAGTCGGCTGCCATTTCAACTTGATTTGATATTCCTTTGGGCTATGTTATCAATTACTCTGATTTTGACATAAATCCTGGTATCGAATCGATTAGGTAACGATACAGTTTTCAGAACAGAATAACTATTTTAAAACATAAATAATATTCCATAATATAAATAGACATTCTGTATATTTATAAGCAAGCTTTGTTATTTTGGTAGTTTAAAAATAATTATAACGATCCATCATTATTCTATCAATAATTTTGTTTGAACAGTTGTTTCAAATTAATTCGATATCTTACGTTACAGACAGAAGTTAAATCAGATCACATTATTATTGGTATTCTCGAACAAATTGAAAATTATGTTGAATCTAACGAAACAAATTAGATCTACTTACAGTTTCGGTGTCGGCTTTAATGGTGTACTCCAGAGTTACAGGACTTACAGCTTTTATATTACGGCGATATGTATACATTTTTGTCTGTCATAACACGATATTTGAAACTCCATAAAATTAAAAAAATAAATTCAAATTAAAAAGGTATATATAATATATAATAATAATAAATTATATAAATTAGGTAGTTAAATGGAAGTTTATGACTTTTAGAAAAATGGCTGTCTATATTATAAACTACAATACAACAATCGCTCACAACTTGGCGAGAGCTCGAAACGCTCTATTATATTGAGGCGATTTTGAAACATTTGGTTATTTTCGTTTTCTATGTATTTCTATTAAACCGACTTCAAAAAAAGGAGGAGGTTCACAATTCGTCGGAATCTTTTATTTTTTTTAATGTATGTTCACCGATTACTCGTAGATGCCTGAACCGGTTTGGAAAATTATTTTTTGTTTCAAATGGTACCCTTCCTAGGTGGTCCTAACTAAATCGGTCAAGCCGTTTTTAATATATCAACATTTGTATTACGACCACAGAAATAGAAATAATTTATTATTCCTATTTTTGTGATTACGACCACAGAAATATAAATTATTCCTATTTCTGTGATTACGACGCATTTACTTATCTCGACGATTTACTAGTTACTACCAACTACTGGCACAGATTATGTAATAGTTACTACGTCTACTGGCTACTTTGACTAGCGCGACGTTTGAAGTCAGTACCCCTAGTGCGAGTTTTTATCGTAAGCGCTTTTGACAGATCTCACATAGTTTTCGAATTAATCTGGCTCCCTGATAGGTCTAAATTTAGTTAAGTGTAGTAACCACTAGAGGCGCTGTATTGTTTTTCATACAAAATTTGCTCGATATACGATATCGAGTTTGGTATGAAAACTCGTACTAAGGGTCCTGTTCTTTTAGTTTTTTAAACGATCTTAAATTATTTATATCACGAGTTCGAAGATAGCTTGTCAGCCGTCGAACGCGAAATTACATTTTCCACGAATACGAATGTAAAAGAGATATAATATAAAAGGCAGCTTTCTCCTGTGAAGACCACTCATACAATTTTTATTTCATTGCGCCTTTGTTATTTGCATTGCATACTTAATTAAAATAAATTAAATTCAACACTAACGTTTTTCAATCGGAATTCTGTCAAACTCAATAAACACATGTTTGTAAAACCAAATCAGATTAGACGGAGTAATTTTAAGTAGCTATTGAAACATCTTAAACGTCTGGTCGTTCTTGACATTATATCATTAGATCCCGATATTTTAGGCTGTAAAATGTAGCTTAATTGCGTTCGTTATAGGTCCTATGTTTTCTTAATAAAATATACTTGAGCATATCACAGTTAGTGAGAGGTCGATTTTTATGCTATCCACGACTCAGATCCCACCCTGTCTGCATGCATACAAGCATACAAGCTATTCTTTATATTTTTAGCCATATTTCTGGTGTTATAAGTTCTGTCAATTTCTCCGCCAAGTCTACGGGGTCGGGCAGTGCATAGCACGGTTGCTACGAGTAAACCCACAGACAGACCTCGGGACTAACGAATCCGAGGTCTGTGAGTAAACCTTACTATTTACGATTCGATCTTGATAATCTCGCCCTATATGAATGTGTGCTAATATAAGTTTTAATGTCTGTGTCAAGCTTATATAAGTCTTATTACCTGTGTTATAAGTCTCTTGTTCTCTCAATATTTCTGCTGGGTCTACGGGTGGTGCATACCACGGTCGCCGCGAGTAGACCTTCTTGCTATTCACGACTCGGTCGCCGACGTCAACGTTCCGATAACTCGCCGGGGACAGGTTTAACATCTCTAAACATCTGATTGTTCCTGAAACAAAACAAACTATCGTAAACAACTTGTTGTTGATATGCAAAAAGTATCTGAAATTCGATTTCCCTAAAAATAATAACATGATTACTCTTATAGGACTTAGCCAATCTCTTTCAAACCCGAATGAGCCCGAACCCGAACGCATACGAATTTAAACATTTCCGTGGAACTAGACTTGACGGGTCGGTAATTTTTGCAAGCTTTGCAAGTTCGAGACAACATTTTTACCTAATCTGTATAAAGCACAAACCCATCATGTATCAAATGACTTCGCAAATTAACTAAAAACGCTGTACAGTTCGCAGCCATAAATTGTTTTCAAATAAAAAAATTGCGTCACCAAGTTTCTGGGATATCACGTCTAAATTTAATAATGCATACTTTTATACTACGCTTTTTATTCCGAAATCTTATTATAATTATACCTAGGGGTGCCATTACAGTATCAGCCATTGGACTTCCTTTTAGACTCACCGTAATTGGGCAAGACATACTCAAAGATTGATAAAATTCCCTCAAGCCATTGACTTGAAAGGACTCGGCGAGCTGTAAAGGTCTAAAGAAGCCTAAATAGAATCCGCCAACGTTTTCTTGGTAGCTCCAGTAAAGCCTCACGGTAAAAATTTTGAGATCCTTTATGTAAAGTGTCTATAGTATTTTATGTTACAAGGCGCTTTGATATTAAATTAATGAATCCGTTTTCGTAAAGACAGAAAATTTCAGCGTATAAAAAGATTTAAAAGTAGCAATGAAGTTAAAAGTAGGCTTAAAATAAATCAAGAAATTAAAACGATTGTAAATTTCAACATTATTTATGATACATTTAATCTCTGAGTGAGTAATGTGAATACTTTCTTAATATTAATTTATTTGAGTAAGTAATAAGCTTAAAAAATATTTTCATCTATATGATTATCGTTTTAATTAGAATGCCAATTAAACATTTTACTTAGCATAGATACACGGCTTTGTTTAAAAATTCGTTCCTATTTTTATAAATATATAATAATATCGTGATATCTGTGGTCCAAACAGGCGAATTGTGCAAACATTTTTAACGCAAGTTATTAGGAACGTTAATGCTGATAAATGCCAGTGACTATTGAAGAGTAAAATAAAAATTAAAGAATATTTTAGGATGCCGTGGGCGTCTTGTCTGAGAAGTATCAAAAAGTCGCGTTGATCTAATTTCGCACGACATTGATATGTCTTGTAGAAGTTATTCGAAACCTGACCGAGGCTAAAACTCGGCAACTCGCTACTTAGTGAATATTGTTGAGCAACAAACCTCGGTCTCCCCTAGGGTATAGTAAATTTTACTTACCGCAACGTTTTATTTGGTGGAAAAAATTCTGGCCATAAAATTAGCTTTGCTTTGTTATTATTAGAAGATAAGAAATGTGTGAATAAATCCTTCGAGAGTTTATAAAGTATTAAGGTCTAGAAAGAAGGCACACACATAAACGTTTTGGTAGCAACTGAGTCAACTACGTTAAAATAAATGCAGATATTTTAATATTTCGATACAATCTTTAGGAATATATTTAAGCACTGTTGTGCTAGTTCTTTAAACATAGTTTTTTTTTTTAATTCGGTTTAAGCTACCGTTTGACACTATCTCACTAGTTGGAAATTAATGATGCGGTCAAGAATGGTGGCGGCACGCACGCTCACCCTAGAATGAGAACTAGCTCTCAAGAACAGCTGCCGGAACAAATCACATGTTTGGCAACAGATTTTCCAACTAACGGGACTAGAACCCACTACCTCTGGCGTCAAATTTCTCCCACTGTGCCACTGGACCCTCATAAATCTTTTTTGTAGTCCTTCTTTTTACATAAATTAAATTAAACGTATGTTGCAGACCGGGCTATGGAAAATAGAGTTTCTCTATTAATAGTATGCGTAACGAGGTGATCCTACAAAGGAACAAAATTATCGACATAGCTCATCGAATTAACAAGATGAAGTCATCATCATCACCATCATACTCGTCAACTGCTGTTGGTCTCTCCATCTTTACGCTACTTAGCGTGATCCTCGTCTACTCTGATCAATCTCTTGCTAGCCACTTTGCGAAAATCATCATAGTGAAGAAAAGAACTATATTACTCAGCTAGAGCTGAATAAGAATAACCGAGGATCGTTCTCAGCTCAGTGGCGTTTAATTGGTGATTCCTTTTTACAGTTCAAGAAAGGCTGATGATATTGTCCATATCGGCTATTTTGATGTCTTCAAGAATCATCCGTTACTTTACTATTATAGTAAAACGTACATTACGAATGTAAAGCATTTTTCCTATCTCCGAGTACATTTACAAAGAAGATGTATAAATCAAGTTAGGATAATTCAATAAAAAGTAGATAGCTATTACTTAGCTACTTGGGAATTCTGTGAATCTAGCAAATTCTTTCAAAGGATCCGAACTCTAAATGAACTTAATAATATTAGCAGATATTGGTAAGAAAAAAATTTCTCGGTCCAGCACCATATCTCTGGGTGCTTAGACACAACATTCTTAAAAAGTATCCAATAAGGTTACTTGGGTGCTAATGCATAACATATTTTTTTGCTAAAATACAGTTTACATGGCTGTTTATTAACAAACTAGCCGCCCTTATAAGCACTTGTATATACACTTGTATTGTTTTAGGATAGAAGTTGTAGTAAACCACTAATTTTGCTTGGCTTCGACGTACTGGTTCAAGATGGGTTATTCCGGCCAAGTCTGTACGTTGAGATAATTATCCAACCATATTCATTATGCCTCAATTTTAGGCAAAGAAAAACTACATGGGTAGATTTAAACACTGATCTTTGATCTGATGATTAAAAACTGATCTAATTTAATGATGGTAGATGAAATTCCTGTCTCAAATAGTATGCTTCTTTACTCAGGTTAAAGATGTGTTTTGTCTCCCTATCAGTCTAAAAATGTTATGTTTCTGTAAATGTTACACACTTCATAATTTTGATTTCAACAATGTAGAAGTTAAAGGTGATAATTTACTAAAATAACGATTTTCTATAATTTCAAATAGGCACGTTAAATTATTAATTGCATTTTAATTAAAAACACAGAATATCAAGATGCTCAGTAATTTCAGCATAAAAGAGCTTATAGAAATAAAAGCCCATAAAAGAGGTATAACCATTAAAAGGCGATATTTTAATTGGGGCAGCAAAGGTTTTTTTTTCTTATTTTCTATCTGTTTAGCGAGCCGGTAAATAAGAATTATTTTCTGTCAGAAGAGACTACAGGTAGATTTTTTTATTATCACGATGAAAAGTTATAGCGGAAGAAATTCTGAGAGGAAGGCTTTACGTTTCTTTGATTTTAATCAAGAAATCTAAAAATCTGAGTGAAATTTAAATGTGGAGAAAATTCTGATAAACCTTTAAAGATTTACTTAAACAAGTATTTTACTTCAGAAAAAGCTAGTAAAATAGTAGATTATACAACAAGTGAATAAAATGGCTATTTAATTTGAGGGACTTAGTTGGATCCCGAGAGCAGCGAAGGATTCTAGATTAGAATCCTGAGCGAAGCTAGGGATACAAGGACCGAGATTACATTTTTTATTCACGAGTCGTGTAATCTTCTTTTTACCATTGACTGCGAGAAAATAAATAGTAGTACCTAGTTATAGTACTTATTTATATTTATCATATGTTAATGTGTAATAAATGTGGCTTATTAACCATTTAGTGCCAGTGAATGTGTGTGCACAATCTTGAAAAACATGCTATTTGCGTTCTCACCAAAATTGCACTGAAAATTTTCAGTAAAGTTCACATCTTTACTAAGGGGTTGACTTGTACTAGACTGTGACTTCAACTTGATCAGGAATGTGACTTTGACTCAACTTTATAACTTAAATTTACAAAAACTTGAATATTTTTATACTTTAATCTGGCTGAATACACTAATCGTGTGAAGCAAAATGAAAACAAAAAAAAATAACTAGAATTGGCGGGATTTTTGTTTTTATTTAAATATATAGCTTCTATGGTATACCTCCATTTAGCCAGCAAGTAGGAACTTTCAGCAAGTTTTATTTATTTTTTGTACATAATTCGTATTTCGTGCTTGTTCCAAATTCAAAATGTTTTTATTCACCGAGTGAGTAAAAGAGCGTTTTATTCACTGCTCTCGATGAATAAAGTACTCTTTTTTGTGTGGCAATGGTAAAAAAGTATTATTTTGACTAAATCTTTGATATTAAAAACAAAGTTTAGCAGTCGATCATAGTTATAATAGAGTGTCACAAACACGTTGTTATGACTATGATTTCATCACCCATTAATGTGTTAGGCTTTCTCTTTCTCTCTCATCAAGGGTCCATTTACTGACTCTTTTTTCTCCACTTTGCTTGCTGTCCATCTAAATCTTTTAAATAAATTATTTAGGAAAATTAAATTATTCTACAAAAAATTCATAAATCTTACTTTTATTTAGCTTGCTTGAAAATAAGATGTTAATGACGCATATCAAAAAACGCCGGTGTAATTACTGAAAATGGAAATAAGAGGCTTCTAAAATGCCTTAGAACGAGCCTAATAGAGCTTATTCTGTTAGCAGAACCATTACTTGATTATTCTATTAGAGATGGTGTAAAAGCTTTGTGAAATTGATTTTAGAAATAATAAATGTTATTGCTTTTGTATTGTGTACTTTAAATAACACTCTCATGGATTGATAATGGGTAAAGAATAACAATAAGAAATAACGATAGCCTTCGATTAAGCGCTGTCAGATATTTTAGATATGTCTCTAAAATTTTGGATCTTCAAAATTTTGTTTCACCTCTCTGTCTTTTATCTCACTCGCACTGAAATATTACTGCACACTTTTTTCTTCAAATTGAAAAATATCACAACATCACTGTTAATTATTTGATAAAGTACAGGCTCCCCTACAGATGATAGATAGTATGGTACTAATTTGACCGAGATCGATATGCCCCAGTGCATATTGCATGAGTGTTTGCAGTGAATTATTTATGACCATTCAAAGGTTATTATAGTAATTGCGTCATGAATGTGTTCGGTAGCTATGAATGACGGTATAATATTTGACGTATCAATTAAAATATTGTGTGGTAAATGCTGACATGTCGACCTATTACAAGTTTTCATATTAAATTATTTTACAAGCTGCGCCCTGCGGCTTTGCCTGCGTTAGAAAGTATCCTATGTCCATTGTAATCATAGAAAAGATAATAATACTACGTACCACAGACTAAATAGAGAAGCACGACCACTCGCTACGACGTGTGCCCGTTACGGGCCGTCACAAATTTCTATATGTGGTGCCCGTTCGGGTTGCAGTCTCGCTGACATTAACTTCGTCAACACTCGGCATTTTCCGGTGAACTTTCGAATATTATAATATTAGAAATTAATATTAGAATATTAATTTCGAATATTATAATATTAGAAATTAATATTAGAATATTCATTTCGAATATTATAATATTAGAAATTAATATTAGAATATTCATTTCTAATATTATAATATTCATTCA
Organism: Cabera pusaria; assembly: GCA_954871355.1. Lineage (NCBI taxonomy): Eukaryota > Metazoa > Arthropoda > Insecta > Lepidoptera > Geometridae > Cabera > Cabera pusaria. Next base: position 14,663,752 of record OX940901.1, read on the forward strand.
TCTTCTATTAATTATTTTATTATTCGAAAAATTAAAATATATATTTTAATTTTTCGAATTTCAAACATTAAAAAAAAAGCAATTAAAAGCGAGCATGTAATGTATAGTACGTAGTAAATTCATGATAGGGGCCAAAAAGTGGTTTTAATTTTTTTTAATACCAAGTAACTTTATGTAGTTTCAACATAAATATTACAAGTACACAGCAATGTTGGAGGCTCCGTACCGCTCGAAGGTCGGGGTCGAATGAAATAGGGGTGTTTGATCCGATACTTGTGTGGATTGATACAAAGGAAACAATACGATCCACCCGATTTTTGTATTGATACAATGGTTTTCAATCCGTTAGTGGATCCGTTGAGGATCGGATCGTATTACGTTTTACTGTGTTGAACCTTCAAAAACTTAATAATAATTGTGATATGTATGGCTCCACCAAAAAATCAATCTTTTTTTGTATAAAAATCGTTAAGCGGTTCACAGAATACATCTACCTACCTACCAAGTTTCAACTGTGTAGTCTTAATAGTTTCAGAATAAAGTGGCTGTGACATATGGACGGACAGACATGACGAATCTTCCGTTTTTTTAGGGTTCCGTTTTTTGCCATTCCGCAATGGAACCTTAAAAAATTAACACATCTATAATAAGTTATAAGAAACAAAATATTTATTTAGGCGCTCTCTCTCTCTACAACTTTGGTCCTGTAACTTTTAGTCGTAAAGTTACAGGACCAAAGTTGTAGAGAATCAAATTTGCAGCAAAAATTGTTTTCCAGTTTTTGTTTTTCCAAGATGGCAGCCATGGAACAAGGGTTGCGACCCCACAAACTTGTTATTACCCGACTGCTGTTGAATCATTGGTATTATCTAAATTAAACTACATGGACGTCGTTTTTGGCCCTCGACTTTTAACGCGAACTCAAAGACTCATACAAAGAGTCCAGAACGCATGTGCGCGCTTTTGCTTTCATATTCCGTTCAGAGCCCATGTGACACCATTTTTAAACAAACATTCAATATTAAAAATGAAGCATAGAAGAAAGTTACATTTAGCTTGTCTTCTATTTGGTATACTTAAATACGAGGAGCCTTCGTATCTCTTCCAGAAGCTTTCATGGTACTCTAGTCGTCGATCAGTCGATGCCCGTCAGTGCGTACCACGGCTCTCCACTCAAGCTCACAGGACGACTACTTTTCGTGGCAGTTTCAGGTATCAGGCTACAAAATGCTGGAACAACATTCTGCCACCTATTAGAGACTTGCAAAATGCTCACAGTTTTAAATTCAAACTTAAAAAAATGTTGTATGCCCACCAAATTGGAGAAGAAATTCTCCTGCACGATACCAGTGCTTTTTAAGATCACATCTATGACTGTATACTCGCTTAGCCTCATTATTGTATTTTATGTTCACTCTTCATTGCAATATTTGTTATTATACTCTTTAATCTATATATTATACTTAAGTCATGTCATGTCATATCATATGTCCGTCATGTTTATAACTAATTTTGCATCCGGTTCTATTGCTATGTTTATGTTTGTTATTTTCAATATTTAATATAATTAATTAGCATGGTGTTAGCCGTAAGGTGACGTCACCGACCGGCCCCACCGGAAGACCAGCGTTAGTTCTGATACTAACATTATGCTGAGTTGGGGCCGATTGGTGACGTATGTTACCAATAAACATTTTTCATTTCATTTCATTTCATTTCATTTCATTTCATTTCATTTCATTTCATTTCATTTCACTACAGCGAAGCAAAAAGGAGAGTTATGTTTTTGACCGGTATGTGGGTATGTATGTATGTAAGTATGTATGTATGTATGTATGGATGTTTGTATGTATGTTCATCTATTCCCTCATAACTTCTAAACTACTAATCATAATTTGACAAATGAGGTGTCGTTGGACGCGTCTTATTTGTTTGATGGTTATAAGCTATGTGACGTCACAACAAATTGAACGTGGTGCCCACTAGAGGGCACGAAGACCAGAACTAAAAAAAATATTTTACAACACCCCATCGTGTGTGGTATCGTTGAATAGGGATTTTAAAATGAAGATAGGGTTAAGTACATCATATTTTTATCAGGCGTAGCGTTGGCGAGATATATCCGAAGTTGGGAGGGTTATGTGTTTGTTGATCGCTGTGTATTTATGTAAGTATATTGACATGTATACAATTAGGCAAAAACCCCAAAATGCTTTAAATAAAAAATAAGTTCAATAACTAAAACCCGACTACTGAAAAATCACACTCTAAAAAGTATGAAACAAGAAAATATTCTCACCTGAGATCGCTATGTATGTACAAACTATTCAATATGTATTATATAAACAACTTACTTTTAATAAATATTTTATTGTATTTCATAAATATTCTTAGTGGTGCTCAGAGGATAGCTGTGGTCGTATGTCCGTCCGTCGTGGCGGTGTAACCGTAACAAACCAATAAACTCTGCAAAGTAGCATACGACCACGGGTATCCACTGAGCACCACTAAGAATATTTATGAAATTCAATAAAATATTTATTAAAAGAAAGATGTTTATATAATACACGATATATAGTGAATAGTTTGTACATAGCGATCTCAGGTGAGAATATTTTCTTGTTGTTTTTGTCCTTGACTTTGCGCCTCCTAGATGGCACCACATTTAATTTAATGTGATAATGATAGCCTATAACTAGCGGACAAACAAAACGCTTCCAACAACACCTCATTTATCAAATTATGATAACAGAACAGAACAGATGAACATACATACATACATACATGCCCACATACCGGTCAAAAACATAACCCTACCTTTAGCTTAGCAGTAGTCGGGTAAAAAACATAACCCTCCCTTTAGTCGGGTAAAAATAATAATAATATTTTAATAAAGGCGAACAAAGAACCTCCCCTTTTTTTCTAAAGTCAGTAAAAAACTTGTTGATTTTGTATTCGTCCTCAACTTTGTGTCCACAACTGTAATTTATATTTAGCCTGCATATTATAATTTTTTTGCTTGTCATATTACAAATTTTCCAGAAAAAGATCTTTTTCCTGATATTGCATTTACTTGTTCGTGTCCGACACTCGCGACCCACCCTTATGCCAGGAAAACAAAAAACGATCGCCGCAACAAGCGGACGTGCTCTCTCCTTGAATATCAGGATGGCACTGAACAAAGAGAATATAAATACTAACTGAATATTTTCAGGCTGCGTGCGCTCTAACAAGAAATATGCAAATGTCTGCTTCATACTAAAATGTAGGGGGAGCGGGAAGCGTTTTGCGATACAAAAAATATTTATTTTTAATCCTAAATTATATGTTTTTGGTACAATTATGGGGAAAAAGAACACGGTGAATACAATAATTACACTACTGTCTCACTCATATACAGAAATTTTTCAATGGACCTCCGGAATAGCTTAAATATGGCAAATAAATAAACTGGCCAAGTGCAAGTCGGACTCGCACTCGTAGGGTTCCCTAACACAGTTAAGTATTCCATAACTATGATTTTTCGCAACTAACAAATTAACTTTGTTTTTCATAGTGTTTGTATGAAAAACAAAGTTATCTTTGCGGTCGCCATATCTCTAAAACTGCTGACTGTATCTCGTTCAAACCAATATTCGTTGTTAGTTTTTATGAAGATCGACATCATATATTTTTTTTAGATTTTTCTCTCGCATACTTTAAAAGTTAGAGGGGGGGGGGGACACACATTTTACCACTTTAGACGCGCCTATCTTTCAAATGATTGATTTAGAGAAAAAATGATTTTAGTAACCTCAATGTTATTTTTAAAGACCTATCCATAGACACCGCACACGTATAGGTTCTAAGAATTTTTTTTTTTTTGTTACAGTTCCATGTATGGGATGCCCCCCCTTAAACTTTTATATTTTTAATTTTGTATAAATATCGGAAAGCGGTTCACAGAATACATCTACCTACCAAGTTTCAATTCTGTAGTCCTGACAGTTTCGGAATAAAATGGCTGTGACATACGGACGGACAGTCAGACAGACAGACAGACAGACAGATAGACATGACGAATCTATAAGGGTTCCGTTTTTTGCCATTCGGCTACGGAACCCTAAAAACGTCGATTTCCGTGTTTATGATTTTATTGATGATTTGATTTCATGAAAATTAGAATTGCTATAATATCACACGGTGAAACTGTAGACACATCTAATGAGTAGCTGAGGTTTTTTTATTGTGTCTCTCATTGTAGCAAATTCCATATCATTTGAAAAACCGTAATTCGCGCGTTTTCAGAGACGATCCTCTTAAAAACTCAAAACAATTACAAAATTATATATTTCGGTATACTAACAGTAGTTTAAAAACTTCGTTATTAAGGTTAGATAAAAAAAAAAAATATTTTTTGCTTTTTAGTTTTCTCGGCGGTATAATTTTTTTGTTAAAAAGTTATATACGTTATATACGAACACAAACCGAATAGCAAATCATATTCGAATGCTATTTGCACCTTTGAGTATTCACCGAAAACTCAAAGATTTGCACTAACCTTATATTTCCTGGCATTTATTAAAGAGTTCCGTTGTCTGTCTCCAAAACCATCAAACTTTTACATAATTTAAAAAAGAACTCCTTCGAAACAAAACTCATTCAAACAAAAAAATAATTTTGTAAATTGAGTACCTCCTCCTTTTTAGGGTTCCGTACCCAAAGGGTAAAACGGGACCCTATTACTAAGACTCCGCTGTCCGTCTGTCTGTCTGTCTGTCTGTCTGTCTGTCCGTCTGTCACCAGGCTATAGCTCATTAACCGTGATAGTTAGACAGTTGAAATTTTCACAGATGGTGTATTTCTGTTACCGTTATAACAACAAATACTAAAAACAAAATAAAGTTAAAAATTAAAGGGGGTCCCCATACAAAGAACGTGTTTTCCAACGCCATCTATCTAATTAGTTTCGGCAAAGTGACATAGATGGCGCTAGTAAACGAGCCCCGTCTTTCTAGATCGCGACCAAACCAAATATTCTTGGTAATATCAATTAATCAAATATATGAAGTTGAAACTCTGTTATGTTTCGTATTGTACGTAACCCTCCCTAAGTGTGCGATAAGAGACGCGATGCTGACTCGCACTTGGCCAGTTTTATTTTATGAAGTCGGTTATTAATTTGTTTCAGACGCTTGCTCAGTGAATTTGTCAATTTTATTCATTGATTAACCTTTTAAAAAAAATAGCAAATTAAAAAGACTGACTCGTGAAGGATTTGAACCTCCGCCCTCCGATGGTCAAGCGAATTTTTATATCGGTGCTCTAACCTACTGAGCTAACGAGTCTTATTGCGATGATTCAAAAACAGGCGTCAGTTCCAACAACATGACATCATACTCGACTGTGGTGAATTGACCTTGGCGTTATGTCCGCTACAAGTGGGAGTAAGTACTTGACATGTACAGGTACTTACAATATATTAATCTTACCCTTTTGACTGAATAATAATGAATTCAATGCACGCATTTAAACAAATTTCTAGAGATAATGATAATAATTATGAAATACATTGGAATTGTAAAACTAAAAAACTTAAATAGCTTCATAACTTTTTTATCCATATAGCGCGTGTTTATGGCCATTTTAGGCTTATTATAATTTATCTACACTCATATTGCAAAGTTCTGATCATGAATAAAAAATAGTAGCATAATTTATGCATGTACCTACAACTTAAAGGAAATGAAAACGTTTTACGTTATAAAGTTTCGATAATACAGTCTGTGATACAGATTTCTTAACAAAAGAATGCTATAAAATATTTTTTACCATTTTTACCATATTCATCGACATCAGTGAATAAAACGCTCTTTTACTCACTCGGTGAATAAAAACATTTTGAATTTGGAACAAGCACGAAATACGAATTACGGTCAAAAATTAAATAAATCTTGCTGAAAGTGCCTACTGGCTGGCTAAAAGGAGATAAATATTATGTTTCTTTGAAGTGTAACACACTTAATATTTTTGTAAATTGTTAAACACAATCCAAAATTTCATCGTACCAACGGGACTTGAACCCGCAACCTCCGGAATAACATATTCCGGTGCTTTGCCAAATTCATCCGGAGACCGATGCGACGAGAAGAATCAGCTAGGTCATTCAACATCCTTTGTAGGTCCTGCAGCGTCTTTGCCATAATGACGATGTCATCTGCGAATCGTAAGTGAGAGATGTACTTGCCGTTGAAGTTGATGCCACAATTTTTCCAGTCCAGCGTCTTAAACATATCCTCCAAGGCGATAGTGAACAGTTTCGGGGATATGACGTCCCCCTGTCTCACTCCTCGACGCAGGTGGATATGATTAGAACGCTGGTTCTGTACTTGTACACTCATCGTTGCGGCATTATACAGACATCTCATCACTTCGATAATCGCCAGTCGACTTGGCAACGCTGCAAGGACTCCAGAACAGACCAGGTTTCGATTGAGTCAAAGGCCTTCTCATAGTCCACAAACGCTAAGCACAGGGGCCGATTGTACTCTTCGGTCTTCTGTACAATCTGCCGCACTGTGTGGATGTGGTCCATATGCCGTAACTGCTTCGAAATCCGGCCTGTTCCGGAGGTTGAAACTCGTCGAGTCTTCGCGCAAGACAGTTCGTGATGACCCTTGAAAACAGTTTGTAGACATGGCTCAGATGCGAAATCGGGCGGTAGTTTTTCATGTGGGTTTCGTTTCCTTTTTTGAAAAACAAAACCACCATGCTCCTGTTCCATGCCTGTGGAGTTCTCCCAGTGAAGAGAACAGAATTGAAGAGCTGTTGCAGCTGGTTTACAGCTGGGGCACCTCCAGCTTTTAGAAGCTCCGTTGTGATTCCGTCTTTCCATTTTTGAGCTGTTTAAGAGCCATCACGACCTCATCTCGGCTGACTTCGGGCAGGTCTTCTGTGAAGTGGCGGGTCAAGGTGGCTCTATAATCCTCAGTATCGGGTACGGGCCTTGAAGCATACGATGCGTAGAGCTTGGCGTAGAAGTCTTCAACTTCTGACAGAATCTCCGACTTGGATGCGACGACGTTCCCCGTTGACGTTGTCAGCTTTGTGAGGTGGCTTCTACCCAGAGGCTGGGCGAACACTTTCAGCCCCCGATTCTGCTCAATTGGTTCTTTAATCAAGAGCGTGTTAGAGGATCGGAGGTCTTGTCGTACCAGCTTCTTAATGGTTTTGTTGCGCACCTGATTAATTGACAAAGCTGACAAAGGGTCTGTTCGTCTCTCTTCCATTAGTCGAAGTGTTTCTGCCGAAAGTTTGGACTTTTTGCCCGTACGCTTGCGCTCGCAAGACTTCGTCCCTTCATCCCTGAGGATTTCCACCACTTCTTCGAGTTTCTGGTCTACGTCATCTGTGGTTTCCAAGGCAGTGAATCGATTTTCCAATTTTAATTGGAATGTTTCGGTTTTTTTTTTAATGTTTGTTCGCGGATAACTTCGTCGTTTATGAACCGATTTCGATTATTCTTTTTTTGTTCGAAAGGAGATATCCCAAGTGTGGTACCATGGTAATTTTATCGAGGTATGATAAGTATCTCCAGAGATATTGAGATGAACATCTCAAAATTGGTACTGAAAATGAATAGCGCGGCATTGAAGTCGGTTGTTTTTTAGTTTATAAACGATATTATTATATTACACTTTGGATCGACCAAGGATTTTAATCATTGTTTATGGGGACCGCGCTAGGGTGTATGCGCGGTTAATTCTAGTTGGTCATGTCATAGTCAGAACTAACGAGAGTGTTTTTGTTTTGGCTTTAATAATTTTGGTGTATTATTTAAATGGGTATTGCATGAGTGTAGATAAATTAGCGTATGAATCTGCACATCACTACGAACACTCGTGTGATAGATTTGAAAACCTCGACTACGACTCGGTTATTAAGCACACACTCGTGTTTTAATACCCCACATTATGCAGCATTTTCATATACTACCTACTGCCTATGTCAGTCCACTGCTGGGCGTAGGTCTCTCCCAAGAAGCGCCACTGAGCCCGATCTTCGGCTCTTCTCTTCCAGTCACTGCCCACCGCTTTGCGTATGTCATCGCTCCACCTGGTTACAGAACGTCCTACGCTGCGTTTGCCGATTCGCGGTATCCACTCTAGGACAAGTCTACCCCAACGTTTATCAGTTCTGCGGCAGATATGACCAGCCCACTGCCACTCCAGCTTTCTAATCCGTTGAGCTATGTCGATAACTTTAGTTCTCTGGCGAATTACTTCGTTCCGGATTCGATCCCGCGGAGAAATACCGAGCATAGCTCTCTCCATAGCTCGCTGAGCGACTTTAAACTAGTGGACCAGTCGAACTGTTAATGTCTCGGCTCCGTATGTCATTACAGATAGGACGCACTGGTTAAAGACTTTTGTCTTTAGACTGCGGTATAGGCGACGAGAAGACTCGACGGAGTTTTCCGAATGCTGCCCAGCCTAGCTGAATTCTTCTCTGGATTTCCTTCTCGACTTTCTCTATTTCCACTTATGTTAAGTTAGTTTTGATACTATTGCACATTTAGCAAGGGTACCGATAGTTTATAGAATATAACTAACTCTATTTACGCAACATATTGGACATGGAAAAGTTTTATCGAGCGAAAAGTTTTTAGAATTCAACTGCAATAAATTCAATGCTACATTTTTGCACATTTCGCTAATTGCTTTTGGAACAATGATAACACTCTCATCAGAGCTGATTTGGCTCTCTGTGTAGTTTATGTCAAACTGAAAAAGTAACTTTTCGATCAACGGTATAAGTTAGGACAAAGGAATCGTATGTAAAATAAAACTATGATGTACGATTGGTGGCATGTATGATGGTTTTGGAGTTGTATGGTTATAGTTTCAAAGCTGTTCCTCGCAGCTTTTCCAGCTAAATTTTATTAACCGACTTCAAAAAAAGGAGGAGGTTTCTCAATTCGACCGTATTATTATTATTATTATTTTTTATATTTGTTCGGGGAGAACTTCGTCATTTATGCACCGATTTTGATTATTCTTTTTTTTGTTCGAAAGGAGATATCCCAAGTGTGGTACCATGGTAATTTTATTGAGGTCTGATAATTATCTCCAGAGATATTGGAGATAAACACCTCAAAATTGGTACTGAAAATGAATAGCGCGGCATTGATGTCGGTTCTTTTTTAGTTTTTAAACGATATTATTAGTCACAGTGTCGGGGCTTTACCATGTCCATTTCCTTTGGGGCTGTTTCTTGAAGAACGAGTTCATCAAGAAAAGCCCCTCTTTCTCGAGAAAGTTGACAAGCATTTGCCCCCTGTGATTCCTACTGCCAAATCCGTGTGGTCCTATTGTCGATTCACTACAGGTCTGTACTCCCACTTTGGCGTTAAAGTTTTTTTATTTTTTTATTCTCTATAGTCAAGCGTTTGACCACTATCTCACCTGATGTTAAGTGACGATGTGCTCGACGATGTAGCACGCTTGGCTAGAAGATACCTATTCACTCGCGACTTGAAGCCCCTAGATGGTACCTTTCCGGAAACACAGACTCAGGCAAAGAGTTCCAATCCCTGGCGGTACGTATGATAAATGTGGAAGCAAATCGCTTCGTTCGGATTGATGGAATATCCACCATGTAGCGGTGGCGTGTATCAGTACGTCTGGTTGTCCGATTGAAAAAAGGTGATGGGGGAATAAGTTCGTGCAGTTGAGAGGCACACTCTCCGAAATGTATCCGATAAAAAACCGATAAACAAGCAACTCTGCGGCGATGCTCTAAGCTTTGGAGTCTTCTGCTAATGAGCTCGTCATTGTTGATTAGCCTCTTAGCTCTTCGCTCAATTGCCTCCAACGCCTCTAGTTGGTATTTAGCCGAACCGTCCCAGAGGTGAGAACAGTACTCCATACATGATCAAACTTCATTCTCCCATGACAACGTTGTAGTGAGCCTTAGAGGTGGTATGTAAAGCTCTAGAGATGTCTTCATACATGCTCTCCACCTCTTCGTCCAAGTGTGCCGAGGTCGGTGCGTAAACCTGGATAACCTTGAGGCTGTACCTCTCGGTTAACCTAATTATGAGGTACGCTACCCTGGTCAACACACTGGAGATTTCTACAACGTTGTCACTGAGAACCTTGTTGACCAGAAACCCGACGCCGCCTTGAGATGGCTGGTCTCCTTCTCTGTAATACATAAGATGGCCCGATTCTAGAGTTATGGTGTCCTCTCTCTGTCTTCGGACTTCACATAACCCCAGAATGTGCCATCTTATGTGTCCCAGCTCCTCCCCCAGCTGCGCCAGATGATCATCCAGCCGAATCATGCGTCCATTATATGTTGCGAGGGTCAGTTTGTTTTGGCGGCCTACCGTAGCCCGGAGATTCTTAGCACCCCCTGCCCTGCCGTTACCGTGACCGCCGCCGCCGCCGTGGTCAGGAATAGCAGGGCGGCCGGGAACTGGGGGCCGCGGCATATTGTCACTTTCCATACTACTTTCATCCCTTGGGAGGGATATGCCCTAATCGCCATGCTGGGCAGGCGTGTTGGCGATCGACGTAGCTTCTCGCACCGGTGACGCTGCTGCCCGTCACCGGCCTGTAGTATTTAGCTACGCCATAATTTGAAATGGTTATACCGCCATTTTTCGGTCGCCAGAGCCCCGTTCGTTGGTCAGCAAGATGTACCACGGGCAGGCGAGGTTGGCTGGGAGCACTTAGATGGTATGTGTTTTCCCTTACATCCCATTTATTACATATTACTAATAAAATATGATAAACATAAATACTATAAGTAGGTACTACTATTTATTTTCACGCAGTCAATGGTAAAAAGAAGATTACACGACTCATGAATAAAAAATTTAATCTCGGTCCTTGTATCCCTTGCGCGGAGCAAGGGATACAAGGATATACAGAATTCTAATCTAGAATCCTTCGCTGCTCTCGGGATCCAACTTAGTCCCTCGAATTAAATTGCCTTTTTATTCACTTGTTGTATACTCTGCTATTTTACCATTGCCACTCAAAAAAAAGCACTTTATTCATCGATAGCAGTGTATAAAATGCTCTTTTACCCACTCGGTAAATAAAAACATTTTGAATTTGGAACAAGCACGAAATACGAATTATGTACATAAAATAAATAAAACTTGCTGAAAGTGCCTACTAGCTGGCTAAATGGAGGTATACCATAGATGCTATATAATTAAATTTAAAAAATCCCGCCAATTTTTCTCCACATACCCTTAGAAAAATGTGAACGTTACTGAAGGTTTTCAGTGCAATTTTGGTGAGAACGCAAATAGCATGATTTTCAAGATTGTGCTGTTTCCCTACACACCTTCATTCACCGGGGCTAAATGGTTAATATTCAACATTTGTTACACATTGATAATAACATAAATGATAAATATAAATAGGTACTATAAGTAGGTATTACTATTTATTTTCTCATAAAGAAGATTACACGACTCGTAAATAAGAAAATTAATCTCGGTCCTTGTATCCCTCGCTCCGCTCAGGATTCTAATCTAGAATCCCTCGCTGCTCTCAGGATCTAACTTAGTCCCTCGAATCAAATTGCCTTTTTATTCATTTGTTGTATAATCTACTATTTTTACCATTGCCACTCAATAAAGAGTACTTTATTCATCGATAGCAGTGAATAAAACGCTCTTTCACTCACTCAGTGAATAAAAAACATTTTGAATCTGAAACAAGCACGAAATACGAATTATGTACTAAAAATAAATAAAACTTGCTGAAAGTGCCTACTAGCTGGCTAAATGGAGGTATACTATAGACGCTATATATTTAATGAATAATAGAAAGTTATTTTTTTTTTTGGTTTCTTTTTGCTTTACACAATAAGTGTATTCAGCCAGAATAATGTACAAACATTAATTCAGTTTTTGTAAATTCCAGTCATAAAGTTCAGTCAAAGTCACATTTCTGATCAAGTTGACACATGTGACAGTCTAGTCCAAGTCATACCCTTAGTAAAGATGTGAACTTTACTGAAGATTTTCAGTGCAATTTTGGTGAGAACGCAAAAACTATGTTTTCTCAAGGTTGTGCTGTTTCCATACACACACATTCACCGGCGCTAAATGGGTAATAATGCACATTTATTACACACCAGCAGTGCCCGCGACTTTGTCCGTGTGGAATAGTTTCTTTGGATAGCATTTTTAATTATTTAGGCTTATTATTTTACAAATAAGACACACGTATCCCACCTATACCGCGTCTTACCACGCCGCATTAATCCCCCCTCCCTCTCCCCCAATTGCCTCCCCCTTCCTCCACTCCCCTACTACTCTCCTCCCCACACCCCTCCCCTCCCCCTTCCCCCCATCCCCCTCGTACCCCCTTGCCCACGCGTACATTGTATAAGCGTACAGCTCCTGTATGGACCGCAGCGAACATGAACGCGAGGTGAATCGATTCATAACGCTACGCGAGCTCGGCCAGTAATAAAAATAAAATAAATTATAAATATTGTCAGAATCACTAGGATGTCCTCTTTTCACAACAGTAATTAATGTAGTACTTACCGGTCCGGTTCCTACAACATTTGTGAAAAAGTGCGTTTTTTTTCGCCTCAGTGCGTGGATTTTTTTAGGTATATGTTTTTTTTTTTTTTTTGTTCCGCTCATTTTATTCCTCCGACATTGGTCGGAGACCTTTTTGAGCGGGTAAACTTTAAAATAAATGCATTAAGCTATTGAGCGTTCATGCCGAGTTATAGGTTATTGTGCATGTGTTTTTTTATTGTGTGGTGTTTAATGTACGTAAGTGTGATATATAGAGTATACGATTATATAAATATGTATTGTATATTGATACCAATATTTAGGTATATGTTACGTTATGTCAATTGTGAACTTAATTGAATCATTCTTTTTTAGGGTTCCGTACCTCATAAGGTAAAAAAGGAACCCTTATAAGATCACTTTCTTGTCCGTCTGTCCATCTGTCTGTCTGTCTGTGTGTCACCACCGATTTTCTCAGGAACAGGTGGACCTAGCAAGTTGAAATTTATACCAAGTATTGAGGTCTATAGTCCCTATTAGGTGTATACAAATCAAGGTCCTAAATTAACGCAATAAAAATATATGGGCAAATTTATATTAAGTATATGAAGAATTATATTATGTATATCTCAGACTAGCATAAATCAGATGAAAGGCTAACATGTGTAACTGTAGACATTACGATTCAAACGATTTGTATGTTTATAACATTCGAAGAAAATATATTTTGTTATTTTAATTGTACGTATGAGGACATACATTACTTTTAGGACGGCCGACAGTTAACAATACTGGTTCTGTAGTCTTGCTCCGGAAATATTAACGTCACAATCGGATGGTTGGTAGGGACCTCTTAGTTGCACAGATTCACTCGGAGCGAAATGTAATCTTTTAAAATTCGGCAACCGGTATTCAGGACTGATTTTTCGCAGGCAACCCTATATCACCGTGTTCGTAATGAAATAAACTTTATTTTTTATTTAAGTTTCATTCATTAACCAGACCGGTGCAAATCACTAGTATCGAGTTCATACCTGGCAACCCAAGGGCTGTGGCAGGAAAAAAATAGGCAACCTAACTTTTTCATATACTATGGGCTGCATACTTTCGATTGGTATAGAATTTATCTATTAACCAAACCAGTGCAATATATAAAATAAATAAAAAATAATTAAAAATATCCTGGACTGAAACTTGCTAGGCAACCCATGCAATATATTTATTGATATATTAAATTACATAAAAAATGTGTTTGATCCATTAACCAGCTTGGTGAAGGTCGTTGTATGACGGGATCCTATATTATCTGGCTTTACTGCCAATATAAGTCGGAAAGCAGCCAGACTCGAGGCCTCGAGGTATTATTTTAAAGTTCAACGTTATTATGCCTGTTTGTAAAATAATATTTACCATAACTGTGTAAGTTGTGATGTGATTATAACCTGTGATGGAACATCTGAGTACAGTGCTTATTATTTCACCTTCCTATCCCAAAATAGTGTAGATTAGTAGTCAAATGTGTGCCATCAAATCGGAAAATTTTGATATTTAAATTCAAAAAATTTGTGATTCTAGTCGAAGAGTTTTCACGTCTAATAAAAATATAAATAGCTAAATGAAAATAATATAAATAGCTCATGGATTAAAACAAAATTCAAATTTTATATTGAGGCTTTCAAATTTGAATGCATTCGATACACATTTCAATACCTTTGTAAGTATGTATCGATATGAATTAAAGTTATGCTTTAGTAATTTATGTTATCTTGGTGACTAGAAATTTTACAAGACATATTAGATCGAATTGTCATAAATTATGATAATTCTATGTGTCGGTCCCTTTTAACTCACGAAACTTGAGACATACAGAGAAATTTTAGAATATATATGGTGATGAGGCGCGACTGTGAATTTCTAAACTTCAAAATTTGCATCTCATTTCATACGAACACAAACCGAATAGCAAATAATGTATGTATGCTATTTGCACCCTCAGTATCTTTGGATTTCCACAGGTGGAAGTAGCCTACCACTATCTAGGCGAAAATCTGTCGCCATAATCTAACGGTGTTCCGGCAGCACAGCCCTTGAGAGTCAGACCATTCCATTATAGGCCTAGCGTGTTCACCCTCTATGACGACATCATCGCTTACCACCAGGCGACATAGTAGTCGTATTTTAGCCTATCAAACACAACTGAAAGACTCGACAAATGTAAGAAGCAAGGCATACATTTTCATTAAACAAATAGATGATAGAAACATGTACTAATTCAGGTTAATAATAATGAATGAATTTCTGTATGAATACTACATGAACCGTGAGGTACCTACCGCTTTTGGAATAGCACCCTTGCTGTCTTCATTTTTGACTAGCTTTCTTGGAAGGTCTATGTGTAATCAAATCTTACAAAATAATTTTGTCCCACTTTTAGGTGATCAATTTGAATTGAGCTGAATTTGCACACAAAGTGTAAATCGGATGGATCGGATCACCATCGAGCTGGTCTGATTATCTAGACGGAAGTTAAACTACGCAGGATAAAAATTGACGTAAATTCTGGCTAAAGGGATTGTTAATTTTAGTGTTACATTTTTAAATACAGTTATTTAATATAGGACATAAAAGGTTGAACGATTCATATATTATCGTATGGGTTCGACTCCCGTAGATTTCTAGTGTGTAGGAACAAACAGGCTGATGCTAGGTCAAGGCATTCGTTATTTAGGGAGCCTATTTCTAAAAGTTGTCCTGCCTAGTTATCGTGTGACATTATATGTTTTTTTTTTTTTGTCTATAACATCAGGAATAGATCATCATCATCAGTCTTTTTTACCTGGGTCATGCTTTATGAGTGACACGGTTTCGGCCGTGACTTGAACCTCCACCGAACAAAAAGGCGGTAAGTTATGATGTAGCTAGAGCTTTGTTTATTTACTTAAATAATCAAAGAGCGAGAGTATGTATGTACCAAATTTATTTATTTTTTTGTTGAAGATATGTATTTACAAAAATTTATTTCAGACTATTTCTCAGTGTTTCTGTCAATTATATTAATTAATACTAACTCAATCTTTAAAAAATAATAACAAAAAAAAGACTGACTCGTGAAGGATTTGAACCTCCGCCCTCCGACAAATCTAGAGATTATGATAATAATTATAAAATACATTAGTACGCATCAAAATCCTGGAATTTAAAAACTAAAAAATGTCATTCACTTCAAAACTATTTTATTCTTATAGCACGAGTTTATCGCCATTTTGGGCTTATTATATTTAATCTACACTCGTATCGTAAAATTCTGATCATTAATAAAAAATAGTCATAGACGTAATATAAAACGATGGTGCACTTCAGATGTGTTGACAAATTCAATTTAATCCTAATCCATATACTTTAGCAATAAGTTGTAATTGCTTTGTAGAACAAAACGGCCCAATTGAGAGACAGCAGGGTGGGAGTGTGTCCTTGTCTAACAACCTGCTAGTCCCATCTATGTTCTGTACTATATGTATGGTATATACATAAGTGTCCATACAAAAGAAAGGGACAAACTCCGTTCAAGGTCGGTCTCATGGGGGCCGGTGTACGTGATCTAGTTTAATATATAGCAGGTATGTGAAAATAGTAGCATAATTTATGCATGTACCTACAACTAAAACGTTTCGATAATACAGATACATAGTATTATAATTAATCTGTGATACAGATTTCTTAACAAAATAATGCTACATTTTTTTTTTGTTATAGTACCCTAATTTGGATCGACCAAGGAGTTTTAAGTTCGATATATATCATTGTTTATGGGGAACTCGCTTGGGCGCATGCGCGGTTTACCGATGGTTACGGAGCCTTTGTTGTGTTTGTTTAGTTAACTTTTTGCCAACTTTGTTTTTTTATTTGAATAGGTTGTTGTATATTGCATGAGTGTAAATAAAGTAGTGTGTAGCAACCTGCACCAAACTAGGTATTAAAACATTGTTGTTACACTTATAAATACATCGCATACGGATCGGTATTTAAGCACATACTCGTGTTTTAATACCCCTTATTATGCAACAGATTCATAAACTACTATTGCATCATCGATATTGGTAATTGGTATTCTTTAATTAATTTTTCTTGCCATATGTGTGAAAGTCAGGCTGGCAAATAATTAAGTATCGTATCAGATGCAGAACAATTATTCATAATTAGACCATTCTATAAAGTGTTTATACAGATACTATAGCTCACTGATAAGTTAGTGTACATAGCAGTAGTATTGTACTCGCTATAAGACTTAGCGCATATTGTTTGGCGGTGCGTTTATTCTCTCGTACGGTAGATTAAACGCGGTCACAGGTTCACGCACTGAGGCCAAAAAAACGCACTTTTTATCATAATCTCCGCTCAGCGACAAATTAAAAAATTTATTTCTAAGCTTCAATCTGAAGCATCTTTTTAATCAGCCAACAAGAATCACTAGCTCGTCAGCTACCTGCTTGGACAATGTGTTCTGCAACTGTGAACCCGAAAAAATTGCAATTTTTGATAAACTTGGCTCGGACCATCTGGGACAAAGTGTCACTTTTTCATGTAAATTATCCATCAAAGGCCAAGAACATTTTTACAGGCCCATTACCACCAAACGGGTTGAACAGTTTGTGGATATCATTGACAAGCAATTAATGAACCTAAGATTTTCTGATGATCCTGATGACCTATGCAGTGCTTTATTTCAAATGTTAGATGCAGAGTTCAATGATATTTTTAAAATTAAAATGGTTAGAAAGGGTGCGAAGGTTCGTTTCGATGACTGGGCAACTCCTGGTATTTATAAAAGTAGAAACAATTTGTATAACTTGTACTCACAAAAAACCATTAATTTACATAATACTAAATTCATAAATCACTTAAAATTGTATTCAAAAACTTTTAAAGTTGTTTGTCAGACAGCAAAATCACTGCATCTAAGTAGAAAAATTAAGCATGCCGATGACAAAATAAAATCAACATGGAAAGTCATTAATACAGAAACTGGAAAAATTAAGCAGAGGGACGGTAAAATTATGTTAAAAGTTAATAATAAATTAATCATAGATAATAATGATGTCGCTAACACATTTGTTGAGTACTTCTCACAAGTACCTATTATTACTACTCAGCCTTTAAACTCTTCCCCTAAGGATGCTTTTGTTTTACTATCAAAGTGTGTGAATGTATGTGACTCTATGTTTGAGTTCAGACACATAACTTCAATATCAATTATCAAAACTTTTAAAATGCTCAATCAAAAGAAAACCGAGGATCTGTGGGGTATGTCAACCAAAGTACTTAGTTATATTATTAATGCAATTAGCCCTCACTTAGCGTTTATTTTTAATAGATGCGTCGATGAAGGTGTCTTTCCTGGTGTAATGAAAAAAAGTAAATTAATTCCCCTATACAAATCAGTGAACAAAAATGACCCTTCAAACTATAGACCAATCTCTATATTACCGGCGCTCAGTAAAGTTTTTGAAAAAGTTATATTAGACCAGCTTTTGGCACATTTTAATATTAATCATCTTTTAAATCACAAACAATATGGTTTCACTAAGGGGCGTTCTACTACTGATGCTGGAGTAGATCTTCTTAAACATATATTTGATGCCTGGGAGAAAGCACAAGATGCTATCGGCGTTTTCTGTGACTTATCTAAAGCGTTTGATTGCGTCTGTCACAAAACGCTAATTTGCAAATTAAAACACTACGGCGTTAACGGAAAAGCACTTGATCTGGTCTCATCCTACCTCAGTAATAGAATACAGATGGTTGAGGTCAATGGCGTCAGGTCATCTGGATCCCTCATAAAAATCGGAGTTCCGCAGGGATCGATCTTAGGACCATTTTTATTTCTAGTTTATATTAATGACTTGCCGTCTTTCGTGCAAAACTTATGTGACATTGTTTTGTTCGCGGATGATACATCCTTAATATTCAAAATAGATAGGATTGCGCCTGGATTTGACGATGTTAACAAATCAATCGCACAGGTTTTGAATTGGTTTACAACCAATAACTTATTACTGAACGCCAAAAAAACTAAATGTATTAAATTCTCGCTGCCAAATGTAAGAAAGGGTGTCATTAATAGCAGGATATTAATAAACGATGTACCGATAGAATTTGTTGAATCCGCTACATTCTTGGGCATCACCCTGGATTCAAAACTACAATGGGGTTCTCAAATATCGGCTCTGGCAGGTAGATTGAGCTCCGCTGCATACGCAGTACGTAAAATCAGAAACTTGACTGACGAATCCACTGCTAGATTGGTTTACTTTAGCTACTTCCATAGTATAATGTCCTATGGCATTTTATTGTGGGGGAAAGCCGCCGAAATCCAATCTATATTTGTTTTACAAAAAAGAGCTATTCGATCTATATATACCATGAAGTCGCGAGACTCACTTCGTGAAAAATTTAAGGAGATTAAAATTCTCACAGTGGCATGTCAATATATATATGAAAATATTAAGTATGTACGCAAAAATTTGAATGAGTATGATAAGAGGTCCGATGTACATAATTTCAATACAAGACACAAAAATAGATTAATTCTACCTCAATTCAGGTTGTGGAAAGTTAGTGGTTCTTTTCTGGGGAACTGTATACGATTTTATAATAAACTTCCTAAAGATATTGATCAACTGTCTATAAGCAGATTTAAAACCTTTGTAAAATCCAATTTAATGAAGAAATCGTACTATACAATAAATGACTATATGAATGACAAAAATGCTTGGCCTGAATGCCCCAAGCTCCAAGATATAATATAAATTGTATGATAATAGAATTACTTATTGTACATTAAACATTTATTTAATATGAATTAAAAAAAATGAATTAAAATAAGTGACAAGCCCCATAGAGTTTCTTGGTGTTTCTTCTCTGATGGGAGTACTTCCGAAACACCAGTAGATTCAACAGTCAATCAGTTTTCATCTTTTGTTTGCAGATCTAGGGTTGCCTGTTACGACGGTATTATGCGGCTGATAGTCGGACAATCAGTTCCATTCGGAACATGATTTGTACTGCAATTAGTCTGCGTTTTATTTATCTATTATGTTTCATTATTTCACAATTTTTTGGATAAAAATTGTCTGAAGTACTGAAACATGCACTGGGTTGCGGGTGCACGTAATGGTACGGTTGGCAACCCTACATTAATAAGGGGAATTAAACATGTGTTTTAAGTGTGACGTTCGACGTCTAGATGAAAGCTGAATGGCTCAATACCTTTGTTTTTTTTTTTTGTAAATTCAAAGCGTTATGTTTCTGTTATATCTATATTTTTTGTTGAATATGATCTATTTAATGTTATTTGACGTGTGTAAGTGCTAATTTTTAATTTGCCCATATACTGAATAAATGCTTTGACTTTGACTTTGACTTTGACTTTAATAATATCAAAAATGTTGTAGGAACCGGTAAGTACTAAATTAATTACTGTTGAGATAAAATATAGTAGATAGTGCTTCCTGTCTGTAGTCATTGATTTGTCTGTAATAATGTAATATCGTTTAATAAACGAAATAAAACTGGCCAAGGACGAGTCAGACTTTTGTCCCGCACACGGAAGGTTCCGAACGCCATCTATCGATTTTCTAACGAACTTCTAACACCAACTAAGTAAACGTTAACACAAAGGTAGAATAGTATTATAAAGTAGTAATAGTAATAGTAGTAATAGTAATTGTAATTACTACAATATATATACAATATATATTATTAAATATCTGGTTGACCGGTATTTTTTGCCACTTAAACAGACAAATATGACTCTTCCCGACATCTATTGACGAATAATAATACTATTTTTTTTTTTATTGAGAGCAATTAACTGCTTTACCGACACAGTACGTCTACTCGCCAATGAATGTCGGGAAGAGTCATATTTTAAGTTGATTATCAACAAAGTTGATTATTGAAAACACGAATAACAACATTTTCTGAAAATGCTAGGAGTCATTTTAGATTGATTTATCGCCCCCGAAATCCCCTGTATACTAAATTTTATTTAATCGTTGGAGCCGCTTCCGAGATTCAGATTAAGGTAAAGACGAAAGCGCCATCTTTGATGCTAACTAGATGGCGTGGTGCTATCGTAAAAAACTTTTTTTAAACTTTTCTTTAATTTTTAACTTTGTTCTGTTTTTAGTATTTGTTGTTATAGCGGCAACAGAAATACATCATCTGTGAAAATTTCAACCGTCTAACTATCACGGTTCATGAGATACAGCCTGGTGACAGACGGACAGACAGACAGACAGACAGACAGACAGACAGACAGACAGACAGACAGACAGACAGACAGACAGAGAGTCTTAGTAATAGGGTTCCGTTGGTACCCTTTGGGTTTGGAACCCTAAAAAACGACTATAAAAGCTGCGCTAGTACCAATAATTATTTTCAGTACAAAGTTTGAGGTGTTTACCTCCATATCTCTAAAGAGGCTTATCATATCTCAATAATATTACAATGAGATCCCATTGTATTATACGAGTAATTGAGATCTAGGGAGCATACTCTCTCAAACTAAAATAATTATTTTTCCAACTCAGTTAATAAATAACGGAGTTCTGAGGAAACAAACACGCGCGTTCGTACTTGGGACAAAGACACTACCGGAATATGAAAAATTGCTAATCCCGAAGATCTTATAGGAAACTATTGAAATTATTGCATTGTCATCGGTCCTTAATAAGTGTGCAAAGTTTTAAGTAAATCCGACGTTTTAAAGAAAGTTAAAATCACGTTCAAACATTCCGTTACATAGATACATAAATACAGGCAAAGCTAATAAAAGCGTCTTCAAAACGCAAGGAAGCGCTAGGCCTAAAGTGATAATGATACTGATACTCTGTATGTCGGTGATTCATAATGGGTTCTATCAGTAATAAACAATACGTAACATAACAATTTGTGGTGCAATGCTAATGACGCGATTGAGTTAATATATAACACCCAGTTTCTATAAGTATCCATTATTACGTAGTTTAATAAATTTTTTGAAGTTATACTTCTTTTGGCGCGATAGAGAAAAATGATGATAGTGAATTTTTACGATGCGCGCGCACACCGACACCTAAATTTAACACCGTGAAGTTAGTTCTAGGTGGTACGATGCGCGCGCACACCGACACCTAAATTCTACACCGTGAAGTTAGTTCTAGGTGGCATGACTATGTTCAAGTTGTATATGTCATTTCGTAAGAACGTCATATTTTTACGTTAATAAAACCTTTTTTATTTAAATAAAATCTTTTTGATTAATTTTAATATTTATCGTTAATCACTACTGCATTTTAGTTTTTTTTTCCATACGCCACAGAATTATAACTTCTAACGCGTGTACATAAGTACACACACGTTTTTTTTTTTATTACTCTTTATCCTAGACAGACAAGCAATTACCACTACTTAAGTATCTCACCTGATGTTAAATGAAAATGCGTTATTAGATGAAATCGTGCCTATAAATGGAAGATGGTAATTAGAAGTAGATTCGTCCTTGGCCAATTTTATTACTGCACCAACCACGGATTAGACAAAGGAGGTTGGATTGGCAATGTGGGCGGGGCAGGCGCGCCACTAGTATGATTAGACAATCATAGATTCATAGAACCACGCGATCATACTTTTTAGTGGCTCGTGGTTTGCGTCGCAGCGCGGAGGTGCGCTAAAATCGTCTCAAAATGCCGTGTTGTGCGATTATTACGTGTAAATTAAAGAGTCAGACATCAAGTATTAAACAAGGAGGAATTTCTTTTCATCGGTAAGCATAAAATCTTCGTATTATAGATATTTTTGTCCAAAAACTATTTTTAATTATGAAATTCTTTGTTCAAACGACAACATACCCAGAGAACAGATAACTATACATTGCTGGTAAAGTACGAATATTTCTACCTCGAGACGCAGTTTACGCGCAATGGATTGCAAAGCGAGCGAAATCACCACGCCTCTCCGACTCGTTATATTCACGTTCGCGTCGGTCGCCGGCCGGTCGGCCGCGTGTGATTGTGTGTAACTTATAGAGTCTCGAAGTAATGTGCGTAACAATTGCAGTAGTGTGCGAAGCAATTGCAGCCCCGTGTTCTATGTGTAATTTGTTTATTAGTTTGCGTAATTCGTGTATCTATTTGTATTGTTTATGTTGTGGAATCGTTTGGTGGGAGTAACGCGGCGACGCTGGTTTTCAAACAAAAGTGTGATTATTGCCAATCCAACCTCCTTTGTCTAATCCGTGGCACCAACCACTAAAAATCCTTAAACAATGTACAGTATTGGTCAAAATTGGAGTAGCAGTCTCAAAAAGCAATAGCATGACAGCAAAATATGCACATACGACCTTTTTCTATAAGACGTTTCGAAAGTAACACAATGAAAGAGAAAGATAGAAGAGATAGAAAGACCCATATATCGCACTCTTTCATTATGAACCAATTAGAAAGAGCGCATGTGTTCATTAGTAGAATAACTAGACCAGTTTTGCTTCTTTTATCAGTTATACAAATAATGAGGGTAGATTTGAAACAAAATGTATTGATGTCTTAAATGTATGAACATAAAATTGTCGGTTGTTGAACTTCGGTGGTGGTTGAAGTTTGGTTCATAAATAACTTAAAAAATCAAAATGCAAGCAAATATATATATAATATATTAAAGACGGCGAATATTGAGGCATTGCATAGAAATAGACTAAATAAATTATATTATCTGAAATGTATAGTGAAAGCGGCATAAGTGTAAGTTATTGCTGAGTGATAAGTGATGAGAGTGAAAGTAGATTGTTAATAAAGTGTGTTAATAAGATTTGGCGTTTTCAGACGAATTTTATACGGAGAGTTCGCCGCGCACTTCATGGGGTTTAATAATGCAAAGGTGAGAAGCACGAGACGAGAGATGTCCTGAGCAGCTGTAGTGTAGTGCTGTAGTCCCCCTGGATCTAGTTTGGGGAAATTTACGCAACAAACATAACATGTGCAAATATAGTGGATTACGAAGGCTTCTTATCTGCATCGAAAACAAGAACACACGAAATATTAATTTTAAAGTATATAAAAATTAGGCGATGTGCCGGCTGTGATAATTTGTAATAAGTAATTGTGTAACTTATGATTATAAAGGATCAAGCTTCAATCCTCTTTTCCTAGAGAAAATGAATAATTAAGCTTATAACCTCAAATAATCAATATAAGGTAAGAGCAATTCTTAGATGCGACCAATTGACAGTGTTATTTTGTCAAAGTAGATAATTGTCATTGAAGACGGTTTCAATTTAATATAATATTAAATAAAAATAGTAGTTTGTGATATTTCGATATGTTGAAAATCAGTTAATTTAAAAACATTGTTGCTGTGTATTCTTCTTAGTTATACAAATAAATATTTCCTCAAAAACTATTAAGATAACATCACCGTGCTATTTGTTTTATTTCACATATAACATAGATCACCAATTTACCTTTATTAGCTAAGTTTGTTTAAACAGAAATAAAATTATACAAGCTATTAATAATTGATAATTTTTTATATATATTTTATAGGCTAGCGTTTGACCACTATCTCACCTGTTGGTAAGTGATGATGCGGTCGAAGATGGTAAGCACGCTAGGCCTAGAATGGGAACTGGCTCTCAAGGATAGCTGCCGGAACACATAAGATGTTTGAAGACAGATTTTCTAACTTGAGGGTGGTAGCTGGCCAGGCGGACACTAAATAGTGTCCTACCACCATGCGGGGGTTGTTGGTTTCTTAACGATGTTTTTCCTTCACCGGAGAGCCACTGTGAAAAGCGCACATAATTTTTTGATAGAAAAATCCATTGGTGCACGGCGGTTTGAACTCGGCACCTCTGGCATCAAATCCCGATTACGCCACCGGTCCCTTAAAATTATAACAAAATCATGGAGTGGATAGAGAATCGAACTCGGGGCCTCCTGCTTCCTTAACAGTCTTAGGTGGACTATCGACCACTCGACCAAGATGCAATTAATGACTCATTCGAATTTAAGCATCCGTTACTTGATGCGTAGCTTACTCGACGTTATGTTAACTCAACAAAAAGAAAAAGAGTATACAGTGGAATATTGTTATCTCTATTTGATGTTTACCAAATGTATCTGACGCTACGTTTCACCTTTTTATTCATCTGTGGTCTGGCTAAGCATGCCATCTATGCAGTACTTACGTGTTATTGTTAACGTTGGAACATTCGACAGAAATATCGTGCAGGCTACTATGAACATTGAGGTGCTACTGGACTATTGTCCCTCGATAGTACATAACTTGGCCATGCCACGACCATACATACCTGTGTGATTATTTATAAAATGTTCTATAAACAAAACCCAAATAAATAAACTTTTCACTCAATCGACAAACTTTTGACCGAAAGTCAATTTTAAGGGTTGTGGCAAAACCTAAACAATGTTACTTTGATGTTAACAAAGGGATGCTTCATGAATATATCATTTTGTTTTTATTTACCTTCATGAACAACAATACATTTAAGACCGTTTTCATTTTTTTTTTATGTTTGTTACTTTATTTCAATTGTGAAACGAATTGAATGATTCTTTATTAATTGGTAGGGTCCATATCAAAAGTCCCATTGTAATTTCATAGAGATCTGATATGTATCTCCAAAGATATTGAGAAAAACACCTCAAACTCAGTACTGAAAATAACAAGCGCAGCTTTGGAAGTCGGTTTTTTTTTTCGTTTTGTACACGCTCATAAATTATCAGTAGGTAAGTTCGAGATGTTTATCTGCATATACCTGGAAATACATAGATCTCGATAACATTACAGTGGGACCAAACAGAAGGCATATTCTGTCAAACAAAAAAAAATATTATGTTTCTTTGAAGTGTCTCACACTTTATATTTTTGTAAATTGTTAAACACCATCCAAAATTTCATCGTACCGACGGGACTCGAACCCGCACCCCCCGGATTACACGTCCAGGTGCTCTGCCAATTAAGCCACGGTTCGATACATCGATACGACGAAATGAGTGGATTGCATTTGTTAACCCAATTATGCATTGGTGGCGCCATCTATGACTACTTATTACGTAAGTTAATCATTCGGAAGAAATCATTACAGTTTTCAAATCCGACGAGAGACGTGCACTGCGTAAATCAAATATTATGTTTCTTTGAAGTGTCTCACACTATATAATTAAATAAGCTTAACAAAAAGTAGATCCTGAAGCAAATACGAGATGAATACTTAAACAGGTGCTCGACAAAACTAACAGAATATTAAATCTTTTAAATTCTGAAATTTTCTCTAAGAATTAAGGTAAAGCATAAATACATAAAAAAGAAAAAACCTGTTTCTTTAATTTAATTCAAAAATGATGTCAGTAAAATAGAAATGGGTAAATGCAGCGAAAACTTCGCTTATATAGCTCATTTTTGCGAAACATTAACTACAATATCTTTTTCGTTTCGCATTTTATTCTCAAACAAAAGAGGTTTCCTGCTTATATTTAAACTTTAGACACAAAATATAAGGAAATTGCTGCAGATATTATTTTCCTTGTAGTTAACATTTTATTTTTGGATTTTTGCTTAAGGAAGCAGCGCTGGGAAATGGATATTTTAGCCAGTTTCAACTATTTTGTGTCATGTGCCATGTTACACTAACTTATCCGGCCAAGTGCGTGTCGGGCCACGCGCAGTGTAGGGTTCCGTAGTAGCGTGTTATTCAATGCAAGTCTTTACCCGTTATAAACAAGCAACTAGGTACTTCGTCTTTGTCACTTTAAAGGATTTATTCTAACGATTTTGTATTTACAATATTATCCAACACCCAAGTTCAACGACTATTACTGCTAAAGTAATAAAGTTATCTTAACCGTTATAGTTTTCCTTTAAAGTTCATGAAATGCACTATTATCACGAATTGTTCCAGATTTTTCAAGCCAGCAGTTTAGCTTTTAGAGGGGGGGGGGACGCCCTACTTGAACAAAAATTTGCACTTTAAAATTTAATATTTCGTAAATGGAGCATTCAATCGAAAAATGGTATTAGCAACCCTTAAGTTATTTTAAAAGACCTATTCAACGATACGCACTACATACGATATTCCACACGAGTAATGATGGAGTTGAGTAGACGACAAAAAAAAATTCATCCCCACTTCTCATTTGGGGGAGCTACCCTAAAAAAAATATTTTATTTCACCATTTTGTCGGCGTAATTTATATACATACCCTTACAAAATTACAGCTTTCTAGCATTAACGGTCTCTTAGCAAAACCTCGGACAGACAAATAGACGGACATGACGAAACTGTAATGGTTCCTTGTCTGGACTACGGAACCCTAATAAGGAACGTCACACCGAAATTGTTAAGTTAAATTTCCACATAAAGATTCGCAGCGCATTGGCCTATTTTGAATGCATTGCAAATTATTGTCAGATATAAAATAATAATAAACTAGCCAAGTGCAAGTCGGACTCGCACTCGTAGGGTTCCGTAACACAGTTAAGTATTCCATAACTATGATTTTTCGCAACTACAAAATTAACTTTGTTTTTCATAGTGTTTGTATGAAAAACAAAGTAAGCTGTAAGCTGTATCTCGTTCAAACCAATTTTCGTTGTAAGTTTTTATTGAGATCTACAGCATATATTTTTTATAGATTTTTCACTCTCATACTTTAAAAGTTAGAGGGGGGGGGACACACATTTTACCACTTTAGACGCGCCTATCTTTCAAATGATTAACTTTGAGAAAAAATGATTTTAGAAACCTCAATGTCATTTTTGAAGACCTATCCATACACACCACACGTATAGGTTTGAAGAAAAAAAATTTTTTTTTTCAGTTCCATGTATGGGATGCCCCCCTTAAACTTTTTTTTTTTTACTGTTGTATAAAAATCGGAAAGCGGTTCACAGAATACATCTACCTACTAAGTTTCAATTCTGTAGTCCTAACAGTTTCGGAATAAAATGGCTGTGACATACGGACGGACGGACGGACGGACGGACAGACAGACAGACAGACAGACAGACTGACATGACGAATCTATAAGGGTTCCGTTTTTTGCCATTCGGCTACGGAACCCTAAAAAGAAAGAATAGGAAGTACTCTGTAGAAAGTTTTGCACGCAGATTGTCCGACATGCGGTATAATGTCCAGCCCAGTTCTACTTCAGTTCGAGGTTTATTGACAACCTCAGCGATTTAAGATCAGTATTAATATAATAATAAATTGGGAGTCACTAACAGACACTAACAGACCGCGTCAGAATTAATATTCTGACACGGTCTGTTACTGACTCCTAATATACAGCCCTCTATAGGTCGCTGGCTGACTCCGAGTGCGGATTTCTGATGAGTCGTCAAAGACCAAGTCTAGGCACCGTAGGTCAGAAATGGGCAAATGCATACGTCCATGAGTTTAAACAAATTTATGCTATTATTAAATTTCGTACAAATTTTGTTTCCTTGTCTTTTTGACCGACTAAAGCTTCCATAAGCTTTACGCTACATCACTTGAACATTTTACATTCCATAACAATGTTGTACCTATCAACAACTATTTTTTATTTATTATTTATTCGATTAAAGGTACGGACACACCGCAGCGTCCTGCGTGCGCGATCTAGGCGGCGATCAGATAGCGCAGTAGTATTTGTACCGACTGGTTCACACCAAACGCGATCCGAAAACAATTGAAAAGTACTGAGATCGCGCCCGCAGATCGCAGGACGTCGCGGTGTGGCCGAACCTTAAAACAGTATAATACCAATTACATTAATCTAAAACATTTATCATTCATTATTACACAAAAGTTAAAAAGTTATATAATTACTATCTGTGCCCGCGACTTCGTCCGCGTGGAATGGTGTCTTTGGGTAGCATTTTTAATTATTTAGGTTAATTATTTTACTAATAAGACACATGTGTGGCCCACCTACACCGCACCGTACAACGCCGCGCTAATCCCCCCTCCCCCTATAGACAGACAGACAGACAGACAGACAGACAGACAGGCAGACAGACAGAGTTACTTTCGCATTTATAATATTAGTTAGGATTAGGATTAGAAAATGTCAATTAATAATGTCATACAAACAAGAATGTCAACGAATTGTTTAAATTCACAGTCAATGAAAACTAAGACAGGTATTTAGTTCCTGGATAGAGTTTCCTGATCACTATGTCTTAAGAGCCTTCTTGTGTTAAAGGTAGCGTGGCCATTTCCGTAATGGATGTCTGCTCTACTGTGGAAACTTACTAACTAAGATAAAAGCGTATCTATTTGAGACACAGAATAGAGAGTTAATAAAGTGGATGAAAATATTTTTAATAAATGTTATAAGTCGTTTGTTATTTTCAATTATACCGAAGAATTAAGAAATAAATCTATGTTTAATATTAAACTTAACTGAAAGGACTGTAATGGAAACATTTATTTGTGACTAAATTGTACAAAAACAGAGTGATAGCGAGGTATTATGTAGGTAGGGCATGCAATTACGACTCGAGATCGCTAATTCGAAATTTGCGAGATCTCCGATAGTACCGCATATGGGGGCTACTCTACTTTACCCTCCTTATGTAAGTTGAGGCCAAGCTATAAAAGCCAAACCATCGAAACAGCCCCCATTGAAACGACGTAAAAGGTGTTAATTACCCAGCTTTATGTGACAAAGTAGGATTACAAGCCTTCGATTTTAGTCCAGTTTAACCCAACATAGAAATTAAACTTACTCTAAGTTAGCGGTCTACCGATCGACCCACGCGGTACGTGATGTGGTTTTAGTGTGTTTCCTTTAGTATGTCACAGTGTACAAACTGAAAGATGTTTCCTATTGCAATAGTTAAGTCCCCACGTGCGCATCTGCTCGTAGCTCTTTCCGTACATTTGAGCAAGATTGAACGTATTGTCACGACCATTTTAACTTTATAAGGATTTATTAGGTTAGGCTCGAAATCAGGCCGAAATGATATACGAGCAAGTTTTACGCGGCTTTATTTTTGCTTTCGAAGCGTCTTCAAACGGAGAAATGTATCGTAGTTTTGGCTCAAGATGACACGCTCAGAATGAGCATGAATGTATGTTTGAACTCATCGAGTATACACGACATTTAACTCAGCGAAATTTGGTGATACTTGCTCATTGAACATTTAACAATGTTCGCATGGAGCCGCTTGTATACGTGACTAGCTGCGCTCCGCGGCTATGCCCGCTTTTAATCCTGATTATAAACCTCCCTCTTGAATCACTCTATCTACTGATGAAAACAGGATCAAAATCCTTTGCAAAAGATCTAAGCGTACATAAGAGAGACGGCGAAAAGGGTCTTTGTTTTACACTAAATATCTTTGTAGCTTTAGTAAGGCTGGCAGTGCGCTATTCTGCAAGTATCTAGTCAGTGCTGTAAAGCTGCATCGCAGTCTAAATCGGAAGCGTTGGCATAATGATGATGGAGCTGATTTTCATGTATTATATTAATATATTTATAAAAAGTGTAGTTTTTTTAGGTAGCAGGCTAATCTAATTCTTATTAAAGGTCACCGATATTAATCTTAGATAATTATATAGCGCTCGAAGCATAGTTTCATTACCGATTACCTAAGTGCCTTAATTGAACTTAAGGCACTTTGGATATTGGATTGTAGGTATATACCTACAATCCAAAATATCACTGTAGTACTGACGGGACTAGAAGCCGCACCTTCCGGGGAACATGCCCAGGCGCTGTACCAATCCAGCTACAGTATGAACCTACCGACAATGTACAAAAATACAAAGAAGACACTTATAGAAACATAACATTTCGTAAATGGTTGGGATGATAGTGTCACCTTAGCAATCGGAATCAATTGATCAATCTCGCGCTAGTGATATATTAAAAAAATATCACAACGTTGTTACCTTCTTTATTATATCGCTATGTATCAGCAAACTAGTACTCAATCAAAAACGATCACAAACACAGCGATTTGTCGCTTTTTACACAGCCTATCGCTAATAAGGCCGCTGGTGCAACACTTGTGTTCTCATATCTTATCTTTCTTATCTTTTAACAGCCTATAAACTTTAACAACAGGGCTAGGCCACTCAGTCTATTAATTATACAAAGTTACTTTAAATATAACAAAAGATCAATAATCCCTACAAAATTATCGCACACTTCTTAAATTTACTACAAAATCAGTGTATTTTATCTTCTTTATCTTCCATGACTATATCTATAGACGCGCTATTGGCCAGGCCTAATTGGAACTCATAAAGAAAGTTTGAAAAATATTAGTTTCTTGTGAGAATAGCGTAAGTTTCTGATATACAATGTGATATTACTTTTATCAGTATCGGAAAGTTATGTCTTACTTTATTTTTTACACTAGCTTGGAAAGATAATATTAAGCTCATATTCATTAGGTTTTGCGCCTTTGCTTAATAACTAACAATTGAAATGACTGATGGACGCATATGGAAAGTACAATATTAGTATGATTGTAAAACTGTGATATTCGTGGTGGGTTGACGATTTTTAAATAGAACAATTGTACATGATACGATAGTAGGAATTAACGAATTAGAACACCCAACTCAATACCTTCTTTAATTTTTTTTTAATCTTATAGGCCTGCGTTCGACCACTATCTCGCCTGGTTGTAAGCAATGATGTAGTGAACACGCTAGGCCTTAAATACGTTAACTCTCAAGGGCTGTGTGCTGCCGGATCACCGCAAGGTTATGTTGGCAGATTTTCTCCTTGATGATGGTAAGCCACTTTTTGATAACAAGTCAGGCTGAACATCGATATAATATGTTCCTACCACCCGTGTAAGAACACCTGTGCTAAAATTTGAAAAGATGACTTCTCAGTTAGAAAGTACGACCACACCGCCGCGTCCTTCGTCCACGTACGCGTTCTGATTTTCAATCGTTTTCTGATCGCCGTAGATCGCGTTTGGTGCAAACCACTCGGTACAAATACTACTGCGCTATCTATCTGATCACCGCCGAGATCGCGCACGCAGGATGCTGCGGTGTGGTCCTCTACGCCAACGGAGCTCTCAAGAAGAAAAGAAAACTCGAGATAACTGTAACAAAATAATAGGCTATAATATAATACTCATGTACTGGCAAAACGCAGAAAAGCGTCAAAGAAGATCAACTTTGTGAAAAGATTACGCTATTAGACTTCTAGCATTTGAAAAAAGAAATAAACATGCTGCACAGGCTTCAGTTCGTTAAGTTACGTTTTAATTTTCTTACATAATGCCGGGCTACGACGACGTCTACGAGTGCTACGGCTGAGGCAACCAACGAAAATTATGTAAACAACGCAGCACCTAAAGTCTTCACACGTTCCTACATCAAACAGTGTGTATGTACTTAGGTAATAAAGGTAATAGTTCTCCAAATCGCCCTTTTTACCTGTAAGCATTCTGAGAGAAGGCGTTCTATTCGCATCGCATCAGCACGTCTCGCTACGGATTTAGGTATCCGGGAACGTCACGTCCGTTCAATAAGTCCTTATTTATTATTTATCTTGAGTACACTGCACAGAATAAGGTATTGCGCCTCGTGGATAGTCCAATTTTTATACAATCTTAATAATGACACTTGTACTTTTGTAAAGGGATTGTATTTTGCATAGAAATGTATAGTGAAAACAAAATAGTTGTATGGACTAGTCCATAAACCTCAAGTTTAAATGTACCTAGGTACATTTGAACTTCGCACCGTAGTGAACTGAAATAGATAGAATAAGTTCAGTGTCTAGTGAAATTATTGGGCGCACGAGATGAGACTAACACCCGTATACAAGAAGATTTTGATAATCACGCTTGCCTAGAAGATACCTGCTTATTATTTTATATTTTAAAGGCTAGCGTTTGACCACTATCTCACCTGTTCGTAAGTCATGATGCGGTTGAAGATGGTAAGCACGCTAGGCCTAGAAAGAGAACTGGCTCTCAGAGATAGCTGCTGGAACACATTAGATGTTTGGTGACAGATTTTCTAACTTGAGGGTGGTAGCTGCATTCAGGGGGGTTGTTAGTTTCTCAACGATGTTTTTTCTTCACCAGAGGGCCACTGAAAGCGCACATAATTTTTTCGACCGAAAAATCCATTGGTGCGCGGCGGGGATTGAACTTGGTACCTCTGGCATCGAAACCGGCCATTCTCTGCACCATGCAATATCATGATGGATGGATACCTATCTACGATGGTGTATGTCTGTGCGTCTGGTAGCGTGGTTGAAAAAGGGAAACAGTGGAATTAATTCGTGTAGTTGTAAGGCACACTCTCCGAATTGTATCCGATGAAAAACCGATAAACTGGCTACTTTGCGGCGATGCTAGGCTCTAAAGCCTACAAGATTGTTGTCGTTTATGAATTTCTTGGCTCTTCTCTCAATAACTTTTAACGCCTCCAGCTGGAATTTGGCTGACCCATCCCAGAGGTGAGAGCAGTACTCTCTACATGATCAAACTTTTGCTTGATACAAATTTAGCAGCTGTCCTGGTGTGAAGTACTGCCTTACCTTGGCCAAAACACTAAGCTTTTTAGAGGCCAATTGTGCTTTGGGCTCAATATAGAAGCCAAAGTTGAGTGAGATTTCAAGAAGCTTAATGTGGTCAGTTACAGTACGAACACATTCCGGAAAGTAGAAGTCAGTTGCGACGGACTCCGTTTGGCGGAAAACAGACACGTGGTGTGGTCCTAGCTGCATTAAACTTGACTGACTTGACAAGTTCAAGTGCTCGACCCTCGCCTCTCTATAACACTGGATTTGTGCTGCACTAGAACGTGCACTGGATGTATACTCTCTTTAACGGTGCGGTAGAGAACGCTATCGAAAAAGATGAAAAGCTATTTAAATATCTCAATAATTTAAGTTAGCGTAATTTGCAGGTTATCGACTCCTTTTGAGTTTAAAACAACCGCAACAAATAGTATGAAAAGGACTGAAGAGGAGAAACTTTATTAAAAATAATGTAGCTTGCAAGTATCCAAAGCTCATGGGTGAACCAAAAGATATTAAATTTAGTAGGTGCACCACTTAATTAAAGTTACCATAACTTATTTATTCTGTGCTAACAGGTGTACCCCGTTTACGAAACCTATATGTAACTATGCCAAATTATTTTGTTGTTTTCCCCCTATTTACAAATCGTCTGTCTGTCGCTGTGATGAATTTTGATTACTATCATGTACTAAAGACATACAACACACTCAAGGTTAAGCTAAATCGATTGAGGCAAGAATTATTAAAATCGGCCAACGCCAAACGTCTCTAGATCGCCACGTAGAAACAAACACTCATACATACTATATAGACTGATAAACGCATTACCCTCCCGCGCAGTCGAGTAATAAAGTATTCTCCCACTTGTTGCGGGCAGTACGCCAAGGCCAATTCGCAATCGAGTATGACGTCATGCTGCTGGAACCGACGCTCGTTTTCGAATCCTCGTATCAAGACTCGTTAGCTCAGTAGGTTAGAGCACCGATATAAAAATTTACTTGACCATCGGAGGGCGGAGGTTCAAATCCTTCACGAGTCAGTCTTTTTGGAATGCAATTTTAAACTTTGCTACATATTACACTTATGAAAAGTATTCCATGTGCTAATCCAGGCCTGTATGCTATTTATGCCTATTTTTTGTGTTAAATACATACAAGGCACATACATTGTGCCACTTGGGCTGAATAATATTGGTATAAATGCATTTTGCTTGTAACTGTCTTCAAAAACATAAGCAGGTTCTACATTTAATTTCACTGATTTATTGGCAATACACTTGCAGTGTTGTATAATATTTCTCGGTATAGTCAAATAAATAACCCTAACCTCCCCCATATACTACCCCTATAATCTTAAGATCATTCCAATGAGCCAATGGATTCGAAAAACTAATACTACGCTTGTGCTTTTGTTTGCCTAACTTGGCAAGGCCATTACCGTGACCAGATTTAATATGTATTTACCCAAGGGTTAGTTTTAATATGTACCTAAGTACATTTCTTTGTAACGCCTAAATACTGTGAATAGCTAGAAGTGTCTTTGTTAGAAGCCTTTAATCTATGAGGTGTCGTTAGATTTACCCGAGTGACTTTATAGCCAAGAGCTTTCTGCAAAAAATTGTTTGACAAAATGCTGTGCATACATTTATTCATGTTTATTAAGACGAGTATTATATAACTAGCTGTGTCCCGCGGCTTCGTTCGCGTTAAAACATATCCTATATCATCATAATCCATAATACTGACTATCCCTGTGCAACATTTCTGCTAAATCGGTCCAGCCGTTTGATCGTGTCCTAACAAACAAATATACAAACTGACTTTCGCATTTATAATATAGATGCCTACATAATAACCTACTTATGTTATTTTTTACCATATAATAAGAACGGCAAAAACACGATACAAATTAGTTTAAATAACATTAAAATAATTAGGTATTTAGTATATTCAATTCACATGAAAGATCAACTTACTTTATGTAGCTAAACTTTGTATTAATATAATATACGTGCTCATTATATGAGAACATGGGTCCTTACCAACTAAACATAATGAACAACGTAAGAGTACCTTGTTATATTATCCTCGCATTATATATTGCTATTGGATAACTACAAACTAATAAAATAACTACAATAATTAAAATACAAACAACAAATAAAATCTAAATTTAGGTCGCTTTCTGCTGGTAGACTACCTAAAAAGCTGGCGACATTAGGTACCTCTTTGAATGGCGTTGCCTGAGGTAAAAGCCAGCTTTTTTGGTCGTGGGAGACACCTATGAGGCGTCTGGACAGCTTCTTAACAAAGCAACTTGCTTGTTGACCCCACGGGTCCATGGTTTCGATCCCAAACGGAAGAAAAACATAGTTGTGTAACTGAATATCTTTAATGACAGTAAAGAAATGTATGTTATTTCAGGAGGTTATTTCAGGGAGTAATTTTTTACCGACTTCGCAAAAAAGGAGGAGGTTCTCAATTCGATGCTTTTTTTTCGTTTTTTAATATAGTAGAAATCGCGATTAACGAGAGATCACCACCTTCACGATCGAGAATTGACAAGTAAAAAGTTCGCACTAAGCTACAATACAATATTTCCGAAAATCGAATCTTATGGAAAACTTGCTCGCGTAATGTTGCGCCTCCATTACTTTATTTATGTGACATTAATATCGAGACACGGGTCTCTAGAAACACTTCTGCGCCCTCAAGATGAAGGACACGTGTACTGGTAAAATGTCTGTAGAGTATAATAATCGTAACATACCGACATTATTACGTAGATGAAATAACACCTCCATAAAACTCTATCCCTAGAGACTCGCATTTCAGAATTAAAGTTGGTTTGTAGTCTGTCCTACATGTGACAGTTGACCCAGATAGATACCAAAGGAAACTGAAATTGGAATATTGAATACATTGACGTATTCGAGATACGGTCTCGTGGGAAAATGGACTGCAGTTCAAAAGAGAGCTGCCCCGCCCGTAGCTTTTCTCGCAAAGAATTCAGAAATCAAACTTGGACGTCGATTGTCAATTCGTCATGTTTAAGGGCCAGTTTCACCGGTTCCTGATAATATGTCAGATAATTTGACAGAGGAAACCATAGAAAAGCTGTCAAAAATCTGTCAGATTAATAGTTATTGATATCTATCTACTATCAGGAACCGGTGAAACTAGCCCTTAGAGTCATATCTTAGCTACTGGGATAGGCCTATTTTGTGTACGTCACAAGTGACGGTATCTTGCTATTGACAACCCACCCGATATAAATATGTCATCAGTCTTGCTCCCGGATGACCAAAATAACTAATTAAATATGACATTATTTTTATACAAACCGTACTATCTTAAAACTCCTCGGCCATTAATTAAAATACAAAAAACTGGCAAAGCAGCCGTAGAAACTATATATTTAAAAATAAAATGTCATAAAATTGACACGTTTAACCGCTTTGTGGCATTTTACTTAATTCATGTATCATCTCTGAGTCCCTTAGTACAGAACATGGGCAGGACATGGGCTTAGTACAGAAAAGACTCAGAGATGAGTGCGTCTCTGAGGTTGATCTATTGTTCTTCATTTCTATCCGCTGCCAACCACTTTGCGACCATCCTTCTTCCTTAGCAGGAATACGTCCAACACTATGCCTGCCTCGCCGTGAGTTTTGCTCCAGAACACGTTTATGCCTATGGTTACTTACTGGTTCTAGGATAAATGTGACAGTAGCAAGTAACAATTTATATGGTCCTATAAATGTAACGTGATAAAAAAGCTTTTCATTAAAAAAAACACTAATTTAAATATTTATTTCACTTATTGTAAGAATTTTTAATTGGAATATATTTATAGTATTTGATGCCTTTTCCTCAAACGAAAGTGATCTTTCGCAAGTACACACAACTATGATCTGTGTTCGCAACGAAATTTTTTTGACGTAACAAAAATGTACATAATACCATAATAACATTACCGTGATAATAACGTTGATGTCAAAGATATGTGCTACAAAAAATGTTTATACCTTTATAAGTCCAGATAATTATTTTTACCTAGCCATATTTGTTAGTCATATAGACCATAAAACTATAGGACCGATATAATCGCTGTTTTACGTCACAGAAGTCCCAAATATCTTATATTGTTTTCGTTTATTGTTAACCCCTCGTATGCGTATAGAACAACGCTGAGGGTAATCGATATTTCTCGTAAATGCCACGAAGAAATTAATTCTTAATTCATTGAAATGAATAAATGCATTGTATGGATTCCGAAGACGTAACAATGGGAAGATTTTGGGAATCTGATGTAAATTGCGTCTGATTTCCGAGAAAATATCTGAATGAAGTATGTACCTACTTGCTGTCATTGTCCTTATAGCTATCAATAATCAAAGGTCGATCTTTTTGTAAGGACATCCTGCTATACGCTAAAGGACAAGTAATATATCAGACCAGCCAGGTATGTTCTAATACTTCTTAATGCACTGTTCTGTCTTTCATGGGGTATTTTTTTAATATATATTATAGGCTAGCGTTTGACCACTATCTCAAAAGAAAAAACCTTATTCAGTGGATATATCTATGGATTTGATCATATACTAAGGTATAAAGTTAAAATCAGCATCAACATATAGGAAGGTTTCTCTTACCACTGCTTGGCCTATCTGATCAGTTTATTAGTCAAATATTTTATTAGTCCCTATGCTTATGTAATAGGGACATTTATTATTATGACTATTTCATATTATTATACTTATTCTTATATTCATCTAACATTATCTTAGATCTAAAGGTGTAGATCGATATAGAAATACTTAAAAAAATACTTATAAAAGATCTGACCAACAGAATCTTTAATAGGGATGAAAAATAGCATAAAAGTTTATGTATAGATAGATAGACAGTTTTTCTGCCTTCTACCTTTCACCTTACTCTCACCATATGTAATAACAAAGCCGTAGTAGCTAGGCGGGCTCTTATTATGTAGAAAAGCAAAGAAATAATTAATTTAAAATGTTATCTTAAAACAAAAAAAAAAGTAGCTTTTACACTCATGATATAACATGATAATGTAAGGATTTTTTTATAAAT
Organism: Cabera pusaria; assembly: GCA_954871355.1. NCBI lineage: Eukaryota > Metazoa > Arthropoda > Insecta > Lepidoptera > Geometridae > Cabera > Cabera pusaria. The sequence goes on from OX940901.1 coordinate 14,701,932, forward strand.
GATCTTGTGGTTTATGAGCTACATACCTCAAGACTGCACTAACTTGTTATAGTTGAGTTTCTCACCTACAAGCGTATCTAACGGTCTTCGTCAAGATGAAATGAATTGGTGTAAAGGACAAATGGCTTGAGTTTTAACGGGAGATTGCCGCTTCAAATCCTATAACGGGTGAGAGTTCACAGGAAGTAGGAGCATTATATCAATGTTCCGCCGGACTTGCTACTAAAAAGAAGCTTAAAGCACCATCAAGGAGAAAATCTGCCGCCATAACCTCACGGTGTTCCGGCAGCACACAAAAAATGGAATGGAAATGGAAACAGTTATGTTAACGTTATATAATAAGAAATATGGGCTCGAAAAGACGTGACACAACAATCCACAACAAAACCTTGTATAAATTGTTATTTATCCACCTGTCGGTTCGGTTAACAAAACCAGCTGTCAGAATAAATATAAAGGTCTGAGTATGACATGCGATGTTTCAAACACACTTTTACCCATATTCACAAACATTACTTTGAGGGCTCACAACGCCTCGGCTTTAAAAAAACCATAAGGTGCTCGCGAACAGCTAGGCTATTCTGTAAGCTATCTCGACAACGGAATCCGCGGTGAGATTTGAATTTTGTACTACGAAATTCAACCGTATTGCGAACGTGATGCGATTGAATTTCAAAGTACGAAATTCGAATCTCACCGCGGATTCCGCTGTCGAGATATCTTACAGCATAGCCTAGCTGTTCTGAACCATTTTAATTACTTGTAAATAATGCATCAGCATTTACATATATCTATAAAAGGGCCTACAGCCATTTTTAGGGTTCCGTAGCCGAATGGCAAAAAACGGAACCCTTATAGAATCGCCATGTCTGTCTCTCTGTCTGTCTGTCCGTCCGTATGTCACAGCCATTTTATTCCGAAACTGTTAGGACTACAGAATTGAAACTTGGTAGGTAGATGTATTCTGTGAACCGCTTTCCGATTTTTATACAAAAATAGAAAATATAAAAGTTTAAGGGGGGCATACCATACATGGAAATGAAACAAAAAATATTTTTTTTCTTTAAACCTATACGTGTTGGGTGTCTATAGATAGGTCTTTAAAAATGACATTGAGGTTCCTAACATCATTTTTTCTCAAAGTCAATCATTTGAAAGATAGGCGCGTCTAAAGTGGTAAAATGTGTGTCCCCCCCCCCCCTCTAACTTTTAAAGTAGGGGAGTGAAAAATAAAAAAATATATATGCTGTAGATCTCAATAAAAACTAACAACGAAAATTGGTTTGAACGAGATACAGCCAGCAGTTTTTGAGATATGGCGACCGCAAAGATAACTTTGTTTTTCATACAAACACTATGAAAAACAAAGTTAATTTTGTAGTTGCGAAAAATCATAGTAATGGAATACTTAACTGTGTAGTTATAAATAAAATATCTAACTGAAATATTTAACTGTAATATTTAACCGAAACACTCAACTGAAATATTCAACTAAAACAGTTCAGTTGAGTGTTTCGGTTAAATATTACAGTTAAATATTTCAGTTAGATATTTTATTTATAACTATGTGTTCAAATCGCGAAAGTTTAAAATTTACAATTACTTAACTGTGTTACGGAACCCTACGAGTGCGAGTCCGACTTGCACTTGGCCAGTTTATTTACTTATGTGGAGTCCACCACTACGCATTTGTCAAAGTCGATTGTACGAGGAGCGCAATAAGAAGTATCGGTCTATGCAAAGTGTCGTTTCTTTACTAAGGCAAGTATTCTTCTTGAGTATGGGTGTTGGGTACATTTCAAACAATGTCATTGAGTTCAACGTGGTTCAACGTTTCAGAGGTGTTTTGTGTTTTGTGATTTATAAATAAAAACTGGCCAAGTGCAAATCGGACTAGCACTCGTAGGGTTCCGTAACACAGTAGAGTATTCTATAACTTTGATTTTTCGCAATTACAAAATTAACTTTGTTTTTCATAGTGTTTGTATGAAAAACAAAGTTATCTTTGCGGTCGCCATATAACAAAAACTGCTGGCTGTATCTCGTTCAAACCAATTTTCGTTGTTAGTTTTTATTGAGATCTATAGCATATATTGTTTTTAGATTTTTCACTCCCATACTTTAAAAGTTAGAGGGGGGGGGGGACACACATTTTACCACTTTAGACGCGCCTATCTTTCAAATGATTGACTTTGAGAAAAAATGATTTTAGGAACCTCAATGTCATTTTTGAAGACCTATCTATAGACCCCACACGTATGGTTTGAAGAAAAAAAATTTTTTTTGTTTCAGTTCCATGTTTGGGATTCCCCTTTAAACTTTTAAAATTTTTATTTTTGTATAAAAATCGGAAAGCGGTTCACAGAATACATCTACCTACCAAGTTTCAATTCTGTAGTCCTAACAGTTTCGGAATAAAATGGCTGTGACATACGGACGGACATACGGACGGACAGACAGACAGACAGACAGACAGATAGAAAGACATGACGAATCTATAAGGGTTCCGTTTTTTGCTATTCGGCTACGGAACCCTAAAAATATGGTTTGTGCCTTCTTTCTGCCTGCAAGTAGACGCGCACATTTATAAGTTTGTCTATAGATACACATTATCAATAATTTTAACTTTCAGTAATATTGTAATACTAGCAGCCCGCCCCGGCTTCGCACGGGTAGAACATATATGCCTACAAAATTTGCATCAGTTTGTTGCATCGAATATAAAATATGAACATATTTAACAATAATCGTCATATTTCATCCAATTTACACAAAACCTTTTAAATTAAATTATGCACCTAAACCTTCCTCATAAACACTATGGCTATTGGTGAAAACCGCCCGGCCTTTTGGACGGCCCTTTAGCGTAAAGGATAGTTACCCTGATTCTGACCCGACGGTCGTTGGTTCTAATCCTAGCTATATACCTACCAATGAAAGTTTTATGTGCATTCATGAATCATGAGTTTTCGTACAGTGGTGGTGGGATCATTAAATCTACCAAAAAGTAGCTTACCACCAAGGAGCCCGGGCCCGGTGGCGTAATCGGGAGAACGGTCGGCTTTGATGCCGTGGTACCGAGTTCAAACCTTACCGTGCACCAATGGATTTTTCTATCGAAAAATTTATGTGCGCTTATCACAGTGGCCCTCCGGTGAAGGAAAACATCGTTAAGAAACCAACAACCCCCGCATGGTGGTAGGACACTATCTAGTGTCCGCCTGGCCAGCTACCACCCTCAAGTTAGAAAATCTGTCGCCAAAAACATCTAATGTGTTCCGGCAGCTATCCTTGAGAGCCAGTTCCCTAGTCTAGGCCTAGCGTGCTTACCATCTTCGACCGCATCATCACTTACCAACTGGTGAGATAGTGGTCAAACGCTAGCCTATAAGATATATAAAAAAAAAAATGTTGAACATCTGCCGCCGTAACCTTAAGGCGCGATTAAACGACGCGGGCTAGCCCGATCCTACGCGAGCCGAGCCGTCCGTGGAGATGCGGCTCGGCTAAATACGGACGCAAGCCTGCTCGTTTAAACGACGCGGGGTAGCACGATCCTACGCGAGCCGAGCCGTCCGTGGAGATGCGGCAAAAACGAAATAGGTCTTCCTTCGTCGCGCGCTCTGTGTCTGTGACATCTGTTTAGACGGCGCGTATTAACACAAGCCGAGCCGCAGATGGCGCGCGCGCCTTTGATCTGTGTCGAAAAAACCGACAAGTGATGGATCGTGCGAACTTTGCCGAGCCGCGCCGAGCGCAGTTGTTTACACAGCGCGTGGCGCGGCGAACCACGAGCGGAGCCAGGCTCGGCTCGCGTGTTTGCGCGCCGTTTAAACGCCGCTTTACGCGTTCCCCGACGCAAAATATACGTTTAACGTGTGTATCTGTGTGTCTGTCTGTAGCATCTTAGCACCTAACCGGATGAACCGATTTTGTTTTTATTATTGATAGTTTTTTTTTGTTTGATAGATGTCTTTATCGAGAGTTTTCTTAGCTTTGATTCATGAAAATTCGTTCAATCTTTATAAAACTATGAGCTTTTTTCTAGTTAATTGCGCTATGAAATCAACTTTCATAGGTCTGATCAATTCAAAAATCATCTTCTTCAACGATATTGTAAGAACATGGAAGCATTGACCTGATGCTGGGACATCTCCTAGACTCTACAGAATACTCAAATCCTCACCAACTTACAGCTCAGATTTTAAATGTCGTGTTTAGAGTCATTGGAATGCTTTTAATGAAAAGATTATAGATAGATCAGTCGGGGTGGTTTAAAATATTATATTATTATATATATATATATATATAATAATATAATATTTTAAACTAAATATTATAATAATATTTTAAAATATTTTATAGATGAATATTATTTTATACAATAGATTATATTATTATACTATATTGACTTCAAATTGATTGTGATCGGTAGGGATCACGGATTAGACAAAGGAGGTTGGATTGGCAATGTGGGCGGGGCAGGCGCGCCACTAGTATGATTAGACAATCATAGATTCATAGAACCACGCGATCATACTTTTTAGTGGCTCGTGGTTTGCGTCGCAGCGCGGAGGTGCGCTAAAATCGTCTCAAAATGCCGTGTTGTGCGATTATTACGTGTAAATTAAAGAGTCAGACATCAAGTATTAAACAAGGAGGAATTTCTTTTCATCGGTAAGCATAAAATCTTCGTATTATAGATATTTTTGTCCAAAAACTATTTTTAATTATGAAATTCTTTGTTCAAACGACAACATACCCAGAGAACAGATAACTATACATTGCTGGTAAAGTACGAATATTTCTACCTCGAGACGCAGTTTACGCGCAATGGATTGCAAAGCGAGCGAAATCACCACGCCTCTCCGACTCGTTATATTCACGTTCGCGTCGGTCGCCGGCTAGTGCTTGCACGGCTGATTGCGCGTGTGATTGTGTGTAACTTATAGAGTCTCGAAGTAATGTGCGTAACAATTGCAGTAGTGTGCGAAGCAATTGCAGCCCCGTGTTCTATGTGTAATTTGTTTATTAGTTTGCGTAATTCGTGTATCTATTTGTATTGTTTATGTTGTGGAATCGTTTGGTGGGAGTAACGCGGCGACGCTGGTTTTCAAACAAAAGTGTGATTATTGCCAATCCAACCTCCTTTGTCTAATCCGTGGTAGGGATCTACAGCATAGCTAAGCCTATAATAATATTTTCGTTGTAACTATGACCTAATCTGTGGTTTCACTGCAAATATTTTATTAATTTTGCGATGCGTGTATGTGAAATTCGTGATATCTTGAGTTTTCATTTGAATTATATACTGTAAGGGACAATTTTAATCTATAATATGTGGCCAAGCTAATTAACGTAATTATTTGGATAAGGATTAATACCATATACTTGAAAATAGCCTTGGAAGTTATGTAATATTTTTTAACAAAAATTTTATGATTAAAATGGTTACTGTGAGTCGACCTTAAGAGATTGACATATGCTGTCGCGGACTTTTTTGTAGGTCTTATTAAGTTGTACAACTCTTGCATAGAAAATATTCTTCTATCTATTTTCAATTAAGCAGCGTTCGTAAGAAACGTGTTTTTTCGACCGTTTTTTTGCCGACTTAGGTTGCAAATTAGGTCTCCACGAATGTACCTTTGATTTAAATGGGATAATATGTAGACTATTTTCATTCCGAAAGTCCATTCTATGTATTAGTGAAAGAATTATTTAAATCGGTTCAGTAGTTTTTGAGCCAAATCAATACAAACATACAAAAATACAAAAATACAAATGTTATCTCTTTATAATATTAGTATAGATATAGATAGTATAGATAATTATGTCAACGGCAAGTGAATAGGATACGTAAAGGTGCTACATCCTGGACCGCATCGTCGTTAACAGGAGAGAGAGATGGTTGTCTACTGCCATCTCAAACTATCAGTGTCTCAAACATCGTACAGTATTACTTCGCAGCGTTGTTTACGTAGTAATCATGCTTAATTGACTATGCCGGGCTGAGCGCGGAAACTTATCACTCAAGAATTTAGTATTACTGAACTTGCGGTCACTCGGGTGTTCGGCACGAATCTGTCTGCCTTTTTAGGGTTCCGTATCCGAATGGCAAAAAACGGAACCCTTATAGATTCGTCATGTCTGTCTGTCTGTCTGTCTGTCTGTCCGTCCGTATGTCACAGCCATTTTATTCCGAAACTGTTAGGACTACAGAATTGAAACTTGGTAGGTAGATGTATTCTGTAAACCGCTTTCCGATTTTTAAACAACAGTAAAAAAAATAAAAGTTTAAGGGGGGGCATCCCATACATGGAACTGAAACAAAAAAAAAAATTCTTCAAACCTATACGTGTGGTGTGTGTCTATGGATAGGTCTTCAAAAATGACATTGAGGTTTCTAAAATCATTTTTTCTCAAAGTCAATCATTTGAAAGATAGGCGCGTCTAAAGTGGTAAAATGTGTGTCCCCCCCCCCCCCTCTAACTTTTAAAGTATGGGAGTGAAAAATCTATAAAAAATATATGATGTAGATCTCAATAAAAACTTACAACGAAAATTGGTTTGAACGAGATACAGCCAGCAGTTTTTGAGATATGGCGACCGCAAAGATAACTTTGTTTTTCATACAAACACTATGAAAAACAAAGTTAATTTTGTAGTTGCGAAAAATCATAGTTATGGAATACTTAACTGTGTTACGGAACCCTACGAGTGCGAGTCCGACTTGCACTTGGCCAGTTTTTTTTATAATAGTCTGAGACTGCCATAAATAAAACTTTATGTAGAAAGACACTTTAAACCATGAGATTATAGCGCAGGACACCAAACTAACATAACATATTTCAGAGTAGATTGTGGCATATCTTTAACGACCTCATACATTTTCATTTATCATACATATACTCTTTTGTATTAAAACGATTTGTTTCTTTATGACGGGTCACGTTGCCATGTGAACGGAAAAAAACAAGGAAGTCAGTCTGGGAAAAGAAATGTACTGAAAAATGTTTCAAAAAGGAGAAAAATAATTTAACGTGAGCAAAGAATACGATATAATGAAGGCTCACCAACAGCTACGTCACAAATTATGTTCATACGGGAGGAGCTGCGATAAGTTAAGATGCAGACTTTGGCTAATGAATTGATATACGTCACAAATGATGTTCATACGTGAGGAGCTGCGACAAGCTAAGATGCAGACTTTGGCTAATTAATTGATATACGTCACAAGGTCTATATAGAGGATTTCTGTAGAAGAGCAGTGATAAACTCTAAGTGTTAGATAAGTATCGTAGAGTATGGTAGAATCTATATGATTATAACTGTAATAACCCGTCTTTCATATTTTATTTTGTCTAGGCTCCTCGTTACATTCCGTTACGTTACAAGATTTAAAGTCGTCGTGAGTTTGATGCTTGATTAAATTTTTCGAAGTGCTCGTTGCGATCTTGCTACATAAGATCCCTAAGGATATGCATCGGATATGAACGAAACCTTGCTCTATATTGTGAAAGTAAAAGTCAGAAAAATGATAATTTGAGTAAAAGCACGATCCTTTTTCCTAATTTTTTTTGGTCGAGTATTTTGTCTATTCTTACTTTTGGCCTGTCTTAACTGGAAGGAAGGTATAGGTAGCGGCAATAGGCACACTTGTACTAGATAGGTAGCTCAGAAATAACAGTCAGTTTGTAAAAATGTCATTCGACATTGTCAATGGGCGCGCTTTTTAACCAAACGAAAATTTGTGATAAGACAATTTTTTTTTTTTTGGATCCAGGGTAGTTTATGACTTCATCCAATTACAGCCAAAACAAATATCTGACTGCAAAAACATATTACTTGTTTTCATGAAAATGCCACGTTTCTAGCCTAAAAATAAAGATAGCCTATGTAGCGACATGTTTCCTACAAATATGTTAAATTTCCAATACCTCCTGTTGGCGCAGAGCAAAAATATTTTTGTACAATGATATAGCAAGTTAAGAGATTGTTTGATGGTAAACTTATATTGCCATCTAAAGCCGACTTTTGACTATCGGATATTATAATATAATATATATTACATCATAAGATATAAAATTTTATCGTTCTGTTATACCCGGCTTTCCCATCCTATTTCCCTTACGTTGCACCTATCCTAACTACTGTTGCAAAATAGACAATATTGCTTTCTCCCACGATCCACCATTCCCAGTCAGTCTCATCCCAGCTCTCGGTCGCGCCGCTCATTTTTATTAAATCTACTTATTGTCATTAAATAAGTATTTTTCTGCTAATTAAAACTTTCAGTGTTAATTAAATCTTTTTTTTAAAAACCAATTTTCCGGGTTCCGTATAATATTTGGTGGCAGCGTAAAAGGGATAAGTCAGTTTCCCTGGAACCGCCTTCAACCTGCAAAAAAACTCTGTGAAAATTAGTGAAAAACATTCAAGTGAAAATAACCGCCGAAATACTTACTACTTGATGATCATCACCTCTGCCGCGCGCACCGAACACCGTCTCCGCTGTATCTGATGAAGAGCTCTACCACTGTATCTCGAAGAAGCACTGTATCCACTGTATCCTGAACAAGTCACTGTATCCACTGTATCCACTGTATCCTGAACAAGTCACTGTATCCACTGTATCCTGAAGAAGTCACTGTATCCACTGTATCCGGAAGAAGTCACTGTATCCACTGTATCCTGAAGAAGTCACTGTATCCACTGTATCCGGAAGAAGTCACTGAATCCACCGTATCCCGAAGAAGTTACTGTATTCACTGTATCCCGAAAAAGCCACTGTATCTAGAAGAAGCCCTGTATCTTGACCACGCTCGTCCTTTCTGTGTCCCGTGAAACCACTGTATCTTGACGTCGACTGCTACATCCTGTGAAGGCTTATTACCTTGATGAACTTAATCACCACTGCATCGTGAAGAAACACCGCATCCTGCTGTTTGCTGCATCCTCTGTATCCTTTTTGTCTACACTGATCCTGTTCCACCTTCGGTTCGTCTCCAGCTCTGCGATGAAGTTCCTGTTAGCCCAGTGAGTCGTTTTTATCTATAACTGTGTTTTTTGTGATTTGTGATCCAAAATCATATAAACTATATTACACGTATATTCACTGTTTAAGAACATTCTAAAATAAAATTAATTGTAATTTCTAATTCTAAATTCGAGTTACATTCGAGTTCCAATAGTTGTGTTTAAATATAAAGTTACCGTGCTAGTGATCACTTCTCGCCCACTTATTTTCTAAGAACAGATAACGATTGAGTCTCTAGTACCATTATAAGCTAACTTAAATTATTAAGAGTTTTAACCTTGATCATTTATTATAATTGGGTCACTGAGTCAAGCTGATATTGTTTTTATTTGTACTTATTCTAAATCATGTCTAAGAAGGAATCTCGAGAGGAAACGCCGCACGTGCCTGAAATGGATCTAAATATTCTTATTAAATTCATAGGGACATTTGATGGGTCCCGAGACACATTAATCCCGTTCTTAAATAATTGCGGAAACGCTATCAACTTGGCTACAACTGACCAACAAAACATACTTTTCAAATATATTCAAAGCCGCCTTGTTGGCAAAGCACAAGCTGTCTGTGCTATAAAAGAGTTTACTAAGTGGTCACAATTAGAGGAATTTCTTAAGTCGCAATTTGGTGATAGGAAACACTACGCACATCTTCTAGCAGACTTGCAAAGTTGCAAACAAGGGCCCACTGAAAATGTAAGCCAATATTCTCTAAAAATAGAATCTTGTTTATCGAAATTATTAACAGAAATAAATATTTCAATACCTACAAAGAAAAAAGATGAACTTTCGGGACGTGTTGCAACTATGCAAGATCTAGCGCTCAATGTATTCATGATGGGGCTTGACCCCAGATTGGCTACAATTATAAGGTGCCGAGACCCAAGTACTCTCAACGACGCTATTAGTTTTGCGTCATCTGAGGAGAAAATTTTAGGTATAACATATAAAACAAATTCATTTACATCCAACGTCAACAAACAAACACCATTTCGCCAAAATAGCATAAATTATAGGTCTCAAGGCCAACCAAACTTCAACAGACAAATGCCAAATCCACCCGGGGCTTCTAGCTCACAACCCCCGGTATGCAGATATTGCAAACATATTGGACACACAATCGAAAATTGTCGTAAGCGCCAATTTAATAACAACCGCCGTAATGAAAATTTTAATAATACAAATAATTTTCCTCGCAATCAAAATAATTACAACCGCGCTATCCACAACATATCATATCAGGATCATCCTGAGGTCCACTGCGAATGCACTGGCCAAATAGATAATAATCTCCTACCACTGAGAGACCAACAAAATGATAATAATCATTTAAACTAGAACGATTTCCCGAGGAACGGTGTCGCACGGGAAATTTAGCTGAGGAAGACGATACCCCAGTTTTTAAGGCAACAAACCACAATGAACACGAAAATGAACCTGGTTACGAAATTTTCGAAGTAACTCATAACACTTCTAAAAGGTGTTTACCACACATCCTAATTCAAACTGATATCGCTGAATTACCTCTTGTATTTTTAGTAGATTCAGGCTCCGCTGTAAGCCTACTAAAATTATCTTCTATAGATAAAAATATGCCAGTATTGATACAAAAACAGATCAATCTTAAAGGTATTGACATTGGAAAGGATGCTACTCGCACATTAGGTCATTTTAAAATGAAATTGTTCAAAGAGCCAAAAATCTCACATACATTTCATGTCGTCGACAAAATAAATCTCATATATGATGGCATTATAGGAAATGACCTTCTCAATGAATTGAATTGCACAATTGACTATAATCAAAACACACTGCATATTAAAACTATCAAGTTGCCACTTCATTTTAACGACCCAATTTATGTGATTCAACCACGTTCAGAAACCATTATCGAATGCTCTGTATCTAATCCGGAAATAAGCGAAGGACTTGTTCTAGACCAATGTAATCACGAAGACTTATTAATTGCTAACTGCATTGTCAAGGTAAAAGACAACAAGAGAGTAAACATTTCCGTAGTAAATGTTTCTGATGCGCCCGTGACACTGAGGTCAGATTTAAATATCACTCTGGTTCCATTGCATTCAAATGATGAAACATATGAGTCTACCAATTCTATTACGGACTCAAAATGCACTGACTCTTTTCTAAGGACTCAAGAAGTCCTCAACTTACTCAGAATCTCACACCTTAATACTGAAGAAGCGAATGCCCTTCATGACGTCTGTTCCGATTATTCGGACATATTTCATATCCCTGGAGATAAACTATCTCACACCAATGCTCTCAAGCATGATATAGTAACAACACCACAAAATCCAATTCACGTTAAATCTTATCGGTTCCCTGAGGTGCATAAACAGGAAGTAAACAAACAGATTGATCATATGCTAAGTCAAGGCATTATAGAACCATCTATGTCTCCGTGGTCGTCTCCTATATGGGTCGTACCAAAAAAACTAGACGCTTCGGGAGAACGTAAATGGCGTATTGTCATTGACTATCGGAAGCTAAACGATATCACAGTTGGCGATAGTTATCCTATCCCACAAATCTCCGAAATTCTAGATCAACTTGGCCAAAGTAAATATTTTTCTACTCTGGATCTGGCATCCGGATTCCATCAGATTCTCATAAATGAAGAGGACGCTACTAAAACCGCTTTTAGCGTACCCCAAGGACATTACCAGTTTAACCGAATGCCTTTTGGATTAAAAAATGCACCATCCACCTTTCAGAGGCTAATGAATACAGCCTTATCTGGTCTTCAAGGCGTGCGCTGCTTCGTATATCTAGATGATATTGTGATATATAGCCACGATCTAAATTCACACATGGAAAACCTTTCCTCAGTCTTTCAAAGACTACGGCAATTTAACCTCAAACTTCAACCGGATAAATGTGAATTTCTCCGGCGTGAAGTAGCATACCTCGGTCATATTATTACCGAAGATGGTGTGCGACCAAATCCAGATAAAACCAAAGCAGTCACTGAATTCCCGATTCCTAAAACACCCAAGGACATAAAATCCTTCCTTGGGCTTGTTTCTTATTATCGCCGTTTTATCCCTGATTTTTCAAAAATTGCTAAACCTCTGACTCAACTTCTCAAAAAAGAAGTACCATTTGTATGGGAAAACCAACAACAGTTAGCCTTTGATGAACTAAAACATAAACTTACCTCTGCACCCGTTTTGATCTACCCCGACTTCTCAAAACCATTTGTTTTAACTTGCGACGCTTCTAACCATGCTATTGGTGCAGTCCTTTCTCAAGGTCCAACGGATCAAAGTAGACCCATTGCATATGCCTCGCGAACGCTAAATAAGAGCGAGTCAAATTACAATACAACAGAGAAAGAACTCCTAGCAATCTTGTTTGGGTGTAAAACTTTCCGCCCTTATCTTTACGGGCGAAAATTCCAAATCATTACTGATCATCGACCATTAAAATGGCTTTTCAACCACAAGGATCCAAGCAGTAAGCTGCAAAGATGGCGATTAAAACTGGAAGAGTATGAATATGAAATCGGATATCAAAAGGGAAAACTAAACGCTGCAGCTGATGCCCTTTCTCGCTATCCTGTTAACCCAATCACTAGAGGTGATAACGAAATCCCCCTTATTCTGGGCGATGACATTAGTCCTTTTAGTGGCGACCTTAACATTGATTTTAGTCCCCTAAATTTACCAGATCCTATTCAAGACGTTGAACAACAATTTTCAAACCCTCCGGTTTCAGAAAGCTTAGATGTAAATCCTACAGTCGACTTACCTTCAATAACCCAACGTGATTCAGAAAGTACATCAATGCTCCCAGCTCATTCAACTCCTTCTCAACCTAATGAAGAACCTGAAGAAAGTGAAAACGAACAAAATCTGTGTGACATGATAAATGAAAATTATTCTCAATTCTTAAAAGCAGTAAATAATAAAACCTTCATATTTGACGCGAAAATATTGGAATCCAATTCAAGTATCCTTGAAAGTAATGACAAAATAATAATAATTCCTACTTCAATAGATCTTGACGAAAGTAATCCCTACGTACACGAAATTTTAAGTGAGTTAGAGGACAGTACGATGGTTCTAAATCAAGAAAGAACTTTATTCTCCAGCGTACAGTTTGAATTCAAAGGACGAACAGTTTATTTCCTGTTCACAAAAGTAAACCATTTTGACAACGCAAACTATGAAGATGTATACAATAGTCTAAAAAACTTACGCAACATTCTTATACAAAAGTCACCAACACAAGTGAGCGTCACAGATTTCAAAAATCCTTTCGAAACTCACTTATACACAAAATTGTACAACATCATATTATTTCTATTCCACAACACTAACACCATTGTTACAATTTATCGTAACACCCTAATTTTTCCATCACTCACCGAAATTAAGAAAATTCTTCGTGAGAACCACGACCTTCCCATTGCCGGTCACCTAGGAAGTGTCAGAATGTATAAGCGAATTCGAGAACGGTACCATTGGAAAGGAATGCGAAGTGACATAGAAAACTATGTAAAATCATGTAAACTTTGCCAAGAAAACAAAGCCCTGCGCAGAGTTAATAGGGCCCCAATGCAAATCACTTCAACATCCACCGCTTCATTTCAAAGACTTGCGCTGGACATCGTTGGTCCACTTCCTGAAGCAGGGCCCGGTAAACTAAAATATATTTTAACACTTCAGGATGACCTCACTAAATTCTCTCTAGCCTATCCCATTCGCTCAACAACAGCCGAGGAAACAAGTGAATGCCTTCTTCACTTTATATCTCTTTTTGGCATTCCTAAAACTATTTTAACTGACCAAGGCACAAATTTTACAGCTGATCTTTTCAAGAAAACATGCGAATTCTTAAAAGTAAAACAGCTTTGGTCAAGTCCGTATCACCCTCAAACACAAGGCGCACTTGAGCGTAGCCATTCAACTCTAAAGGAATACTTGAAATCATTCGTAAATGAAAACCAAGACAATTGGCCTTGCTATGTTTATACTGCCATTATGGTGTATAATACTAATGTTCACTGCACAACAAATTATACGCCGTATGAGCTTATTTTCGGGCAGAAACCTACTATTCCTGACTCTATCTTTGACTCGGCTCCAGATCCCACATATCCCGAATATCTGAAAATGCTGTGTCACAGACTCAAATATTCGAAGGAAAAAGCAATTCAAAATATAAATCAGTCTAAAGAAAGGTCCAAAAGGTACTATGACTCACACACGCGACCCGTCAAATATCAGGCCGGACATCTTGTTTACCTAAGGAATCATCTAAGACTTAGAAAAGCTCTTTCACCTATATGGAAAGGACCATATACAGTTAAGCAAGTTCATGACAATAACACCGTAACCTTGCTTATCAATAGGCGGCTCGTCAGACATCACTTTGACCAAATTAAACACGCAACATCGAATTCACTTTAAACGTACTATTTCAATATTAATTTTAAATTTTCAGAATCATACTGCCTTTGCTATTTCTTCTTGCGACACCATCGGCTCAGGAACTCGTTCAACCGCTGGATAAAAGTCCCGGTATATACTTCGATCCCATCAGCAACTTGAAGCTAATAAACGACCACATTCACTATATTATACCTTTAGATTTAAATTTTATTCAAGCTCATTTAAAACATATAAGAAATATTTTCGAAACTTTTAAATTACTCTGTAATCAAAACAAAGCTATTGATGATTTCCATTGCTTAAATATGCTTAACCCTCTCAATTCTGTTTACGATGATATTCTACGAGATTATCATGCAATTTCTCATTTATTTTCCGTAAGATCTAAAAGATCCGCCTGGTTTGCTGGAGTAGGTACTATATTGAAAAAAGTGTTTGGCACAATGGATGAAAATGACTATGAACAATATAACAATGACATACAAACTTTGTACTCAAATGATAAAACATTAGCTGCATTAATTAAACAAAACATTTATATATCTAAATCCGCAATCCTCACCTTTAATAACACATTAAATACTATAATGCAAAATGAAAACCGTCTTAGTGAAGTTACTAATAAGCTATTTAAAAATGTGACTATAGTTACAAACGAACTTTTGTTTAGAAATAAGATAAGTGAAGTCTTAAATGTTCTAGAGGCAAATCTATTGTTTTTGTCTTATAAGTTAGAAGACATAGTAAATTCATGTATGTTTGTAAATAGTAATACACTGCACCCTTCAGTTGTTACACCAACGCAGCTTTACTCTGATTTAGAGAGTAATATAAAACATCTTCCTAAATATAAAGAATTCCCAGTCGATATAGAATTAAGAAACATTAACTTGCTATTAAGGATGTCTGAACTCGATACGTATTATAGTTATAATAAGGTTATATTTGTAGTACGGATTCCACTAGTTTATCATATAGAATACGATCTTTATAAGCTCATTCCATTACCAATACCGCATAATGCAAGCAAGCCAAATTCCTATGCAATGATTATACCAACAAAAAACTTTGTAGCTCTTAGCAAAGATAAATCAACTTATTGTACATTAGATGAGATTAACTCCTGTAAGTCTGCCTACAAAGGCACTATAGCTTGTAACATTCCTAATATCTTATCAGTCAATACGAATCCTATTTGTGAAATAGAATTGATGACAAAAATAATCACAATATTGCCAACAAACTGTGAAACGAAATTTATTTATGGTGATGTAGATATCTGGCAAAATCTTGGTCGTAATAGTTGGATCTTTGTACAATCAAAATCTACCAAAATATCTATTGAATGTTACTCTAATATTAAGGATATAACCATAAGTGGGACAGGTATTTTATCATTGGAACCACAGTGTATGGCCTTCTGCCGAAATGTTAAATTGTTAGCAACATCGAACTTGGAAGTCAATATAACACACATAAATTCAGATTTTGACATTATTGCAGACGAATGTTGTAATTTTAAAACATTTAGTAACTTTAATGTGAATACTTCAGCCATGACTATATTAAATGTTAATTTAGATGATCTTAAAACCATTAAAAATCAAGCTGAAATAGTAAATAAGGATGTTGATAATTTCTTGAGAAATAATCACATCATCTTTTCAAACCACATTAGTTTTCCTATTGTAATAATAATGCTCATTGTTTCTTTTATAATCTTCTTGACATACATTTATTGTAAAGTACATAATTATAGTTTAATACCTTGTGCCAATAAAGATACTGTAACAGTGGAACAAATCCCAACTGAAGAAGATATTCCACTGCCTAGATTAAGAATATAATCATATATATAAATACTATACTTAAATTAGATATAACATAAGCAACTTATAGATAGATGCATGGTATAAGTAGCATAAAGTTAGATCTAGTAGCATAAGTTATAATTGTAATTTTATATTATTGAGCGCATTCCTCTGTTACCTTTCCTTTGCATAGTTAATATTCCATTTAATTATTCTTATTCAATCTTGTTCATGTAAACTTACTTCCAAGAGTAAGTTTACTCTTGTTGGGGGAGATGTTATACCCGGCTTTCCCATCCTATTTCCCTTACGTTGCACCTATCCTAACTACTGTTGCAAAATAGACAATATTGCTTTCTCCCACGATCCACCATTCCCAGTCAGTCTCATCCCAGCCTCGGTCGCGCTACTCATTTTTATTAAATCTACTTATTGTCATTAAATAAGTATTTTTCTGCTAATTAAAACTTTCAGTGTTAATTAAATCTTTTTTTTAAAAACCAATTTTCCGGGTTCCGTATAATAGTTCGTTCATTTTGTATGAGACGGTTTACACTGTGCTATAATATATATTACACCCCAAACTATAAAAATGTTTTTGACTGTCTGAGAGATATTTGTAGGTGTATATTTTACCTCACGTCCCGGGACACCGCGCCTCTCCCGCTTCGCCCTTAGTTTGAATGAAACCATAGATAAATAACTGGCCAAGTGCAAGTATGACTCGCACTCGTAGGGTTCCGTAACACAGTTAAGTATTCCATAACTATGATTTTTCGCAACTACAAAATTAACTTTGTTTTTCATAGTGTTTGTATGAAAAACAAAGTTATCTTTGCGGTCGCTATATCTCAAAAACTGCTGACTGTATCTCGTTCAAACCAATTTTCGTTGTTAGTTTTTATTGAGATCTACAGCATATATTTTTTTAAGATTTTTCACTCCCATACTTTAAAAGTTAGAGGGGGGGGGACACACATTTTACCACTTTAGACGCGCCTATCTTTTAAATGATTGACTTTGAGAAAAAATGATTTTAGGAACCTCAATGTCATTTTTGAAGACCTATCCATAGACACGTATAGGTTTGAAGAATTTTTTTTGTTTCAGTTCTATGTATGGGATGCCCCCCCTTAAACTTTTATATTTTATATTTTTGTATAAAAATCGGAAAGCGGTTCACAGAATACTACCAAGTTTCAATTCTGTAGTCCTAACAGTTTCGGAATAAAATGGCTGTGACATACGGACGGACAGACAGACAGACAGACAGACAGACAGACAGACAGACAGACAGATAGACAGACAGACATGACGAA
Source organism: Cabera pusaria (assembly GCA_954871355.1). Classification (NCBI taxonomy): domain Eukaryota; kingdom Metazoa; phylum Arthropoda; class Insecta; order Lepidoptera; family Geometridae; genus Cabera; species Cabera pusaria. The sequence continues at coordinate 14,719,515 of OX940901.1, forward strand.
TCTATAAGGGTTCCGTTGTTTGCCGTTCGGCTACGGAACCCTAAAAAGATGTTACCGATGCTGAACTATATATCTTACAGCACACAAAATCAGGCACAGCAATCGGGGGATGTAATATATAGCTCAAGATGTAATTATATATTACATCCCATAGTCAAAAGCCAGCTTAAATGTTTATAAATACCAACCACATCAAGCTTTATAGCTTGGCTTATAAACATTTACGGGTTATATAAATAAATAATATATATTGGGGATAATCGATAATTTTGTTATTTAAAAATATTTGTACGCCCTTGTAAAACATGTATGTTCTTCATAAAACTTCTTACCATATTGCATGCATTCTCAAATTATAATTGTATGCATTTTCACGATTCATGCAAATAAATGAATCTTCATCTTTTATCTAGCACCTGTGGGGCTTCGGAATCGGTTACAATAAAATTCGGTAGCCGTATTTCTAATTTTGATTAACCCGCGTTTTATTTGGCCGCGTGGATACCTTTTCGATTAGAATCACTGATTTTTTTATCTTGTAAATATGTTGAAAGATTTTTATCGCAGCATTGTGAATGCAAAGATTCGAATCGAAGGAGGGGCTGTTTTCGAATCCAAGTTTATTTTCGAATGATGAAAAATATCCGGTTGAGGCATCGCGACCCAATCCTTGGCCACCAAATCGATATATATGCTGTTCATTTAAAATCGACATAAATTCTTATCACCTTCATGAGCAAATCCTCATATTTTATCGAAAACTGTGTCAAAGAGAAATTATTTCAAAGGCCTATCACATTAATTTCCCACTTAGAAAAGTTTTTCTATTAAGATATTTTTCTTTGTTGTTCGTGGTTGAAGTTTTCCAATTAATTTGTCCAGAAAAGATGACAAGTTATAGTGATTCTTTTATTTTTTATTTACGTTATTTTTATTTACGTTACGTTATACGATTTCTGGTCAATATAATAATAAATACCTAGTTGTATTATTATTTATAATCAATACACTACATTATTATATTTTAAATACGCTGTGCTTGCGCTAAGCATAGGCTTGTACCACAGAGTAAATAATAGCACAGTAATTGTGTCATATATATAGGATACATTTAATTCTACGAATAAGAAGATATATATTATCTGTTTTCAACCGACTTCCAATAAGAAAGAGGTTCTCAATTCGTCTGTGTTTTTTTTCTTTTTTTTGTATGTATGATACGCGATCACTCTGTCAATTGTGAACCGTTTCGTTTTTTAATCGGTAGGGTATGAAATTACAATGGGACCATTGTAATTTCATCGAGATCTGATAAGTATCTCCAGAGATATGACGATAAACGTCCCAAACTTGCTACTGAAATTGACTCGCGGGGCATTGAAGTCGGTTGTTTTATTTTAAACTATCTTAATTATTTAATTATTAAATTTCGATGGCTTCTTCAATAGAAAGAGTCCATAAAGAATCCGGCATCGTCTTTCTTACTTAGTAAGTAACGTCCATGTCGAATTAAGAACCACCTCCTTTTGTATTTGTCCGTAATAAGATCTATATGTATCATCAAATACAAATTATAGACTTCTTTATTTTAAACCACTTATCGTCTATCGTATTTATAAAAAGGCATTTTTTTAATGAAAAAGGGGTATACATTTCTTGTCTTTTCCATCTATATTTTTACTAGACGACGCTCCAATATTATACTGCAAAAATCATCTGCTAAATACACAACGATCACCATACACAACAAGTAACAAGTACATATGGGTAGGGCTCACATCAGGATATTCATCATGCACAAGGGCGTCTGTCAACAAGAATCTACAGGTATCAACTTACCGCCAAGTAAAAATTAAGTCACGTACGACAGTTTTGAAAGAAGATTAACTTTCTAACACATACATGCTCTTCTAATTTATGCTTACATAAAACACTCGGTGGGGTTATACTCGGAAACTCGATCGCGATTGGGATCCTCTAGGTACGAAGGCGTACGAAGGGATTGACTACCGACAAGCGACTGGACCAATGTTACTCTTTGGACTGGACTGAACTTCTATTCCGAATTGCGCATGTTCCTTTGGAAAGTTGCTTCTTGTTCACACTATGGCAACAAACTCAGTGACGTTATTTGAATTTTACCGTGGAATTTAAATGGTCATAGTGTGGTGGCGATTTTAATGAAATGCCTACATGCAATTGGGTTTAACTCAATTTAGAGCGGATGTTGTAGTAAAGGTTAGTACGAGTAGTTACGATTTACCCGAGAGGTACTCGTATACATAAACTTAGCTAGGTAGTCTTATTTTATAAGTGCGTATGATAGACCGTTTACGTTAATGTTAATTAATGTAAGTTAAAATTAACTTCACCGCATCAATACTTTTCATTAATCCGCGGAAGTAGTACGTTTAACCGACTTCAACAAGGTGTAGGTCCTCAATTAAAAAAAATCGAACTAATTAGTTTTATATTTTTCGCTTCACATCTCTGCAGATTGCCACATAAAAAGTAATATGTGACTTAAGGTACGACCACACCGCGGCGTCCTACGTCCGCGTGCGCGTTTGCAATTTGATTTTCAATCGTTTTCCAATCGCCGTAGATCGCGTTTGATGTGTACCAGTCGGTACAAATACTACTGCGCTATCTGATCGCCGCCGAGATCGCGAACACAGGACGCTGCGGTGTGGCCGTACCATTAGATGGATATTATACAGGCTATTTATTAACTTCGAATAAAAGAACTTAAAATCTGTCAGATCCAAAATCGTAAAGGAAGACTAATCAAAGCGCTCCAAGATTTAATAAACTCGAGGTAAAATTAGATTTATAAATCTCAAAACCCAGTTAATTAAATGGTGAAGCTTTTAATCTTATCTTCCGTTCAGTTAGATTCATTGAATGCATTTTGTTCAAGGCAGGTTGTGGCTGGAGGCTCTTGTTGCAGATTAACAGTAAATTGGATAGCATTGACGTCTAGTTCAATCTGAAAAGATCGTGATGGGACACGAAATTATCACCAATGATATTTATTTAAATGAGTACATTTTTCGTGGGTGGCTTAATATTGTATGCGATGAATTATATTAAATCTGAATTTTGAGGACGAGACACATCCGTCTGAGACAACAATCTCCTTACCTTAGTTTAAAAACTAAAACAAACGACTTCCATGCCGCGCGAGTCAGTTTCAGTAGCAAGTTTGAGACGTTTATCGTCATATCTCTGGAGATACTTCTAGAGCTCAGATCTCGATGAAATTACAATGGGACCTCCTCGGAAACGAACCCTACCGATTAAAAAAGAATCATTCAAATCGGTTCACAATTGACGGAGTAATCGCGTAACATACACAAAAAAAAACATACAGACGAATTGAGAACCTCATTCTTTTTGGGAAGTCGGTTGAAAATAATATCTCACGAGCATGCTTTATTTTACCTTTACGGTCGCCGGCAACGGTTCGTTTTGAAGAAAGTTTTTCTTCGTGGTGTGATACTTCTGCCGGTGTACCTCAAGGTGCCGTGTTATCTCCTCTTCTCTTCGCCATCTTTATTAACTCTATATCACACAGTCTCACTTCATCCTACCACCTGTATGCAGATGATCTTCAGTTGTACTGCCAAGCACCATTGAAACAACTTTCTGATGCTATAGAGGCTATAAACAACGATTTAAACCGAATCTCAGAATGGAGTAAATCCTACGGCTTAAAAATTAATCCATCGAAAACGCAAGTAATTATTTTGGGTAGTCCTCGATACATCAGCCTAGTAGAATGGGGAAAATTACCTCGTGTCGAATTCGAAGGTATAACTAAACCTTTTAGTGACACAGTGAAAATTTTGGGAATTTTTATCGATCGGACTTTATCATGGGGCCCCCAATTAGCTGAAACTAGTCGCAAATTATTTGCTTCTGCAGGCTCCTTACGTAGGCTGCGTAACTTCTTACCCACTACCACTAAAATTGCACTTGCACAGACTCTCTTGTTACCTATATTACACTACGCTGACGTCTGCTATCTCGATCTGACCCAAGAGCAATTAAATAAACTTGAGCGCCTCCAAAATTTTTGCATACGATTTATTTTCGGCTTACGAAAATACGATCATGTTTCCGAATACCGCTCTAAGCTCAAGTGGCTCTATTCGCCGTCGCCGGGATGCCCATATACTATCACTCCTTTACTCTATCCTTTTCAATCCTGCTTCGCCGCGCTACCTAACTTAAGGTATTCCCTCGCACAATACGAATTTCTATGGTCATTCTTTTACTGTTAACGCAGTCTGTCTATGGAACTCTTTGCCCATAGAAATTAGACGTATACAAACTCTGGACGCTTGTAAAAGTCACGTAAAAGAACACTATCTCTCCGAGTAATCTGCTGCTAGTTGGTTATCTTATATCACTGATAATATGCATGTACTTATGTAAATATATTGCTTGTAATTATATATATATATATTTATATATATGTATGTTTATATATATATATATATATAATGTATTTTATTGTTCTATATTATGTAGTATATAAATAGTATTTAAATGTAATAATATAGGTATTTATTGTAGGTATATTTATGTATTTTTACAAAATAGTTTTATGACCACCGCCATCCATTATGTTCTATTTTAAACCTCTCCATGCATGGTTGTCTGGAAGAGATCGCTTTGAGCGATAAGACCGCCCATTGACACTATTTAAAAAAAAATTTATTAGTACTAAGTTTCTTGGTGTTCAATAAAGAGTATATCTATCTATCTTTATTTAAAGGTTGATTTCAACTATATAAATTAATGCGAGTTTGAAGATAGAAAGCTATGAAATGAGCACAATTAAACACCAAACCTTATTATGAGAACTGTTTATTTATGGAGGCGGGTATAACTGTTTTATATCAATTAAGCGCAATTTTAGACTTGTCAACAGTTTCGTGATTTTAGCAATTCTGTTTGCCGGAGATATTTACCTAATATTACCAGCGGAGTAAAAACATAATGATGTTTTAATTTTTTAGGTTTTTTAGTTATAGACGGTCAAAACAGACTTAGTATAGATATTTAAGGTACGGACATACTGCGGCGTCCTGCGTGCGCGATTTAGGCGGCGATCAGATAGCGCAGTAGTATTTGTACCGACTGGTTCACACCAAACGCGATCAGAAAACAATTGAAAGCACTTAGATCGCGCCCGCAGATCGCAGGAAGCCGCGGTGTGTTCGTACTTTTAGGGTCCCATACCAAAAAGAATTTTATTAATAATCCCACCAAACGTTTATTTGTGCGACTAATTATGATTATAACTCTTGCATGAAACATACTCGTATCTCTGAAAATTGTTATAATTTCAAAGGGACGTTTGGCTTCTTGTAACCTTAATGTTAACATATACTACATTTTTGTGTTTGTTTTGATTAAAAAACCGGCCAAATGCGAGTTGGACTCACGCATCCACGGAAATGTTAAATCGCAAATTATGCAAACATATGCGACATAAACGGTCATAATTCATTTGATCGACTTAAATATTCAAATTTTTGCACAGCTGAAAGACACCGTAGACCCGAGTATTTATTATAAGTTTCAACTTGATAGCTCTACGCGTTCCCGAGAAATAGGGTCTTGATAGAGGGACAGATAGACGGGCAGACAGACAGACGAACAACAAGTGAACCTATATGGCTCCTTTTTCCTTTACGGAGCACTAAAAACACAAGGTAAAAAAGCATCAAATGTGTCGTCACAAATTTCTTTTATTGTATCTATATAGCAAAAGTTACGACGTCAGCATAATAAACACCTTTAAAATCAGGTGCTGGAAGCGAATGTTAAAATACTAGGGACCACCATGAAAATATATATTTTACCCATAATATACAAATACTAAAAATTTGCCGAGTGTCGCACTTGCGTAATTATTGAAGCTGCCATACAGTCGCTGGCAAATTTGTTCGGATGACGAGTATCTTACTCTCCGGAAAATGGAATGACGTGGTCCGGCATAAATCTAGCCTGTAAGCCTGTTCTCACTTCTACTCCGCCACGACAAATGAATACGTAAACAAGGTTTGCCAGAGCAGGATAATTGAGTCACCGTAACGACATTCCTTTGCTTTGTGTGCAGAAAACTTGTCGAGGGAAATGAAATAAAAATCTTGCTAGCAGCGAAGGTTATGATTTGTACAACTTATGTATTGCACTCTGTTTTTACTTTAAATTAATGAATGAAGGCTACGAATTACTAATAAGCACATGAGTAAAGAAAATTACTCATGTGTAGTAAGTATGTTTTAAACACTAGCATGCATTAAGATCACTCATTCTGAAAATAAGAACTTTTTTTATATCTGATAGGCGTTTGACCACTATCTCACCTGTTGGTAAGTGATTATGCGGTCGAAGATGGTAAGCACGATATGAATGGGAAGATAGAATATGGCCTAGAATGGGAACTGGCTCGCAAGGATAGCTGCCGAAACACATTAGATGTTTTGGCGACAGTATTTTCTAACTTGAGGGTGGTAGCTGGCCAGGCGGACACTAAATAGTGTCCCACCACCATTCAAACGAACAGCAAAATGCAAAGGAACAGTTCATCTTTAAGAATACGTGGCTCAAGCATATGAAGGCTACGTGTAGGTACTGTGTTTATAAAATTACCAATGTGCATCGTAGGCAACGCGTCTTAAATTAGCTACGCGCTACGCTAATGTAGCTCTATTGGGCATGGGCTTTCGCTCACGGGCCACCGACCACAACCACAAAACGCCGCCAACGACCTAGCTTTTTCCTGTATACATTAACATTTTATATAGACTCGACGCACACGGTTGATGCTGGTGGTCGCCACTCGCAATAGACGTCGCTGCTCGCTTCTTGCGGCGGGAACCAACGACTAGCACCGTACCCTCGACCACAAGTGGCTGTCGCGAGAGTCAGCTAAAGCCGCTTCTTAATTTGGCAGCGTTTGTGGCGGTCGCGTGTGGGCACGGTGTGGGCCGAGTGCGGCCAGCAGGTTATGACGTCTTTACGTGTACATTAAGTAACAAGTAAATTATTAAAAAGAACGAAAACCCGACTGCGTGAAAAATATTTTTTTAGGTTATTTTTTACCACAAGTTTTATATATATTTGGAATGGGCTTTTAAAGCTCTTTGTTTTCATTTGATATCAAATACGGTATGGTTTGAGCTAAAACAATTTTTTGAACCCCACATTATGGCGTCCAAAACCAGCCATTTAGAAATTTTCAATTTTTTATATTCTTGTTGACACTCGCGCTGGCATGGCGAATCTAACGACGTGCCACTTATTAAAATTATCTGTGGAGTGCCACAAAGGAAGACATACATACATACATAGACTGATAAACACATTACCTCTCCTTTGCGTCGCGCAGTCGGGTAGTAAAAAAGAGCAAAAAGCTACGCTTTCGACGCGTAGGCATTTATCAATTTGTCGCTGCAGTAAGAGCCGAAAGAAATTAATACATCACTTTTTACGAGATTACTTTGTATGTATAACAATTTTACATTAGTATTAGGCACCATCTAGAGATTGTATAACTTTTGCCTTTGAATCTAATAATGAATCTTTAGCGGCTCAGGTGAATATATATTTTTTATATCTTATAGGCTAGCGTTTGACCACTATCTCACCTATTATGTTTCTTTGAAGTGTTTCACACTTTATATTTTTGTAAATTGTTAAACACAATCCAAAATTTCATCGTACCGACGGGACTTGAACCCGCAACCTCCGGAATGACATGTTCCGGTGCTTTGCCAATTAAGCCACGGTACGAAGTATCGTTACGACGAAATTAGTGGATTGCATTTGTTAACCCAATTATGCATTGGTGGCGCCATCTATGACTACTTATTACGTAAGTTAATCTCTATCTCACCTGTTGGTAAATGATGATGCGATCGAAAATGGTAAGCACGCTAGACCTAGAACCTGGGAACTGGCTCTCAAGGATAGCTGCCGGAACACATGAGATGTATGGCGACAGATTTTCTAACATGAGGGTGATAGCTGGCCAGGCGGACACTAGATAGTGTCCTACCACCATGCGGGCGTTTTTGGTTTCTTAGCGATGTGTTTCTTTCATCGGAAAGCCACTGTGAAAAGCACACATAAAGTTTTCAATAGAAAAATCCCATTGGTGCACGGCGGGGTTTGGACTCGGTACCTCTGGTATCAAAGCCGACCGTTCTCACGATTACGCCGTCGGGCCCTCAAAAACTACAGTGTTTTATTTTCTATGATGGTGCTATAAGACTGTGCCTATCTTTTTTTTCAAGTGAAAACTTCTTTAGCGGCGTTTTGAACTTTTTGCGATGGGTAAAAAATGTTAAACTCGCGTCGGGACCTCGCGTCAGAACACGTGACTTGATCGAAAATTCGTAAGATGGAGGGAGAGTAGAAACTTTTTTTGGGATGGGTAAAAAAATTTAAACTCGCTTCAAGACACGTGACCTGATCGAAAATTCGTAAGACGGAGTGAGAGTAGACAAAATGCACAAAGTTAATGTTCAAGTTTTCACTTCTGCCGGCACTCCCGGAGTGCAACTCGTTGTTTTTTTTTAAATTAAAGCTTAGGTACTAGCGGTGTAGGTTGCACAGTTGCACATTACTAGTAGTATTGCTCTCTAGAGGATATCCGCAGTTCTACCCGCCGAGATGGTTCGGTCTTGTTATTTCGCATCCGTGCACTCGCTCATTCAGTACGGCATCGAGTGCTGGGGACGAGCCGCCGACTGGGAGCGGGTCTTCAGGATGCAAAAAAGAGCTGTACGAGCGATGTTGCGAGTGCCACAAGACACCCCCGCGAAACCGATGTTCCAGTCATGATATATTCTCACCGTCCCATCTATGGTGGTGCTCCAAGCTGCTCTCTATGCTAGAGAACACTTGGAGGAATACCCCAAGTTTGGTGAGGAGTACAGCCACAGTATGAGGTACCCGCACCGGCTAGGCGCGGTTTCGCACCGGCTAGCAAAGATGTCGAAGCAAGTGCATGTGATGGCGCCTACGGTGTACAACCGGCTGCCAGACGGTATCGTGACCGTTACATCATTGAACTCCTTCAAATATACATTTAAAAAAGTGCTTATTGAGAAGGGATTGTACACATAAAGATTAATTATTTTAAATAAATAAATAAATAAAAATCATTTATTTCTTTTACAAATAGGTTCTTATGTTCTAGCTTACACTATTGGCTGATTTAACAATATTTCTACAGTAACCTATCTTTGCGAAAGACTGATGCCCGAGATAGGTTTGCAAAAACCTGTAGTACGGGTCATCAGTGCCCTCCCTTGGATCGTTATGTAAATATACCTATAGGTATTTTTAAGATGTTGTGTGTGCCTGATAATGTTAGCATATACAAGTGCCAATTGTGCCAGGCTGAGAAAGACAATGAATTATTTATACCTAATATCTACAAAAACAACTTAATTAATAATAACTAATTTAAACTACATAAGTTTAAATTGCAATTTTAATTAAAGCGAGGGTTAGTGCAGTGTATGTTTTGTTTGTTTGAATCTAGGTATGGTCCTAATACCTACTTAAATGTGTGTCAGTACCAAATTGTGTGTAGATATTTTGCGTGTGTGGTGTGTGTGTGTGTGCGTGTGTGTGTGTGTGTGTGTGCACGTGAGTGGGCGTGTGTGTGTGTGTGCGTTTATGTGTGTGTGTTTGTGTGTGTGGGAATTATGGATGGTTGGGATGGGGTGGTTCTTTGGTTGAAGCAAAATAAGAAATAAGAAAGAAGGCATTTTAAAGGAAGTCGATAGATACAGATTTTAAATTAGAGAATTATAAGTATAATGTTAATATAATATAATGTAAATATAATGTAATAATTTGCTATATACGAGTATATTTCATAATATTTGATTATACTTATATATTTTTTGTTAACTCATTGTACTGACGTACAATGCTGCTTTGACCTGTAACAAGTGTTATGAAAATAAATGACTATGACTATTGTTTACCCCTCCAACTAAGCGAAATATGCTTGTGACTGGAGTGGACTCACGTCTAGTGCAATAGGTGGGGATCGAACTCACGACCTCTAGATCACCTAGGCCTTAGCCATTGGTCTATTGCCGCTTATAAATATATCTAATTATGTAGTATATGTATTTAATATGCATGTAAGTACCTCATATATCCAGTTTTTTATTATATATATGTGGGTATGCCTATATAGTAGTTGAATCTAGAAAAGATTCTTATAGGGGTGCTAATATAACTCGACTTTTCTAAACTCAATCGCTAAATTCAGTTCGACCAAGCCTAAACTAAGTTACGCTATTGCCCCAAAAGCTGCTGGCCTTCTATAAACGCGACTGCTCCAGATTAGATCCAAAAATAAAATTAGGGACATGTGACTGTCGGCGAAAATACTAGGGTTCATCAGGACTACATTTTTACTTTACGAAATATCGCGATCTACCGTCAACTACAGAATATGGTAAATTTCTTGTTGTGTGCTTAGTTTTAAAGCTTTAACTTTGTTTCTATATTTCGCAATTTGATTCCACGACAGAACGGATACTGTATACACGATAATATTATAATGTTGACGTGCTGTACCTGTATGCGTTTGGGGTGATAGGGATGTTTTTTTGTTTGTTTTTGTGTGCAAATCCATGTTGCCATTTTTCTCCAAAACGACTAGTCCGATTTTGGTGCAGTTTTCATAATGTTCTTAAATAGGTGTTACGGTGTCAACTCACCAGGGGGCGCTGCAGTAAACATTTGTTTGTGCAAATCCATGTTGCCATTTTACTCCAAAAATTGTTCGATTTTGTCTTTAAACGGTTCGTAATTAACCAGTAGTGGATCTTTGATAGATGTAATGACGTTAAATTTCTAAAGGACAATGTCGTGGGTTTTTATTCAAAATTTTAATTTTGTTACTTGTAAAACATCCGTTGAGAAGGGGGTTAACTGTCATCGAGTCGTAAATAACGTCACATGCCTGTAAATAAGCTGTCAAATGTATGAACATTTTAGCAGAAATGGCGTAGTTTTACAGGCTTTTATTCAATGATGACGTCATTAGAGTCACCATTATTGCATAGATAATTAAGATCGTTAACTATCGATAACTAAAAAAAAACTAGGTGCTTCAAATGACGCGCTAGGCATTTTTAGTAGCATGTTTGAGGTATTTATATCCATATCACAGAATAATGAATAGTTGTCCATATTAAGAGAGGTTTATCAGATTTCGTTGAAATATACAAAGATTTACGGGAAATAGGTATACCCTCTCAAAAAGAAATCCAAAACCGGTAATAAATGACGGAGTTCTAAAGATAAAAACATAACTAAAACACTTATGTGATGATGTATCTAGGATGATCCATCATCCTAGTGATGTATAGTATAGTATACGATACTGTCAATGCATGAGTCCGACAAGCCCTTATCCGTTTCCTTTTGGCTCTATTGGAATATTAAAATAATATTTTGTTAAAACGCTACCTACCTAGTTCAACGGGAACAATTTGTATTCATAAGCTCTTCGTTGAAAGATAATTTTCTACGTTTAGAAGTTTACATTATATCTATGTTGCCTGTGTGTTAGTTCATCATATGATTCATAGATGTCTCTTTTCACACATCAAATAAATTTATCTTGTCAATCATAATTTTTATTTTTAACCCCCTACGCAAAAAGGGTTGTTATAAGTTTGACGTGTGTATCTGTGTATGTGTTTGTCTGTTGCATCGTAGCGCCCAAACGGATGAACCGATTTAGATTTAGTTTGTTTTTGTTTGATAGATGTCTTCATCAAGAGTGTTCTTAGCTTTGTTTCATGAAAAACCGTTCAGCCGTTTAAATATTATCAGCTCTTTTTTGGTTTATTGAGACTACGATAGCAACTTTCGTAGTACATTGACTTCAAAAAAATCATTCTGCGCACAACTTTTGAAATTCAGTATCCTGTTGTATTATTATTACTTCAATGATATTGCAAGAAGACCTAATGCTGAGACATCTCCTTGGATTATTTGATTTAGGAGGATTGATTTAGGAATTGGATGTAGGATGGATTAATGATGTATATCCTCGTCCGAGATGTCGTGTTCAGGCTCATTGCAATGCTTAAACGTATGAACTGATTTTATTTAGTTTTTTTTTCTTTGATAGGTGACTTAATCGAAACTTTTCTTGCCACAGATTTTTATGAATCACAATTCATAAAAATCTGTTAGGCCGTTTTAAGACTATGAGCTTTCTTCTCGATGATGACGATACGAGATCAACTTTTATATGTCTGATTTAGCATCCTCTTACTTTGATGACATTGTAAGAACATGGTAGAAATTGAATTAATGCTGGTAGATAACATTGAATAATTGAAATGTGCACATATCACAGTGGCCCTCCGGTGAAGGAAAGACATCGTTTAAAACCCCCGCCATGGTGGTAGGACACTGTTCTTCTGATCAGACTGTAACCACTCTCAAGCTGGAAAATCTATCACTGAATCCAAAATAATTGTAAATCAACTAACTGAAAGCAGAAATAATTAAACAATACTTTAATTTAGTATTAACTATTCATATATTTCAATAGTATCTCTTATAATATAAACTATTTTACTAACGCTCCGCGCTCAATATTTGGTTTAAGTCTAAGAAGACGAATCAACATTAGTAATCATACTTTCAACAGGCAAACAAAAGTCTAGTTACATTTGGTTTTTGAAAAGGGCGTTGAAGATTTTAATCTACAAAAACAAGGGTATACTTAATTCGATACTTGTAACCGTATCTATAAAGCACACAGAGAACTAAGAGGGATAACAATGTATTAACACCAGGAGCTATTTTTCCTTCTTTTATTTATAAATTATGATCGAGCTTTAAGAAGAAATAAAAAATCACACTTATGTTGTAAATATAGTTATCTCATCAAACAGAGACCTCTATTAAGTCAGACATGTTAGGTTATTATGTCAAGTTCATTAGACGCAAAAAGGCAGCATTTAGGGTAGCGCCAAACGAGGATTAATTTTCAGACGGATATGGACTATTGTATGCATTGCATTGTTCTGCGACACAAATCACTATAGTGTAAAAATCGAACGCATTTTCCCTCTTCTAACGTTCAGCTCTTGTAAAGAATTGTAATTATTGACATTAGACCAAAACCATCAAGCGCCCTTAACAATGTAAACATAGAAAATGAAAGCCGCGTCACCTAAAACCCTTTCAAATACTGGTTTTCTATAGGTTACATAAAAAAAATCTATACTATTTAGTGGGGAATGTTAACTTTGGTATAAAATATTAATTATAAACAACAAAAACATCATCAACTCAAAGACACTCGTGAACAACTTACATCAAAGCATAAATTAGGAAAATACTGTTTTACGGATAGCCTAGCCCAGTCAAAGATTATATTTACAGTAACTGGGTACTTAATGTTAACTAAATTACAGGGAGCGTTTTTTCTATAAACAGAAAAGAAAGGCAAACTAACGACAGTGTTCAATGAGAAATAATGTTTAAAATCTTAAGGTTAAAGCACAATTTTGATTGTAAAAAGCATGATCAAGCTAAGAAATTGCACTGAATACAATTGCTAAAAAATCAAATATACTGGGATATTTCAGATACAGTACAAAGGTAAATATATTTTTCATTATATTTTTTCTCTAACGCGCACCATCTTCTAATAAAGGCTTATTTAAATAGGTACCGTTATTTTTCTAACTTCTAATAGAAATAATTTTCTTTTACGATTGCTAACAATTTAGTTGTATTGCGAGAATGACATTATATTTATACACAGTTTTCAATAGAATGTTCTAAATACAACTCGAATTCTAGATCATTCTGTACAATGGTTTAGGCTTTTACAGACTATGCGTCATTTAAAAGAAATGCTCTAAAGCGCGAGAAAGTGTACATTGTTTTATTCAATTCGATAAAGAAAGTCGCAAGTCTGTATTTACCCTAATACACAACTAGTGCTAATTTATGATTCCTACTAAATATTTCGAATAAAAAGAATTCTATGAAATCTGAAACATCTAATGAAGTTATGATGCTATCATAAGCAACATTCAGTTAAGCAGATAGCCTACATATATTTTAACAATTTTAGTTTTGGTATAACAATATATAAAAGATTCGAATTATATTCTCTATGATTATCTAATAGAAGTTGTATTAAATAACGAAGATTTATAAGCTTTTCTTCAGTTCAGTCAAGCCACGTTTTTTTATAATTTAACGATACTTTCACATCACGGAAGATGTTCTTAAAATTCGTAAACATCTGACGTTGCGGCGGCGCGTGGTCATTGCGACTTATTGCCGTAGATGTGTACGAAGCCTAAAGAGATATACTAACATTAAGGGCCAATTTCACTGGTTCCTTATAGCAAATTTTTGACGACTTTTATATGGACTTTTGTATGGAACTATAACAGGCGCTGGTGAAACTGGCCCTATAAGGGCTTAATCAGGGCAATAAATATACATTTAGGTATTTTATAAATATAGTATCTATAGGTATATTTAAAAAAAAGTACCAGTACATGTAAGGTAAGTAAGTAATATTGCATCGTATCCAACTTGTTATAAACAAATAAATTATGATTGAATATCATAAAACATTGTTATTCAACAAGTGAAAACATTTTATTGCACAACATACATAACTATATAACTATAGTTAGAAAGCAAATATTGTAAGTATCGATTTTAGCAAGAATGATAAGAAAAGTACCCTTTGATTCCCCGATTTATTTTTCAACTTAAAGATCAGATCTCTTTTTGCTTTTTTACCATTTGGTAATTTAAGTAATAAGTATTTTCATAATTAGGTACTTATATAATTATATACATGTTAATATTTAGTATTTGTGAGAACAAAAAACTTATCGACTGTAAATGTTTGAAACGTCGAAGTTCTAGTCACGTCTAACATTAATATAAATATAATTTACTATGTTAATTCGATTCTAATATTCATATCGACAATACAGCTTAGAGCAAGCTATGGTTTTTACATTGAAAATGAAGTGTGAGAATATTTAAACTAAATATATGTGAGAAATACTATATAATGTAACCAAATACCGAGGTACTTGTTTTGTGTATTTTCTTAAGTTTTACTACGTGATTGTACACAAATTAGCCATAATGCGACTAAAAACATTTTAGAAAATGACATTTTTGCCAATATATTTAGCATCAGGCTAAATAATTAAATGATATTGGCAACACTGTTCAAAATCCAATGACATTGACAAGTTACAAAATGCTACACAGACTAAAAATATCTAAAATGTATGTAACAAAAGTTCAGTCAGCAGAGTAATCTGTCGTAAATAATTTAAGCTGTGGAGTCGTGTGTGGAAGGGTTCGGTATGATAGTGGTTTGCTGTTCTCTGAGTCTTCTCACTTCTCTGGAGGCTGCGGCGAGTTCTGCTTGTAGCGCCATCTCTCTTTCGCGCAGGCATTTAATTTCGTTTTGCCAGGTCTGGATAAGAGATAAATATAACTTTAAAAATCACAGCGTATGGTTTCAAATATCGTACAAATATTTTGTGTGTTGGAATATTGCCTGACGACTGTGCCAATAACATTCAGTCAAGTCAAGTAAGTAAATAATTCAGTTATATTAAATTACTAAGAACAATAATGTACTAAAAACTGACACAAAATATATGAGACAAAAAAACTGATGCCACCAATGCACGGTGCCACATTTTGCTGTTAAGAGACATTTTACTCAAAATTCTACTTAATATAAAAATTCTTCTAATACTGAAACTGCTACCGTAAAATGTGGCTAGTCGATCAACTTACCACTTAGAGTTAATTATTTTAATCACATTTAAGGTAAAAAAATACCTATATATAAAACTTACAATATTCTGCTTGAGAAGATCAAGCTTGTCGTTCTTCAATCGACAGACCTCTTGTCTCAACTGATCAGCATCTCCTCTCGGTGCGGCCGCTTCACCCCTCATGTTGGCGGCACCAGCCTCGGCTGAAGACATCGATTCCAGCCCAGTATCACTGTCAACGTACAAGCCACCTCCTGGAAAAACAACAAAACTATGTTAATATGGAGTTATTTTTCTTTGTTTTATTTCAAATCTACTATGGTTTAAGGCGATGTCTTCACGGGCGAAATAATCGCAGCGATATTGACGGTGTCCATTGACATTCAAAAGCATTGAGATAAACCTTGAACCTCGGTACTAATTGTACATAATTATAAATTGTAAATGCACATTGCTAATTTTTTTTAAATTAATGTTGCTTGGGCGTGATTTCATTTTGTTTTGTTTATCTTTACGTCAGTAATGTTGACATTCAAACTTTAAGGTTTATATCATCTAAATTACGAGCGACTACTGTTAGTGAGCATAAGTACTATTTAATTCTGACGGAATCCACATAATCACTGAAATATTTCCGCCCGTGGAAGCATAGCCTAGCGCCTACCGAACACTGACGCATCAAATTCGCCACGCTTGCGTGCGACGACGTCTGAAAACGAAACAATGTGTTTTTGTCTGATCGATTGTGTGCGGTAGGCCTTATTTTCATTTTAGTACATTTATTGATTGGTCTTTACTTGAAATTTGTTTAACGAGACTGACAGAGTTCTGACACGAAAATTTACAAACTAAATGGCGCTAGTGGTAGTTTGATAAGGTCAGGTTCAACATTATGTATTTAATGGTGTATTTTTAAGGCCAGTTATTGTTTTATTTGTTTTAAGTTTTAGGCCAAGTCTTTACAAAATGTTGCACCTGAGTTTTGCCACGTTCCTAGACTACCGTGTCAAAACAAACATGCATTGGATATTCATAAGTGGATAAAATAAATCACGTTTATTAAATACAATGATATATCTACTATCTGAGGTCGGTATTATAGAACGTTACTCAAGCGTGGATTAGCTCTTAGCATAGAAGAAAACATTTGATTAATTAAATCGCGCCTAGTTACCTTATCAAATTGCTTAATTCTATGCTTAGAATGTATCGGTGTTTGAGTATCGTTCTATAATACGAGCCTGAATCTAGTTCTAAGTGGATACAACATGTATCTAACTACAGGACTAACCTGTTGTTTTACCACAACTCAGCCAATCCTTGTCGTCTAATTGGAAAGAAATGGACGATCATGTTAGGACTTCAAAATAACTATAAAATGTAGGATAATACAACTGATGAATGATTAGCGAACTGCATGGGAAATAATGATAATTTCTAACTTAAAGTACTCGTACTATCTAACTTATTACAATATTTATAAGTAGTAGTAATAGTAAATTTAACTTTTCGTACTGCAGTGATCCTTAACGGATCGTATTCCGCTCAGTCCACCTGCTCTAGATAAAATGCAATTTCTGTTAGACTTCACGTCCAACGAAACTTTAAAATGTATGGGAATATTTGATAGCCTAGCGTTTGACCACTATCTTGCCTGGTTGTAAGCGATTATGTGGTCGAGGATGGTGAACACAATGTTGTATAGAAATACAATTGGCAATAACATTTGTTGTGGAAAAAGAATATCATTCCCATTGAAGTTTCGTTTGGCGTGAACGCTAATACTATTTTCTAGATAGATATCGACGCTTGCTATCACTGCTACCGCATATATTTGTTGAGCTGCATCTCTCCCTCTCTAAACGGCTTTTATAGTCATCGCTACGGCAGGTTAGTGTTAATGTTGAAATTATCAACCCAGATTTTAAGCGTTATTTGCATCATAGTATCTTAAAAATCTTTTTTTTTAATAAGCTTTCTGTCATATACTCTCTCGTCATCATATCTAATGGAAACTTATCCGTCTTACCATTTGCCATCAGAGTTTTCCACTCCATTATAAGGTCAACTTGATGGTACCTTAACATTGCATTGTCACCGAACTTACATAAGTATGCCAAATTTTAGCTCAATCAGATACCAACAAGTGATTGAAATATGGTGTGAAAAAACGAACAACTTACATACGCATATTGTAAAAATAAGTAATTTTACCTAGAGGGTCTAAATCCACAGAGTTCAAGCTGGAATCATCGCTGTGGTCATTGAGCGGCGGGCGGGGCGGCGCGGCGCGTGACGTCACATCCGGGCTGGATTCACCGGAACCACCTGCGGATCTCACTGACACTGCTGACGCTGATGATGACGGGATAGACGACTTGGAACGACCGCTCTGCAATTTAATGATATATATTTTAAAAATAAGTAGTTTTATGCGCTAGATTAGGTAATTGTCAACAAGATTATTTCTACATTATTTTCCCAAGTCCCAGGTCCCATGTCGTGTTTAGATCGAGAAAGCCGTAACTAAGTTTTAGTTTAAATTCTATACTTCAAATTGTAAAGGGATTATTATTTTCATGTAGATGTGATACCCCAGCAAAAATCTTTTATGAGAAGGAACTTTTATTTTATTAGAACTAACATTGCTCATGTCATGCTTATCGTTCTTCAATTGATTCAGACGAAAATCTGTTATGATCATTTCTACTCAATAGAGCGACTTGCAACTTCACCTCTCATACAAATCACACATGCGATTTTATTGATTTAATGCTGCAAAAAGTAACACACATAAATAATGAACTTTATCAAGATTTTCACTATGACTTATGCAACTATAAATGCGCAGCGGATATAACGATACGTGGAAAGGAGCTGAATATTATAAATTGTACTTACATTGGGAGTGTGTGTTTCATTGGGTGTAAACTTATTCTTAACTAGATGATTCTTGTTGCTGTCGCCAGATAGATTTGTGTCCACGCTAGGTGATCTAAAAACATCAAAACAATGTGTTAAAAAACTAGTAAAATCATTAAAATGGAATGCCACAATATTTGACTGGTGATAAGCGAGTCAGAAAAACAGCAGTAACTATGTAAAATTTAGCTCTTTTTAACTGGTTTTACGCATATCTTAGACTTCATATTAAATAACATCTTAACTACGACGATCTTGTCGAAAGAGGCAGAGGCCAGAGACAGAGACGCATGTAGGTACTTTGTATAGTATAGAACATTAATTTGCTAGCCTGAACATTCAAAAGTAGAGCGTGTATTTTTATATTCCGAACTGCTTAGTACGAGTTTATCCTGCTCTCTCGATATTGACGACACCAAAAACTCCATTAAACTTCAATTTAAATATATATAATATAGTGTCTGACCAATCATATCAGTATTTTCAATGGAAAATGTGTGTACCCACCTCACTTTATTAATGAGTGCTTTCTTAACAGTGTCGATAAACCTCGCTCCAGGCCCGTCCTGCTTCGGCGTTCCTTCGGGTTGCGGCGATACTGCTCCAGCTTCAACTCTTAGGCCCGTCCCGAGAAACTCTACCGTTTTACACTTCAATTCATCGGCTAAATTCTGTAGCAATGAAGCCCTGGTTCTCAGTTCAAGTTGGGCGAATTTCTGAGCTTTGTAGCAAGCGTTCTCGGCGTTTATCAGCTTTGTGAGAAGGAACTCTTTGAATTCTTGGCCCTTTCGGAAGATAGACGGCTGCGGGAGAGTGGGACCGAAGAATGGTACGTCATCACGTGCCGTGACGGCCACTTTGTACCTAGAAAAGTAATGATAATAGAATAAAAGATAAAACCAAATGATATATAAATAAAATCTGAACAACCTTCACGGGCTGCGTGATTCACTTCCAGTAGCAAGATATGTGTTAACCCCTATATATCTGCATTTTTTGTATACTGCATAGATAAGCATTATTTAATTCGTAGGTAATATATTAATAAAATTTATTAAATGGCCGATTCTGAGATACCCATGTAACTCATGCAGTTATTGTCATCGATAAACTTTTTTTTTTAAAGGTAACTGGAATAACAGGTCAAGCACGACGCTTGTAGTCAGGTTGAATAATAATATTACAATATGAGTGTTATACTAATTACGCGAATATTATTTGATATATGATAGCTATAATTTTTGAAAAGGTTCAAATATAAATTGATCTGCCTATAATATAGTTTAAGCAAAATAAAGATTTTGCTCTGAATATGACTCAAAGGACGACTTTACTTTTAATCTAAGTATCTAAAGAAACAATCATACTCAAGAAAAGTACTCAAGTACAGCGTACCCTAACACTTCTTAGATATCTCCTTGCACTTTACCATCATATTTGTCCCATAAAAATCATAATAATTACCCGTTGGGGATTCGTTTGCATATAAATGACTGGAAAATTTCCATTTCCACTTTCCGGGCCATTTTGCCCCGTTCGTGATGCAAATAATACCACTGTGCGTTAAACAAACTTTATGCTAAACAATTTACTGACGACTTGCACAAAACTAAAGTTGGTAAATAACATGAAAAAATCTCATTTTTTTATTATAATTCTTATACATCGTTAAGTTTTATAACAGACTCCAGTTTACTAAAAACAAGACGAAGCTAGTCAGTAGAAGCTGATTTACATTTAACGTAAAGTAATAATTTGTTCTTGACAACAAACGTAGCGTACGAATTTCTATAGTGAAAAAGCATGGATATCTTAAATACCTAGATAAATACACTTAAATTTCTTGCAAGTATATTTTTATTCTGCGTGAGTGAGAATAATAAAAATAACCCTACCTCAATGGGTTATTTTTATGAGAGTGTTTCAATAAATCACATCGCACTTAATATCAGCCCAGATAGTGTTTAAATTTCTAGTAAATCGATGTAAAATACTCTTGAAAACATGCTTTATGTTATGTCATCATGTGTGATGGAAAGAACTCATAATAACAAAATAAATTATCCTTCAATTTGCCATCTGTGAGTACTAGAACCTGCATCACCAGCTCCAAAATCAGATCAGCTCGATAGTAAGTACATGGTACTATAATATTACAATATCATCGAACTCAAAGTAGTATGCCAAATTTCAGCTCAATCTAATAGCAGCAATTGGCAAAAAATATCTTTATCTTGATTGAAATAATTTTGAAAATTTTGATGTACCATTGAAAGTGAATCATATGTACGTTGCAAGTTAAAAGAAAAAGTTTGTGAAAAAGTAAATTCCTAGGATATAAGAAGTTAAGTATTACCTAGTCTCCCCGCCGTTGGAGTCGACAGGCGTGACGACGATGAACGTGTGGAGGAAATGCGAAGCAATCATGTCCGGCGTGAATGGAGTCGCTTTCTCCTGAAATATCAGAAAAAAAAATTAAGTTAAACATTTACGCTTGAAGCCATAGAAAGCTCAAGTTATCAACAGTCTTATTGCATGAACAAGTGGCAATGGGCTGGTCGCATCTGTTGTAAAATAAGTTGATAACAGTTGGGCTAGACGTCCTTTACGTGAAATCTAGGCTTAGCGTACGTAGTAGAAACTTAGATCACTATACTGGCCAGTACGACTGTCTGGAGCAACAATTACACATTTTATCCTTCAGCAAACGTAACTTATTAAGTTATCACGCTAGATAGGGCTACTATATTCGCAAGCTGGCTAAAATGTAACGATTGGACAGGAAACGCTGTAGATGGCATAGCAGTAGACTAGAGGAGAGACGCATGTTATTTATTTTTTAACTTTGGGTGAGCACAAAAGTCCCAACTAATTAATACCATTTTGTTAGCCAGCAATTGACGGTGTGACTATATGGTATATATCACGAGAACTATTTTACACTATTAAAATAGAAACTGTAGCATCTCATTAATATCAATTTTCAGTATGAAAAGGAGCCGCAAACATTTCACTTTGCCGTCTCGTGTCGGTGTGGCAAAGGCGTTATAACAATAACGTAGTAAGTACAGATAATCCGCCAGATGTCGTTGCCTACAGACAGCTTTGCAGTGTTGTTGAATGAACAAAATTGAGCTTTATATTAGTAAATATAATATGCTCGAACGAATATTACTGGGTTATAATCGACCACATCCCGTCTCTGCTGAACAATAATAATTGTGGCAACATGCGGTACTATAGCGACCCATATGCTGTCCCTCATTCATTATGTCGAGACATACTATCATCTTTATAAAAAAAAACAAACTTGAAACTGAAAAACCTTGATAGTAGCCCATATGCCGTTTTCTTTGCAATATCAACGATTGAAAGGTGAAAAATTGAAAGGATACCTGCCGTAATACTCTACTGTATAATTTTATTTTTCAATACTTGAGGTGGAAGTGGAGTGAAGTGCCAAGTGCGTGTCGTAGCCACGCGTATCGTTTCGAAGTTGCCCGTCACACGACTAACACGACCCTTGCGACTAATATAGTACATACTTTTATATTGATGGATTAATATTGGTCGACTAAAGCCTGCCCAACTACGATAGTTTCCCATTCAAAATCCGTTATGTCTTTACAACTGTTGTAGTCGTAAATTTTGCCAATTTTCGGTGTGATTAATAATCAATCACACCCATGCAAAATTACAGTTTTTGATACTAATAGTATCTGAGCTAAGCCGCAGACAAATTAACGGACATGGCGAATTTATCAGGGTTCCTTGATCGCTACAGAACCCTAAAAATAAATAAAATATTCTAGAACAAACCTGAAACACAATCGCCACAATGTCGTTGCCAACGTGTCTTTTTCTCTGCAATTGTTGTGCATCGCCTGCTGTATGCGGAAGGAGTGGCGCCACGTGAAACATTATTTCTCGATTTTGGAACTGCTCATATACTGCTTCGGTGCCGGTGTGACCGTTCATGATGTCCAACCCACCTCTGTACCCTGGAAAGGTAAAATAAGATTATGGAAATTGGGTGTACACTGGACATAATTGACATTAAAATGTTCTAAATCCTTGCTTCTCCAGTAAATCTTGACTTTTTCGATATCGCATGAAAACGCATGAGTGCAGAGCAGTGGAGCATATCTCTTTACCAATTTAGGGCTCCGTTTGTGTCTAGCGTGTACAGATTGCATCGCCTCCTATAAGAGGAACATATTGCTTCAATAAAACTCACAAGGTAGGTACCTCAATTTAAAAAATCAGCAACCTGCCGCTTCCGCAGCTATGTGTTCGAATCACAGTATCAAACTAGCCAATAATTTCCCTACCCAGATTCTTAACCAATTCCCACATAATTTAACATATCGACCAAGGACCTACTTTACCGTGTAAAGTTCAAACTGCTCCAAATACCGCCACGGTTGACATACGGGCACGGTGCCAAGTGTCATTCCTGGCACCAGCGTCGTTCGGAAGCGCCAATCTAAGCTACTGCATACCACATCTGCAGGACTTAATGTTCGGAGGTATAAATCAAGTAGGCCCTCTTGGTATGGGATGTCAGAATTCAATTAGAACGCGACGTTTTATGATTTATATGATAAAGCTGGAAAATCTTCGAAGGGAATTGAACGTTATCGAATCGGTAAGGGACAACGTTTCTTAAAACATTTACAGAGCCGCTACTTAGTGAGAATGTATCATTTTTTTATCTGATAAAACGCTAGTTTGACAACTATCTCGCCTGGTGGTAAGCGAAGATGGTGAACACGATGACCTAAAATGTTGAGACTCTCAATTGTAACTTAGGGAAGCCAACAGAACAGTAAAAACTGGTCTTCGGCGTATCCATTTAATTTTAAGATATCCTTATAACGTTTCTTAAGCCAGTGGACTAAATTATGAGTCCATATTGTTAGGGGGTGAAACAATAAATCGTATAGGCTAACTAACATGTAATTCAATATCTTGTCAACATTTTTTAAAAATTACATCTTGATACCATCATCAAAAGTTTCAGCCCGTTACGCCTACTGCAGTGCATAGGCATGGTTCTGCCATTCTCCACAAGCTCTCGTCACTCTCATCCTACTACCTATTTACATCCTGTATTGATGCTATGCAATTTTGTATGACACACTTATGAAAAAACTGAAACAATCAACTCTTTACAAAATTCTTACCTTTATGATCCTTTAACTTGATCCTCTGCCCAAGCATATCCAGAAACTCATCGAATACGGGCGAGGTCTCGTTATTCCCGAATAGTTCTTCCTCAGTGGTCTGCCCATACTTCTGGTA
This sequence comes from Cabera pusaria, assembly GCA_954871355.1. Classification (NCBI taxonomy): domain Eukaryota; kingdom Metazoa; phylum Arthropoda; class Insecta; order Lepidoptera; family Geometridae; genus Cabera; species Cabera pusaria. Next base: position 14,743,595 of record OX940901.1, read on the forward strand.
CATTACTCCGAACTTGAAGCTATTCACCAGAACGTGCTCATCGTAACCAGCAATTAGGGAAGAGGCGTTCAAGCACATGACAGCCATAAAGTTGTCTACATTTACTTGGTCGTTCAGCATTTTGGCCATCCTTAGCGGCGAGGGCAGGATACCTGATCCTGAAAGAAGAATGACATCGTTTAATTATTTGATGAGCTTAAGTCTGGTCAACCGTATTCTTGCTAAACAATTTTCTAAACAGTAAACAGAAGACAAATATATGTATGATAAATAGATTCCTATTAATTTATAAAGATATTCTTTTATTTTATGCAAGCATGCAGACAGCCCGCCAGATGGTAAGCGGTTACCGTCGCCTATGAAAAATTGCAACATCGTAAGTGCTGTTGAGGCGATGGCCTTTTACAGAACGGCCTTTTTCTTTGTAGTTGTTCAATTTAATCTTCATATTAGTCGTTAATTTATAGTGACGATGTGATCAATTGATGATGACCTGTCATAATTTGAAGCCTTCCCGTGCTACTTTTATACAAAAACAGCAAAAGGTATAGTAGGACCACAATTATGTAAGCTAGCACAGCACTATAATAGCATGATTATAAAATACCGACTATTATACTCACTGCACTTCCTCGGGAGTTTACGCTGCGAGATCGCGATCTCTTAGCGTAAACTCCCGAGGAAGTGCGTCGGACATGCACGAAACCTAGGTCGAGACATTCGACATCAAATCTTAGTGAGTATAATAGTCGGTATTTTATAATCATGATTCAAACTCACTATAACTATAAATCTAAAACTATAATAGCAAGTTGCATGCATCTCGCCGCCGATTTTAGACAGCATTCGTAAGTCTATAAGCCAATCACAACATCGCTGGCTTTGCTTTTCGCTCGCTATCTCATAGAACTGGGACCCAGCTTTAGCCAGAGTATAGAAGGAACTTTAGAGTATGGTTTTGTATTTTAAGCGCTTAATCAAAGTTGTGGCTACTTACTTGTGGTGGGTATAAGTCCATGCATGGTCTCCGTTCGGAGCCGCAGCAGTATCCTGGTGTGGTCCTGTCCAGCCATGTGTTCGTTCTTTAAGGACATCACCACTGGCCCGAGACTCTCATCTCGGTCGAATCCGACCAGGTTGATGTGTTCCTGATGACAATGAATGGAATGTTAAACAAAATAACAAAGAAGAAGGATTGGGAGAGTTGCGCTTCGTGGAAACTCAAAGTCAATTGTCTTTCTCCTCGTCTCATTGCCCTCTTCTATTTCCAGAAAAGGATGATTCTATGTTAGGCCGCATATTCACATAACATCAGGTGAAATAGCGGTCTAGTGTTTGTCTGTCTGAAATTTAAAAATAACAGAAGAATTTTGAAGTAACAGAATTCAGAATTAAATAAAACGCAATCGACAAAAATTCTTAAATAAATCAAAGAACTCGTGTGCCAATTTTCATCAAATTGGTTGAAAATGCGACTCGTAGACGAGAACAGACAGACGAACATCTGGACTCAGGCATTTTTGGCCTAGTCGAAACTGAGACATTGCACTATTGACGTAAACCCACTCCAGACACAAGCATATTCAACTTAGTTGGAGGGGTTACCAAGACTACTAGTAATGTGCAACCCATTCCATACTCTAAAACGAAACAAGTAGAAATTATGCCAACTTCTCAAGAGAATAAACAAACTTAAACCAATAAACAATAAACAATAAACAACATTATTAAAAAAAACACGTGCAATAAGTGCAATTATTATAATTGAAATATCAGTACGCAACTAGGTCACGGGTATTATAACCATAAACAATAGTAACTGCAAACAAAGTAGGTATAGATATTATTCCAGACGAAGCACGTATTTTTCCATAGAATAATAGGGAACAGGAAAGTCAAGCTAATTACGATGCGATAACTAATATTGACCATCAAAACAACCGTATAATACCTATTAGACGCGCCCATTGCTATAAACACGAAATATGATAGGTTCACCACATTGCCGAACATTAGACTGTGATGAAAATGTAAATAATGTGCCCATAATGTATCAATCAATCACATTTGTATTTTCATTTGCTAATAATGTTTTTGTCACTGATTGGGGCTGCACAGGCTTTTTATCTAGCGCAGAGTTTTTAGTACAGCGTAATTATTATCTGATCTGTGGTACAGCTAGCTACACTTGATTCACTATTTTAAGTTATTTATCTCACTATTTTTTTGTTAAAGTTCTGAATTCTTGATACAATAATATTTCTATGAAATGGAACAAATTGAATTTAATATTATATTATTACGTTCAGTGACTGTACATTCAGTACTGAATGTTAAAGACAGCAATGAAACGAGATGCCTGATAGCCAACTTTCTTCCAATCCGAACTCGGACAATGGTAGTAAGCTCAGCCGTAATTTTCAAAAAGTCACAAACTGCGAATTAAGCCTCAATAACATCACACGCTGTGCTATTGTAGTTAGGAGCTATTGCAATTAATTTATAACAGTAAATATTTGTACACAGTTAAGTTTCTTACATAAGAAAAATAAGCATTAATACGCAATTACTTAGCGAGTGCCTACAGAAAATCTTCCGGCATTTTGTTCATTTTCCAAAATAGTCTCTAATGTTTGTCCGCAGACCTAAATATACGACAATAGTCTGCGGACATTCTCACGACCTGGCAATATCAGCGGTGGCGACCATAACGATTGCGACGTCATATTTACGGTAAAGGTTATTTTTGAGGATGATGATGACTTCGCTAATGCTTTTTTATGAGGAACAAGTCAGACGGAAGTTTTGGTAGCTCGTAAACACGGAACGGAAGACCATATTTTAGTATGCTTTTATTTTTATGTGTAATCTGTTATTAAGTAACCAATGATAGCGATAACGCCAACGGGGGGAGAAGAATAACAAGGGACGAACGTTTAAAAATCTAAAAAGCCTTTACCTGCACAGCACTCACTAGAAAAGCCGTTGAAGAGTTAACGAAAAAATTTGGTAGATCATATAAAATTATGTGATTCATCACTTTTCAGTACTACTATTTATTCTGTGACCTTACAAATAGTATTTTACTATTTATTGAATTGTAGTTTATCAGTCCCTTTCCCACGTATACTAAATGTTATCAGTTGTTTACTGTCCTAGTATACGATCATTGTTCTAATTAGGAGTCAAGAGCGTCATTTTCTCTAAATGTACTAACATGAAACTTCGTTATTAAAATATATTGCGATTTTATCTAATCATCTGACGAGTTAAACGATGACGGCGAAGGAAAATAAATCTTACGACTTTGTTACGATATCTGACAAAGATGAATCATAAACCTGGGACGATGATATCACTAAGGTTTCAGAACCGGTATTAAGAACCTACAAAGTCACTAGTCTTCCCAAACATGTCGAATCAGTTTTGTTAGTTTACTAACTCCTCACGGTCAAACAGCTGGGCACTTTTGAATTAAATATCTGATAAAGAAACAGTCTAGAATAAAGTTAAAAAGGATACGGGAAGCTTTTTGACGTAGATTTGTACCGGCTCGCGGTTACCAAACTTATTTTTAAACAACACATTACATTGGAATGAGAATTAACGCTTTGCACAGTGGAATCATCACTCAAAAAAGATGGCAATACAATAGCTCTTCGGTGATGCGGTTCAGTGAGCTGGGATTTAAAGATATTGTCTATCAAAATGCACAGACTGAAATTAAGTGATAAAGAACCTACATGCTTTTCAGTTTTCACGCAAGCACAGAATAAATAATAGTTGACGCAGGTGAAGTCCCATAACGCTGTTGTACCTAAAAATATTTGACACCTAAATACGGCATAAAGACATAGGATTGGAAAGGGACTGAACGCTAAGCACAGTAGTGGAATCATCCCTCAAAGCAAATAGCTTAATAAAGAATTAAACATGAATAAGACACCCATAACGAAATCTGTTAATTTTTTCCTATTGATTTTTAAAATGTACTTAAAGATGTTATCCATCAAAAGCACATCCTACAAATTACGAGTCCATTTGGACAATCAGTGACGATGACGGATGTCCCCAACAAAGAAAAGTGGGAGCAATAAGCAAATGCCTTCTTTCATAAGGCAAAATTGGTTTGGGGACAATTCGTTTCACCTAAAGAGAGATTTCAGAAATGATTGCCGCTTTAGGCGCAAAATGAATGAGGTGAAATGAAAAATATGTCCTGGGTCGTGGACTATATATATTATCATAAGTCTTTTTCGGCTCGCAGAATTTATTTTTAGAAGGCTTAATGTGCACTTCCTTTCGTTACTTACAGCTCGTATTTTAAGATTACCTACATAATTAAGTGTATTAAAGTTTACATAAAAGAAAGTGTTGATTTATTGAGGCTTCATTCATAATTTCTTTGGTGGCGCCGGAATGACAAACGAACCAAGAAAAAATATTTGGAAAAGTCTAGTGACCCAGTTTCAAGCGCAATTTTACGTGCATCAATAAAAGGGCATTCATTCTCTATCGACATGAAATAAAATGTAAGATTCCATCTCAAATGACGCGATCCATCAGGGAGTTGGGTAGGGCATTAACCCATCGTATTTTCAATTACCATCTTCGGCTTTGAATTTTCTTTTGAGAGCATGCAATTCTGATATTTTGTGAGCAAATGATACGTCGAGGTGAGGTAAATGAAAGTATTTTTTTTTAATCTCTGTCTATCTTAGCTTTGTTCACTATATTTTTCAGTGTAACAGCTCCGGTCATTTCTACCTCATAGTCATAATATTCCTCTTCAACTAGGAACAATTTACGTCCAAACGACAGACCTATCATTGTTCCACTTAACAATGGTATAAAATCTATTAAATATCCTACGGCATGGCCTAGCATGGGAATAAAAAATGGGAACGACAAGGTTGACGTAACAATGCGTGTCGCTAATTACCATTTACACGGCATTTGTTTCTTTCAAATGGACTATAAGTTGGTTAACAGTAATTTAGGTGCAGATAGAACGTGGTTACATTATCATGTACGAGTGGTATCGACGTGATGTACCACTATACGTTTTTAAACCACTTTACAAATGGAGGGGGTATTTCGTTTATGTGATTAACATTGTATTATTTATCAAGAGCTTATTAAAATTTTCAGAAATATGGAAAGAAGCAACTCAATGGTTGACGGAAAATCTTTGCGTCAATAAAGAATTGCTTATATTATAGTCTTTCAGATGGTCTAGGCTGTTTACTAGCACATAATATAAATAAAAACAAAATCATAAAAATGAAAACTGATTCAGAAATAACTTGAGCTGTAAAGATTTATAATTAGGCTTTTTTTTTAAGTTCCTACAGATTGTTCGATAGAATTTTAAAAAAGCTTCGTCCTTATGAAACCCATCGATTATATAAAAGAGGTAGGTACCTATGTGTGTCTCTTTTATGTAACTGATGGGTGCCATCCAGCTCTGCCAAATCGTATTTACACTGGTGTCAACACACTTATGGTATCGGCTTAGCCATCGCACGTCGCATTAATCTGGCCTAACCCTACCGCAATGGCCCATTGAGCTTTTCACGGGTGACACCGTGTGACGCAGTGATTTGTCTTCACTCAGCGAGTTTGTGCTGTCAGAGGATCAAAAGTCTAATGCAACTGATGTTTTATGTAAGAATTATTCTGCTAATTACTAGAACTGTACGATGAGAAATATAGGGAGAATAATTAGGCGCGATTTTACTAATCAAATGGCCTCATTCTGCGCCTTAGCGTTCTAGAACGACGAGTTTGAGTGTCGTTCTATTCTATCAGTTTATGATAGCGTCATGCTTAGACCTAATACCGGCCTTACAGCTGGAAGAATATGGGTAAGATGAGGCACTAGACAACAATAACTTACTTAAGTAAGTCCATTACTCGAAGCACAACTTTCCCAATACGTCATCCAAACAAATTTCTAGAACATTCTACTGATTATATGAATATTACTAGAAGTGATGCTAAGAAAAACACATGTGACATGCGGTCATTTTAAGTTTAGCTACCTATCCTATTTTTAACTTGATTGGTTTCATTTCATTTTTCCCTAGGCAAAATTTCGATTGATTTGATGTTTACCGATTTTTTTTGATTACTTTTTCTTTTAGAAAATAAATAACAATGATAAATCTGGTTTTCTAAATGGATTTATAAAAAAATAAGATCCCTTAAAGACAATTATTGAATGTTCTTCAAAGGACATGGTGTATAGTACTGTGCAATAAAGTATACTGTCGTGAAGCAAAACGATTGCCATATTTTATGCAAATAGTGGATGCGATACGGCCGTTTAATAGAATTTGTGAGATAGCTGTTCTTAGTTCAAAGCTTTATAGTAGCAAATAAGGAGATTTTGAACGCACGTTTCGTATTCAATTCCAACTTTGGATACTTAGCAGCATTGAATTGGAAGAGGAAAAATAAACTTATACGAAAACACCCAACAGGCTCTTGACAAAAATCACAACGGATTTTCAACATTTATCTACAAAAACATATATGTATAAATAAATGTATTATTTTGACTTTGCTTAAAACTAAAAAGTTTTTTTCTTTTCTGAATATATTTTTGAGTACCTTGATTTATTCTGATTGACTCCAAACATTTAGGTAAAATTTTCAAAATGGTGTTGTTGTGACTTGAATGATGACTTTGAATGTTGACTTGGATAATTATATATTTGAAACATTGACGACTATTTTATTAGTCTCATTGATGCTATGGAAGAATGCGCAAAACATTTACAAATATTTACAAAAATATCGCATGTTAACGGCGCTACAATAATGATTGTAGTGCTGTAAACATCCACTCTGGAAATAAAGCTAGGTGTTATTATATCACCCAGCCTTATTTTCAAGAGTGCTTTAAAACCGTTATTAAGTTACACACTGGAGAATTTGCCTTTGTGATACGCAATCGCCACTCAAACCCTCCAAACTTGCTCCGTTTTCGACACGTTTTGTCACTATGGGAACTATGGAAGATAATGCTCTTAACAAATAAAACCTTCGCCTTTATTCCGAGTGTGGGATAAAAATCCATAAACCAAAATATATAAAACTTCGTGAGAATTTACATGTACATAAGCCGATAAGTATCGGAACATAGATTACAACTTAGCTATTAAAAGTTGTATTAGTAAAGGTATGTGGGACATTTCGTTAATCCTTGAGTTGAAAGCAATTATTATCTAATGAACAGTTGCTTTAGATACGATTAATATTGGACCAGAATCAGAATAATGTATTGACTTACTGGCCTTAATTTACAAATAACAAATTTTGATAGCCATAGAATTGAATATTATAGAAACAGAAGTTATCGTATCCATGCCTAACATATGTATCAGCTTAGGACTTCAGCTTATTGCATTTTTATTTAAGGTGACCAAGGCTACTGCCCAAGTGGTCATCAGAAAGTAAAAGGCAAGCACCGATGTTGATTTTTTCATTCAAAATCCACCTTGACGTATCATATCTAATGCTGGATTATCATATGTACGTCTACATCATATTTTAAATATTAATCACACATAACACACGCGAAACCCCCAAAATGTTTTTATTCCAAAACAGTAAGTAATTGCTTTCTCTGAAACCCAACAAAAACTGATCGCATCTCCAAACGTAATTAAATTTAAATTAGGCATCACAAAAATATTCATACGTGAATAAACTTAATTTTTTCGTAACTCAGTAACGAGACGTGTTAAGATGGGGCGATAAGGCATCGTACACACTGGCTCAAATTACCCCACAATGCTGTAATCGCGGCAATCTACAACCTCATGGCTCTCATGTGAACTGAGAACTTGGCTCAACCGTGAACGTTCCGCGTTGATAAACCCAGACCGGGTTCCCACTAGGTATTGTTTTTTATGTAATAGGCCCTACGTAATTGGCCGATTCGTGATTTAAATTTTATTTCAAGCTTATATTTTTATGGTTATTTGTGACAGTGAGATGACTCTGGCCACAGAAAAGATAATAATACTCTGAGTCGAATTTTAACTTTGGTTCTCTTGTCTATTTGTTTACCATTGTCCTATTAAAATGTGTAATTAACATTTAAGCTTTTATTGCTACTATCTGTAGGCAGGATTGAAAAGTTTTACATTAATTATAAAAATTGTCTAAAAAAATACAATTTTACACTATTTTCATAATATTAGCATAAAATACTGGAACTTATTATTCGTCGTAGGTACTCTTAACTTTACTAGAAAAGTTATTTTAACCGACTTCAAAAAAGGGGGAGGTTCTCAATTCGTCGAAATATTTTATTTTTTATAGTCAAGAACGCCTGGACCGATTTAGAAAATTCTTCTTTTGTTAGAAAGCGTATCAGTGGTGTCTTCCCAGATGGTCCCATTCAAATTTCATAAAGATTTGATGAGTATCTCCAGAGATATAGAGATAAACACCTCAAAATTGGTACTGAAAATAACTAGCGCGGCAATTATAGTCGGTTCTTTTAGTTTTTTAACGAACTTAAATTATTTTCTCTAGAGCTTTATGTATCAATTTCAGTCACATTTACTGATTCGTTCCCCCTATCAAAGTAATTCAATCACCATCATTCACACTATCTTATGGCATCAATGTTTACTTTCATGGTGCCAAGACGGTGTTCTATATTTCTCAGCTTTAAACAATGTGCCATGACTTTTAGACTGCATACTGTTTTCATAAGAGAGCGATAAGCGTTTTAGCATTTAAATGTAGCGCATGTTTTTGTTTAATAATTGGTTAATGCATTAAATTTTGTACGTATTTTGTGCTATAAGTCCCTCTCTATATTGTCATTTTTTTTATTAAATGTAATAATTAATTTTTCCTAATGGATATTTTCTTGAAAGATCAATGTAGGTATAGGTACATAATACTTTTATAACTTAGGCCTCATTAGGCCTATTTTCAAATCAATCTCATATGCCCCGAAATGTATTGGAAACTTTTCCCTTCAAGCTGACATCTTTAAATGAATTGACAAACAAAATGGACGTTCTTGAGGAATTGCAGAAGTCCAATCACAAAGAAATACATATAAATATACTAGCACTAGTATTCATCCAAGTTGTAAAGATGATTTGAAACGAAGCACAGATTAGTGTAAGAATTACTTCCTACGTAAGTAAGTAAGGCAGCGGGGAAATTTCCGCTTTGTTGGCCGCTTCGCTCAACACGTATATTTAAAGATACGTGCTCATCCGTACGGTTAACACGTGTGAACTTTCCCATACCCACGAGCGCTTTTTCTGCTTTTTCTGTTTTAAATCTTCGTAATTGTCCGTTCTATACTTACGACAGTTTTAATATTTATTGCCTTTTTAAACGACTTCAAAAAAGGAGGAGGTTTCTCAATTCGACCGTATATATATACCTATATATATATTTTTATGTTTGTTCGCGGATAACTTCGTCGTTTATGAACCGATTTTGATTATTATTTTTTTTTTGGTAAGGAGATATCCTAAGTGTGGTACCATGGTAATTTTATCGAGGTCTGATAAGTATCTCCAGAGATATTGAGATAAACACCTCAAAATTAGTACTGAAAATGAATAGCGCAGCATTGAAGTCGGTTCTTTTTTAGTTTTTAAACGATATTATTATTCAATGGTTCTGAGAATTGGCTATGTTATCTACCTATATTATTTAATTTGATAAAAAGTAGCCGCAACTATATTATTGGGATAGTAATTTATGATTTTTGTTGCTAAGCACACAAGTAACACACTAGAGTGAGCTGTTAATTCCTTCTTCTCGTAGGTATAAGCTAATTATATTGTTTGTCAGTTGTAGAATCGAATATGCACATTGGTGGCAAAAGTTTCAACCGCAAACTATATGCCTCGAGGCACCAAACTGTCTGCTGGCTTAGCCAATAACAAAGTTACCTAGACCTATGTCTGATACAAGTTTGACAATTTTGACATTCCACATAGAGAATTGAGAAACTACTATTGACGAATATAATAATTGAATATACATAGACGGCTAAGATGATCAAAAATTTGTTGTTTATTTGAGATGACGCATATTACAAAGTAGGTACCCAATTTTTAGGTACAAGTACAAGCCAAAATGTTGCAGTACAAGTACAAGGTATAAAAGAGTAACATCAAAATGCTGTTTTTATGGCAGTATTTCCATCCAGGCAAACACGTAATACGCACTGCTTGAATAATATATTTTAATTGTAGTAGAAACTGCTATATCAGCCCAGTTATCGTAATAAAAAAATAAAAATATATTGTAAATAAATACCATAAAAACTTATAGCGAAACCGTAACAAGTCCCATTGCATAAAATTTCACGAACGATTTCCTCAATTATTTTTACATTCTACAACTCCAAGTGCTATTGGTCCGTGACAAATCTGTAACGATAACACAATAAAAATCACTAGTTCTGCTATTTTGTGAATATTTGTAGAATAAGAGTTTTATAAAGTACACATTCACCCTTTTGTATTTGATTATCTAAGCTAAATACTGAGAATTAAAATAATCATTAAAAATTTTAACGATATTGTGAACACTCGGACTAATAGGAATGTCTAAAGTTATACCTACATTTATTTGTTGTTGGTTGTTATTTTCCTGTACTTTTATTTTATATTTGACAGAAATGTATCGTGGTTGTTGTTATTAGTTGGTACCTTTAGTACCTTGTAGTTTTAGTAATTTATTTAAGGATGCGTAGGTTGAGTTGCATCGAAGTAAAAGCAATTAATTACTTAATGACTACAAGCATCAGAGTTACGTTATAACACTATACGTGTTACTACACTTTACTTAATGGGTGGCAACTGGCAATCCTATTTCTTCCTAGCCACTTATTTTACTACTAGCATGTCACATAATGTAATAACTAATAAGGCGAAACGTTTTTAAAGGAAATAGATCAGTCCCAGTTGTACTCAAGCTCGAGATAACATACTTAGCCGTGAAATTTAAAACTCCCCAGAAGCTTTTACAACATTATGAATTCAGGCAATACATTAATTTCATAGAAAAACACAGCTAAATGTAACCGAAAAGGAAGGAAAGATAAATATTGATGGAGATAAAATTAAAATAATTGATTTCACTGCATAACGGTTTAAATGCACTGAGTTCGCCGTTATGCGACGTTTTGTATGTAGAATGTTTACAAGATACCAGAGCCCTAAACGAACTATTTCATATAATTAATAAAATAATACATTTATATAACAGTTCCTTTAAAACCTGTTGACTATGTAATTGCAACGTTTGTAGCCCGCACTCCTTAGCTAACGCTTTTTCTGCAGAGCTTCCATTGAAAATAAGGAATCCCCCAATTGCCACCGCTAAGAGCGTTAACAGTAGTCAACTAGGACTTACACCAATTTTTTTGTATATTTATTCTTTACATTTATTTTTATCAAAATAGTTGCATAAATTACAAAAAATGACGTTTAGGACACGATCAGCTGAATGGGTTTCCAGCCTAAATATTGAGTTCTTATAATTATTCATCATCTCAGTGCAGCGAACCTTTTTCAGAAGGTCAGGGCTTAAAAGGACAACGACATTGACGTAACGGGACGGGATATATTCATATGGTGTCAAGGGAGACGTGATCAAGTGGACATGTTCGGTGCGAACTTTTTATGTAACAGCCCTTGTGAGTCTACACGCTTTTGTTTATAACGAAGAGAAATAATGCAAAAGAGACGATTTATTTTTAATACCTACGCTTGTTTAGGTTCACTTTTGGCTAACTAACAATGTAACTCTAAAGTCTATTTCTTATTATAGAAATAAAACTTTTAAATGTAGTTCGGATGACAATACTACAATTTGGTATCATGAAGCTGATCTGGTGATGAAGCCAGGTGGTAAATTTATGTGCGCTTTTCACAGTGGGCCTCCGGTGAAAGAAATCATCGTTAAGAAACCAACAACCCCCGCATGGCGGTAGGACACTATCAGTCTAGTGTCCGCTTGGCCAGCTACCACCCTCAAATTAGAAAATCTGTCACCAAACATCTAATGTGTTCCGGCAGCTATCCTTGAGAGCCAGTTCCCATTCTAGGGCTAGCGTGCTTACCATCTTCGACCGCATCATCACTTACCAACAGATGAGATAGTGGTCAAACGTTAGCCTATAAGATATTAAAAAAACTGGCCAAGTGCAAGTCGGACTCGCAGTCGTAGGGTCCGTAACACAGTTAAGTATTCCATAACTATGATTTTTCGCATATACAAAATGAACTTTGTTTTTCATAGTGTTTGTATGAAAAACAAAGTTATCTTTGCGGTCGCCATATCTCTAAAACTGCTGACTGTATCTCGTTCAAACCAATTTTCTTTGTTAGTTTTTATTGAGATCTACAGCATATTTTTTTTTTTAGATTTTTCACTCCGCTACTTTAAATGTTAGAGGGGGGGGGGGGGGGGGGGGGGGGGGGGACACACATTTTACCACTTTAGACGCGCCTATCTTTCAAATGATTGACTTTGAGAAAAAATGATTTTGCAAACCTCGATGTCATTTTTGAAGACCTATCCATAGACACCCCACACGTATAGGTTTCAAGAAATTTTTTTTTTTGTTTCAGTTCCATGTATGGGATGCCCCCCCTTAAACTTTTGTATTTTTTTATTTTTGTATAAAAATCGGTAAGCTGTTTACAGAATTCATCTACCTACCAAGTTTCAATTCTATAGTCCTAACAGTTTCGGAATAAAATGGCTGTGACATACGGACGGACAGACAGACAGACAGACATGACGAATCTATAAGGGTTCCGTTTTTGCCATTCGGCTACGGAACCCTAAAAAAAAGGTGGTGGAGAGTGGAACTCTTTATTGGCTATTATTTATCAGTAAACCAATCGAGTTTGGGCTCATATGATTCGTTTTGACTTGTCCAATATATGGGCTTAGTAACTAGGGTAACTAGGATGATGGAGCCAAGAGCCTACTGTTTAGTTCAAGCTTATTTTATTAGTTCTTAAAACTATAACTTGGTACTTGATTATTGGTTTGAGTCTAATTGCAGAATTCGGTCGTTACTCGCGCCACGTAGGAACCGAAGTAAAAAATGGTTAAATATTTTTCATTTTTCAAAATCGTATGTACGATTTTTTTCTTTTATTTTTGTGTGTATGGTACGCGATTACTCCGTCAATTGTGAACCTATTCGAATGATTCTTTTTGTAATCGGTAGGGTACGTTTCCGAGGTGGTTCAATTGTAATTTCATCGAGAACTGAAAAGTATCTCCAGAGGTATGACGTTAAACGTCTCTAGTAGTAGCTTGCTACTGAAATTGACTCTCGGGGCATTGAAGTCGGTTGTTTTAGTTTTTAAACTATCTTAATTATTATTTTTTAAATCATATAGACAGTTAACTGATTGAGCAGTAAGTATCGCAGGTATCGCAATTAGATTAGATGAAACCTGTGAATTAGTTGTCTATCACTTCTAGACAAATCATTTCCCTAAGATAGATTATGAAGGAAAATTGACACTCTTCTTACTTCACATTCTCAGGAGAAAACAATCAAAACAAAATTAGACATATCTATAAAATAATGCATCAATGCAATAGAAATACTAAATACAGTTTTGTCTAAGGAACCTTGTCGCATAATGTTTCGAGAAGACGCCCTTTGGTTAATGATGCGCATCGCCTCTAGTCTGCATTGAGTAATATAAGACATAAGACACCTACATTTACAATAGGTATACCTAAAGAATTATAAGCATGGCACCGCAGCACACCCGTTTTATTTTACATACTGTAGACAGCGTGGCGCGCAAATGCCAGATGGTATGCGATATTCATTTGTTTCTTTTTCTTTTCATCTCGATTCTCGACCACTCGAAGAAAGTACTCGACGGTCACGAAAGCAATCAAATCGTGATTCGAAATGTGTACTTTTTCATATTGCAACTTTTCATCATGTTCTTCTATCGCATGGACCCTAAAATCGTGACTCACGGACTCGATGGAATTGGTAGAAGGTACTTAAGTATTTGCTCACAATTTTGCCTTTTTTAACTTAATTGTTGTTTCACAATCTTACAAAATAACGATTGAATCACATATTGTCCTATCAAAGTATTTGAGCTAATTAGAATTGTGATTCGTTTTAAACGCTTAAAACCTTGAATAAATTCCCAATTATCCTTGTTAATTAAGTTAACCTACATAACATTAGAACTGTTTATTAAAGTATATAATTAATTTAATAAATAAGTTCCCGTTGGCTTATCAGGCGGTATATAGGCTGGTATGTAAGTATAATTTTATAGTGTTTTTATTGTTTTTATCCTTCTATTTATTGGGAAATAAAGTATACCTAATATGATAGGTACAGGAAGATTATATCAGAATGCTACTATGATTACGAAATAAGTGGTTTAGTGGTAGAAGCATTATATCGATGTTCCACCTGACTTACTTCCAAAAAGTAGCTTACCATCATCGAAATCTGCCGACAAAACCTTAGGTACAGTGATTCGGCACCACACAGCCCTTGAGAGTCGGACCATTCTACGCCTAGCGTGTTCAACATCTTCGACTGTAATCACCGCTTACTACCAGGCGACATATTATTTAAACGCTGGCCTGAAATAAATTTAAAAAAAATTGAAGACCCTTACCTTTCCAAGGAAGAACCGCCTGTAGTACTTAGCAGTGTCGTCTGTGTCGATGTTGGTCCGCCTGCCTGCTTGTCTCGGAGTGCCAGGGTGGGCTCTCGGTTCACCTTCCTCGCCGTCAGGTGGCGTGTCATCGACGCCGTCCATCCAGTACCCACCATGAGGAGGTAGGACTATTGTTGGTGGGGTTCCTGTGGACAACACATATGTGTTAGAACAAGTAGCAAATCTAATATCTTGAAAAGCAGCTCCGACAGCGCCCTCTGGCAAATTAACGTCACAACACTTATCTAAGAAGAACCGATTAATTACAAACCGTGCAAAGAAAACGCATTTAAATGATTATGTCGTTCTTGAGGTCAATGCTCACGTTTTTTGTATAAACAACCTCTGGACCCTTGACACTTTCCGTTCATATTCCAGTTTTCCTACAATGAGACGAATACAATATATCAAGTGTAATCAAATAGATAAATTGCCGTGTTTTGGGGCAGTTTTTTAGCCTTGCCGAGTCTTGAAAGTCTCTCAGTTATTTAACCATGAAGTAATTACCAATAGTTGTATGGTTTGAAGAACAAAGTTTTCAGTAATATTACCGGGTATTCAAATAATCTAGATGTGTCAAAGTAAAGGGAAAACGCAAAATTCTGACAATGCAGAGTTTTCTATATTTTTGGACAATATAAAGTTTAGGCTCCAACTAATTTACTCGCTCAATGGCGTAACAGGTAATATTTGTTAACAAGATAATTCAATCTTTCTCCGTCAATTCACTTACAAAAGGTATAAACATATACCTGACTTTTGCGATACGAAAGTACCAAACTACCCACTTTTGTACCTGATACTTCGTGACATTTTGACACGACCCTCTCAAATATTATTACGTTAGCTTTTGAGCTGAGAACGAAAATATTTTACTAAGATGGTAGGTACATTTGCTTGAGAAGTTACGATATCGACAATTTAAAATTTCGTGGATACACAGAGCTGTAAGGTTGTTGTTGATTGTTGATTGTAACCTCTACTTTTATGAATTCGGATAACAAATATGTAAAATTATATTCACGAATACACGAACGTTTTAGCTTATCCTTTAACATTTCAAAACTTTTATGACTATTCGAATTAAAATCCAATCAATGACTTAATATCACAGATAGAACTTTTATGATGATTAGAAAATCATCATTATAGTAACTTCCAACAGATAGCATCTAATTCCAGTGCCTAGTCTAGACTGGCTTTTGTCCGAGTATTTTTACATGCCTTTCAATATAGGTTGAGAGCAGTTGAAGTATTATGGTCTCAACACAATATCTGCAATAAAATATTTCAGAGTACGATGTTTTCGAAATGTAGCCAAATAAAGACCATGATGTTTTCTTTAGAGCTAAGTCGCCGTGTCTAACACATGCTTATTGAGGTCTCGGCAAGCATGCTACGTCGTAGACGTAGAATCGTTTTACATCAGCATCACAGATTACAGAAACGTATCGAAACACAACTTTATAAATAGTTGTCAAACGTATGACTATCCAAGCTAAAAATAAATTTAACACTTTTAATTTCTACTAGCTAAAACCCGCGGCTAAGCCCGCATTAAAAAGTACTCTTTGTCCTAATTTATCCTATTGGCTATCTATGTGCAAAATTTAAGCCAAATCTGAGTTAGATCCTGAAGACTGAAAAACTGACATTTAAATTAATTATAATATGAGTGTTGATTCATTTTTCATTTATATAATTAGGCAAACAGTATGTGCATTTATAGAAGACGTTAGCTCTCCGACTAACAAAGCATGGTCCTGTGGGCTTCATTGTTCACAATACTCCTTTCATACCGTATCTATGAAAATGAGTTGCAAAATGTTCCGCTCAAACGGACCTTCGTACAGCTTTATACCTGAACGACTATTTTGTACAATAGGGATACCTACAGAATAACTAATAGTCAGATTTTATGATTGGAACTAGTTGCGAATGTTTAATCTGTCTGTTATATAGTCTATTTTTGGTGATATTTCCTTGATAGTGGACTCAGTATTGAAAATGAAGTTGAAGTTAAAGAATTGTTACTAGCCTACAACTCGATACAAACACATCCTAACTGGAATGGACTCAGTGAACGTAAGAAACCATCAGCAAATTTTATATTCAAAAAAACTATTTTCTTACCATTCAGAAGCATACTATAACAGGTATTTTAATCCTTCTCCTCCCTTCTCTTGCAATATAATACGGTAAGCTGCACATAGCAATAGCAATTATCCAACTAGCTTGCTAATCATTCACAAGTTCCAAATCACTGACTTGGAAACTAAAAAGTAAAAACTATTCACAGAAAAATATAAATTTGTTTGCAAACAACTTGGCCAGCTTATTAATCATTTATTTAATGCAAAAAAGTTAATCTAGACACGTAGCCTGCAGATCTAGCAAATCATGATAATAAGATAAAATGCTGTAATTTGTTAGTCTGTTTACTTGGACGGTGACATAAGTTCGCACAAACTTACGAACTAATTAGGCCAACATGAAAACATGGCGTTCAAATAAATCATGACAAAATTAAAACAAAAAAAGTTTATAATAAAATATATAAATTATTTATGTCACACAATAATCTTACTTGACAGTTCGGCTCTAGCTACCAAACTAGGTGTTTAGGCACATATACTTTCGACAGTTACTTCCTGCCAAGAAAAAGATGCAACATGTCTTACATATTAACTATGCAATATTTCTATTTACTTGAACCGCAGTACTATTAAGTATTCTGTGCTTGTACCTAAAAGGTGTGCAAGAGGATTTGTTACTGCAATTCTTATTATTTAAAGTGACTAAAAATATTTATCGTATACGAATCGCAACTGAAACTGCGATAATTTTTAAAAGAGATTTCCTGATGATTTTCTAATAATATTTTTCATTATGTGCAAAAAGGTTAAATAGGTTATGGTTTAAATAAGTTTTTCCAATAACTATGTTCCAATAAACCTAGGTTTTCTACGAAATAACGCAATATTTAAATACGAATACGAAGTTTTTATATCAGTCTAAATAAAAAGTATGAATAAACCATACACTTAGGTCCTTTTGACGAATAAGCAGGTTTCCGAATTGCCACGCTATAAAACAAACCTAAAATAAAGCCAACATTTTTGTCAACTTTACCAATCCACAGCGAACTAGCTCGCCGAACCAAAATGTGCATGCTTTCCTCGCACGTGTGTCACCACTCCAAAGCCAACTTTAAATTCCAGTACTTATGGTTGTCAAAGCGTGATTCTGATTCACTCAGCCAACCGCGTAGATTTCCCAAGATATGCCAGCCTTCGCTACTAATTAAATTAATGTTTTAATCAGCTAACTAGCGCTGGAAGGGTATTTCTTTCACTATATTTGTATGGGAACGGAGTGTTGGGGAAGTCTCTTTAACCTAGCTAAAAACATTAATTTAAGAGTGGTAATACAGCCTCTCTCGGTAGTTGCAATAGGAGGCAGTTACAGCCAAAAATATTTATATTAACGAGATAATTCAATGTGGAATAAGGCAGAGGTAATACTTCTACTACGTAATAAATAGTCTTTCGAATATTCGATGCTAAAAATGGTTATCTTTTAGGATCATCACTGGATGACCCAAGTCAAGTCAATTCTCAAGTAGTTCTGATTCCACTTGATGGTGCTTTTTTATCAGATACATTTCGGAGAGTGTGCAATGGAATTGTATGATTTGATTCCACTATTTCCATTTTATAATGGGACATCCAGAGATACTAAAAGGCGCCACCGATTTGTGGTAGATATACCATTTACCCGAACGAAGCGATTTTCTTCTTCGTTCATGATACGAAACACCAAGGAATGGAACACCCAGCTTTAGTCTGTGATTCCGGTTAAGTACAATATGGGGGTCTTAAAATCGCGAGTGAATAGGTATGTTCTGGGTAAGCACGCTCCATCATCGCAATCAGGTGAAAAAGTGGTCAAGTGCTACCCAGTTCGGTGTAAAAAAATCTGTTATAAGATGCAAACTTGCAAATGGATATAGCGGCAAACATTTAAATCAATTTATGCGATAGCCATTGAGCCATAAGAAGATTTGATTCAAATGCATTTCTAATGTTTTTTTAGATATGTGTAGTGAGTCATACATTTCCATTATTGGTTTATTAGATCCAAAGCCTTAAATGAAACCATTAATCTTAAACCTGGCACTTTCTCACCATTCGCAGCATTTTCATTACTTTCTCCGTTCACAATGACTTTTGTAATATTAGTTCATTTCGAAAGATTTACCTTTGATAAAGAAATTTCTCGGATTGTGTTTTAAGGTCGTTCACCTGTGACTGCAATGTTCTTCAATTACATTTTATTTGGAATAGTTATTTTACAACAACGCAATCAGTTTTCGTAGTCTTAGGTTTTCTTTAGTTACAATATTTATTGAAATATTTAATCGTTTTAAAAACATTAGTCTTGTAATGGAGTTACATATATCTATTTAATGTTAACACAGGTATGTATGTAGGCGTGGTTATTTAGTTGTTTTCCATCTAACTAGTAGATATTGTAGAGCAGTCGCGGATGTTTTTCAATCAAATATAATATATGATAAATTATTTTTAAAAAAAACCGACTTCATAACCACAAACAGGCACTCAAAAGCGAAAAATAAATTACTTAATATAATTATTATAAGCGCTACCCTTTTCTGACTTTACCCAAGGTTTTTTAGTCTTCAAAAGTATATGCAATAGCAACCTCCATTGTGTACAATCTTCTTGGGACTCTTCTTCTAAAACCAGTACATTCTCCTAAGTTTGAGGAATTTATCTCCATATCTCTGGAGATACTAATCAGATCTCGATGAAATTAAAATGGGACCACCTCGGAAAAGTACCCTACCTATTAAAAAAAATAATCATTTGAATCCGTTCACAATTAACGGAGTAATCGCGTAACATACACACAAAAAAAAACATACAGACGAATTGAGAATCTCCTCCTTTTTTGTGAAGTCGGTTAATAAATAGTAAGTATAAGTAGTATCTGCCTACTAAAACTGGAAAAATACGTGATTTTATGTAGATATGTATGTAAAATAAATAACGAATATTGAAGTTTACGTTCAGTTTTTTTAATATTTTTTTTGTTTGTACAAAACTTTAATCGCTATAGATTTTACTGTTATCCTGGGTTTAGCAATGCAATTTATTATTTTTTAATTTTTAATCCAACTACGTTTTACAAATGACAAATATACGCGCCGAATTTTCTGGAACAGATGTCAGAGCGTTTTTAAACCATTTGCCACTACCATGTGTGGGTAAAAAAGTTGCAACTGGAGTGAATATGTGACGTTCGAACGACGGAGTTACGTCGATAGTTTTAAGGACAAAGCGCCGAAAAGACAAGTCTCTTTGATCCCAGCGTCATAGAATAAATGTGGTATAAAGGAACCTAGGTTCTTCATCACCGTCGTATGCTACAGCTACACTCCACTGCTTGATCAAGCTATCAGTTCCCACCGAAAGAATCTATCACCCTAAGGTCCAACAGTTATGGTTCCACTCGAAACGTTGGTTGTAATCGAAGCGCTGCTATTCTTCGACCGCGTATTGTTTACCTACATTAGTTACTAATTTCTCAGAGGATACAATGAAATTGCACCAAGGTTCCCGAACATTTCAAAATGTTGTAATCCGTTGTAATGTTCGCAATCCAGCGTGGCATTCGAGTCGGGTAAGTAACTAATTGTGTTATAGTCAGGTCAACAAACTTTACAGTAATGAGCCAAAAATATTACACATCGAGCATTTCAAAGACTTTTATATATTCTGGATTCCTTTAAAGTAAAAAAAAAATAAACTGGCCAAGTGCAAGTCGGACTCACACTCGTAGGGTTCCGTACCACACTACAGTATTTTATAAGATCGAGCAAAAAATACCACTATCATTTTTCGCCAGCAAAAAATAATAAATAATAAACATTTCGTTTCTTATAACGCCATCTAACGTCTAACAAAGGTGTTAGGAATCGACATTTCAATATAACGCCATCTATGGAACGTTTACCTAACTAAGCGTTCATAGATGGCGTGAAATGCCGATAAACGTTTCTTGTATGGGGACCCTTTATTATCTTTAACTTTATTCTAATTTTAGTATTTGTTGTTATAGCGGCAACATAAATACATCATCTGTGAAAATTTCAACTGTCTAACTATCACAAATATCTTTGGGTACGGAACCCTAAAAACAAATTGAATGCTGATATACTATTCGTAGGTAGCCCATTGGTCGTCGAGGTGTTTATCTCCATATTTCTAAAGATTCCCATTAGATCTTGATAATATTTGTAGGAAAATAAGGTTAGACATTACAAAGTAAATAATCACGCAAAGCGGTCCACGGATACGTTACCTGTGAATGAAAAAAAACTAATATTCGCACGAAGTACAACGAATTTCCTTCTCTTCATGTCAAGATAAATTGGTCAAAAACATAGGTTCCATCTTAGAGTGAGTTCACACCGCAACGCGACGCGACGAGACGCGACGCGACGCGAAGATGCATTTGGAGTTGCGTGGCGCAGCGCGGCGCAGCCAGAAGCTGCGCGGCGCAGCAAAACGCGCGACGACACCAAATTATCTCAATGCAATTTGTATCTTATTGTGTAGTTAATAAATTCCAATTGTTTATTACGCGGTTCAATTGTTTCTTCCCGCTGCGCCGCGCGGTGCAGCGCGTCGCAGCTTGAAGCCGCCGAACTAACTCAATGAAATGTATATCTTTTTGTATAGTAAATAAAGTTCTTTTTTGGAATACTCTCTTAATAAGTGCGCGCTGCGTCGCGTCGCGTCGCGGTGTGAGCCGACCCTTACAGTGTGTATCTAAGTTTCAATGTATATTTTTTTCGGCCGTGGTTGTACGTAAATGAAATATTCTCATTTATTTTAATAATGTCGACTGGGTAATTATTTATTTTGGTAATTTATTTACACGTGCAATATTTAAGCATAAAAAAAACGTTAAAAGAATCTCAAGGGTTAACCGGCTTTTAAATGAAACTATATCTGAAGAAAGTCTTTAGATATCTTTTCATTTGAAACTGTGCTTAATAGATAACCCCGGAGTTAATTATGCTATATTATACATATAGTAATAACTACAACCATTAAAATCTAATAGTTGTAGTAATCAAGTAGCTGGGTGGTGCTAGTTTTGATTCAATGCTGAGGAATGGTCACTCTCACGACATTGATAACGTGTACCAAAGATACTCCTAAGAAGTATATAGGTGATATAGTTAAAAGGTTAATATAACGTTATTAATATATGTACAGAGACCGGTAGAGGCCGACCTTTAGACCGTTTTTAGGCCGACCTAGGCGAACGTATCACGACTGGATCGGAGACGTTTTAAGACTTTTAAAGAAAGGCCAAGTCAAAAGTACTTTTAACCGGCGAACATGTATGAAGGCGCTCATGAAAGTGGAAGAAGCAAAAGAGTTATGTCAAGATCATAGCATGTGGAAAGAAGTAGCCTCTGCCTACCCCAACGGGAAAAATGCGTGATTTTATGTATGTAATAATAATATATGTAAAATAACTTCACAGAATTGCTCACAACTGATGTAAGTTGACACTGTTTATACTTTCTAATTGAAAACGAACGATTTAGTTACGTATGAAAAAGGATCCAATATTTCAGTAGTTGTCATAACGTAATACTTCATGCCATCTATCATAAGAATGTGCGGTAATAAATAAACCCAATTGTGTAATAACTTAACTTTCTAAAACGATTTATATTCGCTACTGTAAAGCATTTGAATAGTTCCTGACTTGTGACGGAAGTAAGCGTCAAAACTTCTATAATAGTAATAGAAGTTATAACATGGAATTACAATAATTGCGACGGATATTTACTTACCGATATTATGACATCTAGAAGGCCTCAACTCAACCAATAGGTACATAGGTATATATATATATAAAGGAAGGCGCTATATGTATTCAGAATTATACACTGAATACAGTAAAGTAGTTTTATTGCTATCTTACTTTTCCAGACAAGTACGATTCCAACTTACTCCATTACCACTTGGCACATTATTATTATTTTTTTGTATCAATATGATTTTGACCTCTATCTCACCTATTGGTAAGTGATGATGCAGTCGAGGATGGTAGCACGCTAGGCCTAGAATGGGAAATGGCTCTCAAGGATAGCTGCCGGAACACATTAGATGTTTTGGCGACAGATTTTCTAACTTGAGGATATTAGTTGACCAGGCGGACACTAGATAGTGTCCTACCACCATGCGGGGGTCGGGGGTTTCTAAACGATATTTTTCTTTGACCGGAGGGCCACTGTGAAAAGCGCACATAAATTTTTCGATATACATAATATAAAGATATAAAATCCCAGTTGCACCGGTCCATGATAAAGTTTTAGACAGTTATCTGACAGATGACACCATACAACAGTTGTCAAAAATCCAAATAAGTTCCTAATAGGGCTATCAGGCACCAGTGAACTGGCTCTAACTCAGCTAGCTTTATCCAGCTTACCACTGCAAAACTTGTTGCTTTTAAAAAGACTTAGGTATTTTTCTTCTGTGAATATGAAATTTCCAGTATGTTCTACAGCTCTTGTTGACTTTGTACTTTCAGAGAAATGGGAATGTTGTAAAGTAAAGGATTGTAGGGGAGAGTAAGGCGGGTCAGAAACTCAATTTCCCAGTGAGTTCTGCTGGAATTAGGTCAATTGTGTGCATTCGCGTATTTAATCTAAGCCGGGAGTTGTTTAGCTCTTATATTTTACTGCGACGGTAAACTAAAGTGGCATACGATAACAAGGATTCATAGACTACTAAATAGTTTTTTGTGGTATCGAACGCATATAGTGGGCGTTAGTCGCATTTTGTTGCAAAGCGTTTAAAAAATCAAAATAATACAATGTAAAGTTGACTACATTTGAACTTTGAGTTATATTAACTGAGTTCACGCATACAGGATGAAGTGGACCAATGCATGCCTGAATTATGTTTAGATCATTTCTTATCTTCGATATTCAGAGTCAAAGCTCTTTGAGCACTACCTCAACGGATTTTTGTTCCTCTAATCGATGTACGCAATCCAATGAATGGCTAGTTGAATACTGTGCTTAGCGATAAGGATATGACATACGGCCGTATTCACGAATAGCGGTAGATATGATATAAGTAATGTATTAAAGGACACTATGCATCCGCGAGCGCTGTGATACTTCATAGTGCTGTTTGTGAATACGGGGGTTAGTGTAGTAGATTCTAACGAGGCGTTTAATTTATATACGCGCAATATTAAAAATATCAACCAACATTTCTCTACTCGCTCCCCTCATCCCAGCATAGCTTAAAGACATATAAGCCGTAGCCAATATTTTGAATGTCTTCTTACCAGGTTTAGCCAAAGTTTCCTTCAGCAACCGTTGGCTGGCCTGGCAAGCGGCGGCCACTCGCCTCTGCGCCGCTGTGGCGCCAGGCGACGATGGTGGTCCATGGAGAGCTGGAACCCGACCTTCGACGATGTAAGAGTTCCGGTCGCCAACTGACACGCCAGTCGCCCCCACCGACACTGACCGCCGGTTTTCTGGTCGTGTCACCTGGAAATATTTAACTTTATTAATAAAAGTAGACAGAGATATTATATATGTTCAAGATAAGGAATGGTTGGGGTTTTCTTCTTGCTAAAGTATTCAATGTAGCAAAGCCTACTACGTATGATCAAGCAAAAATAAGTCATACAAACATACATTTCAAAGCTCCTCGAGCGAGTGAGTATAAAAATGGTCAGAGCATTTACGAAACGGAATTGTCTACATCATTATAATTAAAATGATCATCTCCACATGGGTTACCCATTATTCTAATTATCTGATTATGACAAACCCTTTTTGTGCGCTTCGCTCAAGTGTTGTCAATAATGTATTGATTTAAATAACCGTAACCTATTCGTGTTCCCCCTAGTAAGTATTGTTTCTAAATGCGGGTGTAAGACTACGCAGCACTATGCCTCTTATATCAACAGAGCTTTAGCAAAGTGATTCGAGCTGCTAACTGCAATGTTCTGTGAATCACCCACATTCTAACTCTTGAGCTTGTAAATGGGGTTCGTATTGCTAGAACAGCTTGACCTGTATTTGACACTCACGCACTTCCGCTCACTGAGAAACTAAACTAGCATTGTTCCCAGCCAGCACTAGTTTTTTAACCTTTTAAATAATTACTCTTCGCCTAAAACCGTTAGCTGATCCGATCCCGTAAGAAAAACTATCCCATAAAAAAGGCGAACGCGGATCCCATCGAAGAAGAAAAACGGTCTCATGAAAAAGGCAAACAATTTTTCAATAACCAGACATCTCCATGTAAGCAAGAGAGCTAGAAATTCAGGGAAATATGGTTATTACCTATGATAGGATGTAGTTCAATCTAATACTATAAGAATCTTTGTCCTGACATACTGACTGACTCACTGACTCACTGACAGAC
This sequence comes from Cabera pusaria, assembly GCA_954871355.1. NCBI lineage: Eukaryota > Metazoa > Arthropoda > Insecta > Lepidoptera > Geometridae > Cabera > Cabera pusaria. The sequence continues at coordinate 14,768,823 of OX940901.1, forward strand.
AACGCACAGCCTAAACCGCTGGTCGTAGAGACTTGAAATTTGGAGGGTATATTTGTCTTAGTACGTAAGGGTGTACTAAGAAAGGATTTTCCAAAATTCACCCCTTAAGGGGATGAAATGGGGGTTCAAAGTTTGTATGGAGAAACAAGATTAGATCGTCTTTTCTATCCGAAACTTCAAAAAAGTGCTTCAGTAAAAAAATAAGTAAAGACGTGTTTCAGGTTTTTTTGGAATTCCACCCCTAAGAGGGTGAAATGGGGTAATAAAGTGTAAAATCAATATTGTTTCGGATTGCGCTGAAATTTGGCATGCAAATAGTTATTACGACGTTAGTTCCCACTGAGAAAGGATTTTCCAAAATTAACCCTCAAAGGGGATGAAACGGGGGTTCAAAGTTTGTATGGAGAAACAAGATTAGATAGTTTTTTCTATCTGAAATTCCACACAAGTGCTTAAGTAAAAAAATAAGTAAACACGTGTTTCAGGTTTTTTTTTAATTCCACCCCTAAGAGGGTGAAATTGGGTAATAAAGTGTAAAATCAATATTGTTTCGGATTGCGCTGAAATTTGGCATGCAAATAGTTATTAAGACGTTAGTTCCCGCTGAGAAAGGATTTTCCAAAATTAACCCTCGAAGGGGATGAAACGGGGGTTCAAAGTTTGTATGGAGAAACAAGATTAGATAGTCTTCTCTATCTGAAACTTCACACAAGTGCTTCAGTAAAAAATTAGGTAAACACGTGTTTCAGGTTTTTTTTTAAATCCACACCTGAGAGGGTGAAATGGGGTAATAAAGTGTGAAAATCAATATTATTTCGGATTGCGCTGAAATTTGGCACGCAGATAGTTATTAAGACGTTAGTTCCCTCTGAGAAAGGATTTTTCAAATTAACCCTCGCAGGGGATGAAACGGGGGTTCAAAGTTTGTATGGAGAAACAAGATTAGATAGTCTTTTCTATCCGAAACTCCACACAAGTGCTTCAGTAAAAAAATAAGTAAACACGTGTTTCAGGTTTTTTTGAAATTCCACCCTTAAGAGGGTGAAATGGGGTAATAAAGTGTAAAATCAATATTGTTTCGGATTACGCTGAAATTTGGCATGCAGATAGTTATTACGACGTTAGATCCCTCTTTGAAAGGATTTTTCAAAATTAACCCTCGAAGGGGATAAAACGGGGGTTGAAAGTTTGTATGGAGAAACAAGATTAGATAGTCTTTTCTATCCGAAACTCCACACAAGTGCTTCAGTAAAAAAATAAGTAAACACGTGTTTCAGGTTTTTTTGAAATTCCACCCTTAAGAGGGTGAAATGGGGTAATAAAGTGTAAAATCAATATTGTTTCGGATTACGCTGAAATTTGGCATGCAGATAGTTATTACGACGTTTATTCCCTCTGAGAAAGGATTTTCCAAAATTAACCCTCTAAGGGGATGAAACGGGGGTTCAAAGTTTATATGGAGAAACAAGATTAGATAGTATTTTCTATCCGAAACTCCACACAAGTGCTTCAGTAAAAAAATAAGTAAACACGTGTTTCAGGTTTTTTTGAAATTCCACCCTTAAGAGGGTGAAATGGGGTAATAAAGTGTAAAATCAATATTGTTTCGGATTACGCTGAAATTTGGCATGCAGATAGTTATTACGACGTTAGATCCCTCTTTGAAAGGATTTTTCAAAATTAACCCTCGAAGGGGATAAAACGGGGGTTGAAAGTTTGTATGGAGAAACAAGATTAGATAGTCTTTTCTATCCGAAACTTCACACAAGTGCTTCAGTAAAAAAATAAGTAAACACGTGTTTCAGGTTTTTTTGAAATTCCACCCTTAAGAGGGTGAAATGGGGTAATAAAGTGTAAAATCAATATTGTTTCGGATTACGCTGAAATTTGGCATGCAGATAGTTATTACGACGTTAGATCCCTCTTTGAAAGGATTTTTCAAAATTAACCCTCGAAGGGGATAAAACGGGGGTTGAAAGTTTGTATGGAGAAACAAGATTAGATCGTCTTTTCTATCCGAAACTTCACAAAAGTGCTTCAGTAAAAAAATAAGTAAACACGTGTTTCAGGTTTTTTTGAAATTCCACCCTTAAGAGGGTGAAATGGGGTAATAAAGTGTAAAATCAATATTGTTTCGGATTACGCTGAAATTTGGCATGCAGATAGTTATTACGACGTTTATTCCCTCTGAGAAAGGATTTTCCAAAATTAACCCTCTAAGGGGATGAAACGGGGGTTCAAAGTTTATATGGAGAAACAAGATTAGATAGTCTTTTCTATCCGAAACTCCACACAAGTGCTTCAGTAAAAAAATAAGTAAACACGTGTTTCAGGTTTTTTTGAAATTCCACCCTTAAGAGGGTGAAATGGGGTAATAAAGTGTAAAATCAATATTGTTTCGGATTACGCTGAAATTTGGCATGCAGATAGTTATTACGACGTTAGATCCCTCTTTGAAAGGATTTTTCAAAATTAACCCTCGAAGGGGATAAAACGGGGGTTGAAAGTTTGTATGGAGAAACAAGATTAGATAGTCTTTTCTATCCGAAACTTCACACAAGTGCTTCAGTAAAAAAATAAGTAAACACGTGTTTCAGGTTTTTTTGTAATTCCACCCCTAAGAGGGTGAAATGGGGTAATAAAGTGTAAAAATCAATATTGTTTCGGATTGCGCTGAAATTTGGCATGCAGATAGTTATTAATTACGACGTTAGTTCCCTCTGAGAAAGGTTTTCCAAAATTCATCCCTGAAGAGGATGAAACGAGGGTTCAAAGTTTGTATGGAGAAACAAGAATTGATTGTCTCTTATATTCGAAACTTTACACAAGTAGTTTAGTAAATAAATGATTAAATACGTGTTTCAGGCTTTTTGAAATTCTATTCCTAAAAGGGTGAAGTGGAGTAACAATGTCTGAAATCAATATTGTTTCGGATTGCGCTGATATTTTGCATCCAGATAGAAATTTTGACGTAGGTATCCGCTGAGAAAGGATTTTTCAAAATTCACTCTTCAAGGGATGAAGCGGGGGTTCAAATTTTGGATAGTCATTTTATTCGACATTTCACACAAGTACTTCTGTAAATAAATAAGTAAATACGAGTTTCAGACTTTTTCAAAATGCCACCCTAAAAGAGTGAACTGGGGTAAAAAAGTCTGAAAATCAATATAGTTTCGGATTGCGCTTTATTGGGTTTTTCGGGTTTTAAAAATATGAATCCTGATTTGTCTTAGTCACGCGATAACATGAAAACAGGTGAACCAATTTGGCTAATTTTTATTTGATGTCTTTAATGATAGAATCGTTTTTACAAAAGAAAAGTTTTAAGTAAATAGAAGGAGTTTTTAACGCGGGCGTAGCCGCGGGGGACTTCTAGTATTATATAAAACAGCTAGGCCTAAAAGTTGATTATGAAATGCTATTACCAAATTACCAGCTAGCGGCAACGTAGCGGTGTTCAATACAAATGCAATTTGTTACGCAGTTTTTACGTATTTCTACAGTAACAATTAAAAATACAGTTAGCTAGGAAAGAAATAAATGTCACATTGACGGGAAATGTTCACGAAATCATTTTATAAGAAACAGCAGTGATGAAGACGAAGCCCTCCAACCTAATCCCGCGCCTCCACTATGTACACCGCATCATCACCCCCCACCAACACCACCACCGCCGCCGCCGCCGCCCGCTCCGTCCGCCCGCGCTGCACGTGCAGCGGCCCGCAGTGCGAGGTTGAACGCGTCGGCGAGCGCCCCGCACTCAAGATCCTGAAGAAGGCCTCCGGATGAGGCCGAAACATATGTCGATCGCTATATCGACATCGCGTAAGTCACGTTAAATTCCCGTTTTTAAATCTATAAGTTTAAAATGAACGTGAGTGTTTATAATAAAATTATAAGAAGCTAGCAAATTCATTTATATTTTTATCCAAAAACAAAATTCATTTGCTAATTATTTTCTGCGTATATTTGTCAAAACAGTCATATTACAACCAGTATCGATGTTAGCATATTAGAAACTGACCCTGCAAACGTTGTTTTGCTAAAACCCAAATATCTTACGGAACCCTATTTTTTTCCAAAATAAAATTTAGCCTACGTTACTCGTGGCTACTGTGGCTTTCGAATGGTGAAAGAATTTTTAAAAACGGTCCAGTAGTTTTTGAGCCTATTCATTACAACCAAACAAACAAAGTTTTCCTCTTTATAATATAATATAATATATAGTATAGATTCCATAAAGTGAAACATTAAATTAGTAAGTACTTTTGATCCAGTAAAATCAGGATAAGCAAAAGAATTCAGCGTAGTTGTTCAAATGGTGCATACAGTAATATGTATAATAAAACACAAAGACAATCTCCACAGGAGTATTATATCAATGTTCCACCTGACTTGCTACCAAAAAGTAGCTCACTTCCATTCAAGGAGAAAATCGGCCGCCATAAAAGGTTTTTTTTTAATGACCCCCTTGGCCCCATAGTCTGACTTAGTTGGGAGACTTCTTCAAGCTTGACATTATTGCAAGCTTCTGTAGAAGTGCTCTCTTTGTATGGAAACGCATACTTTACGAGTATTAAAGGTTGTTGCGGTAGCACATGACCCTTGAGAAGCATGATCATTCTAGGCCTAGCGTGTTCACCTTCTTTGATGGCATTATCGCTTACCACCAGGCGAGATATTGGTCAAACGCTATGCTATCAAATATAAAAAAAACATTTCAGACTAAAATTAACTCCCCAAAGCGACCCGGTTTCCCGATTGAATTTTCACGTAATGTTTACAAAGCATTCGATGCCCACTAAAAATTCTACGGCTAGTTCAACCAACCTGGAATATTTACCAGTTCAAAGGCATAAATTGACTTGTTTATGTAGCAACGTTAATTTGCTCAGTGTTTAGAACATGATTCTATAGGAAGCACTGTCTGATCTCAAAGTACAGGCGCGTAGTAAGCGTGACGAATTGATCATTGAACCTACACCGTGGGATTCCGTCATTGTCGATTTTCAATGTAACTGTACTAAAAGAAATTACTTTGCGGTCAATCTGAATTGTTGTGCTATCAGACCGAAGTAAACCACAAGTAAGTCACATTTACCATGTGAAAATAGAAAATTAGGGCGCACGAACCGTGAGATTTCATTCTCACTTACATAATGAGATATAATAGGTTCCTCCTATGTAAATAGTGAGCTTGTATCCAGTTTTGTTCGATGCAGAAAAACTGCAGGTGTCCTCCACGAATAGCCACAAAAATCGATTTGGAAATCGAATGGCCCATAAATCGCGGCAGCCGTAAACACCATCAGAAGTTTAAATTTGGAACGACGGAAGCATTAGCGGGCCCGTTGACAGCAACTCGAGGCAAGTAGCGCGGAAAACTCCGCCATTTCCACTTTGATCAAATTAATCTGACGTCACTGACGCCATCTTTGATTCTGGATACGGAATCAAAGATTTCTATATTTGTGAAAACGTTAAAATCACCATTCGTGCTTAAATTCTTTTTCAAAGCTTTGATGACAATTTCATGAGATAGATACGCCTTGACTGACAAATAACATCTTACGGAAAACTTTATTTAGTTTAGCCACGGCAATGTTATATAAGGCTTGCTCTGCAGTAGTCATCTGCAGTACACAGCCACGAACTATTACTCTAGATAATAGTTCGTTCATTCATATTGTAGAGTATATTGGACAAGTCATGTTACCGTTGCTATTTCCACTGTTTTTATGAAGGCCTGAACTCCAAAGGTACTTTCTGTTATGCGTTTAGCATGGAACATCGTATTTTTTTATATCTGATAGCCTAGTGTTTGACCACTATCTTGCCTGGTGGTAAGGAATGATGTGGTCGAGGATGGTGAACACGCTAGGCCTAGAATGGTCTCTAAAGGGATGTGCTGTCGGGGAACACAGTAAAGTTAGGGAGATTTTCTCCATGATGGTGGTACGCTTTTTTTGGTAGCAAGGCGGAATATTTACATAATGCTCTTACAACCTGTGAACCAATACCCAAGAATGTACATAGTACAGTACCTATAGTACCAGTACCTATAGTAACTACTTATATAATTTAAGTGAAGGATATCTCGACGATTATTACGTCGGTCATCAACTCGCCAAGCAATATTAATTGTAATTATAGTTACGCTCATTTATCATGCTAATTGAGTTACACTGTCAGTTGCTCAGAAACGGAAAAAACACGAAATTCAGCAAAAAATCTAATAATTAGTACGTACAACATCGCGTACACAACTTCTGTAATTTGTGGCTTTTATGTATCGAATATCAGAATTTGTTTGGCTTCTCGCATTGTGAACACTGCCTTAAGTACTATGTAACTAGAGATAGTGTTGTAACATGGTTGTAATAATATCAATACTATGTTTTCAATTATTTATTTATTTGTTTTGTAAGGATGAGATCGTTTGAAAAACTGGTAAGTACTAAAAAAATAATATTGTACATTGAATGTTGCACAAGAAAATATTCTATCAATTATTAATCAACACACAATAAAAATATTACGAACGTTATCCGATTTACAAAATGTAACATGTTTATTTTTTCGTACAACACATAAGAGTTTAATTTACAACTAAAACTAAAAAATTACAGAGAACACAGTACCATCAAAATACCTCAACAATGTTTAAAACACCACAAAAAAATGTCAAATCCTTGAATCTAATTTCCAATACCTTTAAATTTACCCTCATTATAAGTGAAATGAGAGTACACTAATTACAGTACTAAATACGAGTAACGTGTAAACGACACGAATAATTTTACCTCACAGCTCATGAAGTAGGAAAGACAAATTCTACTAGAGACAAAACTATTTTGGGAAAGCCAGACGGACTATAATGTTTCTCGTATTTGGATATGGTAAAAAATATTATTAACTTAAAAAGAAAATATGTTTGGGTACCGTATCTCGAAAGGATTAAAGGAACTATTATAATCCCCATTGGATACCATATATTATGGGTCACATTGGAGCCAGAATCCCCATTGGGTATCTTATATTATAGGTCACATTGGAGCCAGAATCAGACTCGCGAATGAACGGGTTTTCACTAGATTTTTTTAAAGTTTCCTAGCCACTTCCCGGTGTTCGACTGAGCTGATATACATACATGTTAAATAGGATGAAAATGCAATGTTTTAGCACCATCGAGCCGGTCTGATGATAGAGACGGAAGGTGACTATAGGAACTCTTAAACTACACATCATACACCCGTCGTGTTTGGGCTTGCTGGATTTGTCTTGTCAAGAACTTTGACCAGAGATTATATAAAATCATGTACCTATGTATAAAATATTTTTAAATGACTTGTTAGATTGGAATTGAATTGTTTATATTAATTAAAACAATATTTCAACTTGCAAAATTAAACACTAATAAGAAAGCCGAAGGGTTGAGACGGTTGCGCTTCATGGATTGATAAATTGTTATTTTTCCAACGCCTTCTTCTACTGCCATCTTCTAATAGTGAATTAAATAAAGCCAAAAGACAAGCACAATACTATCTTGGACTGAATAGTAAGTCTATATTATATGGTGAGATAGTGATGCTATTAGGTATAAAGTCCAGAAAGCATAAGTCATGAAGTCTATAGGTCAAGTTTTTCGATATAATGTTTTCGAGTTAATTAAATCTTATATTATTATTTATTCTGTGGATTACCACAGAATCATTAAAAGTAATTGCTAAGATTACTTAAACTACCTAAACCAACTACTTAACCCAACTATTAGGTTGGTAGAGGTGGTAGAGAAGTCGTGATATTTCTTAAAGAACGCTTATTACTACTTCCAAAATTATATTATTTAGGTAACCAAAACAGTACAGTATTTATATAGGAACTTGTATATGAATTCCCTAAAGTCAAGCCGAGAAATTAAGAGCCGTAGTTAGGCAGCCACATTACTTCTGTAGGATCATAAAACAACCGAAATGTTTTTACACCTGGCTCGTTCGAGCATCACTTAGTAATTACCAGCAAGGGTAAATGTACTTTTAATTGTTCGTTCTTATAACAATACCCATAAGGACTACTATATAGAAGAAAGTTAGGGAAAAGTTTGGGGTTGCTAGTGATGTTAATGTCCTGGAAAGTATGTCAGTTTTGTTACAATATTCTTATTTATTCTGTGGTATTGTGTAGGAAAGAAAATAATAATGTTTGGTAGAGTAGGAAAAAGTTTTGGTACAGGATTATTATTTTGTTATGACGATAAGTAGAGTAGATATCTGTGGTATACATTCTGCCTGAACTTGCAAAAACGATAGAATAAATCAAGTCGTATTCTTAGTATATTATATAAATATGCTAGCTTGGCTTTTAAATAAATACTATACCATTTTTCTTTTGATTTTAGATTTTGACCTTATCTTTTTTTTATGCATGAACTTAGTAAACTAAGAGTTAGAGTTATAATGGAATGCTTTGGTTTTCTCTTTCAATTCGAATGTATTTGGTCATGTTCAATTCACGTGCAAATTGCATGTTAATAAAGTAAATGCGCATAAAATTTAGGAATCCGCTTTGTGTTTTATCATGCGAGACTTATCTACTATCAAATGAAGTTGCAGCCAAATCAGCTATCATCGATTGTGATATTAGACTTCCGTTGGACCCACAGCTTTAATTCTTAAAAAAAGTTGTTGTTAAAAAAATCCTACTCCTTTACAACACTACTTTTGTATATATCCCTGAACCATTAATAATCCGTAACTATTCTAAACTTTGGTACTTTTGAGTCCCTTTGATTCGAAAATAGTACTAAAACAGTCGACACACGAGTCGCATCGGTTAACTCAGTAACATTTCGACTTTATAAATAGAGAAATTCGATCTAAAAAAGTTTAAATATAAAAATGCTTGGTTTGCTAGTGGCTGGTTTTATTCACTACCGCTATTTTGGAATTAATGCTAAAGTTATAGAGCGGAACTATAAAGTTTAAAACAAGAAGATGAGTTCATTTTAAGATAGGTATGCAGTATCAGTCACAATAGTTAAATGTCTGGTACGCCAATCTAGACAAAAATGTAGCGTTCAAATTTTATTTCAATGAATTTAAACAGTCTTCTTCAAAAAAAAAGTTGACTCATTAAAAGATTGACCTGATATTAGTTAACTTTTGGGTGAATTTGCGTACGAAAAACCGAGCGTCAGGATAATAATACTATATTTAATGTGACCCGTATTAATGGCTACTAGTATCTTAAAATTATACATATACATATATTACAGCCGTAGAAGGTTAAAGAAAATACTCTTACAAATAAAATTACTCGAAAACATATACTACCTGCCTAAAATTTAACTTTTCTTTCAACATTTACTAAGATACTAATCCCAGCAAAATGTTGACAAAAATAGAAAAAATCCTTATCATATTAAAACATCAGTCCAGACCAGACAGACGGCTTAGTAGACGATTCAAGGTTTCTAGACTAGTTTTGTAGACTACCTACTAATGTAATTTTCTAAGCCAAAGTTACATCAGCAGTAAAATTTGTCCCATTTGAGACGAAAAATATATTAGAACTTGTAAACAAGTTAACTATGTGAAAGCTTATCATAATTTAGGCTAATTTAAGGGAAGCTATGTATCGTATATATAGCATATGCAATGCTAAGCATGATTAGAAACATCTCTCGGTAAAGTTTCGTTTTTAGCAATATTGCACTTCATCATCATCAGCCGGTATCAGTCCACTGCTGGACGTAGGTCTCACCCAAAATGTGCCACTGAGCCCGATCTTCGGCTTTTCTTTTCCAGTCACTACCCACCGCTTTGCGAATGTCGACGCTCCACCTGGTCACAAGACATCCTACGATACGTTTGCCGATTCGCGGTCTCCACTCCAGGACAAGTCTACCCCAACGATTATCAGTCCTGCCGCAGATTTGACCAGCCCATTGCCACTTCAGTTTACTAATTCGTTGAGCTATGTCGATAACTTTAGTTCACTTCAGTTTGCACTTATTATACGAAAAATAAATGCAATACCTTAAAACATATAAAGGACGAACTAATCAACGTGAATACGAAATAGGCACCTTTATGGTTTTCTTTTTAGTTTTGGCTTCGCACATTTGACTTATCAAATCCAGTATTTCAATCAAAAGCATTACCTCACTCTACCTAACCACATTAAAACAAGAATAGAACTAACGTATCATAGTGCATTTCATTTAGCAAATGGAGCACCCATTTTAGTTATTGAAAGTTGGAACAGCAACAGTAGTGCCCTCGGCAAAGTCAATTTTTGGATACCCTAGAAATATTTATGCTGTGCTGTGTTTATACCTATGTACTTATGTTTTTATACCTATATTTAATTTTAAGGTTCCGTACCCGGTCTAAACGGCAAACTATCGCTGTCACTTTCATGTCCGCTTTCCGTCGTCTGTCACACAGCTTTTCCAGCCAAACGGTTGGATCTAGTTTTCAAACTAGCAACATCAATTATGTCCGAAACGTCGGAGTAATTTCGATATCTTAACCCATGAGTGTAAAATGTAAAGTGAGCGATTAATATTAATAAATACCAATATGTCGATAAATCAGATTTTTTCTTCGAAATTTCCTCATCCTATTATTATATTATAACTTGAATTTGCAATAATAAAATTTAAAATACGTGGCACATAAGGGATGGGGCTTATAGTCTACATTTGGTACGGAACCCTATATTTGCGAAGTCCGATACGCACTTGGCCGGTTTTTTAGAGACTGGAAAAATAGTCGCCCAACTGACACAACCACCTTTAAGATGGTATGGAATGGAAAAAATATAGATGATAGTGAGATGAGGCGCTGGATCAAAATAGCGCACCTAACCCAACTTGTCTGTATCACAAGGTTCAACATACAGTCCGGCAAGTATAACTTGGCGCGGCTGTGCGCCACTGTGCTTTTACTTTGTACTTTGATAACAGTTTCTCTTAAACCACTTTTAATTACTTTTGGCATTATTGAACTATTTTAATGTAGCAGATTTATCAACAATAATGTCGCGGTAATCTCTCAATTAATAATATAATTAATTAATCTCTCGGAATTAGTTCCAAAAACCACCACCGCCAAGTTATACTTGTGGCACTGTACTCTAAGTCTCTTTAGAAATGTTGATGAAAACAGACCAAAGCATCCTCAAAATTATTATCGCCATGTCAAAAGTGTACCATAGAGTGTCAATCGATCACAAAATTACGAGGACCAGCGTGCGTGTCCTGAACGAGTCAATTACCAAAAATGCTGACTTCACATAAAGACACAAAAAGTTGCAGAGGATCACTTCACCTTCTCTTTTCGCTATTCACAGCAATATTTGACGGAAATACTCGACCCGGTAGTTGGGTGAAACCGGGTGTCGTGCCATCGCAATGATTGGGCCCTGATCGAAAACAAATTGCGACATACAGGGATATTTACAGTACATGATTGTATTCTCTAGAATATCTAGGTCAAACTCAGTTTATTTTGGAGTCTGTACCCCGGTATAAGCGTTAATATAGTTCAGTGTCTTTCAGATAAGTGATCCTGATTCATTCAGTACCTTAGTAAAATATTCAAAATGGAGCCATGTATGATCGTGTTTAAACAATTATTTATCCAAATAATAGATGATCCTTTGGTAAAGATAATGGGTTCGATAGAAGTAAAGACGAAGACAGTTTGCAGTTCAGGGGTTTTTATTACCTATGTTTTTTTATATCGTTTAACTAGCGTTTAACCACTGTCTCACCTGTTGGTAAGTATTGATTCGATCGAGCATCTTGGGGGTGGTCTCTGGCCAGGCGAATACTGGATAGTATCCTGCCACCATGCCGGCGGTAAGGGGGTTCCCAACGATAGTTTTTTTTTTCACCGGAGGGCCACAGTGTGGTAATCCGCACATACATTTGTGAATATACAGTTTTAATGAAATTTCTACTTGTAAACGTCCAAGTTTGAATCTACGTAATTATGATCTCTGATTTATCTACCTAATAGAAGTAGAGTCTTATAGAGGGTAAAGGTATACTTAATTTTAACACGTGACGCAAATTATACAAAATAAGTCATTAGAGAAAAAAATATTATCTACCAAACATTAAGGCAATACTGAACAACCTAATCGATATAATTGCAGCGACAAAACAGTGGTTCTATATTTATCCCATACTATTCTTGAAAATGTATGACGTAGATCCAATAATGACAATTCCATGTAACTATTATGGTCCTCTACAAAACACGTGTATGGTAAACAGAATTATCAAACAGTAAATATGATAAAAGATAAGATTTACATTCATTACATTGCACTATGTTGAGATTAAAATAAAAACCTATAGCTTAACAGAGGCTATGCCCGCAATTGGCTGCTAACAATTGCTTGAGAGTACAATCAAAGCAAAGAAAGAGTCGTAAGTTTTGCTTGCAAAGTATTACAAAATGACACAATGTTATACATTAACTCATTTTTAAAGTTATGAACGTTTAAAGTGTAACCACGTGATTACTCTAAAAACGGTAATAATAACGAAAAATAATCATGTATGACGAAAATTTCCCAACGATGAAAATAATCTTTTCCAATGCTCAAGATTTTTATTTTCAGCCAAAGCTGAAAACTCAAAATCAAGAAGTACCTACGCAGTATACTTAAATGGATAATAGACCTAGAGTCCTAGAGGAGCCAAAGGATAATTAATAGTTCTCAACACTACGGTTGATGACCTCTGAATATCCAGTGAATTACTGGTTAATTATGTACCCAGTAAATTATATTTTTGCTACTTACTTACTTAATCAATCAATATTACTTCAAACAGTCAAATTTGACAATTCGACTGCGTCACTGGTAGAATACTGTATTATCCAAAATAGACTGCAAAAAACTGTTTGCATCAACAAACAGCACGGGTCAGTATTAGGAATGGATGTTCAAAAATGGAACCCGAGCCTGAAATTCTCATAATTCAATTTAAAATTCCGTACACATTCAGCCAGCGGAACGTGTTTACTATTTAACAAACCAGAATTTCCATGGCGTGTTATCAAGCGGTAGGTCCGGGCTTTCTACAACAACAAGGGGTGTCTACGTTACTATTGTTCGCAACCAGATACTAACGATATTGCTCTGCCATTCGGCTCAGAGATAAAGGGCGCTTCACACGGTTTGCAGTATCTGATGAAGGCGCTATTTCAACGTCACTGAGACCTTAAGATTGGCACTCCCCACGTACAAGTTGAAAGCATTGTGTAACAAACAAGTAAGAAACTCTAGCTAGAGCGTGCTCTTTTATTAACCTGCGTGAAATTTAGAAGTCACGGAAAACAATACAGACCCTTATCAAACAAGACATTACCATTCAATGGCGACCCTTTTTATGTTAGATACATGTTTGAGATAAGACCACATAATTTGGTGTGTCGATGGTATCTCGCCGGCGATTTTGTTTAAGTTAAGCTCATTAGAGACTGTATGTCTTCATTAAACTAGTAAGGAGGCAGGTAATGGCTTTAGCTAGGCGGAACTTTTGAACAATGTATAAACAGTAAAATCATGACAAAATTACCTAGACCTCTTGTATCATAGCGCTATTGGGGTAGCAGAGACCAAATTGCATGTTATAGCCACTGAGCTTCTTAAAGAAATTGCTACTTAAAGATCAGTAAAGACATAAAAAGAAACGAGGTCGCTTTTCCTCTTTGACTGTACTACGAGATGGGATAATAAAATAATGGGGCTAATTCTACAATGCAACAGAATGCTCATTGTATATTGTGACTGCACTATTTAAGGTTGAAAAATACGAATGCTACCTACTAATATTATAAATGCGAAAGTTTATATGTTCTTTTTTCAATCTCGCAAAAACTGCTGAATGCAATTTGGTAGACAGAAGGTTTATAAACTGAAAAAACATATAATATTTTTTATTCCTTCCCGTATATGATAGATACTTTTTAACGTAGGGAAAATTGCAAGGCACTACTATTGCACTATAAAATTTAAACAAAAAAGTTAGTTTTCAGAACTTTCAAAATATATGTTACACGGACTATGTATGATATGGATTGAAAACCACTTCGATTCCTTTGTTGTCAAATAAGAAAATGTTGCAATATTTTCTAAGCTATACCAATCTGTTCTGTGGCTAAACGTTCCATTAGGTAGTTTATTGACACACTGGCGTTGCTATTGGAGTTATTAATTTAGAATTAGTTCTTATCAAGTATATATCTACTAAACTTTATTTTTGAATATTCGCAGTGGTTCAGGCCCTAAAAACCGTGAATAAGAGCAGACAAAACTTCCTAGAGCCCCGTCGAGTAATTGCGTTTATCGGACCGTTAAATGAGCGTTGCAATCTTTAATCAGCTTTTTTAAATTTCATTCCGGCGTGAGGCCTGTTTGTTTACAGAATTCTTTGTATTCGATTATTTTTCAACAAGAATTTTTACGGTTAGTATTTTGGTGTCTTCACATGATAAGTGTATTTAGCCAATCATATTTATTGATTAGACGGTCATAGTTCTAGTTTCTGAAGTAAAAAATATTAATGGTCTTAGATTTTAAAACAGGTTTGATAAAAGTGATTTCAATTATTATTTTGTAATTTTTTTATGAATATACTCATTTTCAATTTATACCGACAGCGACACCTATTAGTCAAAGTACGTACTACTTTAAACGTTACAATTGTTTTACAGATACCAGTCAGAGTAATAACGGGTTTCGATTGTAGTTTCTATTGTTTTTTCTTGATTTATGTTTTATTCTTTTTGCATTATATCTTTCGAGTAAAATAGGGATATGATACACCAATAATTTGGTTGTGTAGAATTGCTTTTATTTATGTTACAAATGACTGTATTCTCTTATATCATGAAGCTCAATATTCAGTTTACAGTTAGTATTAAATTAATTATTAAATAATTATATATAGTATTAAGAAATATATTTAACGCAAATTAAGCCGCGGGTTAAACATAATTTTAATTGCATAGTTTGCAATGCAATGACATACACCTCATTATTATTTTTATTACCTTGTTTGAATTTTGAACACGCAAACAAGTCATTTCCACCGAGTCATTCACGTTTTTTCTCGTAGGTAACCTGCCGCATTTACACCGTACTTGCTGCTCGCTTTGTTATTGCGAACGTAGAAATAAGTAAGAGGAGTAAGACCGTTTACACGTAGTGGGGCGGCGCCACCACTTTGCCAGTTATTCATCAATATAAAATAGGGATGTTTTCGATTCGAATGGCAAAGTGTCAAGTTCAATTACAGGGCATGTGAGATTTTACATCTTTATGTCTCCGGAGAATAGAGTAGTATGGTTCAAAAATTCTGGCTATCCAGAATGTTTCACGCCACTGTATCTGTAATAGATAGATGCCATCGCTTACCATCAGATGAGCGTCGTGCTTGTCCTGTTACCTTATATAGTAAAAAAATCTCGTGTGGAACGACTACTGAGGAGACAATCGTGCTTCTAGTTGCAGCTTACCTCGATAGTCGAAATTCGCCTTACAATTCGCGAGCATTATAATTCGTAAGCAGAGTAAATGCAGCATTTGACATTAACGGTGTCGCAAGTGCGTACCCAGAATGCGCTTGTTATTTTCGCATTGTGTAACATCTTATGCGTGAATGGGACGTAAGTATAAATAATTGATTAGATACTGTTGTTATGATCAACAGGCCATTAGATACGACCTTGTCCACATAAAATGGTGGTAAGAGTATATAGTTATATCAATGTTCCGCCTAACTTGTTACTAAAAATTAGCTTAGCACCATTAAGGCGAAGATTTGCCGCCAAAACTTTACGTTGTTTCGGCAGCATAGCCCTTGATGAGAGACGGAGCATTCTAGGCCTAGCGTGTTCACCATATTCAACCACATTATCGCTTACCAACATACGCATACCAGGGGTGGAAGTCTCTACATTTATAGCGATGCGTCCTTTCATCGCAAACGTCTGCTAGAATGAGATGCAGCTAGACAGTTGATATCTCCGTCTCTTTTCGTATCCACGATTATCGCTCCAAATTCATCGCTATTCATGTAGAGACTACCACCCCAGGCAAAATAGTAATGAAACGCTAGCCTATCAGACATTTTAAAAAAACATTCTAGTTAAAAAAAAAAAATATCAACGTTCTTTTGCCGCGATCTAGAAATCAGACTATTTATTTTTTTATTATGGATAAGGCCTAGTTGAAATATGACACTAAGCATAATGCCAGCTAGTTTTTTGTAGGGTTTATTAGCCCTAATCCATGTTCATTACGGTGGGCCTGCAGCTTTGAATATAAGCTCATAATAGCATTCAGAGGCGCGGTGCATGCGAAATTAGCACTGCAGCATTTTTGTTCAGCACAATGATGCCATCCAGCTCCGCTTTGTGAAGGAAATACCTACTTGTGCGATTGCAAACTTTTTGAATAAAACCAGATTTGCTTTAGACATGCATTACCGGGAAGAGGTTAATTACGGGCTTTGATGACATTTTGCTCTGCGAGAATTGTAGTCGTAACATATTGTGTTTAAATTTTTGTTCATGGATTATTTGAATTTAGAAAGCGTGTTACTTTAAATGGAATTAAAATAGCTTCATTTGTTTTACACGTATTATTTTAAAGGTTTGCAATATTAACAGACTATAAGTGCATGATCAAACAAAATTCAAAAATAATTATTTTTTATTCGGTTTCGGAAACTACCCACAGGTGGTAAGAGCATGTTTTATTATATTTTATTGATGTTCCGCCTGACTTCCTTCCAAAAAATAGCTGATCAACATCAAGGAGATAAGTTATTTTTCAAAAAAAATAAAACCGACTTCATAATCACAAACAGGCACTCAAAAGCGAAAAATAAATTACTTAAAATTATTATAAGCGCTACCCACTTATCTATTTGAAGTCGGTGCCAGCCAAGTCTAATAGGTAGTAGATAGATAACACCTACATGTATCTACCTACTTACTAACCTACATGTACCTACTTACTACTACTACATACATAGTATCTATCTACTATCCAATAGACTTGGCTGGCACCGACTTCAAATAGATAAGTGGGTAGCGCTTATAATAATTTTAAGTAATTTATTTTTCGCTTTTGAGTGCCTGTTTGTGATTATGAAGTCGGTTCTATTTTTTTTGAATTTTAACCTTTTTAGTGCATAACAAGTTTTAATTAAATTACATGCATCTATTACATTTGGTGTCTGGGCCGTTATACACTGACGAATATATACTTTTTGAAAATTTCAAGTATGTACCTATAACGGTTGAGAAGATACAGATCTGTAAAGTGCGCACATATGTATAGACACACGGACGGACGAACGGACAACAAAGTCTCAGAAAGTGTTCATTTGGTACCCTTTGGGTTCGGAACCCTAAAAAAATTGACTTTAAATGCCTTGCTAAAGTGATAATATTCACTAGTAATAATTATGTCATCAAGATATCAAAGGACAATGTCCAAAATGGCCCTGTGCAATTAAAGCATCTGACACACACGATAATTAATTGTCTATTTTATTACAATAATTCCAAATACTTTTATAACACGGACTAGTTGTATTCCAAAATGAATATAAAAAAGTATTATTTGCGATTATTAACATTATTTGCCGCCACTCTACTACGTTATAAGAGGCACTTCCCTATATTGTTGAAACCCGAATTATGATAGCACTGTGTAGCCAACCTAACAACGGAAAGTATTATTTACGTAGTAACTATTATATAATCTGTAGTATTATGCTTATAATTTTTTTTTTGCAGTGTTGGTTGGTACAAAGTACGTTCATAATTCTGAGTTATTTAATAATATATGCAGTGTCGCGGGACTAAAATGGCCGCCATCTTCGGCAAACGTCATGTCATGTCAAAAAATCTTAGGTATGTTTAAAAAAGTTTGCACCCTAACAAGACTTTGCCCGTAAGAACATTCCTGTGAAGACAAATTATTTATATTTATATATAATTATTAATATATAATTATTTATTGAGGGCCCGGTGGCGTAATTGGGAGAACAGTCGGCTTTGATGCCGTGGTACCGAGTTCAAACCGCCGTGCACCACTGAATTTTTCGATCGAAAAATATATGTGCGCTTCTCACAGTTGCCCTCCGGTGAAGGAAAACATCGTTAAGAAACCAGCAACCCCCGCATGGTGGTAGGACATATCTAGTGTCCGCCTGGCCAGCTACCACCCTCAAGTTAGAAAATCTGTCGCCAAACATCTTATGTGTTCAGGCAGCTATCCTTGAGAGCCAGTTCCCATTCTAGTCCACTTCTCTATCTTCGACCGCATCATCACTTAGCAACAGGTGAGATAGTGGTCAAACGCTAGCCTATAAGATATAAAAAAAAATATATTTCACCACCTTTATTTCTATCTCGCTCACAGTTACCGTAAGAATATCTGTCAAAAACCAAAATCAACGAGAAGAAAGATGTAAAAACATTATTCAAGGTCATATTTTTTAGTCTTCAAAAGTATATCCAATAGCAACCTCCATTGTGTATAATCTTCTTGGGACTCTTCTACTAAAACCAGTACATTCTCCTATGTTTGAGGTATTTATCTCCATATCTCTGGAGATACTTATCAGATCTCGATAAAATTAAAATGGGACCACCTCGAAAACGTATCCTACCTATTAAAAAAAGAATCATTTGGATCTGTTCACTATTGACGGAGAAATCGCGTAACATACACACAAAAAAAAAAACATACAGACGAATTGAGAACCTCCTCCTTTTTTGTGAAGTCGGTTAAAAATGTGCCACCATAACCTTGAGAGTCAGAATATACGTCTAGATATTAACGAATGCCCGACCAACATAAAATCAAATTTTCAGTAACGGCTATATTTTAAATCAATTTGTGTTCATTGCGTTAAAATACTTGGTATTTTGTATTATTTTAGTTTTGCGATTTAAAATACATCAAGGCCAAAGAAGGAAATTACTCAGTGATCTTTCAGTAATTCATATGTTACTTCTCTGAGACTAACGCATTGCTTTTATGGCTATTAACAGGTTTGTCCACAACGAGTACAGTTATTTGACACACAAAACGTGTCCGAAACTGTGTTTTGCTTCGAAATGATAGTACAAATAACATGAGCTTCTATTAACTTATTTTAGGACTTCTAAGTGGCATGAAAGTAGGTAAGCGATGACGTCACTTACTACAGATACAGTGGCATGCAAAATTCTAATTAGCCAGAATTTAGAGCGACCTAATCAAATGTTGATTAAGCTTATTAAAAAAAGAGAAAAAAAAGAGTGTGTGTACTTATGTACACGCGTTAAAATTAATAATTATTAAATTTAATCAAAAAGATTTTATTTAAATAAAAAAGGTTTTACTAACGTAAAAATATGACGTTAAATATGACATGTACAACTTGAACATAGTCATGCCACCTAGAACTAACTTCACGGTGTAGAATTTAGGTGTCGGTGTGCGCGCGCATCGTACCACCTAGAACTAACTTCACGATGTTAAATTTAGGTGTCGGTGTGCGCGCGCATCGTAAAAATTCACTCTCATCATTTTTCTCTATCGCGCCAAAAGAAGTATAACTTCAAAAATTGTTACCTTGAGAGTGAGACATCATGATGTTGAGTGTCACATGCCCTGTAATTGGGTTGGTTGCCACGAACGAACATTAACGTGTATTTCATAAAGTTGAATTGATATGGAAACGATATTGTTAAACCATTCTATTCATCGCTATGTTTAACAAATAACAAGAGAATGAATTATTCATAAAGAAAACCGTACGTCGCTTCGAAGCGTAAATTTAAATAAATGTGAGAATCTGTTCACTACAGTTACGGCAACATGACAAAAACAATGCAAGTCACAGAGATCACCTTGCTACGTTCTACCAACATTATGCGAACGGAACAGGATGCGCCGAGAGAAAGTACGTAAGAAATGATGCGGCAGAATTCATCCGTTAAAATATGGCAACACGCATGATTAGGAAATAATAAGCTGGCAACACAAGCCGAGCAAATGCGTGCACCATTGTTGTCGCTCGGAGGTATTATGTGAACGTGTGAGCGACGTGCGTGAATAAGCCGTTCTAAATTTGAAAATGCGGTGAAGTAAGAAGAAGCAAGGCATTCAAATTCAGAACACAACATTCGTTTGTTTTATGCAATACACTCATAATGTAGAAGTAAAATAAGATCCGACAAATTGCGAACTTTCTCCTTATTTGTGAAGTCGGTTAAAAAGAGGTTTGATTAAAGAATAATATATAAGGTTTAGAAGAAAATTAATTTTGTTTCTGTGGGGAGGATAAAGCGACCGTGAAAAAGTGTGTGTGCTCTCATTGTGTTTTCCTAAAGTTTGTGTTTTTCCGCGAGTTATTGTGTAATAAATGTGGATTCTTAACTATTAAACTATTAAGTGCTGGTGAGTGTGTACGAGTTTTGGGAAACAGCAAAATATTGTCACACACATGTCATTTTTTGTTCACACCAAAACTCCACCGAAAATCAATAAAGTCCACATCTTTGCTGAGGGTATGAATGGGACTGGGCTATGATATGATTTAAACATGAAATTATTGCGACTTTGACTGGTCTTTAAGACTTGTATCTAAAAAAACTAAAATTGTTTTTATACGTTGACAATGGCTAAATACACTAATCGCATGGAACCGTAACGAAAGAAAAAAAAATGTAAATAGAAAAATCATGGTCACATTGTATTATTTATTATAAGTAGCGCCTTGCGGTTTCACCCGCGTAATTCCCGTACCTGTGAGAATACAGGGATAAAATACAGTCTATGTTACTCGCTGATAATGTAGCTTTCTAGTAGTGACATAATTTTTAAATAGTAATTACTTAATATTTTTTAAGTTTTTGAGTTAAATTGTAACAAACAATCAAATCTTTTCTCTTTATAATATTAATTAGTTTAGGTTATCATGAGGTATAACATAAATTGATTGTGGATTGATTTACTTAGCGTTTTAACACTTTCATGATTTCAGTGGTAAATAGTTATTTAGTTTTTTGATATGTATGAGTACCTACAAACCATCTTTTTGATGACGATGCCATACAATTATATAAATTAGGGACGTCACTGGATACCGTAAAGATAACGGACAATTAGGAAGGAAAAGAAACAAAAGTATCGAATCTTTCCTAATTGGTGTCCCGGACAAAGAAATTTGATTATAATTACGGTATAATCACTATGTCGTCGACTTGTTAAGCCGCTTTCTTTTGTCTATTTCTTTTAGTTAAAATGTGTTTAAAAATAATTAAATATATTTTGATTTTTTAACATCACATAGGCTAGCGTTTGACCTCAATCTCACCAGTTGGTAATTTATGATCCTTTCGATGATGGTAGTGCGCTTAGCCTTTAATGGAAGCTGGCACTCATGGATAGATGTTGCAATATTTGGCGACAGATTTTTTAGTTCGAGGGTGGTAGCTAGCCAGGCTGACACAAAACAGCGTTCTACCACCATGCAGCCAATTTGTAATTTAAATGATCCGAAAAAAATGTGTTAAGTATTTGTTAAATTATTTCAGTCATGTGATTAAGTCAAATGGACTATGTGGTAAAAATCGTAAGAAAAATTACTAAATAAACAATCTCTAGTAAAAAAAATATATTATAATACCATTAGAGCCACTAAGCCTGGAAAACAAAAAATTTTTGAGTGTATAACATTTTATCGACACGCCGACGGTTTTTCACACTGAAAAAGTTGGCGCACATGAAAAGTAATTTTCCCACATGGATCCAATTCACGCCGAAATCCGGCGGTCAGTTTCAAACCAAACGAGGTGAGGATCTATTCATCCTGTGAATTGTCTAAATCCAATCTAACGCCTGGGTTCGAGGTAGATTGTAGAAAAAATAATACCGTAATTGTAGATAGCTCGATCGCTTGAACATTTCCTGAATTCACGGTTACGGCTGATTTATACGATGGCAATGCAGGTGTGCTATTTAGCTGGACTTATGCTGGACTGGCACGAAAAGCCGTTTACACGATGTCAGTTGCTTTTGCCAGTCTAGCTGGCATGCCAGCACTGGCATGTATAAATTAGGCTGTACTGTTACAAGCATTTTAAGCTTGAAACATGTTGGTGTCGATGGCATTCTTTGTTTGAATTCGGGTCGGCGCGATTTTTACATTCAGCCAGTACAAACCTCGTAAAAGGTTTTAACGTAAAAAAACATTACCTATGTTGGATCAAATAAACAGCCAGGGCCCTATATCACTAGGACACCAAGGCGCCACCGGCTGGTGATTCAGTAACTGCCACCTAACTGGTGAGCTGAGATACCCTTCATACAACTGTAATACTACATTTGGTGGTAGCGCGACTGGCTGCGCCACCACTGGTGTACAGTTGGTGTCCTAGTGAGATAGTACTCTAAAATATTGTACAACATACCTGAGTAGTGATTATTAATTAATACTCGAGTAGTTTACATTGAACGAACAATTCAACTGCAGTAGCGTTTTAGAGAATGCGCCAGTGCGGTCAAAAGGTCAAGAGCAATCTGACTATGTTTTGCAAACGCTTGAACTACTGACTACTTCAACGTAACGTGTTCGTTTTAACCATAATGGCCGTCGTTCAATCTGACAAATATATTTCGATCGGCGAAACGCTACTATTTATTCGGCCTATCTGAATATCCAGAACAAATTCATTTATCGGACCATACGTGAGAAAATATACTAAATCAAAGCAAGTGTGAAAATTGCCCATTTGAATACAGAAAATATGCATGTAAATTTTATGATCCGTCCCTAATGCAGTCCATTTTCACAGTTTATGATTTTTTCCGAATTACGCAACGTTTGTGAATTTCGCTTCCGCTCTTATGAATTTCCGATGTTTTTTGTGTTTGCATAATTTCACCGACTTTTTTCATGCTGGTCATAAATAATGCAGCTTTTAGATTTAAATTAATTGAATTTTTGATGCTTATAACAGTTTGCTCGCGACAGTCCATTATAAGGAATCTGCATCTTATCGCTCTAGGCAGTTCCCGATATCAGGAATGGTATTGCAATTGGATATAGGTCACAGTGCATATATATGCAGTCAGTACATGAGCGTATTTTTGTATTATAATTTCTTATTTAAATAAAATTTTAAGATAACACTTGACAGTCTACACCTATCGTATTCGTATACGCCATCCTTGGACCACACCTTACCTGTTGGTAAGTGACGATATAATTGATGATAGGATGACCTCAGGCCTAGAACTGACTTTCAAGAACAGCTGTTGAAACACACTAGTGTTTGGCGACAGATTTTTCAACTTGAGGAATGGTAGCTTGAAACTGACTCGCGCGGCATGTGAAGTCGGTTTTGTTTTAAGTTTTTAAATATCTTAATTTTCAGTTAAACAAATGAAGTCACAGTCCAGTACATCACGCTGAGTATCTAGTAACGACAACATCTATTCACGAACTAGAGTGCGTTTAATAATCTGCCTATTTGCGTAAAGGTTACTAACAGTTTCATCGTGAGAACAGACTGAACTTCGATCTACAATGGATTCAATCACGATGGATTTATTATACAGGTGTTTAGTTTCGCGTCGGTTTAACCGTTTGTAACCGATTGATTTAGTTTAGTTTTGCTCTAATTAAACGTATTAAGGTTAAAGTTCACTTTAGATTTGTGGACAAGTGGAGCAGAAATATTGGAAGTAGCGATTAAATAATTTTGGCCAGTTGCAAGTTTCAGCTTAAAAACCTCCAATGTTTTCTAAAGGCGGTGTTAAAGTAGTGATAGATGCCAGCTTAAAGGTCGCTGTTTGAGTAAGTACTACGCGTACGTACTATGGTTGGGCGACCTTTTTCGCAGGTGTGTCATGCTAAGTAAGCGAACTCTACAAGTTCGTCAGCAATCAAACATGTTTGAAATTTTGCTTGTAGCTCGCCGACATCGCTCTGTCGCCAGCCGATGTCAGCCGTGTAAGTACACAAACTTATGGCCGAGATTTTTAACTGGTAGGTATGTCTATCTATATAAGCTATATTAAGAGGTAGTGCAATAAAATGTTATCAATCTATCACCTACTTTATATTACCTCACAGAGAGATACAAAATACATACTTTATTGTTTGAAAAAAAAAGAGATGGTTCTCTATCTCCCTTACGGGGTATCAAATAGTAATGATACTTAATTTTCTACTACAATATAACACAATGTAATTAAGAAATGTAGCATGGACGATCAGTCAAAACTAAAGGCTGAAAAATGTCCCTTTAAGAATTGAATTTTTTTGGAGGTATACACATATCAATTATATTCTGAGAAATTATTAAATGTTTGAAGCAAAAGATAGTCCACTAATTTCGTGTCTACAAACAATACATAAAATGCTCAATAATGTAAGACTAAAAACCTGGGGCTGATGTCTCGGGAAAAGTTTCAGACATGACAGGTGAAGACAGGTATATCGATAGCTTTGGAGGTAACTTTGAAGTTCGAAAAGCACATTTCAAAGGTAATCGAAAATAATCAAAATGTGGTCGCAATGATGCTGAGTACACACTTGCTACCATAATATCGTTTAAAAACTAAAAAACTACCGACTTCAATGCCGCGCTATTCATTTTCAGTACCAATTTTGAGATGTTTATCTCAATATCTCTGGAGATACTTATCATACCTCGATAAAATTACCATGGTACCACACTTGGGATATCTCCTTTCGAACAAAAAAAGAATAATCGAAATCGGTTCATAAACGACGAAGTTATCCGCGAACAAACATAAAAAAAAAATAAAAAAAATACGGTCGAATTGAGAAACCTCCTCCTTTTTTTGAAGTCGGTTAAAAATGTAGCTTACCACCATGAAGGGAAAAATCTGCCGCCATAACCTTACGCTGTTTCGGCAGCACGCTCTTGAGAGTCATATTATTATAGGCCTAGCGTGTTCACCATCTTCGACCACATCATCGCTTACGATCAAACGCTAGCCTATACAAAAATGCATTAATCCAAATTAAACTTCTTAATGTTTTAGGTAAGTTCAATGCTTATAGGAACATCTCGCGCTACAGGCAGGCTTTTATGTACACAAAGACGATTGAAGCTCGTCCAAAGCAGCTTAAAAAGCCTAGCTGTAATTTGCAAACAGTTAATTCCTGAGGTAGACTGATGAAAGCCTTGCATGAATTCTCTTTGTCATCCAAAAGTCTAGCAAACGACTAGCTCCCAGGTAAGCGGAAGTTATTAGTGAGGTCGTTGACCCCGCCTATGCCGGCGCCGCCCGCCTAGCCGTCGATCGTGTAATAGGTTTTTCGTAATTCAACTTTTTTATTGACGTTTTATAGTGCGATAAAAATTTGATGACGTGTGAAATAAAACGCCGAAATTGGCGTACAAGATGTACAAACACGATGTTTTGGACTACAATAAAAATGAATTTTTAAGAAACGTAGATTTTTTTTGCAAGCTACCTAAATAGTAAATAAAATATAATCAACTTAACCTGAGACGTAAGTAATGTCAAGTATATCAATACTCAAGTCTCTGAAGTACTTTCTTAGTTGATCGTTAAATCGTTATTCGCTACTTAACCATTTCGATTAGAAACGCTATCATGTTAGATGCGGGTGCGCTGGATAAAATGTTTACATACTAATAACAATAAACATTACCACTTGATATTATAGTCTTATTTTATTTCATACCAATATACTGTCTTGGTAATTATTATGAATAAAATGATGCGAAAACTATTAATTAATGACATTACCCACCTAGACTCTCATTATCAGCCTTTAACTATCCCTCTTCTTTCATGTAACCTATTGGCATTACATTTTGATAACCCATTGACGGCAATATTACTATTTTTAAGTGGTGTTCAATAAAATGTTTATCTTTCTATCTTTATAGCGCCATTTTGTCATCCAAAGCCAGTCCTCCCTCTCTAGGTTTCACCTTGAATTTTGGTTTTGAAAACATCTTTATGTTTCTTGAAAGCAGCCCTAACTAATTGAACGTATTATTAATTCCTATGTCTGTGCCTATGGGCCAAAGAACACCTACTCTATGTTATTTAAAAATAATAAAATAATTAACCTTCGACAACATATTATATAAAACATGTTTAATGTAACTAACCTAAACTGTAGTGTAACAAAATTCTCCAGCTACCCTCCACCTATGTCTGCATTTACAACTTCACAGTAGAGATATCGTAGCAAGCATTTAGCCAAGGATCTTCGTATAATTAGCCGTACGGAAGAACGTGCACCGTCTCATCTCGAGCTACATTACCGAGATTTAGAGCTAGAACTTGGTTTATGTAATGTATATTTTTTAGACGTTTTGTCTGGAACAGTGGAGTAACTTTTTGCTTACATGGAATTGACTCATTCGCACGAGTTTAAAAATGCCTTAACGGTTTGAAGCAAACGGTTCTAAGCAAATTTATCATAAATGGGATAAATTCCCTGAGATTTAAAATTCGATCACCTTTAAACTTGCTACAAACTTTTAAAGCAAAGTTTAATCCGAATAAAATTTAAAGCAACTTTAGGCCTACGCTAAAACTCCTAAAATCAAAGTTCCAACTCCGATACTTTAAGGTAGGCAAACTTAGGTCTACATCGTGGTATAATTTGACGGTGCTATCGAGCGTTTCAAGTTTGCTCCTGCTACGAGCCTCAAGCGCTAGAGCGCTGGAAACACCGATGAAGCAACTTCGAGCTCCAAACTCCAATTTTAAACTAGGAATGAGCACGATAGGTTGCTTTAAAGTTTTATAATAACTAGAGTTGCGACGGAAGCATTATTTCATTTGGTCGAAATTGCCGTAGGCAGTTTTAGGTCGCGTGCGCGATTGCGTTTTTCTTGTTGTTTTTCTTGCAGTTTTAAGTACGAAATAAAAGGTTTAACATGACATCGTTGTTGTATTGCGCGTTATTTATTTTAACATTTAGTTTTTGTAGGCAGATGTATAATCATCATCATTGTCATTATTATTATCAGCCGGTATCAGTCCACTGCTGGACGTAGGCCTCCTTCAAGACACGCCACTGACACAGATGTATAATATTAACAACCAAATTAAACAACCAAATTACCTACGTACTAAGTACTTATTGTTTTAAGTTATGTTTTATGTCAACTGGGTGAGGAGGAGAACCATTAAAGTACCTCCTTGTAAAGTGTCCTCATGCGACAGTAAGTGTAAGTTTCAGCAGCTATAAAATAAGCAATGGTAAAATAAAATGTTCTACTCACTAAAATCATAGTTAAAACGAACATTAAAAGTAATTAAATAGACCTAATACTATTACAATTTCGTTACTCGTACCGCCATAAATAAACTAAATAAGCCTTTCTTCATTAGGCAGCAAGAAATGGTGCTTGAGGCGTAACAAATAAAAGGCCTAATTTCCTCCAAATTACCCAAATGCCTTAACTAGTAGTTGCTAAGAGCCTTGGATTTGCATGGCTATTTAGGTCAAGCCATATCACTCTTAGTGGTGTGGAAGTTTATGGGAGTCATGTTTGCTGTAAGGAACTGTAATTAAGGTCTTATTCATAAACGTATTTTAACTAAAACACTGTTGCATAATATAATAGCTGTAATTGTTTTTCTGACATTTTGAAAATATAATAGAGCATTTTAGCTAAGACAACGATATTATGCGCATACATTTATAGCCTTCTATGTGATTGGTATCTTCGTTATGAAATATAAAATCGTCAAATAATTGCTGACGATGACATAAGTAAGTGTGTAGTACTGGCTGATCATCATTATAATTTCAACACTATGCATTTACATTAACAATAACTACCCACATGAATACCACTTCGATTATGGTTCTTGAAACTGATGACCTGTGATGTGAAGATGATGTAACTTCATGAATTGGAGGAGCCCACGACTTTTTATTTGGACTGGCCAACATAAATCAAATGAAAATAAAAGCACTTGTTTTTCTCAATTGTGTTGATCTAGTACTTATTTAATAGCCTGACCCTTGAGATTACACATTTTTGGAAGGGCACTAACTAAATATCGAGGCTAGAACGGACAATGTTGGCTTTATAATGTTGTCGAAGGCAGAAAACCGATAGAATGGCGTGACATTAACACAATGAGAGGCCTTGAGGATACTTACTAGACGTGGGTGACTCAATCGATGAAAGACATTTACAACCGACTTCCAAAAACAAGGAGGTTCTCAATTCAACTGTACCGTTTTTTAACTGACATAAAATAATATCGTTTAAAAACTAAAAAACAACCGACTTCAATGCCGCGCTATTCATTTTCAGTACCAATTTTGAGATGTTTATCTCAATATCTCTGGAGATACTTATCATACCTCGATAAAATTACCATGGTACCACACTTGGGATATCTCCTTTCGAACAAAAAAAGAATAATCGAAATCGGTTCATAAACGACGAAGTTATCCGCGAACAAACATAAAAAAAAAAAAAAAAAAAAAAAATATACGGTCGATTTGAGAAACCTCCTCCTTTTTTTGAAGTCGGTTAAAAAGGAGGAGGTTTCTCAATTCGAACGTATATTTATGTTTGTTCGCGGATAACTTCGTCGTTTATGAACCGATTTTGATAATTATTTTTTTATTGGAAAGGAGATATCTCAAGTGTGGTACCATGGTAATTTTATCGAGGTCTAATAAGTATCTCCAGAGCTATGGAGATAAACACCTCAAAATTGGTACTGAAAATTAATAGCGCGGCATTGAAGTCGGTTCTTTTCAGTTTTAGTTTTTTAAACGTTTTTAGGGTTCCGAACCCAAAGGGTACCAACGGAACCCTATTACTGAGACTCCGCTGTCCGTCTGTCTGTCTGTCTGTCTGTCTGTCTGTCTGTCTGTCTGTCTGTCTGTCCGTCTGTCACCAGGCTGTATCTCATGAACCGTGATAGTTAGACGATTGAAATTTTCACAGATGATGTATTTCTGTTGCCGCTATAACAACAAATACTAAAAACAGATCAAAGTTAAGAATTAAAAACATACAAAAAACGTGTTTTTACTATAGCGCCATCTATGTACGATTGTTTACCAGTGTTTCTCAATCTTTTTTTTATGAAGCGACGCGACCCCCTTAGTAAGAAAAAAAATCGACCTACTTGCACTGTTTATAATTTGTATTTTGTTATATTTCTAGCTTCTACCCGCGGTTTCGTTCGTGTGGCCTACAGGAAACAAATTACATATTTTCTTTTAAACCAAAAATTATAAGCACTCTCAGTCAAAACACCTACTTTACTCACTCTTTAAATAATATTTTCTTTAATAGTATGTTTTCAAACTTTGTTTTTTCTTTTACTGAGACTTCGCGACTCCCTTATAGAGGCTTTGCGACCCCCCAGGGGTACGCGAGTGGCGCGACCCACACGTTGAAAACACTGGTTTTTTGTGTTAACTAGAGATGCGCTGATTATTCGTTTGGTATTCGGTATTCAGCGTATTCGGCATCTTTTCCATTATTTGTATTCTGCCAAATTATTCGGTTTTGTTGCCAAATATATTCGGTTCAAGTATTTCTATTTTCTTGGCTCATGTAGCCAAGGTGTAGGTTAACTAAAAGACAAAACTTCTTATATAAGACTTATGTTATATTATAAGTCAAAGAAAACATATTTACTTCTTAACCTATAGTTAGTAGGTATAGTCAACATTTATTTTAAGCCTTAAATCAACATTTAATTTAAATCTCGCAACAATATTTATTTTTAAACTTAAAATCAACATTTTTATACACCTCAATTCCTAGTCTAACCGGCAGCGGCACGTAGCGCACATGCTAGAACTTGTTTACGCGGCAAAACAATGTAATGGTAAACCGAATAATTCAGCCGAATATCTGTTTCGGTAAAGGTTAAACCGAATAATATTCGGTATTCGGTAATTCGGTGATACCACTGTACGGCGCATCTCTAGTGTTAACGTTTACTTAGTTGGCGTTAGAAGTTCATTAGACATTCGTTAGATGGCGTTTTAGTAAATAAGCATGTTTAGTATTGACACGGTATTTATATTATCGATGTACTTTATTTTTGTGGCAAATTTTGTTTAATCGGAACCCTACTTGTGCGGGTCCGACTCGCACTTGGCCAGTTTATTATTAATGTGTAACTATAAGTAATAGAGTAATCACGTGATTACTCCAAACAAATCCACCAATTGGGAACTGATTAGAATGATTATTTTTTCATTTCATACATTGTTCCAATTATACAATTCATAGAGGATCTGTTGAGTATCTCTAGAGATATGGATAAAAACCTTAAACTTTTCACTGAAAATTGACCGATGTTTATTATTCTTGAGCAAGCGTGTTTTTTTTTAGTGTGTTTTATCAAGATTCGATGAGTATGTCCAGAGATATGACGATAAAAATCGCAAAAATTGCTGCTGAATTTGATTCGCGCGATTGATTAATGATATTATTTATAGGTATATAGATCAAGAAAATTTCCACGGCTTTTCATCAAATCTATGCTGATTATTATTATCTATGTGGGAAGAAGTAGTCTATGCCTACCCCAACGGGAAAAGGGCGTGATTGTATGTATGTTGATTATCAAAGATGAGTTTATTATAAACGTTTATGTAATTTAACGTAATGACTTTACATTACGTAGATTCATTTGAAAATAACTAAGGTGTTCGTAGGAAGGTTTAAGATCATGATAGACCAGGGAGTATAGAGTTAATAAATTTACGATAAGTAAGCTGACCAGAGAAAAGTTGGCGTAGTTTCACTATGTGGTTTGTTTTTTTAAGTTGGGTGTCCGCAGTGCTTCACTGCGGTCTTGCACTTCTAGACGAGGACTTCGTTCTTTTACTACATCGTCCTTATATGGAAATGGTGCTTGTGGCTTTGGTGCTTAAGAAATAGCAACGTAATCGAAAATCAAATGTCGACGTCAAAGCGGCGTTGAAAAACAGGCTACTCTTTAAGAAACGCAGTAACTAATTTGTATATTAATCTGTGGTGGTTATACCCACAATTTTAAAACAGGTAAAATTTCTAGACTCCTTTGTGTTGTAAACGCCCTCTGTTTGTCTGACGCCGCAAAAATTACGGAAACATATACTCGTAGCGTGCTCCTCGATTTCACACTAGGTACTGTAAACTGACTGATCTAAACTGCAACTCGGCACAAATTGCCATTTCCCATTTCATTTGACGCGGCACCCCACAGGAAGTGATGGAGAAATGCATGGACCGAAAACATGAAAAAAGCGACGTTTAACAGCAAGTCAGTAAAGAAACTTTAACCGTATTCATCGCATTTGAAAATCCCACGGTATAATGCTTTCTTCTTTTCTAAGACTGTAAAATTTTTTAATGTATATTTTTTATGTATAAAGCTATTGAACAACTCCAAATTTTTTTTAATGAAGTTGGATATCTGGTTTAATGTGTGCAGAAAATTATTTTTCTAAAGTTATTAGCGGTCAGGGACCTCGTGTCAAAAAGTGTTTGCCAAATTATTGTACCTACGAGTATGTTACTTTCATAGGTACTTAAGCACTTGTTCAGAAAAATATAACACGTTAAAGGTTAAGTACTCAATTTGCGTAATAGCATAAAAAGTAAAAATATTGATTATCGTCTCATCAAAAAAGGTAAGAAGGACGTCGTTCATTTCATCAACAGTTTTTAAGAGATTTATTTCCTATGCGACTCTTCTCCCATCTTTACGGAGGAGCTTTGTAACTGGCAATACAATGATTGAGTGTGTCGTATGTACCAACCGCAATCTTGCCGTGAAATAGGTTGCACCTGCACACCGTTCGTGATTTTAATCGATCCTGCGTATCGAAAGCTATTTGTTGATGCTGGATTTTTTCTGTTTTCCAGAGAAAATTGCTTTGTACGAGATTTAGAGATATTTTGATTTTATATTAAAAGGTAGCATAGAAAACATATCTATAGTCTATGCGTATTCATAAAATCGTGTTTATTTTTAAATAGATATGAATATTTGATGATAATAATATACTCGCAGCGTTCTTTAATACTCGCAAAAGTCCATACATTTCGCAGATGAATAACATCGAACGTTCGACAGGTTGGAGCAGTTTTTGATGAAACAAAAGCTAGCGTTTTATTTTCAAGCTAAGATTTTTTTTTAATTATAAACCAAGAATCATTCTTACTACACCAACATAATAAGTACTTAATTCATAAATTGTTAAACACAATTCAAAATTGGGTTAACAAATGCAATCCACTAATTTCGTCGTAACGTTACTTCGCACCATGGCTTAATTGGCAAAGCACCGGAACATGTTATTCCGGAGGTTGCGGGTTCAAGTCCCGTTGGTACGATGAAATTTTGAATTGTGTTTAACAATTTACAAAAAATATTAAGTGTGTAACACTTCAAAGAAACATAATACTTAATTCATATTATAGTTCCGCACGTAAAGTTAGACTGTTGCACATGAAAGACGTCTCCTTGCGCTTAGGAAATACGTCTGCAACAATATTAAATAAAACGTTTCGGTTTAATTATGTAAAACGTTTCGTTCTTTGGTAACCGCTTTCTGTCGTCGGTATAATTTTTTCACTTTTCATCCGAGGCCTCTATTCAATGCGTCGCGCCCGTTGCATTTTTCATTTGGGGCTTGCAACCTCGGACGGTACTAGCCTGTTATTTTTTTTGTATGCTTTGCCACTTTCTAGACAGAAATGCAGTTTTAAAGAGTTTAATTTTGTCGGAGTTTTGTTAAAACTGGCTGTTGATATAATTGGTGGATTCATTAGATAGGTTGGCAATTATATTGATGTCACAGGAGATGTGTAGGCATTGGATAGACTAATTAATACCTTGATGTAATGAGTAAACGCCTTAAAAAAATAAAAAATAACAATAGATTATTATGAAATCAGTTTTTCTTTATAGATATTGAGACATTTCCAATGTTAAATTACATATACACTGTCTCCGCTCATTGAAACGATGTTCGAACTTCGAACTCTCTCTTCTTACTTAATGGTTTTCAACCTCACTGGCAAATTTTTAATTCTATTTTGAATCCAGGTTTGCAAAGTATTTTCATAAACGTCAGAAAGTCGTCTTATAGACTAGGTCAGATAATTGTATAGAGATGAATCATTTTCATCGTATAATCTTAATTCGACGGATTAAATAAACCCAAAAATACTTCGCCCAATTCTCTTCAGGTTTATCAACTATTTGAAATTCCAACGGTTGTTTGAAATTCAATTCGAGTTATATGCTAATTTACTTGCGAGTTTTCCGCACAATCCCTTACCGGTGGCGGGTTGTCCCAAAATACCTGCAACAAAACGGAATAAACGTTAAATACTAGTATGGACGCAGTATTTAGGGATTTAAACATACATTTAGTTAAACAATAAACACACGCATAATGATTTCGTACATGTCTAAAAACAGAACAAAGATTCATGTTCATACAAAGGCACGTGTACGATTAAACGCAACCAAAAGCAGGTAGGCACATAAGTACACATTTTCAAAGCGCATCCAAAAGTAGAATACGATAGAGAAATGGATACAAAAATATAAGGCGCAAACGCAAACATGCATCCCAATAATACGCCCGAATATGTTTATCCTATTTATCCGGCGGACAAATACGCAAAATGTTTAACCAAAAATATTTCAACGCTAGTGAGACTATTATGTTTCTTTGAAGTGTTTCACACTTTATATTTTTGTAAATTGTTAAACACAATCCAAAATTTCATCGTACCGACGGGACTTGAACCCGCAACCTCCGGAATGACATGTTCCGGTGCTTTGTTGCGGTGACATGTTAACAAATGCAATCCACTAATTTCGTCGTAACGATACTTCGCACCGTGGCTTAATTGGCAAAGCACCGGAACATGTCATTCCGGAGGTTGCGGGTTCAAGTCCCGTCGCTAGTGAGACTCTGAGATCTCCATATCTCGCATCTTATCTGAAGAAATTTATGCGGGAACATGAATAAATCGAAGAAATAAAGGTGAGGTAGCTTATCTGCGAAAGATATTGGTACTATAAAGCATCTAGAGTGAGAATACGCTGTTGTGTGTAAGCAGATATTTTGAAAGAGTATTTTATTTCTTACTCGATAAAACTATACAGCATTGTGAGTAACTGAAGTTCAATGTAATTCTGCAGAGCAGCCTAAAAATGTTAATGCTTATTATCCAACTTTTGAACAAAATACATATAATAACAAAAATTTATTATTCCATAGTTTTTGAAACGCCTACATACTCGTAAATTAAGCTGTTGAGAAATCGCACTCATAATTTCCAACTTCATGCAAGAGTCAAACAAGAAACTCCATAAACAAAAAGTTGGTGCACAGGCAACACTCACGTCCCAAGCAAACTTTCTTGCCAGTATTATAAAGAAATACTGTTATGCAAGTAAATGGGACAATATATTGAAAATAGAATGGGTATATTCGGAACTCGTTCAGACCCTGACTATATCAACGTCGTATAATAAAACGAGCTATATTGGGAAATAGATTTAAAGTACGAGGGAACGCCGCCGAAGCACTCAGGTGAACTTTATGAACCAATTTTCGTAAGGAACTTTAGAAAGCCGTTTGTCATATTATTTGACTAAATTGCATCGGGCCTTATGGAGTAGAAAAGGAAATCGTAAATAGTGGAAAAAAATTTACATATTCTTGAAATCATATTATAAATAATGAAACAGTCAAAGCGTGATATTTTATTGCGCAAGTAAAAAGAAAGACGCATCTAATTAAAATGTTTACATACAACTCTTATCTATGTTACGAAACATGTCACAAATTTAATTTAACCGTAATCATTACTTTCTTGGTAATAGATAACGCAACATATATATTGTGATATATAAATCAATGATTTGACAGTTCCTTCATTTTACGATTCTAAATATTTTGTTAAAACAAAAAGATGCCGTTCAAAAAACAAGACTCCATAGATCATGTTCTTTGTATACGAAATCTTTGAGTTGAGACGAATATGGATAAGGATGGAATCGTGCTATCTGTGGAATTATTATTATTTATATTGTGAATTAGACTAAAGTCTAATCTATGTTGTAACCATATTATTTTGCTAACACTCAAGTAAATCTGGTCAAATATAAACCTTTTAATGAGATAAAATAAACTTGTATAATATACGCAACATCTAAGATACAAGCAACCTAAGAAACAATCTCTAAAGACAAAAATAAACGAAGGCCAGACCCAGAGTTCAATCTAAACAAAGAAATAAGAGATATTGTTATTTAGTACGATAGTTCTGTTTGCATGTTGATAAATAGATGAAATCCATTATTGCCTAAAGACACTGTCGCTGACATATAGAATTTCACAGTTGGTCCTGTCGCGTCGTTAGAATTTATTATCTTTGCTCTTTTTTATGAAAAAAGGTAAAAGGACGCACGATGCTCTCCTGATGGTAAGCGATGACGTCTAGTTTAGATACAACGGCATATAAAATTCTGGATAGCCAGAATTTTGATACGTTGCACTTGACTTTTGCACTTGATACTTTGAGATGAGACATAACGATCTGAAGTCTCCAAATGCCCTGTAATTTCTCTGCACACATTGTCATTTATATCGAAAAACATTCCTATTTCACGGCTGAATTAATTGGCATGAATTAATTGGTGGTACCGTCCCAGGTGGAGTAGCAGAAGTCCTACCATACTATTTTACCCTCTTTAGGTTAATGAAGATGAAGTCAGAACAGTTTGTCAAGAAATCGATCATCTCGGAAATCGGAAACGAAGACAAATCTGCAGCTAATCCAAGGGACGAAATGGGAACACCAATTTCAAAGATAACATCTAAGGACCTTTTAATGTTAATGGAGGGTGAAGATAACGATTTCGGAACAATGGAGTTGCATAAAATATTTTCATTTTTATTGCTTTTGAATAAAAAAACATCTGAGTGTCGTTAAAAATTATGAGTGGCTGCAGTAAAATGTTCCATTACAATGATTTCTGTATATTTGGGGTTTCGCGTTGCCTTATTTTGAAAATGGAAGAATTCCCAAGCGCCACCACTAATCTTTATGGTTATTGGAATACTTTTTCTTTGAGTGGCTCTAACTAGGTAAAAACAAATTTTTGTGATTTGAGAAAGGAAATAATTAAAAGTGATAATTTAAATAATTCACTATGTTATCAAGATTTCATTATTATAATTATACGATTTAGTACTTAAAGTATTATATAAAATAGACGTAGAGACATATATGATGAAAGTGAAAATCCACTATCGAAAGTGAGCAGTCAATTTGATTACGCTATAAATTATATGGCAGACATAATGTCGCTAGGTCACCTTTTATGGCTTCTAAAACAATGAAACGGTGCAAAATAGCAGTGTCAATGCCAAATCCGATGACAATAGCGTCGAATACAATCTGCTAGCTGCACAGTGGCACTGCTTGCATGGGATTGGGAGTAATATAATTAAGGACATCAGAGCAGTGCTTGAACTTATAATTTGTGCTAACAGAGCTAGAGAACGATTTCGATAAGGAAACGAATGAATGAATTGTGAAAAGGACATCTTTTGTCGATCAATTTATTAATATTATAATTGAAATCATACACAGAATAAAAGAAAATGTGCAAAAAATAAATAGATAATTTATTGATATTATTATCAGAATTGTGAATACTGCAATGATTTTACATTTTGATGTGTCTCGGCTCAATAGAATCTTATTCCTAATTTTTCAAGACCTCCTGTACTGCTTTCAATGCTACATAAGATCTCTATGAATCCAAAGCTGGTTAAGTCCTGGACTGTTACAATGGGTAATCATTATGGTTTAGCCACACGTATGAATGGACAATTATAATGACCTCAAATTCAAATTATGTTTTAACATAAAAAGCGTAAACATCAGAAATTATTTAATTTAGATTTTGCGAATTAATAATTATTAAAAAAACGTGTATTAATTTTGCAAACTTTATTTATCTGATGACAAGATTGATGTTCTTTAAAAAATATCGAAAGGAAAAAAACGTTTTACATATACCATCTGGGAATCACAGCCAAGCAAATCATGTACATAATATAAACCTTCTACAGCATAATTCAGTCAAAAAGTTCAGGATTTTTCTTTAAAAAATGCATTAATAATGTTAATTAAGTAAATTGCTACACATTCTGCTGATTGTATTATTGTTTAAAACTAAGGCAATCTCTTCTAGACATCAAGATTCAGAGATTTCAAACATGAACGGATTTGATGTAGAGATATAATGAAAGCAACTGTTAATGCTATAAATAGAGCTTATCTGCCGAAAAAGCTGAATTCACAGGAGTAACTCAAGACGTGAAAATATATAAAATACATAGGTATCGTCCATGTTGACTACCATAAGTAAGCCTCACTCATCCTTTTAGGTCGAGTTTTATAGCTAAGTTTCGTCAGTATCCAATGCTCTTTTTCTGAATAAGGTAAAGCCATATTAAGAAAATTTTAACTGTTTATTTAAAAAAAAATGTCAGTTTAAATTACTTGCCAGATATCATGCCAATGAGCATGTAGTGTAGATTCTTATATGGCGCCACAATAATGTGGTAAGGAAATTAATCTCTTTGTTAGACGCGACATCATCTCAATGGAAAAGAGAAAAAATATAGCAACGATACAAATCTTTGTAAAACAAAACATAACGAGCAAATTATAAAAATTACCCTCGCAATCTCAGGAAAATAAACTTTATTAAATATATCTGACGGCGTTTTACTTAGAGTCCCTTATTTCTTAATTTATGTCATAAATTTCACTACAGCTGAGAAAAATGAATATTTTCCATTTAAGCACATCCGCACCTGGCCCCCGAATTGAGAGAATTCTCAGTTGGTACCAAAATAGTCCGACTTACATCCGACCTGTCGTCACGCTGTCGTGGTAACATTTTGTTAGTTGCGAATCAAATACCATTAATTTTGTGGGATCCTCTTAACTTTGTGTCGCTAAGCTATATGGACACAACAAATAAAAATTAAATACGAGTTAAAATACGAGTATCAAATACGTCAATGTCTGAATTATCTGTTTACTTTGCATGTCTCCACAGACACCAATTGCTCTTCAACAATCGACAACGAGACACTTCTGTTCATTAGCAAGAGACAACTCGCGTTCAATCGATTAGTACAACTTGAATTGACATAAAAAGCATCACCAGCAAACAAGTGCAACGGGTGCAATTAGGGCACGCTAAAGAGGTGCCTAGTAGTCCCGACTCACCCCAAAGCAGAAAACGGTGCATAAACACACGAGGGCATTCATTAAAGTCGGTGAAAACCAAGCGAACATTTACTAGTGGGAAAACTGGAAAAGTACCGGGAACGAAATTTTTTTTTTTTCTTTCTCGGCGTAGAAAAGTCAACCTTAGATGTATGTGATAGGAGTGGCTTGACGATTTTTGTTTTCGAAATTTGTAGGTACGAATTTGTTTTATTTTTCATTGGGTGCAGTATCGTTTTGCAAACATCTGTTTTACAAGTGTGTGAATAATGTCCACGCTCGGCCTTGGTTATTCACAGTAAAAAGTAATATACATTTGATTAAATTAATATTATGAAGGCTTTCATAAAATTGGAAGAAGCGAAAGAGGTATGTCAGGATCTTAGTAGGTGGAAAGAAGTAGTCTCTGCTTACCCCAACGGGAAAAAGGCGCGATTTTATGTAGGTATGTAAATTAATATTTACACAGAACCACTTTGAGACAGACGCAACGGGGGACTTTGTTTTATGATATGTGGTGAGAAGCTTAGTTGATCCTACTGCTGAGTATTCCAGATGGCTAGGTATCACTCTCTCATACGATACCATTCGTCTCAGTCCTACGCTTTCTGTATGTTTGACCATAAGAATATCAAGAATATTTTGTAGTGTCTTCTTGAAAATAGTCTTATTGTCCAGAGATTTGGGTCAAGTCTAATTATTACAATACAATAACTCTTTATTTGCACACGAAGAATTAACAAATAGAACAAAAACAAATTATGAGACAGAATACAAATGGCGGTCTTATCGCTAAAAGCGATTTCTTCCAGACCATCGGGTATTGAGAGGAATAGAAAAATTAATTATCAAAGATCGGTGGTGTAGCAAAAATTGTAAAATGTACAAATTATTGAAAATATATATAGTATGAAACTAAAAAAAAATACTAAACTATTATTATATATTATACATAGTTATATATAGTTATTACTGTAACTTTAAAGCCTGGTATAAATATAATTTAAGAATAAACTGGCCAAGTGCAAGTCGGACTCGCACTCGTAGGGTTCCGTAACACAGTTAAGTATTCCATAACTATGATTTTTCGCAACTACAAAATTTACTTTGTTTTTCATAGTGTTTGTATGAAAAACAAAGTTATCTTTGCGGTCGCCATATCTCTAAAACTGCTGACTGTATCTTGTTTAAACCAATTTTCGTTGTTAGTTTTTATTGAGATCTATAGCATATATTTTTTATAGATTTTTCACTCCCATACTTTAAAAGTTAGAGGGGGGGGGGACACACATTTTACCATTTAGACGCGCATATCTTTCAAATGATTGACTTTGAGAAAAAATGATTTTAGGAACCTCATGTCATTTTTGAAGACCTATCCATAGACAACCCCACACGTATAGGTTTGAAGATTTTTTTTTTTTATTGATTCAGTTCCATGTTTGGGATGCCCCCAGGTAAACTTTTATATTTTTTATTTTTGTATAAAAATCGGAAAGCGGTTCACAGAATACATCTACCTACCAAGTTTCAATTCTGTAGTTCTAACAGTTTTGGAATAAAATGGCTGTGACATACGGACGGACAGACAGACAGACAGACATGACGAATCTTTAAGGGTTCCGTAGCCGAATGGCAAAAAACGGAACCCTTAAAGATTCGTCATGTCTGTCTGTCTGTCTGTAAATTAATTTGTGAAGCGAGTTGAGACTGTCCTTTGCGTTAAATGAATTAGACTAATGTTGTTTGTCTTTTGCCTCTTCTTCTGTCGTCTTTCCAGTCATGCACGATAACATCCTAGACCACTTTGTCAGGTAGAATAGTGGTTAAGTGCTGGGAGGTTTTTATATGTATAGAGAGCTCTGAAGTACCAGTATCGTAAACGACTTTATCACCTGCATTGTAAGAGAAACTCTCCTTATTCAAGCTAGCTCCAAGATAGACATGTGGTACATTATGTATCCAAACACGCCTAGCCGATTAGACTATTGAGACGTAACGATAACTATCCGTCTTGCGAACGAAAACCCAAAGGATGCTAATGACAGGCAAGGGAAAGACAAGGTAACTAACTGTTGTTTGAATAATATATTCGTATGAAGACTCGAATACAAACGAAGATACTTGATGGTTTTAAAAGGCGCTGTATTGTGGCCCAGTATTTAACACACGAAATTTGTATTTGTACAGCTGATAGTTTCATTCCAAAACGACAATTGTTTCAATAGAATACGTAGTTCGCGGAATACTTTGAAAAATGAGACGTCATCAGAAATTATCATTAAGGGCAAAATATCACCAATAATTATGTGGATAAGGCACATACTGGTACTTATTCGAAGACATCTGTTACAATAACAATACTGAATGTACTATTACTCAAATTATACATCACACATAACATTCCACGTCTAATGAAAGAGTATATATATAATTAAATAACTGAAAACATAACCTAACACTCCGGTGAATACAAATAAGACTGATTAAAGTTTGTGTCCGTTTTTACTGTATTTAATATTGTTGCAAACTAAGTTACGATATAACTGATATAAAGAACTTAAATGCTTTTGAGTTTTATACCAAATTCTTATATTTGTTGTCAGAAGCACAGAATAATTCAGAACAGAATCTTAAAAAAATATGTTCTAGTCTAGTAAAACTCTGACAATGAAAAGTTCAACTTAGAAATGAGACAGCATAGGAAACAAAACCAACAAAATTAAACACAATCCTTAAAAGGGGAGTGGTAATACACTGAAATTGGTCAGTGTAGGTCTTAACCTACACTGACCAATTTCAGTGTATTACGCATGTGCGCCATAATTAATGAGATAGATATATTCAATAGTATGTTAACCACAAAAACCATTTACCGAACATAAAAACCTACACAAAGTAACAAGTACTCGTTGCATTGAATACAAGCTAATGCAGAAGGTCAAAAGCAATATAAAGTGTAATCAGACCGTCCCATTCTTCCGAGTCTCAATACCCCATTTTGTATTGAACTTTAGGCACTTTAAATAAGACCACAATCACAACAATTGGTTGGGATTTGTTCGACCGTAGTTAATATAATACTGTATTTATTAATGTACCGTAATTCGTAACATTCACAGGACACCTTATTTAATTAAAAAATAATTTGATTCATTCGTACTTCAATTTAAACAAAATCATAATAGACATCATTCTTAAGGTTAAAAAACAGAAAGAATAAAAACTGCAAACACATAACGAACGAAAAGCTATTTTCATTTCAGCATATTGCAATCAATTGCTACAAATAAATGTAGAGGAAGAAGATAACATATAACCGTGGCTATTAAATGACGATTAGATTAAATCTGCAAAACAGCTAATTTTTATCGTATATTATCCAATTCACGCAATAAATAATTCAAAGGTGCAACAATCACGAGAGAATATTTTAGAAACACCTGCAATTAGCTATGTTTGCTTCAGTGATCATCGCATGATGTCAACCCATTGTACGTTGACCGCCGTCAGTTCAAAGACGTCAGGTTCTTTGGAGGAGTCAACGTCACAACACAACTCTAGGAAAAGTTAACTCATGTGAAACGGCATTCAAAGAAAGTAAGTAGTATTGAGTGACACCAAATTATGTTTAAATAACTGGCATGACTTTGTAGACGACTTTGAAGACTAATCTTTTCATTGATCATTGTTGTTGTCTTATTTTATGTCCCTTGTATTTTTTTCTTGTTTACCTTAGACCTTGACCGCGAAGCCATTCGTAACAACTAATCGCATTTCTCTTTTGATTCTTTTTGACAATATTTTCAGTTTATCTTATTATTAAATTTGCTGTGAAATCTACGCAAAAGGGAGTTTAACACATAAATACTCGTGTTATTATATTCGATCAGCTAACTCTAGTAAGTTGCATTAAAATGGTTTAGCCGGTAATACCAACAAGGAATTTGTTGAATAATATGAATACCTGTTCAATAACCACTCGTAATGTAGTTAGTTTCTGTAGGAATTTAGTAACACATTTGTATTTCGTTTTAATCTCATAACAGCCTTCAAACCTTCCAAATAGCTAAGTTTAATTTATTCAGAAATCTACGAAACAGTGTAAATAATCGTGCGGATTTCAGCAACCAACGCATGCAATAAAAGTGATTCCGTTAGTTCCGTATTAGATATCTACGATTTTACAGGCAGTTACAAAAAAACTTTAGTAATTTCCCCGTAATTAGCTTCGTAGTTAATATGGCTAGTAACTGCTACAATCAAAATCATCGTAAATTATGTACGTAAAAAAGTATGACGTATAAAGAATTCTTGAAGAAATTGAGTTCCTAAAATGCTTCCATAATAGATATTGTATTAATACAAAATCATCCAAGTATGATTCGGCGTTTTCCGTTTTGATTGATAGAGAAAAACAACGTCGGAAATAAAATATTACCTTATTCGTGTTATGTAGCCAGATGGTACTTACATAAAACAAGATCAACAACGTACTCTAATATAATAGAGATTTACAAAAACTCGTTTAATTTTTTTTTCTCATTCGAAATCCTCTGATAGTCACCTAATCCGACGAACGAAAGCAAATATTTTTTCAGTCAGAATAACATTTAAGAACAATATTCTCTCGAAACACCGCACTGTTTGAATCGCGGAAATATATTTGAATTGAGCGCGAGCATACCACCAAAAATAATTTGCCTAAAAATATCTTAA
The DNA here is from genome assembly GCA_954871355.1 of Cabera pusaria. Taxonomy (NCBI): domain Eukaryota; kingdom Metazoa; phylum Arthropoda; class Insecta; order Lepidoptera; family Geometridae; genus Cabera; species Cabera pusaria. Next base: position 14,811,914 of record OX940901.1, read on the forward strand.
AACCACACAAAATAACTTAATGTTTCAATAATCTGTTTACAGAAACTGCAATTTGGCACTCAAAATAAAACGAGAGCAATTACATAAACGCCGGCACGATTTGTTAGTAAACACTAATAATGACTTGATGTCTCATTTACTTAGATGACATCATCGTCGTAAGGCGTAACCGCAATAATATTACAAAAAAATACTTACAGCATTAATAATTACGTGATTATCCATTTTAAATATGAGCACTAAAAACACGTTCAACCATTTTAACTACAGTACGAGTAACTGGCACCTATTACTAAGGAAACGTCAAAATACTTCGAGCGTAGTAAAGCAAGCAGCTTTATATCAATAACATTATTATGAACGTCACAATGTAGTAAGAGATCCCATCGGTCTATGTTACTAGTTAGTATGTCGTAGTAACATAATAATATTTGTTATGAATTTTTTTGGGTGAATTGATTTATTTTACGAATCATATCGATTGTCGGTGCAATTATATTGCCGAATGCTGTAATTTCTTATTATAAGTTTAATCTATTTGAAACAGCATGAGGGGATATTATGATTTAGGTTAAGCATCAGCAAAGTCAGCTTAAACAAGATTAGATCATTATAGATTAAATCGATGATTTAGGCAATCTGAATCTCAACAGAAGTTTAGAAGATCATGTACAAAGTAGATACCTACTTTGTAAACAAACACTGTTTTCTTAGAAATATCTGTTGTATTTTCTTAAACCTTATATAACCCTAATGAGATAGAACGTATACTCTCAGATCTCAGCGCAGTAACACCAGATGTGCTGCACCTACTTACCTACTTACTTTGTATTCGTTTATATTGCTGAAGAAAAAAAGAAACAACATTTTATTTGGCAAAACCCTCAGATAGTAATATCTTTTTTTTTCAATAGGTATACGTAATATTACGTGGAGGGTAGTATAAAATGCTAATCCGATGAGATATACGTTTATTTCAACGAAACACTAGGGTTAGCACAAAGTTCCAGAATAGACGTCCAAATCGTCTTACATAATGATCAAATATCCGTTAACACACACTGTTGAAGTGATTGTGATCGAAGATGGTGAACACGCTAGGCCTAGAATACTCCGACTCTCAACGGCTGTCGGTTTGCTACCAGAAAACCTTAAGGTTATGGCAGCAGATCTTCTCCTAGATGGTGGTAAGCTACTTTTTGGTAGCAAGTCAGGTGGAACATCGATATAATATGCTCCTACCACCTGCGGACGAACACTTGTGCTAGGGTTTGAACCGGTTTATGAAAATATAACAATCATGAAAATCCTCTGGCATATTGAGTACCTATATTAAATATTAATTTAATAGTGATTCATTTCGTTCTTCAATTGCGTTCTAAAATATCTGTATCTACGTATGTGAGTACCAACAACATCTTAATGTATTGGCTAAACATGTCAACCAATGAATTATAGTGCATTGTGTTTATCTGAGTTTAACTTGACATTGGTACAAACATCAATTTACTCAGTACCTCAACGTAAACAAATATCTTCATACTCTCGGCCTCAGTTTGTTTGGATACCTGATTGTGGTCCAACTAAAACACTGGCCAGATGCTATGGAAATTTTCAAGATCAAACGTATTTGATGAAGATAAACTTACAGTTTTTGCAGGAAATCAGATGATCGGAAAGTTCAACGAAATGTTACTACATACTACAAAGGTTTAAACTTCCTACAAATTCACGGTACTAATACCTAATTAATAAAACTGTATTACTTAGGATATTAGATACCTAATTATGATTGGCTAAGATAATTGAAGACTTGAAATAGAGATTGAATACCCTTAACAATATTGACTGAAATATCTATACAATTTAATAAAAATAGTAATATGGATAAACCTAAAATAGTTTTGCATAAAACTCAAGTAGATAATTTTCTGAGTTTTTACTGGATGTTTTCCTGGAAGCATCTATTCGTCCAGGCAGGAAAAAAATCATAATAGGAATGCAATTACACCAAGGAAAATACAATAATTTGCATACAATAAATAATATATTGTATAAATCGAATGTGAAAAATTGATTGAATTCTAATCAGCCGACTGGGTGGCAAAACGCGGTGACCAAGACTTGGCATGTTTACCATAATTTGCATTTGGTTTGATCGAGTGCCAACGTGTCTGGTGATGATGATGATGAATGATTGGACAGTGATTAGTATTTGTGGTGAAATAAGATGTCATCTAACTATAAGACAGTAGACAGTTGGTTCTGTATGATGTAAGTTGCGGGCGTATTTTTAAAATAAAATAAAAAAGTATGTGTTAGTCATCAAAAATGTTTGTGTCCTATATAGAAACCGCAAATTTTCGGGCATTAGGTATCGCCACCGGATTGTGTACTGCTGATTCGATTAAAATCTTTAGCAGAGTTAAAAAAGTCACTATTTATACTTTAGCATGTTTCCAAAGAGTTTTATGAGACTGTAGTTTGAATTGAGTAGTAACTCAGACCTGGCTCAGTGCATCGAATTAAAAATTTTCTTTACATAATTGCTTGAAAGTTCGGCGCATTTCATTGCAATTCTATTTGCACATAGTTACAGCATTGTATTATTCAAACTGCATGACGATTACGCAGTCGAGGTTATATCACCCATCGGCATTGGATATTAGAACTTATTCAAAGGTATCAAGGACGATAAGTGATTATGATGTGTAATGTGGAGAAGGCGCGATATCTGGTTAGAATAAGCAAAGATACTAAGACCTATGAGTCAGATCGTGACTATTGTAAACTGCAAACCTGTTTTAGGCCTCTGTAGATGTGTTAATCTTCGATCTTTGTCATAACATTATGAACTTATAACTAACTAGCAGCCCGCCCCGGCTTCGCACGGGTAGAACATATATGCCTACAAAATTTGCATCAGTTTGTTGCATCGAATATAAAATATGAACATATTTAACAACCATCGTCATATTTCATCCAATTTACACAAAACCTTAACGGATTATGCACCTAAACCTTCTCACGATAATTTTCATAAACAAACACCTAAACCTTCCTCATAAACACTCTGGCTATTGGTGAAAACCGCATGATAATCCGTTCAGTAGCTATTGAGATTATTGCGAACAGACAGACAGACGCAGTGATGAACTTTGTTTTATAATACTTACGTATTGATATTGGACGGCCCTTTGGCGTAAAGGATAGTTACCCTGATTCTGACCCGACGGTCGTTGGTTCTAATCCTAGCTATATACCTACCAATGAAAGTTTTATGTGCATTCATGAATCATGAGTTTTCGTACAGTGGTAGTGGGATCATTAAATCTACCAAAAAGTAGCTTACCACCAAGGAGAACATCTGCTGCCGTAACCTTACGGCGTTACCCGACGCAAAATGTAGGGGTAATATACGTTTAACGTGTGTATCTGTGTGTCCGTCTGTAGCGTCTTAGCACCTAATCGGATAAACCGATTTTGTTTTTATTATTGTTAGTTTTATTTTGTTTGATAGATGTCTTCATCGAGAGTTTTCTTAGCTTTGATTCATGAACATTCCTTCAATCGTTATAAAACTATGAGCTTTTTTCTAGTTAATTGCGCTATGAAATCAACTTTCATAGGTCTGATCAACCCGAAAATCTTCTTCTTCAACGATATTGTAAGAACATGGAAGCCGCCTGGACTCTACAGAATACTCAAATCCTCACCAACTTACAGCTCAGATTTTAAATGTCGTGTTTAGAGTCATTGGAAAAAGCTATTATAAATAGATCAGTCGGGGTGGTTTAAAATATTATATATATATAGATGAATATTATTTTATACAATAGATAATATTATTATACTATATTGACTTCAAATTGATTGTGATCGGTGGGGATCTACAGCATAGCTAAGTTTATAATAATATTTTCGTAGTAACTATGACCTAATCTGTGGTTTCACTGCAAATATTTTATTAATTTTGCGATGCGTGTTTGTGAAATTCGTGATATCATCTAGAGTTTTCATTTGAATTATATACTGTAAAGGACTATTTTAATCTATAATATGTGGCCAAGCTAATTAACGTAATTATTTGGATAAGGATTAATACTATATACTTGAAAATAGCCTTGGAAGTTATGTAATATTTTTTAACAAAAAATTAAAGATTAAAATGGTTACTGTGAGTCAACCTTAAGAGATAGACATATGCTGTCGCGGACTTTTTTGTAGGTCTTATTATGTTGTACAACTCTTCCATAGAAAATATTCTTCTATCTGTTTTCAATTGAGCAGCGTTCGTAAGAAACGTGTTTTTTCGACCATTTTTTTGTCGACTTAGGTTGCAAATTAGGTCTCCACGAATGTACCTTTGATTTAAACGGGATAATATATAGCCTATTGTGAAAGAATTTTTTAAATCGGTTCAGTAGTTTTTGAGCTTACTCATTACAAACATACAAAAATACAAATGTTCTCTCTTTATAATATTAGTATAGATAATAATATATTCAAGATTGAAGTAAAGGAAATAAAGCAACATATCATCGAGCCATCTACATCAGCAGCCTAATCCATAGCAAAGATAACGTCGACTAGGTCTCACTGCCGTTTTCTAATTCCAGACAAGCATGATTTCATCTAAAGACCGCATCTTCACTTTACAACAGATGAGAAAGTGGTCAAGTGTTTGTCTGTCAGAACTAAAAAAAAATTATATAAGTGGAGTTGTGACGTTTAAAAATAATTCTAAATTAAAACATTGAATTGAGCATAATGTCAAAATAAACAAAGTAACTAACTATAATTTTTATTACGAATATACTGCTATATACCAATGTGAGTCGTTTTTCAAATTAACTTGTATCCTTGGCTCTTCAAATAAAAAGGCCTCATAAAATAATTTGAGTAAACCCAAGATCTCTTGATCTGAAACCGCAAAGATCAAAACTATCAACATCGATTTAACGAAAGGGAAACTCTGTGAGTCATTCACTGACTCATTTAAGTGCCTTGAAGGATTTGGAAACCTTTTTGTTTGGAACATCAGGGGCCCTGATAAAAAGGGTTGGGTAGATATTAACAGTGTAGTACTTACATACTATAGTGTCGTATGTCGATGTTTTTGTACACATATTATGACCATCGAAATGAATGTACTGTGACTAAAACTTTTACAACTGAGCGATGAAAGCACAATTGGTTGTGTAGAATTGAGAAGTGAATAATCTTTATTATTTAGGATATTATTAAATAATCTTAAATCCTTGGATATCAACTACATATGATGCAACTATTTTAAGAGCTGGTGTGTCTTCTAATAATAAACTGGTTGTTGTTGTTGTATTTTCATTTCATAAAGACAGATAATACAGACAACAGAAAACAAAAAGAAATAAGCCCCAGTGTTAATTGTTTGAAGCAGAAATGTCAAATTAATTGGTAGAGCCACATAATAAATAATAGTACAAAGGTAGTAGAGCTAACAACGTAGCAACTCTCAGAGCGTCTACTCAAACGTAAACTAAAAGGCAGCAGAAATAATTACTGTAGAATAACAACTAATAACAGAGTTATTATATCACTGATCGCTAGCTGTTGGTTCATTGACACTTCGAGATATTAATTCGTTTAATGAACGTAAGAAATCACCGGCGCGTTCAGTTAACTGCAAATTAATAAAGAACACTTTAGAACTCGCACTGTATAATTTATCTGAGTACTAAAATTGTTTAGTAGTAGGTCTGCTAGTCCGTCTGGGGCGGTACCGCTTTTTTAGGGTTCCATAGTCCTGACAAGGAACCCTTATAGTTTCGTCATGTCCGTCTGTCTGTCTGTCTGTCTGTCCGAGGTTTTGCTAAGAGACCGTTAATACTAGAAAGCTGTAATTTTGTGGGGGTATGTAAATAAATGACGCCGACAAAGTGCTGAAATAAAATTTTGAAAAATATTTTTATTAGGGTAGCTCCCCTATATGAGAAGTGGGATGATTTTTTTTTTTATCGTCTACCCCATCGTGTGGGGTATCGTTGAATAGGTCTTTTAAAATGACTTAAGGGTTGCTCATATCATTTTTCAATTGAATGCTCCATTTACAAAATATTAAACTTTAAAGTGCAAATTTTTGTACCAGTAGGTCGCCCCGCCCCCCCCTCTAAAAGCTAAACTGCTGGCTTAAAAAATCTGGAAAAATTCGCGATAATAGCGCATTTCATGTACTTTAAAGGAAAATTATAGCGGTTGAGATAACTTTATTAGTTTAGCAGTAATAGTCGTTGAACTTGGGTGTTGGATAATTTTGTACCGAATACAAAATCCTTAGAATAAATCCCTTTATTAGTTTAGCAGTAATAGTCGTTGAACTTGGGTGTTGGATAATTTTGTACCAAATACAAAATCCTTAGAATAAATCCTTTAAAGTGACAAAAACGGAGTACCTAGTTGCTTGTTTATAACGGGTAAAGACTTGCATTGAATAACAGGCTACTACGGAACCCTACACTGCGCGTGGCCCGACACGCACTTGGCCGGTTATTGTTAGTTATGAAATAGAACATTTTTCGATTTGAATTGTTTGGCGACAGATTTTCCAACTGAGTGTAACTGAACTAGAACATTGCGTTAACATAAGACTAGTCTTTTTTGTCCTGTTGTACATAATATCATAAAAAAATTATATTCCTTAGTAGGTATATTTATCTTGTTAAGCTCTTGAGAAAGTAGGTATACCTTGGATACGTATGTTTAATACTAAATTTTTATCAAATACGAAATTTGTGACAATATCAGATTCAGTGCTTTGGTATTTTTTTATGTTTAAATGGATGAGCTCAGAACTGCTTAGTGTGAACGTGAACAAAGTGCAAGGTTAAAGTTTTTTTCACTAGATATGACAAAAAGCATAGGTAATCGGTATTTTACTCATTTACATTTTGTTAGAACTTGAATGGTCATGAGCTGAAGTGGGATTGTCATATATATCTTGCATCGTAAGAGGTTAGAAATTTGTTAAATAAAAATATCAATCTTATATGTCGATACAATATAAAAATGCACAGAAATATTAACTTATTATTAATATTTCTGTGCATTTTTATAATTTAATTGTATCGACATACTATAATATTGATATTGTTGTTTAACAAATTTCTAATATGGCAACTTAGGCATTATTTACTGTAGTTACAGTAGACAGTATTATAGCAAGGGCTTGATGATTTGATCCACTTTCACTTCCCAATCACAGTAGGTACCATTTTTAGGGTTCCGTAGTCCTGACAAGGAACCCTTATAGTTTCGTCATGTCCATCTGTCTGTCTGTCGGTCTGTCTGTCTGTCAGTCTGTCCGAGGTTTTGCTAAGAGACCGTAAATACTAGAAAGCTGTAATTTTGTGGGGGTATGTATATATATTACGCCATCAAAGTGCTGAAATATTATTTAGAAAAATATTATTTTTAGGGTAGCTCCCCTATATGAAAAGTGGGGATGATTTTTTTTTTCATCGTCTTCCCCCTCGTGTGGCGTATCGTTGAATAGGTCTTCTTAAATGACTACAGGGTTGCTAATACTATTTTTCGATTGAATGTCCCATTTACGAAATATTAAACTTTAAAAGTGCAAATGTTTGTTCCAGTAGGGCGTCCCCCCCCCCTCTAAAAGCTAAACTGCTGGCTTGAAAAATCTGGAAAAATTCGTGATAATAGCGCATTTTATGAATTTTAAAGGAAAACTATAGCGGTTGAGATAACTTTATTAGTTCAGCAGTAATAGTCGTTGAACTTGGGTGTTGGATAATTTTGTACCAAATACAAAATCCTTAGAATAAATCCTTCAAATTGACAAAGACGGAGTACCTAGTTGCTTGTTTATAACGGGTAAAGACTTGCATTGAATAACAGGCTACTACGGAACCCTACACTACGCGTGGCCCGACACGCACTTGGCCGGTTATTACATTTAGAAATATGTTGTTGTGTTCTGTTATATGTTCAAAATTACGAGAAATGTTATACATTACAATATTGTTTACTATAACTACTATGAGAATCTTATACACTAAGTACGAATATATAAGAAGGTATTCCTTAATAAAAAAAACTCTCAAATGTTTAAAACTAACGTTTTTATGAGCAACAACTTCCCCTATAAACCTACTTAGCGAAATGATCCAAAATGCTACCAGAAATAAATTACGCAAGTCACTAATTTTGTACCCGCAAATTAAATGTTTTAATTAGTTTTTAAACATCCGCGACAGCAACCAACGGCTTTGGTGAACCGCACAATTAATTGTATTTCACTTAGATTACTATAATTTATCGTGTGGGAGTGTGTCGATATCTATAAGGGATTCAGCTCTAAGAGGTAAAATTAGTCTCCAATGAAGTGCGTAACTAACTAGCCAGGCGTGCTACATCTAAGATCACATCGTCACTTATAACCAAGTGATGCAGTTGACAAGAGCTGGTCGTAACCACAGATACATTACTATACTAGCCTATATTTCATTAATAAAGTTAACTTGTTTTACCCTTTGGTTAAGTGATGCTGATGATATAACCAGGTCGATCTGCTAGTAAGTAAAAATGTCTACCTACAAATACAGTAGCATGAAAACCTTTGTTCGGATTTAAAAACGTGCTTACGACCACGAGGCACTTGAGTTGATATTGCATACGTAGAATTCGGCCTTCTCGAAACGAGACTTACGCAAACAGAGACCGAAGAGTAAACATACACAATGAGGCTGTTGTCGGTGCATTTTTAATAACATGTATGGCTGACACAAAATGCAGCCTGATGTTTCAAGTAAGCTGAAAAATTGTATTAAATTGTGGTATCGGAAACTGTGATCAAAACCCTACAGAAAGTTCGAAACATTTTTTTAAAATTAAATTAAAAATCTTTTATCGTGTCAATCACATTTAGAGTTGGTACATAATATAGCAATATTACAACTTGTATGTTACAAGATATGGAGTGTACCATTGACATTTATCATTGTACCCACACTAGGTCTCTTAGGAGCCTATATTGTGGGTTACAATCAAGTAACTATTATATAATCTGTGGTTACAGTGACCCTCTCCGGTAAGTTCCACAAATGCGAACATGTTAGTAAAGTTTTACTTTCTAAAGGTATTTTATATTTACACAATTTTGCTATTTTAATTTTTATAACTTTAGGCCAAAATAAAACAAAGTTTTAACATTATAATTTTTTCAGATTACTCTACTAACACTACAAATTTTGATCTATCATATACATTAATTTAATAAAATATCTAGAGGTTAAACTAAAAGTTGCGTGCTGCATTTAGGGCCAGTTTCACCGGTTACTGATAAAGTAACAGTGATAGTTTATAAAAGCTGTCAAAAATTTGTCAGATATGTTACGAATAGCGCTATCAGGAACAGGTGAAACTGGCCCTTAATATACTAACCGGGTACCGCCGGGTATCCGGTAGTAGTCGATACTATGAAAGCCAACTAAACATTCTTTACAAAACTAAAATCCTAATCCGCTGTTACTTTGCTATACTGAAATGCTTTTAAAGTCACCAAGAATCGTTGCACCGACGTTGGCAAAGAAGACTGCCGACAACCATTGTCGATACAAATCTTGTCTTCAGTACGTCCGTTTACTCCGGTATATCCCGGATTATGTAACGGGTGCACTCAAGCAGCTTCGTATGAGAAAGATCGACTTTTAGTTCCACAAAGAGTTTTATTGCAAATTCACGTTTAAAACAGGAATAGTGATCTGAGAAAGAGAAAGAAAGAGCACTTTACCCCTTACTATATAAACATAATAATTTAAAATCGTTTAAAAATCTAAAAGAACCGACTTTAAACGTCGCACCAGTCAAAGTAGCCAGTAGACTTAGTAACTATGTCATAATCTGTGCCAGTAGTTAGTAGTAAGTCGTCGAGATAAGTAAATGCGTCGTAATACTAATGTTGATATATTTAAAACGGCTCGGCCGTTAAAATTTAAATGGGACCACCTGGGAAGGGTACCTTTGAAACAAAGAAAGAATTTTCCAAATCAGTTCAGTTCAGGCATCTTCAGGCAAAAAAAAGTTCCGACGAAAAAAAGAATCTCCTCTTTTTTTGTGAAGTCGGTTAAAAAATAACTACTTTTCGGATAAGCTGTATTACGATGAACAAAATGGCCTTAGCCGCAAAAAAAAATTTTTTTTTATCCTACTGGGAATCACAATTGGCTCACACAGGTATGACAGGATATTTTATGCCATGTTATTTATTTGTTACAAAATAAAACAACTATTTCGATATTACCATATTAAACTACTACTACTACTACTTACTACTATACATGGAATATTTGGAATACACAAAACATAGAAATAGATAAGAGAAATCAAGATTTATTTGGTTATTTTTCAATCAGATTAATTTGATGAAGTTATGTACCGGCTGTAATTCACAAGCTTTAGTCGAATTTTCTTGACCTAAGTTTCAAGCGAGTCAGTGAACGTCGTGATGTTACCACGTGACTTCACTCCGAAGAGCAAACGGTCTCGAAAGAAACCTAAGTTGAGAAAATTCGAATAGAGACACGTAATTATAGCTGGTTTATAACAACAATAATGTTACACATTCACACTAATTAATAAATATGATAATGATTAAACAAATTCACTTAAATATTATGTCGTGAATGTACATGTGAATACTAATTGTTTAAAAATAGTCCTGTAATGAGAACCTGGGCATTCCAGCGCATTGAATTGTTTCCTCATAGAACCAATCATACAGATTTACAGAGTTACTGACGCAATGGCACAGAATAATGAATAGTACAAGCAATGGTTTATTATCTATTCTATGCAATGGTAGTAGGTTAGATATGAATAAATAGATGGGTATACTTTAATGTTATGTCTACACGTTATGCCTAAACCAGTGCTGTGTGTTAAAAGATAGATATAGAAGAAATTAACACCCGATTTTTGGTGCATATATCAAATTAATTTATGTATTAATTGTTTAAGGGGTCAAAATTGGCTCCAAATAGTTCATAACACACGGTTGCTACGTCGCCAATTCCTTTTTCTTGGCTTGAACTTGCTTGACACGCTATCACAAGTCTAGGTATACTAGAGACCCTTATCATCATGTGTAATGTATAGTACTAATGATAACAAAATATATTAGCCCAAATTCGACTGTCCTAACATTAGCCATGACCTGTACTATTATTTATTCTGTCTCATCAGGTAGTTCCAGTCCCTATAGCCCGGCTTCATGCACGTATGCATTATTTTAGCAAAATCGGATTGATTCCTGCCAAAAAATTGTGAAAAATATTGTTACGAATTTTGAAACACATAACCACAGAGTATCTAATAGAACAACATAACTTAGAAACGAACATTGCACGTAAAATAAAAGCTGGTAGAAAAAAATAGCTTAAAACAGCTCGCAATCAGCGATTTAAATGGCGTGCCAGATACAGCAGAGCATTAGGCAAGAAAATGAATTACCTATTTTACTAGCTTTAACAAAATTGTGTTAAAATGTTAGATAAAAACAAGGTACTCGTAGGTAGATGCTAATTAGGCCCCAAACGAGGAGTTTTTAGGTCGCCGATGAATTTCAAATGAGTATATTATTAGCTGGCAGCGTGCACAACTGACACGCTAATGGCTCTATCTACGACTATAAGAAACCTTTTTTAGCCGACATTAAAAAGAGGAGGTTTACTCTATTTTTTCTGTTTGTTACCTCAGAACTCAAACATTTATTAACTAATTTGGTAAATTATCTCCTTGTTTGAGAGAGTATACTTCCTGTTTGGTTCCATTGCAATTTCATTGAGATCTGATAAGAATCTCCGGAGATATGGAGATACCTAAATAAAAAGGTACCTCCAACTTGCTACTGAAAATGACTAGCGCGGTATGTGAAGTAGGTTTTCTAATTTTTTAATTATTTTATTTATAGCTCATAAATAGCAGGAGTAATGCGTCATAGGTGTATACAACACAATATGTATTCTCTTATACCTTAGCCCAGCAGTGGATCACAATAGGTTAAAAAAAACATGATCGTGAACCCAGGAGATAAATCAAAATGTAATAGTTAGTGCGTAACCTGGGGTTCCCTAACGAAGTTTTCCTTCAGCGTTTAGATCTCGTACATAAAAACACCTACTAGTTTCAGGAAAATTCCTTTATTTAATTAACAATTACGCTTTGTAATGTATATACGTTTGTAATGTATATACGAATCACTAAAGTAAACTTTAACTGGATTGAATAATTTTTATGAATAAAATAGCCATACTGGTCAAGGCGTGAATAAAAATCCAACTTATACGCAAATTGAATTTCGGATTTATAATATTAGTACAATATGTATTAAAATTAATGATAAGTGTTGATTATGCTACTAATCTCATTTATATGAGAATCCAATCTATCTATTTGCGTTTTCATTTATATTTTCACCGCCATTGTATTCGTTATATCAATTATGATTAATTCTTTAGCTTCGTGATTAAAATAAATTCGCATATACATTTTTATCATTAATTGTTTCAATTCATTAATGGTTTTGCATGTTCTCGTTATATTATGTTAGTCTGGTGTTTAATTAACGCACGTTGACATCATTAAATGGGTGCAAAATGTTGATTGTAGTTATTACTAATTAATTAGATTGAGTAATATACATACGCCTATTTTTAGTATAAAACTTGCTCACACGCACCAGAGCCATGTACTTACAACTGAAGCTATGTAAAGGTACGGCCACATCGCGGCGTCCTGCGATCTGCGGGCGCGATCTCAGTACTTTTCAATTGTTTTCTAATCGCGTTTGGTGTGAACCAGTTGGTACAAATAGTACTGCTCTGGTCGCCGCCTAGATCGCGCACGCAACGCTGCGGTGTGTCCGAACCTTAAAGTATATAAACCAATGTAAAGCTATGTAATTATCATCTAAGCTTGCGCTATTGGCATTTTCACGCCACGGCTTGGATTTTGATAAAATTTGCAATTTTCATAACTTATATTATATCCTGGTTGTATAAATAAGCTACCTTTTAAATCGAAGAACTCATTCATACAGTCCAATTTTAATAAACGCATAGAGGTGGATTCGACACAATTTATAATGCCAATAATGTAAAATTGGTAATCTATAAATAAAATAAATAATTGTAAAATCACAGATCTAGGATTCCACTATAACGTAGTTAAATGTTTCAATGTTTGAATGACACTATTTCACGAACATTGTTGAGACCTCAACAGTATTGTTTGCGAAAACCGGTGTAAAATTCATTGAGGTGCAAACAGGCCAGCAACATATATTAATACCGTATTATCATCGCACATATACGGTTTATGCCTGTTGATCACTTTTAAGTAGGTATAATAACATTGGAATTTCCACGTTCATTCTATTTCCATACATTCAGAAAGATTTTATTGAAAATTAATTTTAAACTAAATACAGTTTTTTTTTATATTTCATTGACGTCAAGTGAATGAGGATTGATGATGTTTATTGTTTATACCAGAATTGTTCAGGATTATTGTGTTAATATCATCCTTGTTATATTTATCTTAAGGCAAAAACTGATGAACTTCAATAACTACATTTTTCATCATGATGAATTAAAAAAAATATATTATGAAGTAACTATTATATAATCTGTGATAATACCAGGATTGAAGTGGATAAATATTATTTTGTCATTTTGCACGTTGAAAATTACGACTTTTTATAGCCGATTTTTTACCCAACGTAGCACAGATTCGTAGTTTACTACGTATCTGAATTTCTTGAAAATGAATTTCTTGAATAGAATTTTAATCAATCCATGGTACGTAGGCTTTTTCTGTAGTCGGGTTTTAATTTTTCGGTCATTTTGAGAATGGTTCACATTAAAGTTATTTAAAAAAACCGGTAAAGTGCGAGTTGGACTCGCACACTGAAGCTTCCGAACAGACTGATCAAACTAGGTTAAAGTACAAACTTAACTTTGTAGTTCGATCCATAGAAAATGTACTGTACTTACTACAAATAATAAGTTTGTAAAAGTAAAACCTCTTTTTGTTATTAACCGACTTTTTTTTATTTTTTTTTATGTTTGTTCGCGGATAACTTCGTCGTTTATGAACCGATTTCGATTATTATTTTTTTGTTCGAAAGGAGATATCCCAAGTGTGGTACCATGGTAATTTTATTGAGGTCGGATAAGTATCGCCAGAGATATTGAGATAAACATTTAAAATTGGTACTGAAAATGAATAACGCGGCATTGAAGTCGGTTCTTTTTTAGTTTTTAAACGATATTATTATTTAACTACATATTTACGGTTTTCAGATTTATTCCTATATAAGTGCTTGCATCTTGCCAAATTCCATGATTCTAGGGGAGCAGGAAGTACCCTATCTATAGGTATACCCTTTTTTAGGGTTTCGTAGGGTTCCGTAGACAAGGAACCCTTATAGTTTCGTCATGTCGGTCTGTCTGTCTGTCTGTCTGTCTGTCCGAGGTTTCGCTAAGAGACCGTTAATACTAGAAAGCTGTAATTTTGTAAGGGTATGTATATAAATTACGCCGACAAAGTGGTGGAATAAAATTTTGAAAAATATTTTTTAGGGTAGCTCCCATGAGAAGTGGGGATGAATTTATTTTTTTCGTCGTCTTCCCCATCGTCGTGGGGTGTCGTTGAATATGTCTTTTAAAATGACGTTGGGTTGCTAATACCATTTTTCGATTGAATGCTCTACTGCTAACTTTTTACTACATACTAATATAACACACCACATTAATATAACACATTTTTACTACATAATAAATAACATTTTACTAAAATTTTGTTCTAGTAGGGCGCCTCCCGCCCCCCTCTAAAAGCTTAACTGCTGGCTTGAAAAATTTGGATAAATTCGTGATAATAGTGCATTTCATGAACCTTAAAGGAAAACTGTAGCGGTTAAGATAACTGTATTAGTTTAGCAGTTAATAGTCGTTGAACTTGGGTGTTGGATAATTTTGTACTAAATACAAAATCCTTAGAATAAATCCTTTAAAGTGACAAAGACGAAGTACCTAGTTGCTTGTTTATAACGGGTTAAGACTTGCATTGAATAACGGGCTACTACGGAACTTTACACTGCGCGTGGCCCGACACGCACTTGGCCAGTTATTTTTTACCTTTAGAGCTACTAAACCCTAAAAACGCTAGAATCAAGCTTCTCTTACCTGCTGCTACAGCAGCTATATACTTAAGAGCTATAGGGAAATAATAATAAGTAGGTAATAAAATACTCTTAGCGATAAGACCGCCCATTGTGCCATTGATTTAAGGAATACAAATGTTGTGCATATTTTTACTGTATAAGTTGGTGACAATAGAGTTATTGTATTGTACTCTTATTTTACTTTACCAATCCACAAACCGCAACTATCCCAACCCGTCTTCCAAGCTATTCTATCTTCCATTCTAGACCTAGCATGCTTACCATCTTCGACCGCATCATCACTTACCAACAGGTGAGATATGGTCAAACGCTAGCCTATAAGATATTTAAAAAAACTTCTATAGAAACTTATACAATGTTAAGTCCAAGATAACACAACAAAAACTGTAGTATCATAATGTTAAAATTTCTCCATATCCAGAGCTACCCAATGCAAATGACAGCTGTCATCGCACCTGCGCAAACGCACCCGTTATTGTCATAGCAACTGCCACTAAACACCTCTAAAACATGTGGCTCTAGTTATCGATGAATTTTAATACTTTCGTTGTAACGGCTCTGCATTAGTGATATTAGGTACCTACTAATTGGATTGTACATTTTTCAGATTTTAATGTAAACATTACGCAAAATTGCAGCGGTTGTGTGGTTACGGAGGCAGCGTAACAGAAATCTAAACTACCTAAGGTTATAGCTGCAAAGTAAGTGAAGCTACGAATAAATAAAAGTGAAGTGCTTACTGACAATAAATACGGCCATGGAGAACTGACTACAGTAGTAAGCATACACACAGATGAATGACAAAAGAATAGAATGTTTCGGGTGAGTTGCTACAAAAAAGTAGCTTACCACCATCGATGAGAAAATCCGCTACCAAAACCTAACGGTTTTCCGGCAGCACACATCCCTTGAGAGTCAGACCTAGCTATTCACTATTCTAGTGTTCATCATCCTCGACCACATCATCTTACCACCAGGCAAGATGGCAATCATACGCTTAGATATATAAATATATATAAGAAATATAAATATATAAAGATCTACACGTTTATTTGAATGATTTCGTAGTAAAACAATTAATATCGCATGACGTAAAAACATTTTAATAGTTTTTGTACAAAACATTTTACAGAACCAATTCTAAACTAAACTAATAAAATTTTAACAAGTTTGTCGTAGTTTGACGTAACTGAACAAGTCGTATAAAATGTCGCTGACACGCAATGGAAAATGAAAGTATGAAATAACAGCTTTATTAAGGGCTCCAGTTATAACTTCAGTTCAGGGAATAAACAAGTCACTTTGTATTTAATGGGGTTGATTAATTTTATGGTTCTGGCTTTTGACGGTTACTTATATATGCGTTACCGGCGGATTTTGAAGGGTCGGTAAGTATTTGGTACTATTCCGAAACGTTGATACTTCTTTACTTAAATGCAAATGCAAATATTTTTATTGATGAAATGAAGGAAGTTTTTAATATCATATTTATTATGTATGTTTTAACTAAAAGCTAATTATTGTTAAGAAATCCTATACCCTACTACTGTACAAGCATACAATTTCTGGAATAATAATGTCTCTGAACCAATTACTGTCATCATTATTGTAGTTATTAAGAATACTAGTTACGTGTACTTGTACACCCATAAAAACATTGCATCTTTCAGAGAAAACATTATGTCTATCTCTTTCTAACTCGAGCTGTCTACTCGCTATCCGGTGAAACTTGGACAAGGTGAACAAGTCCACTTATACCTAAATGATGTCATTCTAACGGTTCCGTTGTTGACACTGTCAACAGACATATAAACGCGGGGATTAGACTCACCCTGTATCTATGGAATAGGGATGTCAACAGCGAGTATCGAGTACATATACACAAAATTTAAAAAATCGACTTGGCTTAGATCAAGGTCACTTAGGCTATTCGCTCGATTTTTTTTAATATCTTATAGGCTAGCGTTTGACTACTATCTTACCTGTTGGTAAGTGATGATGCGGTCGAAGATGGTAATCACGCTAGCCCTAGAATGGGAACTGGCTCTCAAAATGCTCTATAAGCTCTATTCTCTATGAGTATTATATACTTACCTCCGAAGTCCGAAGATTCTTATCTGAAACTTAATTATTGAGTGGAAGAATTAAAAATTAGGTATAATAATTATAATATCATAATTTAAAAATCAAAACCAACATAATTAAAAACACCGACATAGTACATATACTATTTGAACACTCCTTCTTGAACTCAGAATAGAGCTCTTCATCAAAATCAGGTATTATTGGACCACGTATCTAAAATACCAAGACAATCCAAAACAGAGTATCTTAAATACAGAATACTTGTACTTACAAGGGGTTGGCGGTAGGTAAATGTCATAAGTGTTAATGTACCTACCTCTGTTATATTATGGGTTTTCCTCAAATATAAATATGAACTTTGCACAAGGAAGTAATTATGCATGGATTTTTATTTCAGGCATTAGATTTATGGAACAGTAAAATTAGTTAACATTTAACAAGAAAAAAATTGTAGTAATTAAGAAATTAATAGTTTGATTGAGGCCAATTTATTAGACAATATTATTAAAGCAGATTAATTTTAATTTATTGTAGTTTTATACCCTCTTACTTTTAACAGATATCTAATGAAAGCCCTAACAGTACAATAATGAAGGTAACGCGACCTTGTACATTAGAGGTTTGGTTTAGTGGCGATGAACCCGAGTTAGTCATCTATCGATCGCACTTTTACGAATTGCGTTCTATGTACAGGTTGCTATATAGATTTATTTTTAAATTTTAAACCACTACGTTGATATAAATAGTATTTATCGAATTATGCCAACATTCGGTGTCATATAAAAAAAAACAACTAATCAATTTTTTAGTTACGTTTTTATTAATTTACCTAAATACACTAAAAGTATACACGAAATAAGTAAAATCGGAATTTAAATTCTCTGTTATATTACAACATATTATTTATTAAGTTATTTTTATTTACTAGAATATTAGAGTGCAACCTACACATATCATAATTTAGTATTATTATGAACCTCATCAAAATCATCACTCATTTGTAATTACAAATTTTCACCTAATTTTTTAGTATATTTACTAGGTACCAGTCACTACGCAAGCACCGCTTCAAACAGTAAAAATTATACTTTCTTAAGCCCAACCTTGTGTATTTACATTTTATCATCCAGTTTTGCACAAGTAACATGTCACGGACATAGTTGGAAGTATAATGTGACATGCCACACACACTTAGCATTCAAGTTCGTAGTTTTTCACATTCTGCATAATTTAGAGCACGATAAGCGCCGGAACACGACTGGTTTTCGCAAGACATGCCTTACTGTGTAAATATGTGTATCCTGTCTACATTTACAAATGTTTATCGTTAGACACAAGGAGTTTTATCAAACTTTTATAAAGTAGGTTACTTAGTAAGTGCGACCTACAGCCTACAGAGCTACTCGGGTTTTCTGTGTAAAGGTAGCTCAAGTGTTAATTTTCAAGGTATAAGCTGTCTCCTTACCAAATTTCATCGAAATCAGCGGAGAGAAGTTACAAACATACTAATTCAAATTCGCGAACTTTCGCATTTATCGTAATAGTGTGATCTCGCCTAGAAAAAAAGTCTTCAAAGATATCTTTGTATGGAATACGTAGTAATTGAAAAACTTATACAGTTTGAGCACCTCCTCTAAGAATAACAGAAGATGTAAATAAACACTTTTAATTACTTTAATTACCTCTCCTTTGCGTCGCGCAGTCGGGTAAAAATAATAACAATATTTTGCACTATTTTCTAACTATTTAGCAAAAGATGTCAACAAAAGTTATATTTTTTATCTAAACTACAAAAATAATAAATATTACGAATAAACACATTGTTTTTAAATGTATACGAACATCATAATGATGACTTCCTCAATTTATTTATTTATTTATGAAGCTATGCCAATATGCGCAAGCGCAGACTGGTGGGTAAGCAGGTGGCCGCAACGTCTGCCAAGGCGAACTATTAGTAAACAAAGTCACTGGGATTGATGACTATTGACCTACCTAATACAAACAGCAAGTTAAAAAAAATACGAGACTGAAATATAATAAGCTTTGCAAAATCTTAATTTAGATAAATGTTCAAATATCTTTGTAAATATAAAAAAAAATCCGAAAAACATATTTATAGAAAATATCCATCATTTTCGTATCGTACGAAATAACAGCAATCCCTATATTTGAATTAGTAAAATAAACCCTAAGTTAAGCTATATAAAGATTTAAAACACCGTTAATATAAATAAAAATGCTTAAAATATAACGCAAGCATTTCTTTTCTCCAAGAGCCGTACTAGAATTTAGATTCCTATCACAAAGTACCCACACAAAACACGTAAGTATTTAGTATTCAAGCCAGGTTTCCAGGCCCATCTAGGACTGACTGGATTTTACCTACAGCGAACCTGCATGAGGTGGTTTTTTATAGTGCCTCTTATCACAAACTAGGGTACGTAACATTGATAAAGCCAAAAATCATTCCTGTAATCAGTTGTGATAACATTGGCGCAATTTTCAAGGGCGGCTAGAACGCTTTTACGCATTTACCTATGACTATTTTGTAAGTTACTTAATTTAATATTATTCTCGTTAATATTCCACTGCAAAACAAGAAAAAATCACTCGCAGTTGAAAATAATCCAAATTTGATATTAAATGACCCCAGCGATAGAATAGATCCAAAACCGGAAAGTTCAAGGTTCTCCACATTATTCTTAAAGTTGCAGTTCAACAAAAACTCAACAAAATCATCGGTATTTCAATTTCTGTTAGTTGCTGACCTATTCTGATCTAAAACTTAAATAAGAGACATAATTGCATTAAGTAGTAGTAATTACAACTACTACTAGTACTAGTTGTATTAAGTAGTAAATATTAAACCAACCTCGTCAGGCACAGGGGACCCAACCGGTGAAGCGTTGTCATCTTTAGATCGCCGCCTCGTAATTTTATCTATCCAAATGGATAAGGAATTCAAAGAACTCCTCCGAGGTTGGCTCATCATGTGCTCAATACACTGGTCCTTCATCTTGCACTTTTCACTAATCTATAGTCACAAAAGTCTTATCCCATAATTACTTAAGAGTTCCGTAGACTGTGCCACAAATGTAGAATCAAAAATGTTTATTTATATGAAACGTTCGCGCGTCGTGAATTAACAAAGGAAAATGGCTCGAAACAGTGTTACCGCGGCGTGTGTGCACGACTGATAGCGACTACCAGGAAAATAGGTGTGATAATAGGAACATTTGTACATAGACATCACTTTATTGGCGAGTTTTCAGGACTACATACCTATCTGTCAACGCCGTACAACAGGCAGAATATGTAGACCGATAAAGCCCTAGTGTGTCAAGGAATCGAAATAATACGCTGATAAATAAACTTAGTGAAATTCTTTGAGTGGACCAATTTGTGTTGTTTGAAAAGACAAATATGAATGTAGTACATATATGAATACAATTGCGGATATTTTAGTTCTTGCATCCGCGCTGCGATTATTCAAAGTTGCGACGCGAAGGTTATCAATGTCAATGACTCCATCTACATAATTAGTAAACTATTTATATTCGATTTTACAGACATTATATACAAAAGTTGACTATATTTTAATTTGTTTTTGGTTATGTTTATCTGTTTTTATATCTGTATCTCTTAATTTGGCTTTCTGTGTTATTCTACTTCATAAGTGGATTTTGGATATGAAAATAAAGTCCAGTTATGTATAATTTTATACTTAATTTCTCAAAATGAGGGCAATATGACTTGAAGAGCTAGCCCATACGTGACTATTTGTGTTAATATCATTCTATTAATATTCGCAATAATCATCCCTACTACCTATAAATACACTTACAGTTATTTTTTCCTTCATAATCATGTCAATTATTTTTCACTATAATTGAATACAAATTCATGTTGTTTGAATTTTCTATGCATATTTGTATTTATTATTCCACTTTAACCTCACTCGATACCTGAACAAGATTGCAAAGAGACTGAATACAATACGATCCCAGTTTCGCTCGCCGACGTAAAAAGGAGCTCGCACTCATTATCTGTACAATCTAAACAATTCTGCAATCATTGAAAAACCAGAAGAAGAAATGAACCCTAAATCGGAAAGGTAGGTTCGTTTTTTGAATGTGTCGAAGTTGTAAACAACGTAGAATGTAAAAACCAGAGGCTACATACGGATATCCACTTGTCCACGGAAGAATAGTTAATGAATGAAGGAAAGTCCAACAGCGGTTAGTTGAAACAAAAGACGCTCCAAATAACAATAGCTTTAAATGACCTCTCGAGATGTCGGTTAAGAATGCGGATAAAAAGCTTAGGTTTGTTAAGAAGAAAGTGTTGCATTTTCGTACTTTCTTCAAATGCGAAGTGATTATTAACGCCAATTGTTTTATAATGGGTAAACTTTTTACAACGAAAGTTTTGCGTTTATAATCCATTATGTCATGAAGACAGTTCTAACATTTCTTTCTTTAATTAGAATGTTACAGTTTTCCTCAAAGCACTCAGAATATTCATAGAAGAATATGTATTTCTAAACAAAATTCATGTTGTCCTGATTCCTGATGTTTGTCACTAGAAATTCCCCTGTGATAAACAAAGTAGCGAATTAAAAAAAAAATCATCAGAACTACATCGTAAATATACATCATTATAAGAGTTTGGTCGAGTATTTATGACTGTCAATTTAAAGTTTTGGCACGCCATCAATATCGCTTTCATATGTAGATCTAAATAACGGAACAATCTACTTGCAAATCCGTAGGCTTCTGTTTCTTCCACTTCAATATGTATGAATGGAGGATTCGAGATTGTGAGAATCGACGAAGATGTCAACCGATAGCAATAGCAGGCTGACCCGTGTCAGCAAATTGCCTTAACCGACAAGTAGATAGCACCACACACAATTTTCGCATCCACAAACTTTAACCCCAAATAAATCGTGAGACCCTCATAAGTCTCCAGTTTCGAAAGGCGTGAATTCCATTAATATTTATAAGGTAAAAAGACAACAGACCTCAGCAATTTAATAAATGACTGGAGACTGAAACCATCAGACCGCGACCCTTGTATCTTAAAAAAAATTTGACAAGCTTCTCATTTAAAAGACATAGATGAATTATTGCGTATCCCTGGGAATACGTAGAAACAAGAGTGCCAGAAACGTGCTGTTTGTTTGGTCACGTTTTTAACCTAGTTTAGTTTTCAGAAAAGAATTTCTTAAAAAGAATAGATTTTACCATTTATTAGTGACAGACATTTTTGAAGGCCACTTTAAATAGATGAGCTTGCCACAATAAATAGATGGAAACATCCACAATGTGTTCTAAAATGAACATACTGATAGTGGTCTGAAATTGCAATTTAATACATATCCATAAAATTTTAATTAAAATATTTCATGTGAAGATTTATCATTTTACCTGTTTGCAAAGCAATAAAGCAAGTGTTAATATTACGCTCTGGTCATTGACACAGAATGCGTACAGCTTAATAGTATCGTTAATCACAATTGTACCATTCTGATACTAGGTACACATTAGGAGAATGTATTATACTGTATATTTAAATTGAAAACCCGAGTCACGTGCACAAACGCACCAATATTTCAGCGGGTAGATATAAACATTACTCGTTATTGGAAGAAGTAGGGACACGGATATTTTTAATCAAAAGTATCGATACCGTGTACGTCAAATTAGTTAGTTTAATAATAAATAATATCGTTTAAAAACTAAAAAACAACCGACTTCAATGCCGCGCTATTCATTTTCAGTACCAATTTTGAGATGTTTATCTCAATATCTCTGGAGATACTTATCATACCTCGATAAAATTACCATGGTACCACACTTGGGATATCTCCTTTCGAACAAAAAAAGAATAATCGAAATCGGTTCATAAACGACGAAGTTATCCGCGAACAAACATAAATAAAATATTCATTTTCAGTACCAATTTTGAGATGTTTATCTCAATATCTCTGGAGATACTTATCATACCTCGATAAAATTACCATGGTACCACACTTGGGATATCTCCTTTCGAACAAAAAAAGAATAATCGAAATCGGTTCATAAACGACGAAATTATCCGCGAACAAACATAAAAAAAAAAAAAAAAAAAAAAAAAAAATATACGGTCGAATTGAGAAACCTCCTCCTTTTTTTGAAGTCGGTTAATAAGTATTAAGCTTTAAAGACAAAATCCATTTTGTCATTTACTAATTTGAATTTTGAAGCTCTTTTTAGGGTTCCGTAGTCCTGACAAGGAACCCTTATAGTTTCGTCATGTCCGTCTGTCTGTCCCCCCCCCCCCTCTAAAAGCTCAACTGCAAGCTTGAAAAATCTGGAAAAATTCGTTATAATACAGCATTTCATGAACTTTAAAGGAAAACTATAGCGGTTAAGATAACTTTATTAGTTTAGCAGTAATAGTCGTTGAATTTGGGTGTTGGATAATTTTGTACCAAATACGAAATCCTTAGAATAAATCCTTTAAAGTGACAAAGACGGAGTACCTAGTTGCTTGTTTATAACAAGTAAAGACTTGCATTGAAAAACAGGCTACTACAGAACCCTACACTGCGCGTGGCCCGACACGCACTTTGCCGGTTATTTAAACATTGAGTTAATTTTTTTTTTGTCATGTTTTATACAGTTGCATTGTGCGTAGTGTAGCACTTACTTATGGTACGTGATTAATACAAAAAAATACTAAATTAATTAGCATAAGCATTATTATGTTATATACAAAATTAGGCATCGCGCATGGTTAATATATTTTGCTTAGATATACTTCTGACAAATACCTGGTATCGATATTCTGGTTGAGTACTTGTAATCTCTAGTTATTGGGAAAGGTTGAGCTCGTGCCAAGTTATCGTGCGGCGCGGCGGAGAGCTTCCACCTTTGAAGGTTTATGCAATAAAATGTATAAAATAGTGATTATCTCATGTTTTTATGATTTCACACAGGCACACTGACACTTTGCATAATAGTTTCAACCCTAGTAGCGTGATATTTGGCATTATGTATTGACATATATTGTAATGTACATCGCAGTCTTTTTTAGTAAATTTGTGAGTGAATTAAATTGGTTGTTATCAAATGAGTTGTATTTCTATATTTTTATTCTACGGTTAGAACACAAGTCGTAGTCAGAAAGATTTTCGGTTATACCACCAATCTTGGTCTCTGATAACCAACATTTAAAAAATTAATTTATAAACATAGACATCTAACTTGCTTATCGTATTTGTATATTGCTGAAGTAAAACTTGCTTTTAATCAATACTCATACGCATAATATATAATTATAATGTATTCAGATTCAATATTTTCCTGAAATTTCATCATCATTTTAATTAACCTGTGAGTAATGAGCATTCAAAACTAAATACGTTAGGTGACCATTAATATTAAATAGGGATTTTCCGTAGATGTGAACTGAGGTTTTAACAAACTAAGGCCCAGTTTCACTGGTTCCTAAAAAAATCAGGTAATTAACTGACACATAACACCATATATAAGGTTCACATTAATAGGTACATCAGCAACTTGTGAAACTGGCCCTTTATATTATGAACTTAAGCATGAATAAAAAATTAATTAAAGCAATTTAAAATTAGATAAGTTATTTAAAATGTTGTATGGATGTGAAATGTTGCATTAAAATACAAAGGGCCAGTTTTACCGGATCTTGATAGCACTAATATGAAGAAATCTGACAGATTTTTGACAGCTTTTATATAGATTCATGTGTCAAATAACTATCTAACGCATTATCAGGAACCGGTGAAACTAGCCCTTAATAAAGTAGATAATATACGACTCCAGAAATATTAAATAACTACCTTATTATTAATATTTCTGTGTATACGACCCAGTCTAAGATATCAAGAGGCTTACCTCTTGATATCTTAGAGTATAACCTCTGAGATCAAGAGGTATAACCTCTTTTGTTATTGAAGGGATAAAATAAATCAACTTGAGAGGTAGTTCAAAGCATTTTCTAATTTAATAACCGTCAGTCTTCTTCATCAATTTCTCAGAAAGTATATTGAAGAAAGTTGTAAGCATCGGAGCACTTTGTTTATAGGTTTCAAGTAGTTTCCAAACGATGCACTTTTGCAACGGTTAAGTTAAGTTTTCCTTTAAAGCTTTGAAAATAAAAGTCCCTATTCTGCTAACCAAATGCAAGTGGCGACAAAGCTTTGAGCGTGTCTTACATCTAAATAAGTAGCAAGGTTTATAAAGCTGTTAGTATGGTGAAGGAAAATATTGTTAATATTTATATATATCCAGACTGATATTATAAAAACATTTGTAACTCTGTCACTCTGTCTGTTTGTACCTAATCCTAATCACGCCTAAACGGACTATCTGATCTTACTGAACTTTAACAAGGAAATATTTTATACTTTATAGCTTGAGGATGAACATGGCTACTTTTTGTGAAAATAAAATCATGATTTTTACACATAACTCAAATAACTCAGATCACACAAATGTTGATTGACAGAGCTTTACTGTGATGAAACGTGAAGGAAGTTGCGGGTATCAGCTAGTATTGAATATATATTGAAACCTATGGCCTAATCAGTTACACTCCAATTGAACTGGTTTTGTTTGTGGATTGCACTGACTTAGCTTCCAGTATGATACAGCATTATAATAAGCTGGGCGATCCTGTACAAATGACGCCTAGGTACGCGAAGTGAGTAAAATATCACTAGAATAGGATATTAAGAATCTACTTTACAGAGACATAGCTTTACTGGAGTTCATACTATTTATAGGAAAAGAAACAAGAAAGCAACAATTTCTTTTAAACAATATTTTTTTAAAGCGCTAATAGGTCATAGCATAGAAAAAAAATATTTTTTCTGTATGTAACAGGATAAACAAGACGCTCGTCTGATGAGAAACGTTGCAGTCTGCGAATCGAACACAGTGGTAAGCATATACTGCTTGGACAGAATTTGGCGCACTCGTTACCATGAGACATCGTCTCTCTCTCTCTACTGTGGTGAGATCCCACGTCACCCTAACATTACACACGGCCGATGACCACGCACGGCCATGCACGAACACGCAAGGTACAAACCTATCCATGGTTTCACGCACGTCTCTGGAGCCCACGGTGAACCCGTGCTGCTGCGCTGCTGATGGGTCTCCTTGCGCGATATTACGTATCGTGGGATCTCACCATTACTGAAGCAGAAATCTTAGAATCTGCTTAGAAATATGAATCAATGTATTTTTTTTGTAGACAAGCATTTGATCACTATCCCTCTTGATGCGCTTCAGGATGAAATCGTGCTTGTCTGGAACAAGAAGACGGCACTGAGACGTGGCGCTGGACTACTGACTTTAGTCCAATCCACAGATCGCAGCTATCCCAACCCGTCTTCTACACTGTGATATATACTCCATCCATACTGTAGGTATGGTACAGATCGCACACATGAGTTTTACAAAGACGATGACCATAATGTATGTTCAATCGCCTTGATGTTTGTAGTTTGCTTTCTAATGGTCCAGTAAATTACACTTTCGCTTCACTTTCCTTACGAGTGGAGAAAAGTTTAACATTTATTGTTTGTTTAGAAACTAACCACAAATGTGGTTTCATTCAATTTGAAGCGTAAACTTTGTGTGAAATGACATTATTTTTAACTTAATTTTATATTGTTTACTCAACTTTTTATTGTATGTAAAGCACTAGTTGGGCCTGATCTTTATGATAATTTAAAATTTTTGTAATGGACGTAATGCTCTAAATATAGTTCTTGTAGGTGTATTATGTAGGTATATCAAACATTTTTTTTTTTAAATATGAAGCACGATTGACTGCCTTGATAAGTTACAATTCGGCCTAAGGTGGAATCGTCCTTGTCTAGAATGGAAAACGACAATGAGACGAGGCGAGACCATTAATGTTGATCCAATTCATATAGCGCAACTATCCCATCCCCGATTGCCGTAGATGGAATCCCACTCGAAGTTGTCACTAAGTATGTTTACCTAGGGCAGACGCTCCAACTAGGCAAACATAACTTCGAAAAGGAAATCCAGAGAAGAATTCAGCTGGGCTGGGCAGCATTTGGAAAACTCCGTCGAGTCTTCTCGTCGCATATACCACAGTGCCTAAAGACAAAAGTCTTTAATCAGTGCGTCCTACCCGTCTTGACATACGGAGCCGAGACGTGGACACTCACGGTTCGACTGGTCCACCAATTTAAAGTCGCTCAGCGAGCAATGGAAAGAGCTATGCTCGGTGCTTCTCTGCGGGATCGAATCCGGAACGAAGTAATTCGCCAGAGAACTAAAGTGATCGACATAGCTCATCGGATTAGCAAGCTGAAGTGGCAGTGGGCTGGTCATATCTGCCGTAGGACCGATAACCGTTGGGGTAGACTGGTTCTAGAGTGGAGACTGCGAATCGGTAAACGTAGCGTAGGACGCCCTGTTACCAGGTGGAGCGACGACATTCGCAAAGCGGTGGGCAGTGACTGGAAACAAAGAGCCGAAGATCGGGCTCAGTGGCATGACTTGGGAGAGGCCTATGTCCAGCAGTGGACTGATACCGGCTGATTATGATGAACTATCCCAACTCCCAACCCACCTTCTAAGCTGGCTAACACTGACCATCTTGCTATATTAATTCCATACCTACCCAGGACTACTTTCTCGCAATACTTTTAAGCTCAGACTTTTCGCAGAAGATTCGTACACACAATAAAGAAACGCCGAAAAGCATTGGACACTCACGGTTCGACTAGTCCACCAATTTAAAGTCACTAAGTGACCTATGGAAAGAGCTATGCCCGGTGTTTTTCTGCGGGGTCGAATCCGTAACGAAGTAATTCGTCAGGGAACTAAAGTGGTCGACATAGCTCAGCGGATTAGCAAACTGAAGTGGCAGTGGGCTGGTCATATCTGCCGTAGGACCGAGAACCGTTGGGACAGACTGGTTCTAGAGCGGAGACCGCGAATCGGCAAACGTAGCGTAGGACGCCCTGTGACAAGGTGGAGCGACGACATTCGCAAAGCGGTGGGCAGTGACTGGTAACAAAGAGCCGAAGATCGGGCTCAGTGGCGTGTTTTGGGGGAGGCCTACGTCCAGCAATGGACTGATACCGGCTGATAATGATGATGTTGATGATGATAAAAAACATTAACTCCGTTCGTTGTACATTCGATCGCAGCTTGAGTCGTCAAACACAACCAGCAACACATAATATAGTCGTTATGTACATAACGACTGAAAACCCTGACGTAATCCGACCTTCACCTATCGAAACAATATGACGGAAATAATTGGACGATCGTGACGCTAAGCTCGAAGAGATTAGTTTGATATCTACGACATTTAACTTGAAGAATTGATAAAGTATGTTTTTGTAAATCTTAGACAAAATGTACACAGGGACTAACTTGATGCTTTTTACCCGACTAAGACCAAGTCAAAAGGATGATTTGTTTTTTTAGCAGTTATTTGTATTTACGAATGATCGACCGTAGCGCCTAAATTACTCATACGAATTTGATAAATTAGGTGTCAATAGATTGGTTATTGTAGTCCGAGTGATACATATACTAAGTTTTCCACAGTTACTGAAAGTTTATTGGCAATATATATAGGACTAGCTGTGCCCCACGACATCGCCCGCGTTAAAATGTATCCTATAGCGCCTAATCCGTAATACTGGCTATCCGTTAATCGGTCCAGCCGTTTGCCCGTGAAGAAGTCCCAAACAAATAAACGAATATACAGACTTTTATAGTACTATATACAGACTTTCGCATTTATTATATTGGTGTTGATATATTATATGTATTATTATAATTTAAGATCGTTTAAAAAACTAAAAGAACCGAAGCGTTGCGCTAGTCAAAGTAGCCAGTAGACAAAGTAACTATTATATAATCTGTGCCAGTAGTTAGTATGTCGTCCAGGTATGTATATGTATCGTAATACAAATATTGATATACTAAAAACGGATCGACCGATTTCGTTAAAATTTAAATGGGACCACCTAGGAAGGGTACCCTTTGAAACAAAAAAAGAATTTTTGAAATAGGTTTAGGCATCTTCGAGTAATCGGTGAACATACATAGAAAAAAGGTTCTAACGAATTGAGAACCTCCTCCTTTTTTGTTAAGTCGGTTAAAAATGGCGCTTGACCCCAATTCTACTAGCAAGCAAAAGCCGAGCTATCGCGATGCCAATGCGCTGTGAGATGTGAAGGGTTTCTTATATAGTGATTCGCCAGTTACACAATTGGAGCTCAGGTATTTGTACTATTATTTATTCTGCGCTTAAGACACACACATGCAAGGTGTGGCGAAGACCATATAAATACAGCCCTTACCTTATTCCTCAAATCCAACATTTTTAAATCCACCGAGGAAAAGGCAATTAAACTACACAATCATGAACTTATTTTCTTACGTGTTTGTTACACCTAAGACCTAAATAACTTAGGTGTTGAAGAAATGCCGTGTTTGCACTATACACGATATCTCGCGTGTCTACGTTACAGATTTCTAGGTTTAGAAAAAGTTTTAGTTACTTAACTAATGTAAAATTTCTTTATTTAATTATTCAAGGAGAAAATTCGTTTATAATAATTAGTGCTTAAAATTGTCAATTAAACTTCTTGGGAGATTGATTAAATCTATTATTTGAATTGGTTTTATTCAAATCTTCCTTACAGAAGTTATTAACTATGAAAGTAAATTTTATTTCAATAAATTTTATTGAAATCTATTAAGATTAAAAAAGAACAACTTTTCTTTCTCTTTCAAACAACTACTGTACATACTTACATGTAAACTTAGGCAACACACACGAAGCATTAAAATATTGACCAAGACATTAAAAACCAGTCACGTTAAAAAATGTCGCGATTTAAGTATATACCTATTTTTCAAAATAATAAATAGTCTTGTCTAACTGGCTCGTCGTCAATTAGCCCCGTGTACATGGTCCGTTATACTTGCAGGCAAGTGTCCAGTACAAAAACAGTGCAAACAGCAAATGCTTAAAGGTATGATCACACCGAGGCGTCCTGCGTTCGCGATCTAGGCGGCGATCAGATAGCGCAGTAGTATTTGTACCGACTGGTTCACACCAAACGCGATCTACGGCGATCAGAAAACGATTAAAAATCAAATCGCGAACGCTCACGCGGTCGCAGGACGCCGCGGTGTGGTCGTACATTAAATATTTTCGTTCATTAATAACATTAAAATGGATTTTTAAACAGCCTCCTTAAAATAATTTACTGCAATTTTCAGTAAAAATCAATCTTCACAAAGGTATCGGTAACCTATAAATATTTTTATTCATTTGCAAGTGGTGGTGTCAGCAACATTTTATCGTTATCGATATCGCCATAAAAGTTCATATGCGTGTAAATTTTGTAAATAAACGAGTGTCGATACGGGCATTCAGAGGGGTTGTACAAGATAAGCTAAATGAAAATGTTTAACACCCCAAAAACTATCATACCTACGATCGCATTTTTTATATATTTTAGCAGTGTTTTGCAACGTGTGGGTCGCCTCAGTAAAGGAAAAAATAACAAAGTTTGAAAGAATACTTTTATTACGAAAATATTATAGAGCATTTTGAGATGTTGAAATTAAGAGGGAGTGAGAGCGTATATAACATTTGTTTCTGAAAAAAATTGTTTCCTGTAGGCCACGCGAGCAAAGCCGCGGGCCGAAGCCAGTAATATAATAAATTACCTACAGATTATAAGCAGTACAGGTAGGGTAGGTCGTGAAATTTTTTTTCATACTAAGGGAGTCGCGTCATGAAAAAAGTTGAAATGAAACACACTGTATTTCAGTATGTATTATGCAGCTGACAGTCGGACGATCGTTCTATTCGGATTAAGATTTGAACTGCAAACAGTAGGCGTTTTTAGATTGTGTTTTATTAGTAGTCTGACGTCGACGAATGTATGACAGCCGAATGGTTCACTACTTTTTTTTTTTATTCAAAGCGTTAAATTTTGCTCTGAATGATGTAAGATATGAATCAAATTTCATGTTTGATGCCATGGTTTCATGCCTTAAACATAGGTATAATTAACATTATTAGTATTATTATCAATTAACATTATTTATTACCATAGATAATAAATAAAATAAGAAAGTTTTTGAAACTGGTTTGGAAATTATTATTTTTTTATATAATTGTTCTTCAAAGTCTGAACCTCACTTAATGTTTTCTCACTTTATGGAATTCCACTACTTCTTTTTTGCCAAACCGGTTAATGCTGTTGCTTTTTTTAAATGTTTGATTATTGATCAGTTATCCAGCAACATTCCAAAAAAACATCAGCAAATTATCTCAATTATTAAGGTCAGTATGAACAAGATTATTTCTGAACTCTGTAGTCGTAATTTAGTAAAAATTGTGAAAAAAAGGCCATAACTCCTAAACTACGAAAAATCGCGGAACATACCTACATGGGGGATACCCCTTGAGGTGTTCTACCTCTAGACTTCCGCTTGCCACTACTTTTGTATACAATACCTACCAAAAAAGTTAATATAGTATTGTAGGCAGCCTTTTCAATTTTTAATTCTGAGTAAAATATTAGAAACAAAACATTTGTAGGTATAAGGAAATATAAATAAAGAGCAAGGCACATATACCAACAAAACATTACAATAAATAAGGTAAATGATCAAAACAGACTTGGGATTTTTTGATGTCAATTATATAAATAAATAATGATGCATAGGTACTTATATGTTATGATTGTAGTTTTTTTTATGAGCATCAAACAAGCAAGCAGCCCTCCAGATGGTAAATGGTTACCGCCGCCTATTGAGACCTGCAGGGCTATTCACAATAATTCGAAAGCAAATTCGAATTCGGAAACTACCTCTCCTTCGACTCAAATCTTTGCAATTTACAATGCATAACTTTTTGATATTTCTATTCGAAAAAATCAGCGATTCAAATCGAAAAGGTATCCGTGACCAAATAGCTCACGGAATAATGAATGTACACATTCATTCGCATTGTAATTCGAAATTTAAAATGACGCTTCCGAATTCGAATGTTTCTGTCTGAACTGAGAATAACTATGCTGAAGTACTAGGGGTGATACTACCTGCCCTGGTTGTACATTTATTAAATTTATAAATCAAATAATTTTACATACGCTAAGTTAAATTCTGATGCTGTTTGCTAGCCCGAACTTGTTATTTACCTGAAACAAAACGATAAATGTATTATTATTGTGTTAAATTAGTCATAATTTTATTTAAACTTATTACAGTTAAGACGTCACTCGTACTCTCCTTTTCTCGACTACATGTGAAGCTGTAGGTAATATATCTCATTTTGTTTTAGAACATAATAATATTTTTTAATCTAGTCTGTTTGTCAAATTTCATCCAAATTTTATCCGTTGAGCCGCTGCGTGATATAAGCACTTAAGAATATTAGTAGAATAACTGAATGAAGGCCTTTACTAAGTTACGTTTAGAACTCTGCTACTCAATCAATATCTCATTATGACGGGTATCTACGCCAGACTACTAAATTATTTCGACGTTTCGTGCTAGAGCCGAACTTATCAATTTTGTAAAGATATAATGACCCATTACCTGATATATTACGAATTATGATACGCCTATTATAACGGAATTACAAAACATAACATTGATGATAAAATTGATCGCATATTTAATCATATTTTATTTATGTACGTGAACTTCAGAACTGCAGTCAGTGCACTTGACTACATCTCACCCATTAAGTAAGGAATTATATAGAGATTTGGGTAGCGGGGCCACATGAGATAGAAGACTGTATCATAACCATATATGTGTTTAGAACCCAGTGACACATAGCAATAAAGGTCAAATTTCGTTAAGCCTAAAACGGCTAACTACGTTACTGACCCTGTAAAAACCGGCACGCACTGAGAGAGGGAAATATTATAGCTTTATCCTTTTCCGTTACATGGAATAACTCCATAGTATATCCTATTTCATGTGGGAAAGAGACAGAGCTACCCGCGGTCTATTCTTTTCTCTGTCTACGATCTCACCTGATGTTAAGTGTCGATGCGGTCTAAGATGGAATCTTGCTTGTCTAGAAATGAAAGATGAGAGTGAGACGAGGCGGCAGTCCACTATCACAACCCGTCTCCCATAATTACCACATTAGATAACAAATAAGAGGCGTAACTGAATATTATTATTATTGTAGTGTTTCTAAAATAATGATGATACATAATACATTTGTAGGAACAACTGCAAGGTAGTTATTATACAAATTCACTGATCCTTGGGTAGGTATATCAAAATTGTTACAATTACGCAATTTATTAAATTACAATCGCATTGGAATTTTGCAACTCAAATAATACGATTCATTACAAATTTAAAAAAAAATTGGAAATAAAGTTGCTTTGGGTCATGGTTTGCCACAAAGCAAAATATGAATCAATTTTAATAATCAAATGAACTTGGCATATTATACAAACATACCTTACCTACATACACAAAAATGAAGCACTCATATCCTAGTCAATATAATATGCAGTAAAATATCATAAACCCAAAGGAAAGTAAAAGTTTCTCATCTAGTCGGCCACATGACAAAACTAGTTCCCACCGTAAAACCAACAGTTTTACATAACGTCCCATAGACAAGGCCCACTTTCATAATAAAAACAAACAGCTGTAAAATCTACCATAAACAATATGGGACAATATGCTACCGAGCATATTACTACGACAACTCACGTGAACCTCGTTCTGAGGCAGACTAGTCAATGCGAGTATAATTTGAATCTACGAAAAGTATAGTGTCTGTATACTCCATAAGTAAGTACTTACCGACGAGTTTCAGTAAAGTCAGTGATAAAGTTTTGAACGAGTTCAAACAACTCATTGGAGTCCAGGTTTAGCTAAGCGTGAATGAAGTATGGATATCCAACTTATGTTCGTAACTTAACTGCTGCATTGCTTTTCTATTTGTTCTGAATAATAGTGTTCCCTATACTGTACTTATTTTTTACTATTACATTTACACATTATTTTACAGGAGCTGGATGAGAGTTGCCGAAGATCGTACTCAGTGGCGTGCTTTCGGCCAATGTCCAGCAGTGGACTATCATAGACTGATGATGATATTTTATTACCATTTACAGCGTTCAGTCGAATTTCAGATAAGACGATATTTATTACGATTAATAGTAGTACGAGTACTTTTAATTTTACATCAGGTTGATATTTATATAAGACTAGCAGCCCGCCCCGGCTTCGCACGGGTAGAACATATATGCCTACAAAATTTGCATCAGTTTGTTGCATCAAATATAAAATATTAACATATTTAACAATCATCGTCATATTTCAACCAATTTACACAAAACCTTAACGAATTATGCACCTAAACCTTCCTCATAAACACTCTGGCTATTGGTGAAAACCGCATGATAATCCGTTCAGTAGCTATTGAGATTATTGCAAACAGACAGACAGACGCAGTGATGGACTTTGTTTTATAATACTTACGTAGTGATATTGGACAGCCCTTTGGCGTAAAGGATAGTTACCCTGATTCTGACGTTAGTTCGTTAGTTCGTCGTTAGTTCGTCGTTAGTTCTAATCCTAGCTATATACCTACCAATGAAAGTTTTATGGGCATTCATGAATCATAGGTTTTCGTACAGAGGTAGTGGGTTCATTGAATCAAAATCAATCAAATCATGGGATCAAAGAAGGGGTATTATACGTTTAACGTGTGTATCTGTGTCTGTCTGTAGCATCTTAGCACCCAACCGGATGAACCGATTTTGATTTTATTATTGATATTTTTTTTTTGTTTGATAGATGTCTTCATCGAGAGTGTTCTTAGCTTTGATTCATGAAAATTTGTACAATCGTTATAAACCTATGCGCTATGAAATCAACTTTCATAGGTCTGATCAATTCTAGAATCTTCTTCTTCAACGATATTGTAAGAACAAAGAAGCATTGACCTGATGCTGGGACATCTCCTGTACTCTACAGAATACTTAAATCCACACCAACTTACAGCTCAGATTTTAAATGTCGTATTTAGAGTCATTGGAATGCTTTTATGTAAAAGATTATACATAGATCTGTCGGGGTGGTTTATATATAGATCATAACTATATTATACAATAGAATTTTATACAGTAAAAATATATTATTATACTATATTGACTTCAAATTGATTGTGATCGGTGGGGATCTACAGCATCGCTAAGCTTATAATAATATTTTCTAAGTAACTATGACCTAATCTGTGGTTTCACTGCAGATATTTTATTAATTTTGCGATGCATGTATGTGAAATCCGTGATATCTTCTAGAGTTTTCATTTGAATTATGTACTGTAAAGGACAATTTATACAATAACAATAATCTATAATATGTGGCCAAGCTAATTAACGTAATTATTTGGATAAGGATTAATACTATATACTTAAAAATAGCCTTGGAAGTTATGTAATATTTTTTAACAAAAAATTAAAGATTAAAATGGTTACTGTGAGTCAACCTTAAGAGATAGACATATGCTGTCGCGGACTTTTTTGTAGGTCTTATTATGTTGTACAACTCTTCCATAGAAAATATTCTTCAATCTGTTTTCAATTGAGCAGCGTTCGTAAGAAACGTGTTTTTTCGACCGTTTTTAGTCGACTTAGGTTGCAAATTAGGTCTCCACGAATGTACCTTTGATTTAAACGGGATAATATATAGCCTATTTTCATTCCGAAAGTCTATTCTATATATTAGTGAAAGAATTTTTTAAATCGATCCAGTAGTTTTTGAGCCAAATCATTACAAACATACAAAAATACAAATATTCTCTCTTTATAATATTAAGTATAGATTGTCTTTAACTAAGATGGCGGCATAGCCACTTACGACTTCAGGTATGACATTGGTCTAGTGTAATAATTATGTTTTGTAATATCGGTATGTACCTTATCGACAGTTTTCATAAAAAATATTTGAAAAAAACTATTGAAAAAAGTAGCATTATCTCACCTAGGAACTAAAAATGTACACTATAATCGAAGCGAGTAGTGTTTATCATCCATGATAGTAGGGGTACTATTGCGAAAGCGGGTACAAACAATGAGATCTCGATGCTTGAAGATGCATGACGAAAGTGGCCACATCTGTACCGCATTACACTAACGGCATTAAATGGTTTATTGTATGAACGTTTATTACCATCATGATGTTAGTGGCATGGAATGACTTTGACAGACAATTTTTCATAAAATATTTCTAAGCTATTGAGTTCTCGTGTCAATTTAAAGAGATCATTAGTAAAGCACTGATAGAAATTTTATGTATAAACTAGAAGTGCCCCGCGGCTTCGACCGCGTTAAAAACTTCTTTTATTTACTTAAAACTGTTCTTTTGTAATAAAAACGATTCTATCATTAAAGACATCAAATAAGAATTAGCCAACTCGGTTCACCCGTTTTCATGTTATCGCGTGACTAAGGCAAATCGAGATTCATATTTATAAAACCCAAAAACCCAAATTTTCAGACTTTGTTACCTATCCCATTTTAAAAAATCCTACAACACGTACTTACTTATTTATTTACAGAAGCACTTATGTGTAAATTTTACCAACGTTAGTTTGAAACATGATCCTGAGGCTATAATCGAAGCATACACGACACCTAGGTCGAGACAGGCGACAAAAACAAAAGTGACTATTAAAACTCGGTACTAAAAACAAAAAAAATAATAATTACTGAGACTAATATCCAACGTTTGGTTTGCTGTGACTCGTAAAATTACATCCATAAATATAAACAAAAAAGTTAGCATTTAGTAAATGAACCGTATTCACATGGTATTATCTAAATGTACATGATATTGAAAGGTAATATCAAGGTTAAAGTCTACCCTTTTCTAAATAGCCATGCTTATATTTCGAAGGAAGGTATTTGTATAGGTGATCGACATTTTGGCATGAAAGCTTTTAAATATCAGACCCGACATTTATCTTCTTTATTACAAGTAGCCTACCTTTTCAAAGTATTGTTAAGTATTGTTAGAAGACGTTTCTTTATAAGAATTTGTTACGTATATATTTTTTTTAACTCAACATGAAAAGTAAATATAAAGAGACGATCTTAAAAAATAAGACTAGAAAACGCATATCTGAGAAGCCTACCACTAGCCAGCTAATATAGAAATACAAAAAAAAGCATTCAGATGATTCTCTTACTAGTACATCGTTCGGTATTCTACGCAAAATCTATCGTTCATTCTGCATTCACGGAAGAATACATACGCAATGTATCAAAACCAAAACGTACATACATGTATTACATGCTATATATACCTACACATACATAGACGTCATCTTACCTGCCCGAAATGGATTGAAGATGGCGATGCATAATAGATGGCAGATTCATTTAGGAAGCCTCTATTGGGAATGCCAATTTCTTACTAGCCAGGAGTGTCTAAGATTAAGGTCAGCATATTTCATGAGATCAAGATGTAGACTGTTACGAAAACCTCGAAATTTGGGGCTCAGAGTAACCTACAACTCCTAAATGAGAGCAATCCTGCTACCCCACATAGGTGATTATTTAGGAACGTGAGCTGTTTTCACGTAATTTACTTTCTATACAGATTCAGAAATTGAAAAAGGAGTGCAATGATATTTATACCTATAATACTTCGAGCATTTACCAAAGGAGATGTTAACGTTGTAATCCGCACACATTGTTTTCTGCCAATACTTACGGGGGACGAGGTAAACACGCATTGCACACACACAAATCACTCACTTTAACGATCCCGCACACAAGCTTGAAACACGCACACAGTATTAAAAATACAGCGTAGCTACGCATGCTCATATGGCCAATAACGGCTATATGGCCAGTAGAGGGGTAAGCCTTGCATTGACATCTCCATTGATAAATGCTCGAAGCTATAATATGTAGAAAAGACAGGAAACCTTTTGCAATGCGCTGTAAAAAAATTTACCAACCATTTTCATTCTTCTGCATACGTATTTAAACTGTAAGAACGTACAGAGGTCAAAAACATTTTTTTTTATAATTTGCGAAACGTTTTAGATGTAGCTTAGCAACCTATTTTTATTCGTAGCGTAGAGTTAGACCACAAGAATGCTTATTTAAAAATTATATTCTAATGAGTATCCATAAAAAAATTAGGTACTTACCTGCACAAGATCTAATCCTCGACATATCCTTGGAAAATATCTTAAAATCATCAGTTCAAAACGTTTAAACTCGAATTATTTACAGTCTAAAAGCCTAATGGTTTCACACGAATTCAGATCCTAATCTTATTTCGCGTACGTGCGTATAATGTAAGGCTGTAATAATACCTTAAATTCCTTCAATTAAATTAGCAAAATGTTACAACGGCAGATATTCAATTTGAAATCGTGTAAGAATAATTTGGAAACTAATTTCAATTATTATGATTACGAAACTATACCTACATTATTCGAGGCACCACAAATATCGAGTAGGTCCTCTATGTCAAATGATGTAGGTAAATATAATTTTCCATATGTTGTAATTTATACAAGACCATAGATGTGAAATTAGTGCAAGTTTTTGTTCCATTTTCGCATATTTGCGCATTATAATTGTGTCTGAAAATTGTGAAACCTTCAGTAACAAATAAATTAATGTAAAAAATAAAAATATTTTCAGGTCAGCTCAAGGATACCATCATATTACATTGTCACCGAACTTGCAAAGTACATGCCAAATTTCAGATCAATCGATTTAAGAATCTATCTGCTTAAAAATGCAGTTGCAAGATTATAGTTTTGATTATATAGTTATTATTTAACTATATAGTACCTATTTGATTATTAAATGTATCGTGAGGATTACACATAATATTATTATTAAGAACGGTTGTACACTCACGGGTTTTTTATCGGAATTGCTCCGACCAGTTTCAGACACGTTTGGTGTCCTTCTTCTGGGAGCCACGTGTTACGTCAGTTACGTGCCGAAGCTCGTTGCGCGAGGAGCTTGCGGTAGACGTGGCTCCCAGAAGAAGGACACCAAACGTGTCTGAAACTGGTCGGAGCAATTCCGATAAAAAACCCGTGAGTGTACAACCGTTCTTAATAATAATATTATATATAGTACCTAATTAAAGACGTTTGTGTGAGCGAGCGATAGCCTTTTGTAAATCCCGAGCAAAAAGAAGGGGTGTTATAAGTTTGACGTGTGTGTATCTGTGTGTCTGTCTGTAGCATCGTAGCGACCAAGCGGCTGAACCGAATTTGATTTATTATCATGTTTCTTGAAGTGTACTTACACTTTATATTTTTGTAAATTGTTACACACAATCCAAAATTTCATCGTACTGTCGGGACTCGAATCCGCACCCTCCGGATATGTCCAGGTGCTCTGCCAATTAACACACGGTCCTCCGATGCTACTGTGCAATCCACTAATTACGTCGTATCGATAGTATCGGACCGTGTGTGTACGGATAGTTTTAGCCTATTTCTAGTCGATGGTGAAATTTGGTATCCTCTTACTTCAACGATATTGTAAGACCATAGGAAGCATTGACCTGCTAGGACATCTCCTGGAATCTGCAGAATACTCAACTTCTCACTAACTTACAGTAGAGATGTCGAGTTTGGACTCATGGGAATGATATCAATGAACAGATTATACATAGATCAGACGGGGGTGGTTTTAAATGTTGAATTTAATTTTGTATTATACAAATAAAAAACGTAAATTACACAACGTCAGGGCGTTACGAATATACATTTTCCTGTCGATTGATTTTTGCGTTAGAAAAATAAACGCAGTACACGTAAGCTACGCTTTCTTATCGTTTAAGGCTAAAGAATTATAATTTTCAATTCCCAGTTTGGCAATGTTTATACGATTGATACCTTTTTCATACCTGGCTAAAATTCAATTAAACAGATTGCATAACTATAGAAATCCTAGAATAGAATAAACTAAACATATAATTTTACCACTTTACGGCGCCTGTCGAGCATTCCTTCTACACTCATCAGTTTATGATTTGAACTGATGATACGGTTCAACGAAAGTTCAACTCTAAGTTCAACAGTACGAAGGCCTGTGAAGGACGTATTGTCTAAATTACTTATTTGTAAATATTTTATTTGGTTTTTTCCCAGACGGGGTTAATGTAAATTGCTTAGCGTTTTAAGCGCTTTTGTGCGTTGAGTAGCGAGAGGAGGTCATTCGCTTATTTATTTATCTAGCCATTTATAAAACCACGTTCGAAAAATAATATTAAAGATTTTTATAGAACGTCATTATCGTGCGCGTCGTTTTACTTTAATAATTGTAGTTCTTAGAAAATAAAGAAAGTGGTGCCCAATGCAGGTCTTACAAAAATCGATATCAGGGGTCACCAGTGCCTTTATTACTGATACACCCATAAATACTACTGAGAACACGTCTAAAAGCGACAGGGTGGCTTTTTTAATTGAAAGATTCGTATACTTTTTCTTCGAGACTCAAATACTTTGATGAGGTGTTTATGACGTATTATGTATGCCGAGTTCTTACAAGAAGTTCGGAGCAGCCTGGGCAGAAATGGTTGTGTGTTCGTTGTTCGTTATCGATGTGTTATGGACGGTGGACTGAAGTCGGTTGTTTAGCGCCTCATTAAATTTCTAGACAAGCACGACTAGTAGTGTAGTGGTAGGACTTCTGTTAGTCCGCCTGGGGCGGTACAACCACTATATCAGTTATTCGGCCGTGCAATACGAATGTTTTTTTTTTGATTGAATGGCAAAATGTCCAGTGAAATTAGATGGTGAGACTTAACACCTTTATGTCTCAAGATAACAGGCGCAATGCAGTAAAGTACAAAATTCTATTTATCCATAATTTTGCATACTCCTGTAATAGGTAGACGTCATTGCTTATCATCAGGCGAGCGTCGGACTTTTCCTGTTGCCTATATGATAAAAATAAATTCTAAGGTATAAAAATATAGTGACCGTTCTTTATTTGGGTAGGGACTCTTCTATTATTTGTCAGTTTATTTTGCAAATTATGGTAACAAACAACATTGCTTTTGCAATAATAAAATGTTCAATAAATAAAACTTTCAATTTCAACGATTCGACTGAATGCACAGAACTGGGGAATTTCATTCATTATTGATGCAAATACCATCTGGTGCACAAATAAAGATGAAACTTCATTGAACCGTATCAATTTTAAAGAAGTGCATTTTTATGCACTCCTTCTTTTGAACTTGGAAAAGCAATTACATTTTAGTAAATAAAAAAGGCTAAGTACGAGTAACTCTAACATCATTTAAAAAATCCAATGACAAATGCCGCGCTAGTTATTTTCAGTACCAAGATTGAGGTGTTTATCTCTGGATATACTCATCATATCTCGATGAAATTACTAAAAAACAATACACTTTCTTACACAAAAATAGTATTTTACGATACATGTGACTTACGTAGTCTATTACGGCGGCGTACACCATCGCTATGCTCGGGTGCTAACTTCACGCCGTGCACTAATAGACAACATAAGCTGTCAGTGTGAAAAACCGATACAGTGGAATTGAGATCCTCCTACTTTTTTGAAGTCGGTTTAAGTCGGAAAAATACCAAAGCGGTCCGAATATAACATAAACTCATTATCTTGCATACGAAGTAATTACTCGGTTGTATATGGCAACGCTTTCTTTGTGAAACCTCTTTTTCTGTCGCCCCATCTTAGTCATGCAAAACTAAT
This sequence comes from Cabera pusaria, assembly GCA_954871355.1. Classification (NCBI taxonomy): domain Eukaryota; kingdom Metazoa; phylum Arthropoda; class Insecta; order Lepidoptera; family Geometridae; genus Cabera; species Cabera pusaria. The sequence continues at coordinate 14,854,057 of OX940901.1, forward strand.
TAGACATCTAAAAGAAAAACATCGTGAGATTACATTTTCTAACTAAAGCGTTCTTCTGTGCATTTCTTTCGCGTGCTCTAGAGGCACAATAGACGTGTTTCTGTCATTGTGAGAAATATGAGTTGGGCACTTTTTGCTTGGGTGGTTTCGCTTCGGAATTTCTATTATTTGGTATATTATATATTTGGATTAGTTAGTGCTAACGAGATAATACATGTATAGCGTGGAGAGTAGTGATTTTACCAGATACTCTGCTTTTAACTCTGAAAAAACCTTACTATTTTATGGATAAATATTTGTCTGTATAATATATAAATATCTGAGAAACCCTTACATCAAGGCTTTTCAAGGAGATTTTCTACTAGTATTTGAACGAAATCGTTTCAAATTTTCTAACGGTTTCTTATCACGACTACAGCTCATGTTCTTTAGAACCTTTCTAGGCACCCATATCTTGATTGTGCTGTTAATTAAATAAGGTTTCCTATATAACTGGGCTAACAAGGTTTATATAACGAATTTCCAGCGATATCGAAGGTTTGCTCCAGTTTCCATTTTTATTTGAATGTAAGATTATTAATTACATAGCGTGATGAATATCTTGATTTTTGTAACTTATGCTCCACTTCACGAATGTTTTTGGTTTATTTATTAGATTTCTAAAGGGTTTTATTAGATGCTGTGCTTATTTCGTACTCAATAAGATATACTTGCTTTTTATTTTGTCGTATTATTTTGCGCAATACTGGCAATATACAAAAATTGAATTCTTTTAATCGATAACGTATTTATTAAGAATTTGTATCTTTTCATTGGAATCATTTTAACTACTACTTTTGGTCACCGATTTCTGTTAGTTAGACGACAACTACTAGTTAAAATAGTTTTATTTCATTGGGTTTGAGCTTTATTTGCTAAAACCACAACTTTACCTCACGGGAATTCGGATAAGACGAAGTTGAAAATAAATTATTGTAGTCCCAATCGAGTTTTGTAAGATATATACTGATGTATGTATCAGTATATTATTATGTGTAAGGGTTGGAAGGTTTAACTGAAACCTAAAAACTAGTAGTTTTGTTAGAACAGTAGACCTCACGCGAGGTCTTATACAAATTAAAATCCGTTCATATATAACGCAACAGCAAACTTCACCCCATTTCTCCCCTCTACCATTCTTTATAAAAATTTTCGCAAAATCTTATGTGTAATGAAGTCCTTGTGTGCCTCTTAAATTTGATTGAAATCCATCGTCAAATGACGCTTCAGAAAACTTCTCTCCTTTTCCCCCTCCACTTCTCCTTTTTGATTTTTTTTCGCAACTTCTTGTTTAGAATGAAGTCCATAGTATGCCTTTTGATGAATAACGCTACAGCAAACTTCTCCCCTTTCCCCCCCTATCCCCCCTCCCCCCACCCCAATCAAAAATACCCAATCGATAAAAGTACGTTTTTTTATTTATTTAGATCGTAATATTGTCGAAACCAACCAAAAGATACAATTCAATATCTTTTATACAAATTCTACCTAATTTTTTTTTTATTTAGCTAAATTAACGCACTCTAGACAAGTATATTCATAAATGTAAGTAGTAATGTCTTTGAGGAGAAGAATCTGGCTAAACTTTAAAACAACATTTTATTCCCAGACTAGATAACATTTTCAGCAATCCTATAAAACGGTAATCTTATTTAAGCACCAAGCATTAAAAATCAGGTGTGGCAATAAACTGACAATTTTATCCCCTCTGAAGAACTAATCAAATTTAAAATTTCGAACATTTCAAGTACCCTCAGGGACTTGGAAAACTCTCTAAACTCGAAATCTTCTTATCAAAACGTTCAATGAAACTCTAAACTAGAAGTTATAGAAGCTATAGAAGTGATTGTGCGCCCTTTGTCCCGTCACAAAGCGGGATATAAGGAACTTTTGACGTAGCATCGTCCCGATTGTTGGAAGTTGGAACGCTTGAAAATAACTTTCGGGATGGATTAAAATCATTTTAGAAGATGTTTAGGTTGATTGTGTTTGTTAATTTGTTTTGAAAGATTTGAATGTATTATTATTATTATAATAATTAACTAAACATAGCTCCAATTAAAATTGACTAAACAACGTGATATTTAGAATGAGATCATAATACATGACTGATAATTTGACATTCAAACTTAATAAAACAAACGAACTTTCTAATTATATATTCCATTGAGTTTCGGAATCCAAAGATTCAAACCATCTTCCCACCAAATTGGTAACTCTTAAAATTACCGTTGACTTATACAGAACAGAAAGTACGTGACACCACGAATCATGTCACAATAAGACACGACTAACAAGCCTTCGCTGAATACCGGACAGTCTTTATACGCTATGTGTATAAACTTGGATGTCTATTGTATATCAAAAGAGGTGACTAATAGACCCCGCTTTCTATCTTTACAAGAGGATTTCCATTCCCTTTAAATATTCGTGATGTAATCTTTATCTACTTAGTGCTGTACCTATAGTTTGAATCAAATTTAGACATATATAAGCAATATTAGTAGAATAAGACATAGTTCGAATACTTTGCAGGCGCGGTAAAGCTACTATTCCATAAATTAGATAATAAACCGAAAATAGAATTGAGGAGATGTATTCATAATTTTCGAAATAAACCCACCGAAACAACAACCATTAATACAAGATACAATCTTTTGAGTCAGTACAAGTAATTCTGAAATACACACAATATTGTGTACTCAATAAAACGTAGTTTATGTAAGATTGACTCGATGTAATGGAAACAATTTGGTAGAATACCACACGAAAAAACAACAGTAGCGTAACTGTAGTATTAACGTAACTCTAGATTGCTTGATACACTATGATTCATCACTTCATCACCGATCTAGCTGTACATAATACAGTTCAACTCACCTATGTTCTTGCATTACACAGAGCACGAAATTCGTGACGACCGATAAATACTTCGAGCATTAACACACCACTGCCTCCCATCGGATATGGTCCATTACCTCGCCTCTAAAACGCATACATCAATTCTATTAACGGAATTGATATTAAATCGGAAAACCATGTTACTGCACTTACGGCATTGTCTCCCGTATTAGCGGAAACATTTTGGTAAGTGTGATAGGGAACTCATTTTATAATCGGGTAACCAGAGATAAGCCAATCGAAAATGAATATGTCTATATCGTTCAAATGAAAAAAAAATGCGTATTAAGTAAAATCCTTAGCATAGAATACAATATATGATTTACTAAAGTTTTATCTGTTACTAGGTTAACGAGCGATTCTTTCATAATAACCCAATAAGGAACGTTCTATTTACTCCACATAAAGTGCGTCGTCAAGTCTGAACCATTCATCTTTACACTGTCAGTGCTATCAAAGTTTTTATGTCATTGACGGTAGTACGTTAACCTTTTTGCGTCGGAGTTCGCGATACGCACGACTACCCACATGTGAGTTGGATAAGTTGGAATACTTCGAGGAATCCATTAGGAAGTTAAGGTGATGGAAAATCTTTGGGTCTTATGAAATTTTGGGACGAAGTTGGATTTGTTTATTTATGCGGATTGATTGAATGAAACTCCAAATACAGAAAAAAAACTATAAATAGCGTCCAACCGTAATTTCAAGCGACGCTTTGTGTGCAAATACCGATCCAAAATACTACGCGCGCCTCCCTCTAACCTGCGTAAAGTAGCTAGCTAGCATTTTTAACCGACTTCAAAAAAGGAGGAGGTTTGTCAATTCGACCGTATATATGTTTTTTTTTTAAGGCAGGATCGGCCGCAAGCTGGCTAAATATAATTTATTGAGACCATTTCAATTTTCAAAGTATGTTATCTATGCAACGACGTTTACAAAGTACAGATTAACCTATAGAATCGCCGGCGCTTGAAACCACACTATTTATGAGTAGTTTTACTGGCTTCACTCCTAGTTGAGTTGACACCTTCTAATTTATTATGTAATCTGAGGAATTAAAGTTATCTCTTCATTTCTTATCAATCTATACCAATATTATAAAGAGAGAACATTTGTATTTTTGTATGTTTGTAATGATTTGGCTCAAAAACTACTGGACCTATTTAAAAAATTCTTTTTATACAGTTGCTCAAAAAGTGGCGTATTGCAGGGACGTATAGCGTTCAGGATGTGGGCTATTACACACTAGTGCTTTTTCTTTACCTTTCCCGAACTCGTGAGTTCTCTTTCCCAACTGTCAAAATAATGTCTATTAAAAAGAAAAACCAACCATGAAGTTTTTACTAAAAAAATTCAAAGAAGTTATTATGATTCATGCAAATACGTATATTTCTAAAAAGAAGCTACTAATTTGTTTCAATAACAGATTTAATGATTTGATGGAATGAGTTAGGTTAGGTTTCATTTCATTTCATCTCATTAAATTTCATTTTCATTTCATATCAATAAAAAAATTCTACTGAAGACTTGGCTGTATGAGCATAGTTCCCTTTGCCTACCAGAATGGGGAAAAAAAAAAACTCTGCTTATATTCTACGGTTGGCGCCATTTTTCAGAAATTTTCTTTGCGAGTTTAGTTGTTTGTTTGCACAAAATGAGTAATATCGACCCTAGTTTTTTTGAATTAACACCACCGGAACTCAGTATAATTGCACAAAATGCTTCGGAGAACATTTTACCGGAAAAGTCAAGAAGTCGCTACATATCTACATACGACGAATTTATTGCGTGGAGAGATATGTTAAGTTAGTTGAGTTTATTGTGTTTTTATGATTTTATTAAATTTCTTCATTTTTTCGCAACTGTATTAAAAATAGTCGTTCAGTACACGTGCGGAACCGTCATTGCAACTTGTTCCGACTGTCAACCCTCGCCTTCGGCTGCGCCTCGGCTCTGGTAGACATTTGTCGGAACTCTTTGCAATGACAGCCTTTCCGCACTTGTAATAAAATATACTATTCTATACTAATATTATAAAGAGAGAACATTTGTATTTTTGTATTTTTGTATGTTTGTAATGATTTGGCTCAAAAACTACTGGACCGATTTAAAACATTCTTTCACTAATATATAGAATGGACTTTCGACATGAAAATAGGCTATATATTATCCCGTATAAGTCAAAGGTACATTCGTGGAGACCTAATTTGCAACCTAAGTCGACAAAAAAACGGTCGAAAAAACACGTTTCTTACGAACGCTGCTCAATTCAAAACAGATGGAAGAGTATTTTCTATGGAAGAGTTGTACAACTTAATAAGACCTACAAAAAAGTCCGCGACAGCATATGTCTATCTCTTAAGGTTGACTCACAGTAACCATTTTAATCTTTAATTTTTTGTTAAAAAATATATCATAACTTCCAGGGTTATTTTCAAGTATATAGTATTAATCCTTATCCAAATAATTACGTTAATTAGCTTGGCCACATATTATAGATTAAAATTGTCCTTTACAGTATATAATTCTAATGAAAACTCTAGAAGATATCACGGATTTCACATACACGCATCGCAAAATTAATAAAATATTTGCAGTCAAACCACAGAATAGGTCATAGTTACTATGAAAATATTATTATAAGCTTAGCTTTTCTGTAGATCCCCACCGATCGCAATCAATTTGAAGTCAATATAGTATAATAATATGATCTATTGTATAAAATAATAATTATCTATATATATAATATAATACTTTAAACCACCCCGACTGATCTATGTATAATCTTTTCATTAAAAGCATTTCAATGACTCTAAACACGACATTTAAAATCTGAGCTGTAAGTTGGTGAGGATTTGAGTATTCTGTTAAGTCCAGGAAATGTCCCAGCATCAGGTCAAGGCTTCCATGTTCTTACAATGTCGTTGAAGACGAAGATTTTCGAATTGATCAGACCTATTAAAGTTGGTAAAAGCATAGTTTTATAACGATTGAACGAATTTTCATGAATCAAAGCTAAGAACACATCGATGGAGACATCTATAAAAAAAAAAACTATCAATAATAAAATCAAAATCGGTTCATCCGGTTGGGTGCTAAGATGCTACAGACAGACACACAGATACACACGTTCAACTTATTTATATTCAATTACCCCTACTTTTTGCGTCGGGGAACGCCGTAAGGTTACGGCGGCAGATGTTCTCCTTGGTGGTAAGCTACTTTTCAACAGACTTCCAAAAAGAAATAAGTTCTCAATTCGTCTGTATGTTTCTTTTTTCTTTCTTTTTTTGTGTGTGTATGTTACGCGATTACTCCGTCAATTGTGAACTGATTCGAATTATTATTTTTGTAATCGGTAGGGTACGTTTCCGAGGTGGTCCCATTGTAATTTCATTGAGATGTGATAAGTATCTTCAGAGATATGACGAAACGTCTCAAACTTGCTACTGAAATTGACTCGCGGGGCATTGAAGTCAGTTGTTTTAGTTTTTAAACTATCTTAATTATTGGTAGATTTAATGATTCCACAAAAACCCATGATTCATGAATGCACATAAGACTTTCATTGGTAGGTATATAACTAGAATTAAAACCAACAACCCTCGGGTCAGAATCAGGGTAACTATCCTTTACGCCAAAGGGCCGTCCAATATCACTACGTAAGTATTATAAAACAATGTCCATCACTGCGTCTGTCTGTCTGTTCGCAATAATCTCAATAGCATCTGAACAGATTATCATGCGGTTTTTTACCAATAGCCAGGGTGTTTATGAGGAAGGTTTAGGTCTTAGATGCATAATTCGTTAAAATTTTGTGTAAATTGGTTGAAATATGACGATGATTGTTAAATATGTTAATATTTTGTATTAGATGCAACAAACTGATGCAAATTTTGTAGGCATATATGTTCTACCCGTGCGAAGCCGGGGCGGGCTGCTAGTGTATCATACGTGTAAAACTTTAGGACAGCCATGCATCCTAATAATGTGAGTCTCGGATAACTTGGAATACTTCTCAAAATCCATTAGGAATTGTAAATTGTAAACTTTCCCGATTTGAACACACAGTTATATATATATTAAAATACGGGACTTATCGCGCCTAAAACATTAATTTTTATTTAACTCGATGTTTCGACCAAGTGGCATTGATCGTGGTCACGAGACGACTGGTAACAACATTTCGGGTAATTAATAATGGGATATAAATATGTATTATGAATTTTTACGACTAACTTCCGATTTGTAAATTAATTGAATGAAAGTTATCTGTTCATTTATATTTGGGGACAGGCAAACACTTAACCACCATCTCACATACCTGAGGGAAAGTATAAAAACATAGTCCAATTTTATGTAGGTTTGTCCAATCGTCACCAGTTCTTATAAATTTTAGATGGACAATAGGGGAATTTTTTTTAAATTGTGTAAACAAAAAATAACATCAGATATTAGTTTATTTTAATATTAGACAAGAGATTAATAGACATAATATATTCTAGCAAATATGTATTCAAAATAAAAACAACTCATATTTAAATAAGAATTCATAAAAAGAAATAAAAAACTCAAATTTTATTCAAACCATTAACTACGGCATCAAGAGAAATTGCAACATGATTCCTATTTCACATTAAAGTGAATGTACCTACCTACCCTAGTTGTATGAATTATTTACATTGCTATAAAGATCAAGGTTAGGTGTTCACCTTATACATTATACCATTAAACGTTTAGGGTTCACCTTAAAATATATTTGGTGCATCAGTTTTCAGATATTGCTCATTATTTGCCATAAAAAAAGGCCAAACGAAGCCCGCAATAAATATTAATCTGAAGACCAATATATCATAATATAAACTGAAGCATCAAACATCAAATATATCTCTCTCTCTGTGCTGTTTTCAGTCTTGAATTTTAACCGACTTCACAAAAAAAGTCCTCCTGGTGAGAACCTCCTCCTTTTTTGTGACGGTTTTTTTTTTCATTTTTTGTTTATTACCCCAGAACAGTCAGAACTCCGTCGAAACTAAACCGATTTGAAAAAATATTTCATTGTTTGAGAGATTATGCTTCCGGTTTGGTCCCGTTCAAATTTAATCGAGATATGATAATCATCTCTGGAGATATGGAGATAAACAATATAAACAAATTTGTATACCTTGTTGACATGATACTGGCTACTGGCTACTTTGACTACCGCGGCATGTGAAGTCGGTTTTTTCGTTTTATACGATCATAAATTATTTATAGAACTTTTATAATATTAAGTAAGTACATAATATTATACTGTATTGTATTAATTATGTATTATATTAATATACGATAAAGTGCATTATTATAAGTTATTATTATAAATACTAATTACCGGTCGCTAAAAAGAACTTTACAAATCCCGTGATAATTACGAGTATCCTTTGAATGAATGTATTTCTTTGAATATATTCGAATTCGAATATATTCTTAGAATATATATTGTCTTTGAATATATAATGATATTTGTATGTGCCATAAAATTATATCAAAAGAAGCTACTTTCCTAGAGAATATAGTCTCGTTGCTATTAAACACAAAAGAGAATGTTGTAATATTTGTCTATTCTACATTCATTATCTATTTTTGTCTCGGGAAACGCTTTCAAAATGTCTGGGAAGCCCCAATTACAAAGTTATTGAGGAAATATAAAATCTTCGTCTTAATAAAATGTTTCACTGTGGCCGTACATTTTCAGTTAATTATTAGTAATTGGTTGTCACTTCTAGGACTATAAATCTTAGTTACAAATAATAGTGATAAGATATTAAGCTGATTTTCATTAGGGAAGCTTATATCAGAAATAGATCACCCAAGTAAACCTTTCAATTTCAAGAAAATTTCGATTGCACGGAAAATTCAAGGAAAATATAAGTCTAGACTCCTGTCTATAAACGAATAAAACATTTTCACAAAACAATAAACCAGATTTACGAACGTAACTACGCTCCGTTTAGTCTAACCACATTGCTCTCAAAACCGATTTCCTTCCAGTCGCGAAACTAAATGGGCATACGTCAATGATTTTACCAAAGATAGGTAAGACGATAACATTTTCGTGCCTCTGTGCAGTGTCTCTGACGTCTGTCTTCACGAATCTGTCACGAAATCTTTGTTTGACAACCTATACATTGACATAATTGGCTGAGGACTGTAAATGAGAGGAAAATCACAGAATATTAGAAAAAGTACTACACTTCTATCAGTTCTCAATCATCCTATGGCCTACTACAAGGTATAAGACATTATTTCATGCTTACTACACTGGAAAGAGAGAAAGAGAGAGATAGAGAGGGAGGGAGGGATATGCTGCTATAATGCAGTAGAGCAGCATCTGATTCACACCACCGTTGTACAGTTAAAATTAGCTTCCTACACGCTCGACTACTACGCGGTGACTGAATTATCAGAATGACAGTGTATTTGTCTGCTTCAAACCATTTTACTGTTCCATTTACAACTCGTGAATAGCATATCTACTTACCTCTTATGGTACATAAAATCATAAGCATACGCAGAGTCAGTGACCGAGTTGACAACGCCGGACAAATGCTGTGAAATACTTGTCAATGTGCCAAGTTACAGGACTTTGGTACTATTATAATAATCTGTGACTTTATTGAAACTACAAGTTTAACCATACATTGTATTGTAAATCTGGTCGTCAAAAGGACGCACTCAATTATAAAGTAGTAGTTCTGTGAGAATAGTAGACCTCGCATGCCCTTATAACCACGGAAGAACCGACACTTTCCTCTTTCCCCTGGCTTAGCAAAGCCATTTCAGAGTTTGCGCTTTTGCCAAAAATTAGGGATATAAGGGATTTATTTTTTTTCCCTTGGTTCTAGGAGTTTCAATTTGGTGTCTACGGGATTGCCTTATGAACGCAAAGAGCACTGCCTAGTAAGATTGGTATAGGTAGGTATAAACGTTCAAATATAACACTACAGCAAATGTCTCCCCTTCCCCCCTATTTTCCTCCCAATCGAACTACACGGCAAACATTTTTAAATAAATCAAGGAACTCGTGTGCTAATTTTCATCATAATCGGTTGAAAAATGCGACCTGTAGGCGAGATCAGACAAACTGACATCCGGACAAAAGTATCTTTTGGCCAATCTCGAAACTGATATGGATTCATATATATATATTGCACCAAAATTAAGCCAATAAACTTAATTTGTATTTATATTTGAGACCCTCCGCTCGCTTGGTCAATATATTGCAGCAATGACTTGAAAATATCATTATAACAGACAAAATATTATGCAACCCAAAATCGCTAACAAATTGTGGATAAATTCAAATGGCCCCCAAAAAATCTTATCTTGAAATTGGCGAAGTTTACAAACGACTGCAGTTCACAATGTTGGCAGCGTTGCAGTAGTCGTATTAACAAAATTCAGTCATAATGCAGTTGTTCATTTAGTAGAAGTAGGGCAGGTCAGTGATCAGTTAAGTTTGGACAATGTGATTAAGGTCAGCACTGGATTAGCAAGGGTTGATGCACGTTTGTTATATCGAGGTATAAAATGATTTTGAATAAGTAATTAAGTATGTATATAAATAAGTATTTGCTTAGCATTTTTGATATTCATCTTAAACTACTATGATATATAAGAGAGAAAATAACGCGAGTGCATTCTTCGCGCATATAGCGACAGAATTTTGGAACTACACCATGAAGTTAGGCGATAAATCTAAGGAGAGATTTATCGGGTAAGTTCATGGTATAGTGTGAAATGATATCTATATTCAAGATATTTATTCCGGTATATAAACACAGCACGTGTTTTAAATTAGGAAAAAATAACGATATTTTTATACCAGACCGTAGATTCCATGTAATACTCCTATACATCTTAAGGTAATCATCATCGTAAGAATATAATAAGAATGAATGATAAAATTAGGAGGTATGTGTAATTTGATGATGATTTCAATTCATGATTTCATTTATACAATTGTTATAAATCATTGCTTTACACTTTAATTAATGAAACTAATAATAAATGGATGTAAATACATTTATAATAACTATAATTAAACTTGTAATACAGATCATTTGTAATTAATTGTTATTATATTCAGCTCAATTAAACAAAGTAAATCGTTTGACCTCCTTGTTATACTGACTCTTTCATGGCGTAAATATAAACATTAGGTAGGTACGTAACATGAAATATTACATATTATAACAATAATAATATATTTCAATAAATCCCTCCTCGGCCATGTTCTGGAAGCAGCGACATTAAGAGGAAACGCGGGGTGCACTTTTCCATACAAATGTATTCCTCTGTTTCCTCCCTGGAAAATGGTTCTAGAGCAAAATTTGTTTCTACATAAAATCAAAGTCTGCTGTAGCTACTCGTACGCCCCTATCTTTTGCTTTTTCGACCAACCCATTGTAAAAAGAAATATAAGCCTTTTAATATCCTCTTTAAGATTTTTTTGAATGGAAGATAGCAGTGAGAAGAAGCACCTGGCACAGCAAATTAACTATCCCAAAACATATTCCATACTGGATCCAGAAATCAAATACGTAACAGTAAAAGCTATAAAAGCAGACAGTCCATAGATATTAAGATAGCAAAAGGATCCTGTTCTAAAACAATTCTATCTCAAACGTGTCGGCCCAACCCGTCAGCTATGGTAATATCACTAGGGTTGACACACGATTTGTCGCTCTGACAGTTCTGACACACTATTAAATGATAACTACACGATAAGATTGTCGCTTTCTCCTCATGAATAACGTAGTCTGTTGCATTATTTATTTCATGTAAGTATTTTTTATTTATAGTTTGTTGAGTTTATCCGTTTGTTAAAAAAATATTGAAAGACTTGACCACGATAGAAAACACTTATTAAATAAAGGTCAGCATCATTCAGATGCATCCATCCCGACCCGTCCACTGCACTGACTAAGTTCAGCAATCTCTTTTGCTACGTAGATATTAATATCATGTACTTATATATTTAATTAATTGTATTGTTCAAGAAGTGGCCTGAACATTTACACTCTAAAGTCAAAAATTAATGATATGACGTAGAATACTCTTATCACACTTTATACTGATAGCTATTCAAAACACAGACAAAAAAGTAGCTTATCGCATTCACTTTATTCGAGATCATACATGAAGTCTTATCAGCCATCGTCACATTTGATTATTTGTGAATAACGCCTGATAATTCGCATTTCCTTGTTTCCAAGTAATATTGACCGATTATCAGAAAAGTCATCATCAGTGTATTCATTGTCTTCATTGCTGAAAATAAGTAACTTAACATACTTAAGTACTTAATTAATTTAAGCTATCATCATCCAACTCTTATGATATACGTTAAACGATAAATTTATCGGTATTCTAGTCCGAGGGTGTCTTGCGCTAAGTGATTCTGATTCGCGGTCCACACTTAAGTCAATAGCCAATATTATAGCCATAGTATAATAAATAGGCTCTTTTCTAAAATAAAAATTACAAGACTTTTGGCAACCCTAGCAATATCCCCAGTAATTGGAGTGAGAAATATCCGGAGAAATACACACTATGTCGGAACGCGATTTTTTGTAACTGCTTCGGATGCGTAACTGTTCGCCTCGATTTAATAATTTCTAACGGATGAAGAAAGAGAAACACTTTGAAACGTAAACCCAACTTAATTTTATAAAAAGTTGGTATCATTAAGGTTGGGTTTACGTAACATAAGCAAAATTTTGTTTTGTTTTAAAGGGTGTTTCACCCTTGAGATAATAATCATTAAAATAAATAATACCGAGTTCACACCAGGCGATTCTAGTCGTTCAACTTCCTAGGGATGTACTTGTCTTTCGATTCCAAGTACTTTTAGTATCGATACCTTAGAATCAATACTACGTAAGTACCGGTTATAAGTACTCGTTTCGTTACTCAATTATTTGTTTTAGAAGAACATTTAGGCTGGCATTATACAGCAATAATACGGTTTCGAATGAAACTATTTGATTTGCTAATCAAGCGCGATTTAATCGATAAAAAATATCGATTTGGTATTTTTTGTAACTCGTATCGTACATCCCTAGGAAGTTGAACGACTAGAATCGCCTGGTCTGAACCTGGTATTAACTCGAGAAACATACACATAAAAAATACAAAACGAATTATGACCGTTCCCCTCTTTCGAAGTAGATTTATGAAATGAGCTGCTGAAGAGGATACCGGGCCAAACACTTTAGCCCACTTCACTTCAGCTTTCTACTTAGGTCAGTATAGTAACTACAACATTACGTGAGATAGTGGTCAATATATGGTCTGTTTCCAATAAATATAAACAAATAATCACAATTGTAGAACTTCGTCATCTTATAAACATTTCTTCGGCGACGCACGCACTAACACTGCAATTTTATACGCAAGTGCGTAACATTAGCTTCAATCACGTACTTACGCACAAAATCAACTATTTTCTCAAACAATTTTCTCGTATGTTTTGTAATTCACGAACACGTGTACATGTATGTAATAATGTTGGCTTCTTGGAAAGTGGACACATCTTTAGAGTCATATCATATGGTTATGATGTAAGTCTTTGATAATTGTGTATTCGTTTTAGAAATGTTATGAATACTAGGTCAGTGTAGAGTTATTATTATGTTCAATCATTCTTCTTTCTATTTAGCTTGAGTAACTTAAAATACCACTTGCGGCTATACCCACAGCCTTAGCAAATACCGCAAAGTCCGGTAATTGTATAGACAAATTATTTGCAGATTGGAGCTCTACTCTATAGTAACTTTGTTTTGACAATGCTTCGTTCAAGACGGTTTTTAAGTAACCCGGAATTTCAAATTGCAGAATGTATATCGTCGTCGCAAAACTTATTTTTAACCGACTCCCGAATAAGAGGAGGTTCTCAATTCGTCTGTATGATTTTTTTAAATATATATGTTACGCGATTACTACGTCAATTGTGAACCGATTCGCATGATTCTTTTTTTAATCGGTAGGATACACCTCCGAGGTGGTCCTATTGTAATTCACCGAGATCTGATTAGTATATATACTCCAGAGATATGACGATAAACATCTCAAACTTGCTACTGAAAGTGACTCGCGGGGCATGGAAGTCGGTTGTTTTAGATTTCAAACTTTCTTCTTAATTATCTGTAAGTAGTAAACCTACTTCTCATAATTCTAAGACAAAATATCAATTAACAGCAAGCAATCGTTTGTAACTATTATTTTAAGAAAACTTAAACTATTGCAGCGGAATTGGTAAAGCGGTTTGACCGTGAAGAGATCACAAACAAACGGAATTTCGTATTTATAATGTTAGTGTTGAGTTACTTATCTGGTTTATTTCATAAGGCCACAAACGCATAATAACACAAATAATAATTATATCCACAATAACAACACTGAAAAACAATACTTGCTAAGTTACTATTTATTATTTATCATATACTTTCAGGTAATGATCTAATTAATTTGCAATATTCTGAACTTATCATGTTAGTATTATTGTGTATTTAATTAATCATGACGAAGGACATTTTAATGGCTAATTGGATATAATGCTTTGTGTTAGAGCCGTACATGATATAATTATACGTTGTCGTAAATTCTAATATTTTATCCCAAAATATTAGATTTATTCAAGTGTTTGAAATCACAATATGTAGGTAATTTTAAATTAGCCCTGAATCTAAAATCAAACAACCGTGTAGTAATTCTACTAGAAAAGTTAGCGTTAATTCAGCCAGAAGAACAGTAGCCAACACATGTGAAGCCAACTAGGCCTGAAAAAAAATTGTCAATTAATAACATTTGTGCTACTACACTACTTTGGCAGACGTTCCGGACTTGACCTAGACCGGATCATTTTCTCTATTCGTCATCTGTTTACATAATATGATGATTCATACGTTGAAGAACAGGTTTAGAAGACTTGCCGGTATTATAGAATGATACTGAAGCATCGATCTCCCCTTAGAATATAATGAAGCCATTTTATTGGTTAACGACGCGCGATTTACCCAATCTATGCCTTCATTCTATGCGAGTAGATGATGAATATATAATATGAAGTTCTATATTGCAGCCCTATTTGGTTTTTATTACGGTTCCGTACCCAAAGGGTACTAAAGACTTCGCGGTCCGTCCGTCCGTCCGTCTGGGACTTAACAACTAATACTAAAAACAAAAAATAATATATTAAAGTGGTCCCTATACAAGAAACTTATTATTCCGACAAATTTTGTTCAATCGGAACCGTACGTGTGCGACTCTGACTCGCACTGGGCCAGTTTATTATTGTAGTGATTGTAGCGTCGCTAGCCGTAGCCGTGTCGTAGCCGCGGCGATTTGCCGCCGCTGTTGTAGCGTATCGTTTTCTTTACGTACAGTACAGTGTGCGATAGGTACCACTTAATGGATGCTTTTGCAGATAGTTTGTGATAAGTGATGACGGTACGGCTGAAGCCTTAAGTGTTCACCCTTTAGGGCGACAGGACGTAATAACTACTAAATGATTCTGTGACACTGCACAGGCATAAAGTAAACCTAAGAAGGACGGACGTGGTTGTTATTTGATCCCTTTAAGTTCTTTTGTCCTGTTTTGTCAAATATTCATTCGTGGAGAAATCATTTGTATTGGTTTGAGAAAAATGGCCAGCGAAATGAGGAGTTTTCTTTAAAAAAAATCTCACCATAGGAGCCGTCATTGATATCGTCAACTAGTCTGTTAGTCTGTTTAAATGTGTACATTAGTAGGTATTGTAGTGCAAACACATATATGTCTTGGTACTTTAGGTGAAATAAAAAAAGGATTTTATTAATGCATTCTTTATAGTACTTTGATATTTCGACAATAAGTTTCCTTTGAAAATTGTTGTAAACAAAATAATATAATAGCAATCAGAAGACAATAACATAAGATGTCAATATTAAAGTAATCATCAAATTACTATTTACAATAGCAAAACAAACGTATTAGTTGATTATAGCAATTACTAAATGGGCAATCTGAAGCATTGTATGGCGTAGTTAATAAATTAAGAATGACATATTCATGTCAAAATGGAGTGAAATTGATTTACAACCGACTTAAATTAGTATTTATTAGAGTCTAGCCTACTCATAGCTGAGATAAGATCATCAGTGACGCATTTCATAACAATGGTTTTTACTGTATTAGTCCTAGGCGCAAAAATTTGTTCATCTCTTCCTTTTTAGGGTTCCGTAGCCGAATGGCAAAAAACGGAACCCTTATAAATTCGTCATGTCTGTCATGAAAATGTCACAGCCATTTTATTCCAAAACTGTTAGGACTACAGAATTGAAACTTGGTAGGTAGATGTATTCTGTAAACCGCTTTCCGATTTTTATACAAAAATAAGAAATATAAAAGTTTAAAGAGCATCCCATACATGGAACTGAAACAAAAAAAATATTCTTCAAACCTATACGTGTGGATATATACTATCTATGGATAGGTCTTCAAAAATGACATGGAGGTTCCTAAAATTTTTTTTTTTTCCAAAATCAATCATTTGAAAAATAGGCGCGCTAAAGTGGTACAATGTATCATACTTTAAAAGTTAGAGGCCTCCCCCCCCCTCTAACTTTTAAAGTATGGGAGTGAAAAATCTAAAAAAAATACATGCTGTAGATCTCAATAAAAACTAACAACGAAAATTGGTTTGAACGAGATACAGTCAGCAGTTCTAGAGATATGGCGACCGCAAAGATAACTTTGTTTTTCATACAAACACTATGAAAAACAAAGTTAATTTTGTAGTTGCGAAAAATCATAGTTATGGAATACTTAACTGTGTTACGGAACACTACGGGTGCGAGTCCGACTTGCACTTGGCCAGTTTATTCTGGACCTTATTTGACTTTGGTTAACGTATTGTCTATTGCAGTATAATGCATATTGTATTAATATCTAGTTTCTAAGCAACCTGATAAATCAAGTTCATGTAAATCTTTGATAAAGTTTGATTAAAGTTTTTAGAAGAGAAATTAATTATCTCTGGATCTTGATGCCTGACACGTTTTGAACCATGCAACGTAAAGAGGTCGAAAAGTAACATAAAACGTTACTAAAGCAACGTTCTGGTAACACTGTTTTTTCATGAAATTAAATGGAAAGTATTAGGTTCCGTTACCATAGCCTCAATGATCGAAAGATTCCAATTATAACAATAATTGGTAATATGAACAACTAAATTAAAAATCGGATCGTAAGTTTCAGTAACTTAACTAACCTAGCAACTAAATAATAAAATTTTGTTTAGTTAATCGTCTGTGGTTGTGCAGTACAAATTTACGGAATACTGTATGAATAAAAACCATTTTAGTTTTAGATACCCAACAAGGTTACAAATGCGAAAGTCAATTTGTTTGTTTCTTCTTTCATCATGGTTTATCAGCGCAACTAATTGCGATGAAATTTTTAATGTATGCCAAATTTTAAGTCAATGTAGACATGTCAAATTTTAAACGTAAAAACGTAGTTCAATGTAGTAAAAGGTAGTAAAATAATATTTGAAAAATGTCAAGATCACTTATTTTATTAGTCAATTTTGTTGATGATTTTTACCTTCATTAACACTTCAGCCATTACACACTGAAGGTTGTAGATATTGTCATATTAGTCATAAATTTTATTGCTACCATTTAGAATATTATAGCGTAAAAGATATTGTCATAGAACATTGTCTGATCTTTATGTACTTTGATCTAAATATTATAATCACAGATGGTTAGAGCATATTATATCGATGTTCCGCCTGACATGGTACCAAAAAGTAGCTTACCACCATCAAGAAGAAAATCTGCCGCCATAAACTTACGGTGTTCCGGCAGCACACAGCTTTTGAGTCAGAGTATTCTATGCATATTGTGTTCACCATCTTCGACCACATCGTCGCTTACCACCAGGCGTGATAGAGGCCAAACGCTGGCCTATAAGATGGAGAATTTCTTGTTTCTCATCTTCTCTCCACTCATTTTACGAAATGCTTACAACCTACCTCTTTCTGTTCAGTAGGTGTGCTGGTCCTGACTCCAGTCAGGTCCTTCCACCTGAGCACTCCCATCACAGCGTGACGCACCCACGAGCCTCGTCTTCCAGTCCTACCGTTCGACAGTTCATCCACCACACCACATAAAACAGAGTTCACCACCAACTTTCCAGTTCCATCCTTATCACTCTTCAACGCCACTTCGCCACTGATCGGCAAAGACCTCCTCTCCCTCATAAAGACGGAAAAAAGTCCCCAAATCTTGATAAATTTAGCGGAATCGCATCGTAACCGGCGCACTATTAATCATCCTCGGATATCGGACTTCAAAGACCAAATAAATCTTTCGTTTATTTTTATTTTCGGGACAACCCAGCTGCAATCTTTTCCATAAACCGTTTGGAACTTTTTCAATTATTTCCTTAGAGAACAGAGCGTCTAAACTTTTCCGACTGACTTTCACTTTACGTCTTTGTCGCCCTGGATGTAGGCTACAACTTCTTTTGCTGATTTATTCACGACATTTAACACGCTCGAAATATTGCATACGCTTGAAATTCGTATTCACTCAAGTTTCACTGTAGTCACTGCAGGAAATCCAGATGAAGTTAACAGTTCGAACACAGATTAGAGGTCAAATTACGAGACTTTGATAACGTTACGTCTGTCAAAACACGATCGAATCGCGAGTTTACGAAATTGGAATCAACGCGGCGTCCGTAGCGGCTTGCGTTCCGATACCGAATGGAGCGGCGCGTGCCACATGCTTTCTGCCGACGAAGGCTCATCGAGAAACCCCGTCTCTTTCTTCGATGCGATATCACTGCGATAAAGACAAGGACGAGTAGATTATAGTCAGCTTTTGATTAAATGCAAGACAGGTGAATGTAACAACTGGAGAAGACAACAAAAACTTTTGAAACGTTTCTAGTGGCATTTCTATTGTTTTTAATGCGAAACACAAGTATAATAAAACGGAACGGATCATGTCAAGATCAATCTTTACTAGCTTAGATAATTTGCAGAAAAATATGCAAGACACGCAAACGAGATCTCGAGCACGAAGAAAATATTTGACAAGATGGTATAGTAAGTAATGCCGCATTCAAAAGCTTTACTTAAAATTTCTAATGAAATCGTATCGTAGTTCTGATATTAGATTCTTACTTCTGACTGATGAAATGTTCAATCTAATGAGTTTTAAAAACAGATACCTAAAGGAACATTTAGAATCCGCATGCAGACACCAATCTATTCAGCTCGCGCCAATTTCACCATTTCGACACAATCTTCACAAATTGCCTTCATTTCAAGTTAGGCCAGGAATAATTACTTTATTATCAACCAATCACTTTGATATTCTTCACAGACTCAACCAAACCAAATCAAAATCAACAAACGTAAGCAAATTTTAATTGCAACGACACACCTAAATATGCCAAACTTTGATTACATTGCAACCAAAACCTTAATTACCAGAAATTCCTAATATGTTCGATTAAAACAGCCAAACTTTGAATTCGCGTGGGAACATCCGGCATCAACCGATGGGGACCCCAACAAAGGGATCCGATACAGGTGCTAACGGACATTGCAGCTGCTTCCGAAGCCACTGAGAACCCATCCTCTAACGAGGCCTTACGAATGAGGATGTGACGTACTCAATCGATATGAATGCAATTTTATGCGAATATGAATTATGATTACAAGACATTCAGTCTTTAAAATCATTATCATCAGCTTATTGTAGCAGACATGGTATGGAGTCTAGGACTTTTTGAGATTAGACATTAGATTTAATTGCGGTAATTTTAATAATACATACTCTGTAAATTAGATAAGACAGACGATCGCCTGATTGTAAACGATGATGATTCACGTATATTCTGTAAGTTAGCTATGGAAAATAATACAATATTCTGGATTGGCACTATTTTGCGATCGTCACTGAACTACATTAAAGGCTGAGTTGAACCACATGAGTAAAGATTCCTTGTTTACTCATTTGGTTGAACCATGTAACTTTAACTGTAACTATAACTATAACCGGTGTTTTTGTATGGAGTTTGACAGACTTTTGATGTTTCTTATAGTTAAAGTAAGATGGTGCAACTCAGTCTTAGTTATCCACATGTTGAATTTGACATACCCTGATACGCATCTTGTGAAACAGCATCCTTTCAGCCTAAAAATAATCTATGCAGTTAGATAAGTTTAAAGATTGGACAACGCCGAAATATCAAAACTCATAAATGACGAAAATCACGGTAAATAGCCTGTAAATAAGTTAATAATGCTAATGAATGAAGTAGTGATTGCATTGATAAAATTAAACTAGAATTGGGTGCTATAGCACAGAACAAATAATAGTGCTATGGCAGCTGTTTCCGAAGCCAGTTTGTTGACGGAAGACGATGCCATACTAGTGAGGAAGGAAGTGGCGTCATCGGCCAACCATTGGTTTCCATAGCGAATATATTTATGCGAAAACGATCGAAGTACGATGATAATAATAATTATGAAACTGTTTTCGTTTGATGAATGTCAAGGTCAATAATAATATTAGAAGTTATGAAAATGGTTTTGAACGCTGATATTTAATTAGATGTTAGGGTACATTAAGGGGATTTAGAGGTTGAATTAATTTAAATACGAAAAACCATTCGCACAAACCGTTTCTAAGTGATCGTTAAAGCAGCAGTAATGGAAACGGAAAAGAAATCGTGAAGCGTGAATCGGATCTTTTTATTCATACAGTTATGATCTACGTTATACAAAACAAACTTAAACATTTATTTATATTAAACATTGTAAAAGATGACCCAACTGGTTATATTACGGATATTCGTATAAATTCTTCACAGACAATTGCTTAGAAAAGACATAATAATTAATCTACAAAATAATTGCGATTGTAAGACTGCGGGATAGTCGTATCAAAAACTCTTAAATTTTTTATATTTTTTGTATTAACATACCCTAGTATGTTATTGTTATACAATTAGGTCTCTAGAACTTTCCAATGTTAAATATAAATATATGTGTTAAAAGCTAATGAGAAGACTTTATAAAAGGCGATGCCATAGAAGTGAGGAAGGATGTGGTATCATCGATCGGTATGGATTCGCGATTGTATATTGTATTATATGTAATATTATTTTATAACTCGTGTGCATAGACATACACACATATAAATAATCAATGCTCGTATGCAAGTTTTATTTGTATTCGAATGTTTTGAAACCGAAGCAATTAATGTCAGTGTCGGCCATAAATGATAATATAAAACGGTTAATGTTCCACGGGCGATATTTTGTGAAACATTCGCATTTAAACAATGCGGTTACACCGCAGGACTTCAGTTACACCTAAATAGCATTAAAGGCTTCATTTTCTCGCATAATTTAACAAAATAATGTAAACTGTGTGCACTGCGATATATTGGGTGGGTTTTAAGGTACGGCCACACCGTGGCGTCCTGCTGATGTAAGTACTTTTCAATTTTTAATTGTTTTCTGATCGAGTTTGGTGTGAACAAGGCGGTACAAATACTACTGCGCTATCTGATCGCCGCCAAAATCGCGCACGCAGAACGCTGCGGTGTGTCCGTACCTTTAGAGAAGGCACCGTAAGGGCGGGTGGTTACCTCGTTCCGTTATAGATACAGTAAAACGTTTTGAGGAGACTGTTAATTATTTTAACTATAGTTTGTGCTGCATTTAAAGAATTTAGAAAAATACACTCAATTCAAGAAAATTGGCAATTTAGACAATGATGATCCAAAGTAATTCTTCGTTCAAGCTGGGGGAATATTAATTTCATATTTTTTCATTTAGAGGTATTATAGGCATATAAATCCAAGAAATGACGATCGCATGTTACATGAAAATTAATTACAATGATACGAATGACGAATGCGTGCATAATAAAGTTTACGTATTTACGTACAAGCATGGACTTATATTACTAGCGTTAAATCAATGCATACGAGGGTAAAACTATGATTGCGATATCGTAATTTGCCGGATATTCAATTCACATTATAATTTTACTATTGCGTTTGAAGATGTAGTAAATATTTTAATTGTTATTGAAGACAATAACGCTAGCATATTATTATGTATATGTATATATGTATAATAGATTATTTATTTATTATTTTTTGTTAATCTCTAGGAACTAAATGTTAGAATCTGGAGAATCGACAAACACCGTGTTAGTGTAGATCGATAATTTTCTATGAAACAATAAATTTTTGTTTTGGAATAATAATTCAAAGCTCTTCGAACAAATTGTCTAAAACTCATTATTGACTACGCGAGTGAAAATTTTAATCAGTAAATCACGCATATCGTTTTCATACCCTACAGTCGATTAATGATTTGAATTTTCCTCAATCGGTTGACATACTTTTGTCAACGATGTTAAATCAGTGTTTCTTTAGAGTCAAGTCTAAGTTTAACATATGAACGTCGTTTTGGTAACATTAAAGGATGACAGATTGAAAATGTGAATCAGCTGAGGATGGGATCTGCATACTCAAGATTATGAGGATAGTGATGCGAATATAACAACTCTAAATAAAATGTCGAGGTTTTAAAAATTATAAATTGGCAAGTGAAGTAAATATGATGATATTGATGTTTATAAGTATTTAGTAATCTCGAAAAAAAATAAGTATTATATTGAAGAATATGTTATATAACTTATTTTTTTAATACTGCTAAGAACCCGACTACATTAATTTAGATTTAAAGTGATGTTGTGATATAAAACAGAGCCTGGTTTGTAACGGACGCTAAATACAGTAAAAATCTAAGAAATGTCTACCAACAAATAAACCTCTCCGAACCAAAATGACACTAAACATATTTAACCATAGCTAAAAAAACTTTGATAGAAATTGCAATGGATGCAATGCAATAAAAAATCGATATCGATATACTTAATTTTTTCCCAACACTAGCGTGATTATGTAAGCAATACATCATTTATGCAGGTGCATGCCCTGTGCGCCTCATTTGGCGGTCGCTACTGTACATGTAAGGACACTGTTCTGCCTTCTGTGCCTCAAGGAAGACTTACACATAATATACCATCATAAACAGTTATATTGTAGTTATACAGGAATAGCCATGTGAAAAAGCCGTGCTAATATCTAAATCCCTTAAGACGCAGTGCAATTACGTGCAATTCTGTCATAGTTCTGTGCTACAGTATAATATATCTACACTTACTTAGGCAGATACGAAGTCATCGCTTACCTTATAATAAGGTCTTGCTTGTCCAGCCGCCCTAGACAAAATTTAACAGACAATGACATTGACAGTGACATTTGCTGTGGTCAAAAAGTCATGTCATTCCCAAACATTTTTAATGTTTCGTTTGGCCTATAAATTGGGTTTTGTACGAATATTGTAGAGTTATGATTACCTGACGCTTTATGCAGACGTCATCGCTTACAACATGCCAGCGTCTCGGTTGTCATGTTACATAAAATAATTAAAACATAGTTATGATGCGTAAGCTAGTCTTACACACGCCATATTTATATAAATTGAACTCGATTACCTAAGTCAAATAAATTAGGTATGTCAATAAAATCGAATGGGTTGTTATGATAATATTCACATTATATTTTTCCACATAATATGTGGATCATATATCAAATATATTATATTTGATTCAATGACATGAATTTTGAGTGAACCCGAGTTACAATTACGGCACATCAGCGGACGGCTGGGCAGGCTGTCATTTACGTTGAAAAATTCAAATGCCCTGCTTTGCCATCCGCCGTTTTACGCAGGCTATAAACTGTTCTTAAGAGGGAACGCGGCGTGCACTTTTTCATACAAATGTAATCCCCCGTTTCCTCCCTGGAAAATGCTTCTAGA
The DNA here is from genome assembly GCA_954871355.1 of Cabera pusaria. Classification (NCBI taxonomy): domain Eukaryota; kingdom Metazoa; phylum Arthropoda; class Insecta; order Lepidoptera; family Geometridae; genus Cabera; species Cabera pusaria. The sequence continues at coordinate 14,877,947 of OX940901.1, forward strand.
GCAAAATTTGTTTCTATAAAAAATGTTTGTCTAGTTAAAATAAAACCAGCTAAGTTGAGTTGAACTCGCCCACCGAGGCTTCCGTACCATCCAATTAAGCTAGCCTTCTAAATTGTATCAGCGCTCATATAACTCAGAGGTCTACATTAATTGGCGTAAACTATGTATGTATGGGAACACCCTTTAATTTTCAACCTTTTTTATTATTTGGATTTTTTCCTTAATTTGTGCTGTAAGACCTTGCGTCCTGCCAAATTTCATGATTCTAGGTCAACGGGAAGTACCCTATAGGTTTTCGACCCAAAACCTATAGGGTACTTCCGGTTTACCTAGAATTGTCAATTTTGGTTATAAGCAAGGTCTTAGAGCACAAGTAAAGGAAAAATTCCGAAAAACAAAAAAAAATAAAAATTAAGGTAGGTACATTTTGGTACTAAAAAGTTTTCGCGAAAATCTAAAGCCCATATCTTTTTATTGTGTTGACTCATGACCTTAACTTTATGCACCCAATAGGGACTATAGACCTTAGTATCAGGTACAAATTTCAACTTGCTAGGTCCACCCGTTCCTGAGAAAATCAGTGGTGACACACGGACAGACAGACGGACAGACAGACGGACAGACAGACGGACAGACAGACAGACAGACAGACAGACGGACAAGAATGTGATCTTAAAAGGGTTCCTTTTTTTACCATTTGAGGTACGGAACCCTAAAAAGAAAACGATAGGGGTGTAGTACAGATGTTGATTTTTCGTAGAAACAAATTTTTCTCTAGAAGCATTTTCCAGGGAGGAAGCGGGGAAATACATTTGTATGGAAAAGTTTGTAAATACCGCGTTCCCTCTTAAAAGTTTTTTTTTTACTATTTATTGGTCGAATACAGTGAACGCAAATAAATATGCTTTCACTGGTCGAATAGAAAACGGCCATCAAATCTTTGTGTAAGTAAAAGTTTTTGTAGTGGTAGGACTTCTGCTAGTCCGCCTGGGGCGGTACCACCACTTTGCCAATTAATTTTCAGCCGTGAAATAGGAATAATTTTCGTTTGAAATGGCAAGGTGTCCAGTGAAATTACTGGGCATGTGAGACTCAAAGTCTTTATGTCTCAAGGTAACAGGCGCAGTGCAATGCAAAATTCTGAACTGCCAGAATTTTGTATGCCGCTGTATCTTTTATAGGTAGACGTCATCGCTTGCCTGATAGTAAGCGATGACGTTCGGCTTCCAACACTTAATACACATGATAATCTTACTCTATATGCAATTCCTGTAGAAATTTAGTTAAATAGGTGTAACTGAATTGTCCTAAGTTGCGTCAAGCATTTGCTACATGCACTAGGTATTGCAAATAATTCAATTCAATTCAATTTCAAAAATTACAAATTCAACATTTTTTTCCTAAGACACAAAAATTTAAATAAAAGTACATTCAATTTTTGACACTATTTTAACATATTGGGAATTATTATACATTTAATTTTATTTTATAGAATAGAATCACATTTATTATTATTCTTAGGATGGTCGTTCGAAGCCGTACTAGGAAAACCTGTGTTACAGCTCCTACGATTCTTCTCTCGGAACCTACTATTTTTAGTATTATCCAATGTTGACATTGTCTTATAAAGTACGTAAAACCAAATCTGCTGCTTTGATGTGATAATAGAGGGTATGTAGGCAAAATACGCAGGTGTTTAAATATATGGGAATAGTGTTCTAGCCTAACGTGGAGATCTTAATCATGGATAATTGCAATACGAGTACATCCCTAATCGTGAGTCGCCACACTAACCGCGCAATGGCTATTTTTGACCAACTTCAAAAAAAAAAGGAGGAGGTTCTCAATTCACCTGTATTTTTTTGTGTTTGTTACTTCAGAACTGCGTCAATTATGAATCGATTCCGAAAAATATTATTCTTTGAAGAGAGGTGCGTCTCGTTTGCTCCCATTGTAATTTTATCGAGATCTAATTAGTATCTTCAGAGATATGGAGATAAACACCTCCAACTTAGTACTGAATTATCAGTACTAAGTTTGAGGTGTTTATCTCCATCAAAAAATGCCGCACTAGTCTAATGTCTAGTGCGGCATTTAATGTCCGTATTTTTTATTTTTTTTAATCTTATCTTAAATTATTATTCTTGACAACTTCAGTAAATTTGTTCTCGAACTCTTCTTAAGAAAACGATTTCAAAAAAGTCTTTGTGCGACAATTGTTCAAAGGATTTCTTAACGATCAATCAAATCTATTCTCTTTTCTGAGGTAGAAATAGAAACTTCATTCGCTTCTTATCTAACGTTTTTGAAGCATTTCGAAAGCAAGCTTCAGAGCCCTTTCATACATACGTAATAGGAGTCTACAAATCGTCTGCCATCTTTTGTTCGTGAGCCCTGGACAATGAGACTGTATGGTCATTTATTTTTCACGAACGTCTGGCACTCATACTTTCTAGTGAAAGTTGCATTCTTTACGTTGAGTTACCATGTAATATTTCAGTTCGAGGATCGTTGGAGATTGTAGATGAAAACTTGATCCTTATCTAATGTGGTTGCGGCTACGAAAAGAGTGTATTTAAATATTATGTTTCTTTTAAGTGTTACTACACTTTAAATGTTTGTACATCAACAACAATATTATAAATGTGAAAGTCAGTTTGTATGTTTGTTTGGGACTTCTTCACGGTCAAACGGCTGAACCGATTTAGTCGAAACTTTGCCTTTGTATAGCCTGTATATGGCTATAGAATACTTTTTAAGGCGAGCGAAGCCGCGTGACACAGCTAGTTGTTATATACAATTTAAAATTTCAGCGTTACTTTCAAAGTGTTCGAGCCCCGTCGGTAGGGTAACATTTTTGATGATGATATAACAAGAGTGTATTTATACATCGGCAAACGTTCTGTTGAAAGCTCTGGAACGTAGCATCAATTTTCTTTGGGGTTGCTATGTGAGTTTCGTTCTCACGAATATAATAGCTGAAGACATAGGTTTTTGCTATAGAGCTAAACACGTCTCGCGCGACTTGAAAGGCTCGTCTTTTATGAACAATATTATTCTATAACAGGTACAATGCTCTTTAGGTAGGTAATGATTTTTAAAAGCAGCACAAACTACTAAAATGTTTTTATTTCGAAATGGTTAGCGCTCGATCACCATCTAAAATGTAAAAATACAAGGTCATGTAAAAACTTATTCGTCAGTAACAACATTTTGGAAAATGCAAAAAGCTCTGATGTAACTCTAGCTACTTTAATTATTTTTTTATTTATTTAATTAGAAAAAGCAGTAATATTAGTGAATTTATTTTTAAAATAACATAATAATAGATTACTTAGCTTAATTATGTAATGTAATGTATATTACATCTACCTATTTCTGTATACGAATCAGTCGGCTTATGCGTTGAATACTCATATTTATCTTAGGCACTAGCTTTACTCATGTGACTAGGTGTTATATTTTATTTAATAAGATAGTTAAAAAACAAAATAAAACACACTTCCATGCCGCGCGAGTTAGTTTCAGTAGCAAATTTGAGACGTTCATCGTTATACTGGGACCACCTTGATCATGAACCCTACCTATAAAAAAATATCATTAAAATCGGTTAAGGATTGGCGGAGTAATCGGCGAACAAACATATAAAAAGAAGAAAAAGAAACATATAGACGAATTGAGAACCTCCTTTTTGGTGGTCGGTTGAAAATAACCGAGTTCAACACCGCGCTAGACATTTTTAGTACTAAGTTTGAGGGTTTATCTCCATATCTCTGGATACTTTTCAGATTTTGTTAAAATTACAATGGGACCAAACGGAATGCATACTCTCTCGAACAACAACAAAATCCAAATCTGTTAACAAATAATGGAGTTCTATGGGAGGACTGAGAAAATTTAAAAAAACAGGCAAATTGTGAACCTCCTTCTTTTCGGTAAATTCGGTAAACAAAATTATTAAAAGCTGCATGCAATGAAGTAGGTGTATTAGGTTACTTTGAAACACTTAAGTGTCATATCCTATAACAATAAGTACAACATTTTAACATGCTTACGCGGCTTGCAGATGGAATAACTTACGCCGAAGATTTATTTGGCAACAACTAGGTATCATGGGAAATAATTTCACAATAAGTGCTGCAAGAGACAAATGCACGAGAAAGCCGTAAAGAAGCTTTTATACTGAAAAGCCTTTATATGCAACGACGTTCGCCGTGTAGGCAGAACAGATAATAATACTACGCAGTGTAGGTCAGGATCAAATTAGAAACGCATTGCAAATGAGCCAGTGAGCGTTTGTGAGGTGAGAGATATTTTTAAATTAATTGCAATAACCAACAAAAAATAACTAATAATAGTTAAATTCAAAATGTAAAACCCCTCGACTGATTATTATATATATAATTTGTTCCTTGAGACCATTCCAATGAGCTTAAATACGATATCTGAGACAAGGAGTTGAGAGTATTCTGCAGATTCAAGGAGATGTCTTGTCTCACCATTAGATCAAGTTTACCATATTATATTCTTGCAATATCATTGAAGTAACAGGATACTGAATTTCAATACATTTGATTTGACTAATTTAAACTACGCTAAACTGACGCCAGCAGTGTGACAGGTAAGTAGTGCGCAGAATCGCCATTTTGATTTTTTTGACGTCCGCCGTCAAAGGACTACGAGTTACGAGCTGATAATATTTAAACGGCTGAACGGATTTTCATGAAACAAAGCTAAGAACACTCTCGATGAAGACACCTATCAAACAAAAAAAACTAAATGAAAATCGGTTCATCCGTTTGGGCAGACAGACACACAGATACACAGATACACACGTCAAACTTATAACACCCCTTCTTTTTGCGTCGGGGGTTATTAAGAGCATTGATGATATTACGTCGTATTATTAATGCTCTTATCATAGAATTATTCGTGCTTCGATCGCGATAATTGCTTGATATTAAGTCAACATCAACGCAAAACAAGGATCAAAGAAAAGAAGGAGAGGATAAAATATGAATCTTCTAATTTGAAAACAATCAACTTTTTTGAACAGCAGGCATGAGCTTTTAGCAACAGCTGAAGTGTAAATATCGTAACATGTAAAGGCTTTTTAAAGTATTATAGTTTTATAGTTAAGTCAGGATATTGTTCGATAGTGCCGCGAAGTTGATAGTGAGAACGTGACGTTACTTGGTTTGAATTTTTAACTGAAATGAGGTCAGGTCTTATAGACCGCATCGGTTCTTTACATAAGACAGGATTAAGTACATTTTTTCTTAACTTATACAAGACACTTCAGTGAATTTTAAATGAGATAATAAATAAGTAATAAATAAACTAAGAACACAGAATAATTAATAGTACATAAGTAAAAAAAATTACGGTCGAACTGAGAACCTCCTAGTTACATTTTGTGAAATCGGTTAATGGTTACTTCCTCCTTTTTAAGTCGGTTGAAAACTCAAGCTTACCATTAGGTGAGCGTCTTGCTTGTCAATTGCGCGTCTTTTAAAAATAACACATTTTTAGTTAATTAATTTTGTTTAATATGTGCTGCAGAGCAGATCCGTGTTCCAGAAGATTTTGATTCATAATGGTGGACTTCACTCAAATATCGCTTACTTATGCTAAGTATCACACTATTCATTATTCTGTGATATACCTTGTCATGTTTGTAAACACGTGGGTTAGTCTAAATTACTTACTTCACTTCACATCAAAAGCTTTTGTAATCGTCTGTCACGAGATTCAATTAATTGGTAAGCGTACCTACCAATTAAGTGAAATCTTATTCACACGCTCGAATATGTCGAAAGCAGTATAAATACTACTATTCTTAATCGTCAGTTATAGTAAAGGTTTCGACACTCGGGTTCACGATTCTACCATTACTAAGTTGAAGTACAAACTGACCCAAAAGACGAAGGTCGCCCATTGTTGAAACACTGCAGCATCCACAGGTATAGATTAGACAAGACAGCGCTAATCTTGTCTTTAATTATCTACTTATCAAAATCTAGAGTGCCATAAAATTTTCAGTTTGCTGTAGCGTTATTTGTCGACGGATTTTAGTCAAATGAGGTACACAAGGACTTCATTCTACACAAGATGTTGCGAAAAATATTTCAAATGGGGGAGTGATGGGGGAAAGGGGGGGACGTTTGCTGAACCGTTATTTATCGACGGATTTCAGTCAAATCGGAGAGGCATACATACTAAGGACTTCATTTTACACAAGATGTTGCGAAAAACCATTCGAAAAACATTTCAGAAATGGGGAGTAGAGATAGGAAAAGGCGAGAAGTTTGCTGTAGTGTTATATATAGACGGATTTTAATCATTCTACAAAAGATGTTGTTAAAAAAATTCCAAATATTATATTATTCTGTGCTTAGGCTAAGAGGTGTGGTGTGATAATAAATAGATTGATGTGCGTTATCCAGTGAAATCTATGTCCAAGCCAGCCGATTTAAGCCTGTGGCACAGAATACGTAAAACTTCTGAAGCTTATGATAGTGTGATAATTTGCAAGCACTATTTACTAATCTCTAAGTTTTGCTATGGCGCTAAAGCGAGATTTCTTTATAAATAGAAATCGTATTTGTAGGTTTAATAAAGGAAGACTAACAAGTTTTATTCCTAAAGTTAACTCAAAAATTTATTCGAAAACTTGCCTGAATGAAAGTCAGTTAAGCAGTATTACTACTTATAAGTTGAGTACAGCTTGAAAACAGGTAATCCATTAAGATACTGTACTTGTTATTGTAATGTTCAAAGGAATAATGTCGTCGATGTTAGATTCGAGTAAGAATAAGTTATTTTTCAAAAAAAATAAAACCGACTTCATAACCTCTGATCTACTACCTATTAGACTTGGCTGGCACCAACTTCAAATAGAGAAGTGGGTAGCGCTTATAATAATTTTAAGTAAATTATTTTTCGCTTTTGAGTGCCTTTTTGTGGTTATGAAGTCGGTTTTATTTTTTTTTGAAAAATAACTTATTTTACCCTTTTTAGTGCAAAAAAAGTTTTAATGAAATTACATGCATCTATTAAATTTCGTGTCTGGGCCGTTATACACTGACGGATATATACTTTTTGAAAATATCAAGTATGTACCTATAACGGTTAAGAAGATACAGATCTGTAAAGTGCGCACATATAGACACACGGACGGACGGACAGACGGACGGACGAACAGACAACAAAGTCTCAGAAAGTGTTCATTTGGTAGCCTTTGGGTTCGGAACCCTAAAAAAATTGACTTTAAATGCCGCGCTAAAGTGAAAATATTCACTAGTAATAATGATGTCATCAAGGTATCAAAGGACAATGTCCAAAATGGCCCCGTACAATTAAAGCATCTGACACACACGATAATTAACTGTCTATTTTATTACAATAATTCCAAATACTTTTATAACACGGACTAGTTGTATTCCAAAATGAATATTAAAAAGTATTATTTGCGATTATTAACATTAATTGCCGCCATATGGCCAACAGAGTACTGAATCACTCTACTACGTTATAAGAGGCACTTCCCTATATTGTGGATACCCGAATTATGAAAGCACTGTGTAGCCAACCTAACAACGGAAAGTATTATTTACGTAGTAACTATTATATAATATGTGGTTTTATGCTTATTTTTTTTTTTTTTGCTGTGTTGATTGGTACAAAGTACGTTCATAATTCTGAGTTATTTAATTATGTATGCAGTGTCGCGGGACTGAAATGGCCGCCATCTTCGCCAAATGTCATGTCATGTTAAAAAATATTAGGTTTGTTTAAAAAAGTTTGCACCCTAACAAGACTTTGCCCGGTAGAACATTCCTGTGAAGACAAATTATTTATATTTATATATAATTATTTATTATAATTATTAATATATAATTATTTATTGAGGGCCCGGTGGCGTAATTGGGAGAACGGTCGGCTTTGATGCCGTGGTACCGAGTTCAAACCGCCGTGCACCAATGAATTGTTCTATCGAAAAATTTATGTGCGCTTCTCACAGTGGCCCTCCAGTGAAGGAAAACATCGTTAAGAAACCAACAACCCCCGCATGGTGGTAGAACATATCTAGTGTCCGCCTGGCCAGCTACCACCCTCAAGTCAGAAAATCTGTCGCCAAACATCTTATGTGTTCCGGCAGCTATCCTTGAGAGCCAGTTCCCATTCTAGTCCACTTCTCTATCTTCGACCGCATCATCACTTAGCAACAGGTGAGATAGTGGTCAAACGCTTGCCTATAAGATATAAAAAAAATTTATCCCCACCTTTATTTCTATCTCGCTCACAGTTACCGTAAGAATATTTTATATGCAATAGCAACCTCCATTGTGTATAATCTTCTTGGGACTCTTCTACTAAAACTAGTACATTCTCTTATGTTTGAGGTATTTATCTCCATATCTCTGGTGATTCTAATCGGATCTCGATAAAATTAAAATGGGACCACCTCGGAAACGTATCCTACCTATTAAAAAAAAGAATCATTTGAATCCGTTCACAATTGATGGAGACATCGCGTGTCATACACAAAAATATATATATATATATATATATATATATATATATATATACAGACGAATTGAGAACCTCCTCCTTTTTTGTGAAGTCGGTTAAAAACAATCTAAAGATGGCATCTGCCTGTGAAAGACAACTAACTGTAACAAAAACTTGGCCAGACAAAAATTTTACTCCACATCGCAAGTCGCAACTGAATCAATATGTCTTAAAATGTAAGCATTTGCTCACTAGACTGTACATTATCGAGATTCGACAGTCGATAGAGGAAGTCTCGGAATAGATTTGGCCGTTGCTATTTTTATAGCACTGTCGGTGTCTATTTAGAGCCCTTGAAACTTTACTTTGATGTCAAATAACGAAAATAGCATTATGATTTTTGACGCTTGACGAAACTTAACTTTATTTTTATAAAAATTCACGAAAATTCAGTTAAGTCAAGTACTCGTATGACGCAATTACTTAATAGAAGTGTCGAAAAAAATAAAGGATATAAATACTCAAAACATGATTGATACGCACAAAATAATAGTAGGCTAGCTACGCAGTGGAGGCTGAAAAAGTGCGAGGAAGGACGCGTCAGCGCGATCATCCCAAACAGCACACTCCACTACAGATGATTATATAAAAGGTAATAGGAACTATGTCATAATAATAATTATGACACAAGTCCATGAAGGGCGGAAGACGCATCGTTGAGCGCCCCACACTTGAGACCCTAATGCAGGCTTCCGTATGAAGCCGAAACATAAATATGTCGATCACTATATCGACATCAAATAAGTCATGTTAAATTCCCGTTTTTACACATATTAATATTATTTTATATCTACCATGTTTTATGTACGTATACAATATCTTCAAATTATAGCTATCAGCGGTTTTACTACCATTTTGTATTTTTTTTTAATGATATAATGTAACAGAATAAGCTCGACGCTCACCAGCTGATAGTAAGCGATGACGTCTTCCTATTACAGATACAGCAGTATGCAAAATTCTGGGCTGACAGAATTTTGCATGTCACTGCACTACGCCTGTTACCTTGAGACATAAAGATGTTGGAGTCTCACATGCCCTGTAATTTCACTGGACACCTTGCCATTTCAACCGAAACACATGCCTATTTCACGGCTGAAATTAATTGGCAAAGTGGTGGTACCGCTTCTACCACTACAAAAATTTTGTTCATCTGCTAAATTTCACCTACGTTATTCTTATAAGTAGTAAATGTCACTCAGTCGTATTTAATTTACAAATAAAGAAGATAAATAGATTAATTATTGAAATAATATGTCAAATATCAATTATTTCATTTATCAACTGACTTCCAAAAAGGAGGAGGTTCTTATTTCGTCTGTATGATTTTTCGAGATCTGATAAGTATCTCTAGAGATATGACGATAAACGTCTCAAACATGCTACTGAAACTGGCTCGCAGGCCATGGAAGTCGGTTGTTTTCGTTTTTAGACTATCTTAATTATTTACATTGTTATGCACACGATGGCAAGTGTCCAGTAATGTTACAGGACATGTGAGACTCTTCATAATATGTGTTCATGTGTAACGCAATTTAGATTACTAAGGTATTTCTAAATAGAATCCTCAAGCGATTCCAGTCTCTTACTAGATTCCAACTAGATTTAGACTACCCTAGATCTCGGCCCAGTCATTTCTATATTTATCCAAACGGCAGCCACTGTGTCACAAAATCAGATGCAACCAATTATTAGCACAATTAGATTGACCTCTAAAGTTCATTGTGTAGGATAATGTAGGCAGGTACACCTACTTCTGATCATAAAAATTTTGTTCTGTCATATCTCTTACATTATACAAGGTGTAACAAAAGGGTGTAGTAATATTTAAACTGTGCATACCCAGCCTGATCACAGACTTATGAATAGTACAAGTGGCCTGATGTATAATCTACCTGCAAAGTCCCTCTCCACAGTAGCGGGTATCGCGAGTTATCACAAGTTAAACTTTTACGTAAACAGCCAGATTCAACCCTAAATCAGCTGATCAGCTACATTGACCTAGTGAAAACATAGACTAACTAGTGCAGAAGGAATACTTTTTATCTAATCTTGTATCAAAATGTTTTAGTAATTTTGGAAATTTTGGGCAAAATATTCCTTTTAGTTTGAGAAAATTCAGAGAATACAGTCATGATCGTAAACAAAACGATTAAAAACGACTTTAAATGCCGCACTAGTAATTTTCAGTGTCAAGTTTGAGATGTTTATCTCCATATCTCTGGAGATGTGGAGATCTCTGGACCGTGGAAGAGAAAAAGCATTTTCGAGTTGGTTCACAATTGGCAGAGTAATCGCGTAACAAACATATAAAAAATACAGATGAATTGAGAGCCTCCTCCTTTTTGGAAGTCGGTAAACTTAAGAATAAAAAGGCAGGCATATAGACGTCAAGATAGTAGTTATTTCCATATAAAATTAAAGTTCTCAGAAGCGAAGAAAAGAGTCCATATTTTTGTTAATGCGTGTTTCCGCCCCGAAGTATTTTAAAATAAACAATACATCAATATGAAAATAGAAAAAGAAACGGTAAAAATAACATACAAGTTGGAAGGTTAAAGTAATAGAAAGGGATGGGAATTGGCCCATGGTTATGGTTTTTATTATAGTGCTTTAACTACAGCAAAGCTGAAGCTGAAAAAACAACGGTATAAAATAAATACAGCAATGTGAACAATAATAAGTAGTAATGTGTATATAATAAGAAGTAAGTAATAATGTGAACAATGCATTAAATTAGTCTAAAAACCACGTTTTACATGTTACGAGATATAGCGGTTTTATGGGTTTATTTTTTAGGTTAGGCATTGCATGCTAATAAATGTATTTAAAATGCATTGTAATCGTATTGTTGTGAGCTTCCCTGAAAGTTTTAGCCGGATGGCTGATCGGGAAGTGCTATATATTTGAGTGGCAGGATTCTTACAGGAACGACAGACAGATAGACAAACAAGAAAGTGTCTTAATAAAAACGTGGTAAAATGAGTATCTACATTGCGTAATATTAATAAAAAAAGCATTACTTTTTCAGACAGTGGGCGGAGATAGCAAAGACAAAATTTTTTCAAAGACAAGTATCACTGAACAGCGTTAACTTTTTTCATAAGTACTTTTCCAATATATTTTTTTTTAATTAGATACAAAAAATCACAAAGAAATCCTGTTCTAGCCGTATAATTGACAAAGAAAATTAATGAAAAATACGAAAAATATCAATTTTAACTCAAAATTGAAAGATTGAAAGTATGTCCTGATATAACATCTAAATAATTTATACAAGCAAAAGAATCAACATTTATAAATATTCAATGTATGGTAATTACTGAACAGAAGACGGTTGGTTTCATATCGACTAAATTAGACCGAGGGGGAAACATTTTGGAAAGACAACTTAATTGTTATGTGAATATTTCAGTAAAGGGAAAATTCACTTATTTCTGAAAGGAAAAGGGCTAGGAGTTACGATTTTAAATTAAATGAAAATCGACAACCAAAAAAGTTTAGGTACCTAGGTACCTACATTTTGTTATTCTAGTTGGTGTCACCCACAGTTGACACTATTTATTCTTATATGATAAACAGACCTTAGTAAAACAATAAAGTAATATTGGTGACTTGGAAACAAAGCCTATATAAGGTGCTATGATTATTTTCGGTTTATAGCAGGGTTTGAAAATATCCGATATTTATTATAAATATCAAAATATCGGATATCTATGATATATATCTTGCCATATTATTATTTTATTGTATTATTTATGAATACTATTTGCATATGTGTTACATAAACATACTAAAATTATTTAAAAAAAAACTACAATATTTTTAATGTTTTATTTATTTAGGTTACTTCAAATCTTCTTTTGGATAAGGCAAAATCAACTAAAAAACATAAAATAGAAGGTAGAAATAGTAAATGCACAAACGCTAAAAATTACTAAATAATATTAATTTTTTAAACAATTTTTGTACTGCAATATATTATAAAAAAATATTTGATATATATATCATTTAACCCAGTCTGATATATATCGGATATATATTGTATATATATCGGATATATATCTTGATATATATCCATTGCGATATATCCTTGAATCCTGGTTTATAGGTAGGTCAAAGAGCTTTCCAGTGGCACACCGAGAGCATAGTGCGGATTTCTAAAGATTTGTTTACCTACTTACAAGATCACGTTAAAGTTAACCCAGATATGTAGAACAAAGACTAAAACATTCTCATTTAAAAAAAAGCGCCACATAAATGGTGCTTTTAAATTTCCATCCAAATCTGCGACTTACTTCAACGTGATCTAGTAAACTAAGTAGGTAAACATATCTAAAGAAACTCGCACGGCACTCTGTCAGTGCGCAGGCAGATATCGAGTATAGGTACCAGACAAACGTACTACATTTTTGATACCAGAATTAGAATATATAACTTCAGTTGAGGAGTTAAACAGACAGACGCTTGCCGAAAATCAAAGTTCAACAAAATAATTCGAGATTGCCTCGTGTTTTGTAGCTTTTCTTAGAAACCGATATTAAACTTTATATTTTTTCTTATCTCTCAACTTTTTCATACTTATAAATAATACAAGGTACAGGATACCTTCTACAACATGACAGATAACAAGTAGTACTACTGCTTGTTTCAGTAGTTACCTACTCTCATTAAGTACAAAACAAGGAAAGACAATTACCAGCCCGCGGCCCTTGCCCAGTATAAAACTATTATTTATTCTATGTCACTCAAGGAACAAAGAATTCACCGTCACGGTACCACTGCAATACAAACAAACTATTATTTATTCTGTGAGAATACTGCATGCCCGTACATTTTTCACCGTCACGGCACCTCCATAATAATCCATGCCCGTTCTTTTGTTTACCTCTTTACCATGGTTGGGTTACCACCCCAGGTGTAGAGTACCGGATGCGACTGCGTCTTACTTCACTTTATCGCTTCATCGTACCCGCGATTTCCGCCGATTATTTTCTAGAGCTAACGAACTCGGTGTGAACTGACCCTTGAAATTTGGACTTGGATGGGAAATGGGAAAAGTTTGCGGGAGTTTTAGATTTTGTATGCGGTTTTTTTTTTCGATAAGACTTCAGAAAATTACCAAACAATGATATAAATTATGTAGTGTAGATAATAAGTATAATTTGTTTGCGTTTGTTTGTGTACTGAAGAGTTCTACAATTTAATTGGGCTACCTTAACCTTAAGCTCAGAACAGATGATATAAAATAAAACATTAAATTAAAAAATCAAAAAACCCGACTGCGCAAAAAGTGAAGTGTTAAAAAACGAACTGAAAAGAAAAAAACAAGTAAGTCTATTAATTCTTTCTCGGTCGAAACACTCATAAAATAAATTATACTTTGTTATATGGAATGTAGAGACTTTAACAGTCGGGACACATTAATGGCTTAACAAATGGGGATTAATGTGTCCCGACTGTTAAAGTCTCTATATTCCATATAACAATGTATAATTTATTTTATGAGTGTATCGACCGAGAAATAATTTAAATGGTATAGTTTTTTGATATCCCTAAACAGAAGATTAAAACTAAACGGTAGATTCAACAGCCACTCAGTTTTCCCCTTTTGTCCGCAGATTTTCTTTCTAGGCTTGCCATTTTTATTTTTATTTAAACAATATTATGCAGCTGACAGACGGACTATCAGTTCCATTTGGATCATGATATGTACTGTGATTGGTATGCGTTTCTCTATGTTGTGTTTCACTATTTCACTTTTTTTATTTTTTTTATATAAAAATTGTCTGAAGTACTGAAACACACAGTTACATGTATGGTTGGTTTTAACCTACTTTAATTTTTTTTAAATATTCTGACGTAAACGATTGGATGACAGCTGAATGGTTCATTACTTTTTTTTTCTAATTCAAAGCGTTAAATTCTGCTTTTGCTATGTTTACTTGATAATTGGTTATGATTTATTTTATGATTTATGATTTTGACGTGTATATGTGCGTATATTTATACTGCCTACATACTGAATAAATGCTTTGATTCTTGATTCTTCTAGAAGTCTAAACTACTAGACTTACTTGTTTTTTTCTTTTCAGTTCGTTTTTTAACACTTCACTTTTTGCGCTGTCGGGTTTTTTTATTTTTTTATTTAATGTTTTATTTTACACTTTTTAGTTAAGTAAAGGACGGCAAATTCCGAACGTGTATTTTTCGGCGTTTTGTGCTTGAACTTGTAAACTAATAATAGATAGAGACTTAAAATCTTCACAAAATATGTATAACTATGACCGTTATTACAATTATGGAAAAAAGAACAAAAAACCGAAATGCGTGAAATAGCTAGGGTATTGCTTTTTAAGCTTACTTACTTTACAGTTGTACTATTAAACGACTATACCAAAAGGAAGAGGTTGTTTGTTACCTCAGAACTCTATCAATTCTTAACCGATTTGGAAAATTCTTTTTTTGTTTGAGTTAATATGATTTTCGTTTGGTCTCATTGTAATTTTATTGAGATCTGATAAGTAACTTCAGAGATAAGCACCGCAAACTTGTTACTGAAAGTGACTAACGCGGCATGTAAAATCGTTTATTTTTCGATTAGTACTATCATAAATTATTTGTTATAAATATATTTTGAATCTCCATTTTAAGACCTTTAATTTGATACCCCACTCAATAGGTTTTGAAAAAAAAAAAATTTTTTTGAACCCCAAATTTTGGCGTCTGAAATCCGCCATTTTGAATTTTTCAATTTTTTATGTTTTCGTCGACACTCGCGCTAGCATGGCGAATCTATTGACGTGCCAATTATCAAAATCGGCCCACGCGTTTGGTCTCTAGTGTGCCACAAAGGAACAAACATACATACATACATACATACATATATAGACTGATAAACACATTACATCTCCTTTGCGTCGCGCAGTCGGGTAAATTAAGCGTAATCCATAGGTATCATCGATTAAAATCCCGTTTTTAAAATCAATATTTTAAAACGGGCAAGAATGACATCATATATGGATAAGAGCGAACGCGGGGTGCAATTTTCCATACAAATTTATTCCCCCGTTTCCTCCCTGGAAAATGCTTCTAGAGCAAAATTTGTGTCTACAAAAAATCATGGTCTGCTGTAACGCCACTTCCCTATCAATTGCTTTTTTTACCAACCTAGGCTTTCTTAAGTTTCTTCGTAGGAAGAGAATGCAAGTTTTAGAATAGGTACGTGAATAATATTTTAGCCGGAGGACAACCCAACACTTTCTCATGCCAGCCAAAACAAAAGTCAGAGAAAATGCAATATTTTGAATAGCGCCATCTAGCCAAATAATTATATAACTCATTACCAAGTCTGTAGCCGAACAAACGTCCTCGATAATAGAGCCGCAGAACAAGGTAGTGACTCGTGTAAGCCATAGATGCTTTAAAGAAGTCTATTACAGCAAACTTCTGTTATTTCGTTAATCGTTGTTGTTACTTCTCAAAGTACTTATAGTATTACTGATAAGCTCAGTAAACCGAAAAAATACTCACCTGAGAAAAATACGGCGGCAGTACTGCCCTCTGGGCTTTTTTAACCAACCTAGGCTTTCTTAAGTTTCTTCGTAGGAAGAGAACGCAAGTTTTAGAATAGGTACGTGAATAATATTTTAGCCGTAGGACAACCCAACACTTTCTCATGCCAGCCAAAACAAAAGTCAGAGATAATATCGTTTAAAAACTAAAAAAGAACCGACTTCAATGTTCATTTTCAGTACCAATTTTGAGATGTTTATCTCAATATCTCTGGAGATACTTATCAGACCTCGATAAAATTACCATGGTACCACACTTGGGATATCTCCTTTCGAACAAAAAAAGAATAATCAAAATCGGTGCATAAATGACGAAGTTATCCCCGAACAAACATAAAAAAAAAAAAAAAAAATATACGGTCGAATTGAGAAACCTCCTCCTTTTTTTGAAGTCGGTTAAAAATGCAATATTTTGAGTAGCGCCATCTAGCCAAATAATTATATAACTCATTACCAAGTCTGTAGCCGAACAAACGTCCTCGATAATAGAGCCGCAGAACAAGGTAGTGACTCGTGTAAGCCATAGATGGCGCTTTAAAGAAGTCTATTACAGCAAACTTCTGTTATTTCGTTCATCGTTGTTATTACTTCTCAAAGTACTTATAGTATTACTGATAAGCTCAGTAAACCGAAAAAATACTCACCTGAGAAAAATACGGCGGCAGTACTGCCCTCTGGTCATCTAACCGCGAACACTGTACTCGTTCCAGTAGCTCGAAAAGTTCGTGTTGGGCGCGGGTGCCCCCGGTTGTGGTGGAGCTCCATGGCGCGGACACGTGCTGCCGCCTGGTGGAAGATAAAAACACTTTATCAAATACTCGCTTGTGCGCGGAACTGGTAAACGTGTTGAAAACGTGGAAAGTGACGAGCGCTGCAATAGATGGCGCTTCTAGGCAATATAATGAAATATGCAACATGCTCATAATAATAATTTTACAATGAACACTGATGCCGAAATTTTAAGTTATGTTTTAAGTTGTAGGTATGTAGTCATATAAAATATAAAATTATATTTAAACATTCTTCTGCTAAAAACCCAATAAAATTCAAACTGAGTAGGTATCTACTAAGTACCAGAAAACCACCACCAAAATTTACCTTAATTTTCAACCCTTTTATTTTTCGGAATTATTTATTTACTTGTGTTGTAAGACCTTGCTTTTAACCAAAATTGACAATTCTAGGTCAACTGGAAGTACTACAGGTTTTGGGTCGAAAACCTATAGGGTACTTCCCGTTGACCTAGAGTCATGAAACTTGGCAAGAAGCAATGTCTTGAAGCACTTATAAAGAAAAAAATCTGAAAACCGTAAATATGTACTAAATGTAAATAAATAATAAGTTTGTAATAGTAAATTTACCTATTAACTTACTAATTCACCTATAAGCTTAAAAACGTGCTGCATAAGAAAAGAGTTAATTTATCCTGAATGCATAAAAAGGACGCCCCAAAAATTTCACAGTTGACCATTCAAAATCGTAAACAAAACGATCTGATTGCGACCATTTTAACAGCACGAGACCAGAAAAAAAACCTTTTCATAATTGAATAGAGAGCTATAAACGATGATATTACAACTTAACTTTTTCATTTTCAATTGGTTTTAATAATTTATAGCTCTAAGAATCATGTAATGTAAACAAAACGCACGAGCGATCCATACGAATAACCCCAACTATCGAGTGAAAGAGGAACTACGTGCAATGGTTTGAATCTGTGATTTATAGGGCAATTAACTGACCATTCAGGTCTCCCCTCGCTCAGATATTTTGGACACTAGAACTAAATAATAATGCAAAAGATAATGGGATTTCGAACCCCTTATTTAATTTTCTGAACCGGTTTTGGCTCAATCAAGAGTTGTTTGTTTTTGGACTTAGCCTAATTTCGCCGTGTTGAAGGGTCGTATTGTGATGAGTGAGTGTAATAAATGTGATTGGCAGATGTAGCTGTTTGTTGTTATTTCATTTGATGATTGAAAAGGTGATGATTGTCGCAAATTGAACAGTAGCTATGTTTGGTTAACCGTTGGAATGTAATAGAATTTGTTTCTTTATAAGACTTATACAGCTATTTATAAAAGATATTGGAAATGGAATGGTAACAAATGATTTCTTTTTGTAAATATATTAGAACATTATTGGTGTCCTATTCCTGCTTTGTAGTGTAGGTTTTTCAACTAAAATGAATAGCCTGGTAATTAACCAAGTAGGATCCGACGAAAGCTCGTTTATAGGTAATGATGTATGTTCTGATGATATTTGCTCATTTATAAGAATTGTAATTTTTCTAACTGGCATACACCACAGAATAAATAATAGTACAAAAACATACGCCTAGAATGCCTAGATAGATCTATCTAGGCATTCTAGGCGTATTTTATTTTTATATTATTATAGTCTTTCCAAGTAATTTAAGTGCCAAAGCATCGTAAGTGTTATAGTGAGACATCATCGCTTACCATCAGATGAACTAGACGAGCGTTTTTCTTTACACAATATCATAAAAAATCGACAAAACCGATTTTAAACTATAGAATGTAAGTAAACCATTGAGACTTGAGACTGACCAAGAGATTTTACCAACTGGGTTCATTCTAACTGGAGCTTGAACAAAACAACCTCATCTGAACCATAAACTAACCCAATTTCAGAACTATGAATAACATACAACGTAAGCTATAGCCTGCACATGTTGCAAGAATTGTATCCTGGATTCTGTAAACAGGAACGAAATGTTTGTTTGCTTCGAAGATAAAGGTTTATTCCTTCAAGGACCAGGGTACTATCGATCTAGCGTGCCACATATAAAAAGATTTTCGTAACAGCGGCTTTCGGTACAACGGCTTTTCGAAAGGGCGTACCACTTGACTTATTAATATATAATCTGTATTCAGTAACTATTATATAATCTGTGGCAGCGGGAAGCCGCGTGATAAAAAAATTAACTTTATTAACTACACAATGAGACACACATTTCATTGAGATAATTCGGTACGGTCGGTACGTTTCGCTGCGTCAAGCTGCACCGCCCGGCCTGAAGCCGCTGAATTAACTCAATGAAATGTGTATCTTTTCGTGTAGTAAATAAAGTTATTTTTTGTATGACTCTCTTAATAAGTGCGCGCCGCGTCGCGTCGCATCGTGGTCTGAACTGACCCTAAAACTACAAAAACATTGAGGTCAAAACCCACCATTGTTTTTGAACCCGCTGACAATCTGTCCTTCGCAAATATGGCATCCTGCTTCGCAGCTGTTTTTTGCTTGTCATGGAATACGCAAAAACTTGTGTTTGCTTAAGCTATATCATATTGTTATGGTTTTTTATAGATAGAATAGGGTAACATATTTACTTTATATTATTCTAATGGTGTAACATTATTTGCAGTGTTATATTAAAAACATGTTCATCTTACATTGTTATTTGTTATATATAAGTGCTTGTGGTTTATTAAAACCAGTAGGATAAGTAGTTTATAATCCGAATTCGGGTTTTAATGATGGGGAAATGCATTAGCATAATAATAGCAATAACATATTTGCCAATAACACGGTAATATTTTTATATTACCGTACCAATAACGTGTTGTTATTAAATAGAAACTGATAAACTATGGTCGTTATTAAGGGAACGATACTACTAGTAGTTCTGTGAGAACAGTAGACCTCCCGTGCCCTTATAAAAATTTAAATTTGTCCTTTTATAACGCTACAACAAACTTCACCCTTATCTCCCGTCCACTTCCCTTTCTTGTAATTTTTTTCACCATATCTTATATAGATTGAAGTCCTTAGTGTGCCTCTCAATTTTGATTGAAATCCGTCGACTCTACAGCAAACTTCCCCACTTTTCACCCCTATTTACCCCCGATCAAAAATCGCAGTCGACAAACATTCTTAAATAAATCAAGGAACTCGTGTGCCAGTTTTCATCAAAATCGGTTGAAAATGCGACCTGTAGGCGAGAACAGACAGGCAGACAAACATCCGGACAAAAGCATTGTTGGCCTAGTAGAAACTGATACGCTTTGCTCGCTACGCTCGCTCGGTCAATTATATTTATATGAGATAGATAGAAGTAGATCTTAGACATAAAATAACGCCATTTGATTGATAAAATTGCGTCTAGTGTAATCCTATGAAATGCCAAATGGCTCTACTTTGTGCCACAAACAACATCGTGGAATACACAAATTGTCAAGTCAAGGGGTGAGATATTTCATTTATTCTTTACCTACATCTGCAAAACAATTGAGACAAATTTTGCATTGGACGACGCATGAAAATTACAAATAAAATTAGGTAATATTTATTTTGTTCCAATACTGCAGTTATCTAAAGAAATACTTCCTTGTTTAAAAAAATATATAAATAACATCAGAACATAGTACTACATACTTAAATCATATCATCAGCCTGTCTCTGTCCACTGCTGGACATTCGCACCTATGCTCACCTATGCTCACCTATGGCACGCCACCGAGCCGATCTTCAGCTCTTCGTTTCCAGCCGCTGCCAGCCAGCTTGCGTATATTGTACCCCTTACATCTACTTAAATCATGAGAACTCAAATAAATCTAATGGGTTCATCACATAAATGTGTGTAGGCGTATTTAGGAAGTTAATCACAACTTCATATAAATCAACAAGAGATTCGTACAACCATGTCAAATTTAAATTTACTATAAAATCTTACTTAATTGCTCACAATGTTCAGAGACGTTTCTATGACAAGGTCCTATCATAGTACAAATAAAATAAAAACAATGGGATGACCGAGACCGTGAAATAAGTTCTTATCATAAATATAAATCATGTTAATTACTATCATACATCTGTTGGAACGTGTGAACTTGGTCGCATATTTTGTATTATCTATTTTAAGTGCATGTTTGTAATTGAAATTCTCATCGTAAAGATGTAAATAGATAGATGGCGGAAGCGGAGAAAGTTTAGGATTGACTGATTTCCTTTTTTCCGTAATTTGATTACTAGGTAGATGAGAAAAGTTTTGACTGATGGTTTAGGTGGTGATCTACTTGAAATGTAAGCATAATAAAAACGCAGATAATTCTGCAGTTAAGGTACGGACACACCGCAGCGTCCTGCGTGCGCGATCTAGGCGGCGATCAGATAGCGCAGTATTATTTGTACCGACTGGTTTACACCAAACGCGATCAGAATACAATTGAAAAGTACTGAGATCGCGCCCGCAGTTCGCAGGACGCCGCGGTGTAGCCGTACCTTTAAGGACCATTAAAGTAACGCACTTTATGTTTGATACTTGATACATTATTTATCTCAGTTTCATTCAACAAACCACTTTTTTTCTTTTTGAAGGAATAGATGAGAAATTCAATGCAGATAAGATTTTCAGTGAGACAATGATATCCCTGAAATAGACTCAATAAACTCATCACCAACCTGTTAAGTTATGGTTGAAATATACTATTGTATAAACAAAGGCTGACAAAAATACCACATTTCTGCTTTTCTCTTGAAATCTTCGTATAATAAATTTTATCAACGCCTTCCTTCCCACGGCTCATAAAATACAAGTGCTCTCCCGCGACGTCTCTATTACATTTGTCTGTCTGTACATCTATGGGCAAAGTTAGGGGTGGCACCGAATTTGTATGAAACTCAATAATTTATAAATATATTTACTTATCATTAAGATTTTAATGATGACTGAAGATCGAGCTCAGTGGCGTGCTATTGAAGACGCCTATGTCCAGCAGTGGATGGAAATTGGTTGATAATGATGATGTTGATGAAGATTTTATTATTCCATGGACGTAAATTCTATACGCAAATTATCTGTTGATGTATGTAGTACCTACGCAAATAAGAGAAGAAGATCGAAATCTCAAATACATTTATTAATATTGAGGGTGCAGTGTTAAAACCCGATAAATGCAAAGAAGTCGAAAGCTGGTTTTATAACCCACTATAATCAGAATGTTTCGCTCTTCTTAGTGATGTTTCAAAAATAAAAAAATGTTTCTAGATAAACCTATTTTAAGGTGGAAAATGGAGAAATACTAATCAAAATATGTAAATGTTAGGCCCATAGCACACGGCGTATTTTAAACGCGCAGACGACGCGCAGATTACGCGCGTATACGCGATTCAAACGGGATTCAAACGCAACCTTGTAACTTAAGCACACGGGGCGATCGTGAAACGCGCCTCTACTGCGCGTATACGTGCAGATACAGCGATACAGACGCGCTGTAGTCGCCCCCCCCCCCTGCCTGTAGTTCCCCCCCTGCCCCTACACCGCTCCTTTGTACGCGCGTTTGTATCGCTTCAAACGCGCGTATACGCGCTTCATGCGCGCGCTTGTATCATCAATGCAAACGCAACAATCAGCGTCTACGGCGCCGAAGACGCGCGTTCCAGAAACGCGCGTCGTCTGCGCGCTTAAAATACGCCGTGTGCTATGGGCCTAAGTCATTCATGAAGTAATCAAATAAATTGCAAGTTAACCAAAAACAGAAGACTGCATATAATATTTTTAGAATGACTGCAGTAAATCATCAATCAATTTAAAATAAATGCAATACACACTCACTAAATGTCAAGGTAACCCTTATTATTTTGCCATTAGATGCAAATACATCGCGTAGAAAAAAAAAAGTGTACTATAAAATGATTGTCCAGCAACCCTAAATAAAACGCATTCGTGACACATATTATCACACTCACGAGTCACAACATAACACTATGAAACGAAAAGCTAAATGCATTTTGTAAAAAAAAAACGCTTTAGCTCTCGATGATCGATCCGGGTCTAAGTTTCTAACTTAAGTATTTTTGTTGAGTGAATTCATTTAAGTAGAACATTATCATTAATTGTACAAGTTGAAGTTTGTTTTACTTAGAAAGCGTGATTCATTTGTTTTCCGGTAACTTGATATTTTCTATTTCCTTGAGGTTCTCCCGCGTTCTAATAAATCTTTTTGTATATTGTACTTAAATATTTTTGCGTTGGTGATTTAAAAACGGCCAGAGCAAAAATAATCAGTAGGGTATTTATTTTGGTGTAATTTGATACAGGGAGGGCATGTTATGTTTAACATTTGGTTTATCAGCTATACAAAACTATCGATGTCGAGCTCACAAAAAACAATAGGATCAGTCGATGTAAATTTGCTCTTTGCGTGCTTGACAATACTTGTATTTTTTTTTTGTTCTAACTATCGGCAATATCAAACAAACGGTGAACTTATTTAAAATAAATTATAAGTACAATAATATTTTTAAAAACAAGCTTTTATCTGGGACTATGAACTAAAATGTTAAAAATAAATTCTAGTTAGTATTTGGCGTGTAGGTACTTATCTATATTCTTAAAAGCTTGAAGCACTACCCGTTTTTCAGGCTAGATAATTACTATACTTCAGTGCCTCAAGCTTTTAAAAATATAGGTAAGTAAGTACCTACACGCCAAATACTTACTAGAATTTATTTTTTACATTTTAGTTCATTGTCCCAGATAACAGCTTGTTTTTAAAAATATTTTTTACTTATAATTTATTTTTAACTTTTTAGTATGTAGGTATAGATATCGACTATCTACCTACTACCAAAGTATTTAAGAGAAGGCATGATGTTTTAAAATATTCCACGGATATTTGATGTGATTATGGGTAAAGTGCTCTTCAAGGAAAATCAATCGACTCGGTGGGGCTATGTTGCTTTATAACAGAAATGCCATGGCCACCTTACAGCTTCATCATCAGATCCTGGCTATCATTTAAGTGTAAAGTGCTCCTCAAGACGAATCATTTGAGCCCAAATTCACTGGGGTCACGTTATTTTATCACAGGGATGCCGCGGCCACCTTCTAGCTTCATCACCAGTCGCTAAATATCATCTAGGTGTAAAGTTCTCTTCAAGACGAATCAATCGAGCCCAAACTCGGTAGAGTTACGTTGATTTATCACAGAGATGCCTTGGCCACCTTCCAGCTTCATCATCAGACCCTGGATATTTATTATCTAGGTGTAAAGTTCTCTTCATAACAAATCAATCGAGCCCAAACTCGGTAGAGTTACGTTGATTTATCACAGAGATGCCGTGGCCACCTTCCAGCTCCATCATCAGACCCTGGATATCATCTAAGTGAAAAGTTACCTTCAAGACGAATCAATCGAGCCCAAACTCGGTAGGGTTATGTTGATTTATCACAGAGATGCCGTGGCCACCTTTCAGCTTCATCATCAGACCCTGAATATTATCTAGGTGAAAAGTTCTCTTCAAGACGAATCAATCAAGCCTAAACTCGGTAGGGTTATGTTGATTTATCACAGAGATGCCGTGGCCACCTTCCGTCTCCATCATCAGACCAACTCCACGGTACCATATCATTGTATTGTCACCGAAGATACATAGTTAAATACATACATACATACATACATACATTCATTGCAAGTTAAAAAAAAGCTTGTAAAAATGAATAAGAGACGGCTAGATTGTATAAAATCTATAAAAATATTAAATGTATGCTTAATTGACGAAATTTTGACTTCAAATGCCGCGCGAGTCACTTTCAATAGCAATAGCAACTTTGAACTGTTATCTTGATACCTTCATCTTTTTTGTAGCCAAAACCAAACGTGGCATTTAAATCAAAACAGACATGATCTTCCCATAACGCTTCATCTCCTAGGATCATATTACCAGATCGGTATCTGTCACACGCTTCTGCGCGTGACTGACACCTGACACTGAGTCCTTACGCTTGCGATCTTGTAGACCAAGACTAACCTAACCTTACTTTAATAAGGCTCGTTTATCCATCGAGAAATAGCCAATATAGTTTATTTATAGTATCAGTGTACATTTCAATATTACACCTGAATCGCTAACAAAATTTTAATATCTTACAGGGTTACAATATCGTAAAAGGTTAATTATCTTACCCTCACCAACTAGAAAATCTGGCACCAAATTATTACGATGTTCCGGTAACACAGCCTTTGAGAGTCTGACAATTCTAAGCCTAGCATGTCCATACTCGACCACATCATCGCTTACCACCAGTCGAGATAGTGGTTAAATGCTAGCCTATAAAAAAAAAAAACAAAAAACGGCAGAGCTTTTAAGCAATGGCATGGCATAGAGGATAGAGTGCACGGCGAATAGACTCAAATGACAGCACTTACAATGACATTTATTAATGTAATTATAGTTCTTATCTAAGCAGTCAACCTATTATGCACATCAAAAATACCTTGGACGTTGTCATTTCGTTGCCAAATTTTGAGGATTTATGGGCATCTCTTAAAAGACTCAAAGTTCGAGGGAAAAATCTTGGTGCGAAGATCATTCCATATCTTACCTTACAGGTACGAGGCAAAAAGGCACAGATAAAGGGGGTGGTGCGAGAGTTTAGAGCGCTAAGCAATCTCCGTAGTCTCCGTATATATTGTTCTATCAACGAGAGAGAAACACCGATGCATATATGAGTTCAACAACAATCATGCAGAACCTCAACACTTGCCAAACATACCTATACTGCTGACAGAGCACCAGTAAACTCGATGCGGCACCGATATCTGATGGAACGTGCCCTCCTTGCATAAACATTACCTCGGACCTTTTAAAGTGCAGTTCCTAGTATGCTTATGGCGTGCAAGGCAAGACAATGTGGAATTTGTAACGTTTCTTCATTGTTCAATCAGTTCTATAGTTGCAATAATTAATAGAAAATCATTAGGTAATTAAATTGACCAATATTGCAGTGACATTTAATTTCTTTCAAATCCACTCCAACGTTTATCCATAGCGTGCTCTGATTGGCTAGCTGCAACATAGCGTGTATATTTATCGATATTTGATTGGCTAGCGCTAATATTTATGAGTGAACAACTAATGAAATAATTACTCGTTTCGGAATTGGGTGGAACCTAATACAACTGACTTTACTAGTGCTGAATGGGTAAAATTATGTATGGCTAAATAATACTAGGAATGATAGATTATTCGTGAATCAATAAATCATAGTAGCCTTTGGTATAAGTAGGTTGCACTGAATCATAACAGGAAGACTGATCAACTAGACAGATAAAAAAACAACCTCAAAGGGTTTGACTACTATCTCAATTGGTGGTAAGCGATAATTGTGGTCGAAGATGGTGAACACGCTAGGCCTAGAATACTCATTTTCACAATGGGTTTTCGTCATCAATCCCATATCCTAATAAAATGAAAATAATCTGAAACTAGCCGACTTCCATGCCACGCTAGTCAGTTTCAGTAGCAAGTTTGAGACGTTTATTATCATCGTCATATCATACTTATCAGATCTCGTTGAAATTACAATGCGACCGCCCATTGTAACTTCAACGAGATCTGATGATGTGACTCGGAAATGTACCTTACCGATTAAAACAAGAATCATTCAAATTGGTTCACAGTTGACGGAGTAATCGCATAACATACATACAAAAAAAACTACAAAAAAACATACAGACGAATTGAGAACCTCCAAGTCCAAGTCGGTTGAAAGAAGGCCCTCTTTATGTCAGGTTGTCAGAACCATGGAAGGTTAGAAATCGACATTAACATTTGATACATACAATAAAATGAATACCTTTTCTTCCAATTCTAAGAAGAATTTTGTGCCAGACGGTATTATTGGATTGGTCGCGATTTGCGATTTATTACCCTACTTAGCCTATCGATTCAATACAATACGGTTATTACAAATTGCTGAAATATACATTCTTGGAATCTATTGTGTTGGCTTTTTCTATACGTAACAAAAATACAATATGAATTGGATGTTTCTTTCATGAAATGTATTAGACTGTGATGTTATAGTAGATACATAAAGTTATTAGAGTATTACCATATTTTTTTTACATTTACAAATAAGCTTTTTCAGTCTTACCCCCTTATTCATAGACAACATATATGAGTGCTTGCGAACGCAAAAATGTCATTCAAACCAAGACATTATTGACATTAGGTAGTTGTGTCTATGGAAAAAAAATCTATGCTTTCCTCAAAATCTTCATGGATGATCTGATTCAATTTATTGATGGTTTTATTATTTGAATAGTTTAGGTAAATTGCAGTAATTTAAGTAAGTACCTAGGTAACGTATAACGATAGTTTGCCCGCACTACTTACCTAAAAGATACCTAGCCTAGCTAATAAGCAAAATATCAGGCCAATGACCTGCGAACTTCAACGCCAGGAATCAGCAATTACGAATTTATAATTAAAATAAAACTGGCCAAATGCGAATCAGAATTTTGTCTCGCCACGGAGGGTCCCGAACCGCAGTCAATTATTTTCTTTTCTATGCCGCAGTATAATAATACCCCGGTAATATTATATTATATTACCGTGTCAATACTAAACATGCTTATTAACTACAACGCTATCTAACGAATATCTAAAGAACCTATAACACCAGTGCTATAGTAAAAATACGTTTGTTGTGTACCCCCTTTAATTTTTAACTTTGTTTTGTTTTTAGTATTTGTTGTTATAGCGGCAACAGAAATACACCATCTGTGAAAATTTCAACTGTCTAACTATCACGGTTAATGAGATACAGACTGGAGACAGACAGAGAGACAGACGGATAGCGGAGTCTCAGTAATAGGGTTCCGTTGGTACCCATTGGGTTCAGAATCCTAAAAAAACTCTCATATCTATGAGTACTATAATTGTTTTATTAGGTAGGTGGTGTGTATCGTCAATATTAAAGGCGGAAGTTGAAATTCTTAGTCGAAGCTCCATAATCACAAGTTAGATGTAGATATAGAGGAAACACTTAAAACGCCTACATTAAGCATAGCTATACAATAAACTATACACGTTGAGCGTATATGGCCAGGAAGGGACTTAGGACATGGGGAGGGGCGGGCAATTTGCATAATTATATCGACTTGCTTGTTTAGACAAGGCCCATGTATGAGATTTATTGCTGTAACAAGGGTCCCAAGATATTGTTGCGTATGTAATGCATGAGAATGTCACTGTAAGATTTAGCTCGCAAATAACTGGTGTTCCGTTTAATTGGATAAGTCAGTCTATGCAAAGATCTTTGTGAAAATAAATAGCTTTGGTTGTTATCTAAGTCACAAACCGCTTAGGTTAACTTTATCTAGTTTTACCAAATCAACTGGATATTTATAAAATGTCGGTAGAATTAATATTATACCGTCTCTACGAGCCTTCCTTTTGCATCGCCTTTTCAAAAATACCCTTGATGCAACCCTTTAAGAATGACAGACAACCACACTCAGTTGACAAAGGCCTTTTAAAAAGTGTCTGGGAACGCATGAATCGCGACAAAGAGTTGGTTTCCTGGTGTATATACTTGTATAGAGCCCTTGGCTAGTGAGTTTTAGGGAGACGGCATTATCTGCCTAGTTTGCTGTGGAGATTGCGGACAGTTTTGCTGACAGGAATATGAAGGGTTTGTTTTTAACCCCTGATGCAAAAATAAGAGGTGTTATAAATTTGACGTGTGTATCTGTGTATGTGTGTCTGTCTGTGGCATGTGTGTACACCGTATACAGTGTGTGCACAGATATACAGATACACACGTCAAACTTATAACACCCCTTCTTTTTGCGTCGGGGGATAAAAAAACACTCATGTGTTTCCGGCTAAATACAACTTGGATTCTTCAAATCGCGAGTGAATAGGTATCTTTTGGGTAAGCGCGCTCCATCATCGACCGCATCATCACTTAACATCAGGTGAGACAGTGGTCAAGTGTTACGTAGTTCTATATAAAAAAAATGTCATCACATAAGCGATTCACTTCAAATCACTCGGGATTTGAACCCAGAACTGCGGGGATCACTTCGACTTCGACCCGATCATCGCAACAATTGCAATTTAGGGCACAGATGAATAATTTTCTAAAGAAATTTACCAACCTATATTTACATGTTATGTTTCTAAGTATTCAAACAAATACTCACTTTAATTAATTAGCAACCTACTTAAATGTGGATTTCCTGACCTCAATTTGTGAACCGGTGAAGCGGTGATGCGGTTATATTTTTGGAACTGATCGTGACACTACTACCAACAATGAATTAAAACGGAACTAAGTAAGTATATTATATTCCTATATGGAAAAGCAATCGCTAATCACTATTTCACAAGTTTTGTTACCAAAATGACGTCGCAATAATAAGTAAGTTTCCTTTAACTCTATTTCGATGGTGTTATGATAGTTTTGCAGTACCGCCCCGTTTGGGTTGTATGGTGCTTTTTTTAAACGAGAGTGACGTGTTTATTGCCTCATCTCACTATCATATTCCACTTACAGGCTAGTACTAGCTATTTTAAGTCTAAGCGTCAGACAAGATGGTCAATAAACGATAAATCCTACGACCCAAAATTCAAACAAAACTTTTAAATTCCAAATCTGCAGTAAAAAGACAGAAAAGTCTATTTCATTGGTTCTGCAGTTTTTCAATCATCCAATGCAAAATAGCTCGTGAAAAATAAACTTTCGACCGTACTAGGTATAGTCCGTTTGCATCAAAAGTTTGTAGCTGTTCTAGAACTGACTCCGATACTGGGTTAACTTAAGCTATCGGTACACTTGAGGACTGTATAATGGAACATGTGGTATTTTATTAAAATTATATGCAAATTTAATATTTTTGCTTTTTGACTGTCAACCGGTGTTAAACGCTTCCCCTGTATACCCGAATTTTGAGGACCTAACACATAATTTAAGCATTGATCCTTTTTCACGTACACAGCTGGAGAAAGCGAGATGCTCTACATCATGTTGTTAGTTAGAATTTTCGAATGTTTTTTTAGGGTTCCGAACCCAAAGGGTACCAACGGAACCCAATGTTTTTTTAGGGTTCCGAACCCAAAGGGTACCAACGGAACCCTATTACTGAGACTCCGCTGTCCGTCTGTCTGTCTGTCTGTCTGTCTGTCTGTCTGTCTGTCTGTCTGTCTGTCTGTCTGTCTGTCACCAGGCTGTATCTCATGAACCGTGATAGTTAGACGGTTGAAATTTTCACAGATGATGTATTTCTGTTGCCGCTATAACAACAAATACTAAGAACAGAACAATGTTAAAAATTAAAGGGTTTAAAACAAAAAACGTGTTTTTTACGATCTACGAATCTTCATTGATCTATCGTGTTTACCTTAATCTCTGAAACGGCTCCAAAGATTAAATAAAATTTAGTATACAGGTGTTTTCGGGAGTGATAAATCGATCTAGCTAGGATTCATTTTCAGAAATTATGTTTTATTCGTGTTTTCGTTATGATTTTAATAATTAAATTACGTAACACAAGATAGATGTTGCAACCTCAAAGCTTAAACGTTCGGTTTTTTGTCCCAGAGTGAGTCTGCAGCTTCACTTGAATTAAACGGTCCTTGAAGTCTCCAGGTATTTTAAACACGGATTTGTTTAAGTTACGACCCGGATCCTAAGTTAGATTTACGCTTAAGTGTTGGACAATGGGGTTTACCTCCGTATCAGAATTTTTGAGTTTCGGTAGTTTAGTATATTCATTTAGTTATACCTACTGTTAATTTTAATTTTTGTAGAGTAAATTTTTAAACACTTTTTTTGATAATATTAATGGGAAATAAAAGTATTCATTGAAATCTAAAATTGAAGTTAATCCTATCTACTTTAAAAAAATATATAAGAGGAATGATGATAAGTTTTGAAATACGCTTTCGATAAAACCCTTGTATATTTTCTAAATGCTTAAGAAATCTAACTCCTATAAATTTAATCTTACAAATGGAGGAGAGCGGAGCTCAATAAATTTCACACATTTCACGCTTCCTTAAAAGGTTTTCAGGAGAACAATAGCACCTAGAGGCTGTTCATAATTTATCCGATGTCTCAATAATGGTGGCGAGAACGGTATTGAAACATTGCCGGGAAATAAATCACCTAGTGTAAAAAAAGCCTTTACGAGAAGCGGTAAAAATTTACTGTTTATTTGGTAGACTTTGGTATTGTAGGTAGATACTAACAACTACCGATTGATCTACCGCTACCCTTTACAGATGATATATTCCATCATATACACGTTTTGCGTACACATTTGTGACAAGTACGAGCATGGATTGGTATTATTTATTGAAACTGTTTAAATACGATAAATTATTTGGTTTCTCCTCGTAAATTAATTGATTGAATTGATAATAGGGTCCATAGAGTAGGCAATCAAAGATTTTAAAGGTTCCTAACATACATTTTTCATAATCTTGGTTATTCATCTTGGATCCATTAGATGTTCATAACAAAGTTGAACACGCTTAACCCCTATCACAGAATAATGAATAGTACAAGCCTCTATACAATATCCTCGTAAATACATACTCAATTATATATTATATACCAATGCCTCGTTTAGATTAACCTCGATATTCAACCTCCTACAAAAATACGAAAGCGAAATATCTAATCTAATTCAATTCCGTACGAATATGATTTACAATAAGTCCTTATGAAAATGTAAGAAATACATACAAACTGGGATAAGCGGCGGGGAAACCGGGAATTAATCAAATTAGAATCCATTTCCGTTTTCCACTCGCTGAGAGCTTTTGTAACAATATTTTCGTGATGGGAAGAGACCAGGATATTTTTGTGACAAGCAATTTATACGATCCCACATGTGATTTCACACTAAAGAGACGATGTGACTTTTTAACCCCCGACATAATAAGGGTAAGTAAGTAATATAATAATACAAAACTATATTGATTTAATTTTTTTGTTTCATGGGTGACTTCATCGAAAGTGTTCTTGGCTGAAAATCTGTTTAGCCATTTAAAGATCAACAGCTCGTTTCTTATTGATGCTGGTATAAAAGCAACTGACAGGTCAACAATAGGTCTGATCGATTCGAAATTTAATTATCCTATTACTAAATGATATTGCAAGAAAATTGACCTTGAATAATCTTGACCTGGTGCTGGGACGTTTCTTGGAATCTGCAGGATATCCATCTTTTCACCAATTTACAGTAGAGATGTCGTGTGTTGGGAAGGTCTTAATGAAAAGATAAAAGATAGATCGGTCGGGAGTATTATGACAAAAATTATGTTGGATTGGACAGTGAGAGGGCCTAACAGTTGAATTTTCCTTTATTTATTTTTAATCATTACTTCTTACTGGTGCTGATGAACATCAGTAAAGATAATAAATATAGTAAAGTGCTTACGTGGCTATTATCTCACCTGAGATCTTAAGTGACGGTGCTAAAATAAACTTCGTCAAAGCAGCCCAATATTAAGTGAAATCAATAACTTAGGTACAAAAGCACCGCTTAATTAAGCTGGGTTTCCCAAGTTATGTAACTTAAGCCTGTATTGTAACACTTTAGGCACACGTAACTTAATTGATGAGTTATAGACGATGTCTCTTGCTTCAGACTACACTTGTTAAGTCTCAAACTTGTCTTAATTAGACACAGTCTTGAATGTAGGGTAATAAGATATAGGTAACCTAAATTATTAAAATGAAGGTAACTAAGATTAG
Source organism: Cabera pusaria (assembly GCA_954871355.1). NCBI lineage: Eukaryota > Metazoa > Arthropoda > Insecta > Lepidoptera > Geometridae > Cabera > Cabera pusaria. Next base: position 14,910,614 of record OX940901.1, read on the forward strand.
TTAGATAATACAGTTTTTAGTTTCAGTCAAGGGATAATTTTCAGTCAAGGGGTAAATTACCAGTGAAATCATGGATCTTGTTATTTTATATAGTATAGGCTAGCATTTGACTACTATCTCGATGGTGAACACGCTAGGCCTAGAATACTTTGTCTCTCAAGAGCTGTGCGCTGCCGGAACACCATAAGGTTATGCCGGCAGACTTTTTCCTTGATGGTGGTAAGCTCCTTTTTTGGTAGCAGGTCAGGCGGAACTTTGATATAATAATATGCTCCTACCACCTGTTGACGAACACTCGTGCTAGAATTTGAACCAGCGACCTCTTGCCAACTAGAGTCTAGAGTCAAACCATTTATCTTTTACGCATACGGGGCTCTTAAAAATTTCATTTTCTGTTAGTTACATTTAGATGTTTCAAAGCAACATCGGCCGCACATTGGAGTAAATACTGGCATCAGGAATTTGCATTATCACAGAATTTTTTCTTTGGCTATGCCAAACAAATTACTGGGACAACTTTGTGCAAAATGGACATTGTCTCCTACTGCTACATAATTTTATGGTTACTAATCTTCCAATTTCAGAATAGCACGATTCCATCTTAGACCACATCTTCACGTATCAGCAGGTGAGATAGAGATCAAGTGCTTGTCTGTCAGAAAAGCGACTTTATAGTCGTATGGACTCCAAACTAATAGAATTTAATGCAAGATATTTACTGGATGGTATCCTTACAAATTCAAGTCTCGACTAAACACCGGTATGCTAATCACCTGTGTCCAATCAGACACAGGCTAATTAATAGTTAGTACGTGCGTAGCCAATAGATGAATACTAAGTGAGGAAGAAAACTGCACACATCTGTAAGCATTTCACCTCTGATCTTTGCCACTTGCACTTGGTAATGTTGCTGATGCCTGGGCCTATACAAAGATAATGAAACTTCAGTTGGTTTATTGATGGGCTATGATTTTACTGTTTTCTGATTAATTATATTATAAGTGAAATCCCTAATGGCATACAGTGATATATTTATCCCCCGACGCAAAAAGAAGGAGTGTTATAAGTTTGACGTGTGTATCTGCGTATCTGTGTGTCTGTGTGTGTGTGTGTGTGTGTGTGTGTGTGTGTGTGTGTCTGTGTGTGTGTCTGTGTCTGTGTGTGTGTGTGTCTGTGTCTGTGTGTGTGTGTCTCTCTCTATGTGTGTGTGTGTGTGTGTGTGTGTGTCTGTCTGTGGTATCGTAGTACCCAAACGGATGAATTTTTAATCCGTTTTTATTTCTTTGATAGGAGTCTTCATCGAGAGCTTTGTTTTATGAAAATCCGTTTAGGCGTTTAGCTCTTTTTTGGTTAATGAGACTACGATTGCAACTTTCGTAGCCCTTTGACCGCGGACGTCAAATAATCAAAATGGCGCTTCTACGCACTACGTACCTGTTACTCTGCTGCCATCTCTTTGGCGTAGTTTACATTTGTTTGTATTTAAATTCATATCATGTATCCTGTTACTTTAATGATATTGCAAGAATATGATAAACTTTACCTAATGCTGAGAGTATATCTCCTTGAATCTGCAGAGAACTCTCAGCTACTCGTCTGAGATGTCGTGTTAAAGCTCATTGGAATGGTCTCAATGAACAAATTATACATTATACTAATCAGTGGGGGGGGTGTTTATTATTATTTTTATTTAAGTTTATTAATTTAAGTATTATTCAATCTCTTTTTAAACCAATACGAAAAACAAAAGACGATCACTTCCACGTTAATCATACGTACTGTCAAGGAAAGAAATGTAATAGCACGGAGAATAGACTCTACTCTAGGTGTAATAGTTTCGTAATAGGTACCATCCATAGGCCTTCAAGCAGCGAGCGAATAGGTATCTTTTAGGCATGGGTGGTTTAACATGGACTAGTCAAATACTTCCTAACCCGCTATTTACAAGAAAAAAAATGTGTTTTTGATTTTACATTTTTGATGAAACCGTAAATTTGAAAAATCCCTTTAGATGTCATCTGTAAGTTAAACCACAGAAAAGATAATAGTCCTACGGTTAAACTCTGAATAAGCTTAATAAGAATAACACAAAAGCCGTCATAAAACTGAATTTCGAGATCATTTCAAATGCGACAGATTAAAATAAACTTATTACAGTAAAACAACTGAATCCAAATAAGATTTCGTCTTGGGCGAGACATAATAAATCTTGAGCGATGAAAGGCCAGAGTTACGACTTGGCAATGTATTGTTTGGCCGTAAAACTCGTAAACTTGGACTTGAACTTATAATGCTTTCAAAGGGAACGTTAGAACATGGAACGAGGCACGATTGTGTGTTACAGCGTTGAATATTGTTTACGAACCAAATAATCCATTTCCAGATTGTTCTATAATAATTGTTATAGACTTAAATATTCTATTTCTAGATTGTGTGATAGCTAGATATAAAAGACAGGTACAATGTAGGTTGAAATTGGACGTGACGCAAAAAAAGCAAGGAATTTTAATTAAGTCTCTCTTTTGAGATATTTATTTCGCTTATACCTCACCTCCTTTCACGATCAATTGATTTTGTAATAAAAAAAAATTGAGTTGGTAATTTGGCACCACTTTGGAACGTATATTTTGTATGGCGATTTCAGTTACTTCAATCGACACAAAACGCGTAACGAAATGGACATCTCAAAATGGTCCTTAGTGGTAGATCTATCTTCGTTTCTTACAGTTGTAAGTTTAATCAGGTATGTAACGGGTGTGAACGTAGTGTCTATTATACTAATCTGTTGCCCTCTGGACCTCTGACGGAAAAGGGGAAATGTAAACCTGTCAGCACAATTGACTATAACAGGCACACTAGAACCTATACTTAACTTTGACAGCAGCGGGGTACTATGAAAATCGTCTCGTTGCTTCTACAAGCTATAGGATAACGTTTTGGAGAAATGTTCGGCGGCGGGAATATTTGATTGATGGAAAATATTATAGGTACGGCTGCATTTTTTTATCCTTCAGGTTTTGAGATATTGGGCGTAAAATTATGAATGTGATTTAGCATTAGAACTCATCCAGCGCTAGCAAGTTAAGACTGCATTATTTTTATTTTACGCTGTCTCGGCGGCTAGGCGTTATCCTATATCTTCATCATCATCAGCCGGTATCAGTCTGCTGGACGTAGGACTCTCCCAAGATGCGCCACTAAGCCCGATCTTCGGGCATAGTGGCGCATCTTATTTATATCCTATATAATTATGTGCAATAATTTAAATACATCTAATGTACTGTCAATGCAAATCCTTTAATTTATTTTCGGTTTAATTTATGTGGTTTAATGCGCTGTTTCTCTTTTAGTAAATTTAAATAACTTGAGGTCAGATTTAGCATACAAACTGTGGTTCTTTCTACCCGCGAAAACTATAATGAAAAGTAGTTACAGAGATTGCCAGAGATTTTTACTTCTTTATTATTCGAATCTAATGTATATTCTACTCTCTGCATCCAGTGCTAAGATATACCTCGGGAATGACTCTTGGCCTAATACTAAATAATACGAAGTGAAAAAAGGTTTACGTCAGAAGATTACTGGATTAAATAAGCTTGCCTTTTTCATGACACAATTTTCTCGCTGTGAATCAAATGTTTTGCTCTGCTTACATGAGGTAAGAAGATCTCAAATAATGTCATGTTTATCCCAAATTTATAATATTACTAGCAGCCCGCCCCGGCTTCGCACGGGTAGAACATATATGCCTACAAAATTTGCATCTGTTTGTTGCATCAAATATAAAATATTAACATATTTAACAATCATCGTCATATTTCAACCAATTTACACAAAACCTTTACGAATTATGCACCTAAACCTTCCTCATAAACACTGGCTATTGTTAAAAACCGCGTGATGATCCGTTCAGTAGCTATTGAGATTATTGCGAACAGACAGACAGACGCAGTGATGGACTTTGATTTATAATACTGTGATATTGGACGGCCCTATGGCGTAAAGGATAGTTACCCTGATTCTGACCCGACGGTCGTTGGTTGTAATCCTAGCTATATACCTACCCATGAAAGATTTATGTGCATTAATGAATCATGGGTTTTCGTACAGAGGTAGTGGGATCATTGAATCAAAATCAATCAAATCATGGGATCAAAGAAGGAGTATTATACGTTTAACGTGTGTATCTGTGTCTGTCTGTAGCATCTTAGCACCCAACCGGATGAACCGATTTTGATTTTATTATTGATATATTTTTTGTTTGATAGATGTCTTCATTGAGAGTGTTCTAGTAGTAGCTTTGATTCATGAAAATTCGTTCAATCGTTATAAAACTATGAGCTTTTTTCTAGTTAATTGTGCTATGAAATCAACTTTCATAGGTCTGATCAATTCGAAAATCTTTTTCTTCAACGATATTGTAAGAACATGGAAGCATTGACCTGACCCTGTACTCTACAGAATACTCAAATCCACACCAACTTACAGCTCAGATTTTAAATGTCGTGTTTAGAGTCATTATAATGCTTTTATTGAAAAGATTATACATAGATCAGTCGGGGTGGTTTATATATAGATCATAACTATATTATACAATAGAATTTTATACAGTAAAAATATATTATTATACTATATTGACTTCAAATTAATTAAGATCGGTGGGGATCTACAGCATCGCTAAGCTTATAATAATATTTTCTTAGTAACTATGACCTTATCTGTGGTTTCACTGCAGATATTTTATTAATTTTGCGATGCGTGTATGTGAAATCCGTGATATCTTCTAGAGTTTTCATTTGAATTATATACTGTAAAGGACAATTTTAATCTATAATATGTGGCCAAGCTAAATAACGTAATTATTTGGATAAGGATTAATACTATATACTTGAAAATAGCCCTGGAAGTTATGTAATATTTTTTAACAAAAAATTAAAGATTAAAATGGTTACTGTGAGTCAACCTTAAGAGATAGACATATGCTGTCGCGGACTTTTTTGTAGGTCTTAAGTTGTACAACTCTTCCATAGAAAATATTCTTCTATATATTTTCGATTGAGCAGCGTTCGTAAGAAACGTGTTTTTTCGACCGTTTTTTAGTCGACTTAGGTTGCAAATTAGGTCTCCACGAATGTACCTTTGATTTAAACGGGATAATATATAGCCTATTTTCATTCCGAAAGTCCATTCTATATATAAGTGAAAGAATTTTTTAAATCGGTCTAGTAGTTTTTGAGCCAAATCATTACAAACATACAAAAATATAATAATATTAGTATAGAAGTATAGATTAGTCGTAAAGTTGAAAAAAAATCTCGATAGCGCATCATCTCGTAAAGCATGGCAAGAGCAAAAAGAATATATATATATATATATATATATATATATATATATATATATATATATATATAATGCAAATGTTAATAACATATAATAGTAATATCTCAAGAAAAAAATAAAATGTTCAAGAATAAATCAAATACAATGTTAATGATGTAATAACATACACTACAATATTACAGGAATCTTAAGCAAATTTTAAGCACTACATTAAGATTTGACAAGAAGTTAACTTAATAAGCTTTTCGCCAGCTTATATATCGTATTATATCCAAGATATCTGCCTACCCAAATAAAGCTGCATCTGCGTCTGGAACAAACCACGGTAAGTAGAGCTCTTGTAAATATACCACTTACTACTGACTGTATTTGTTGATACATTGGTGATCGGTTACAAGCATAGTTTTACAAATCAGTTAATATATTACGGAGTTCTAAGGAAAATAAACAAAGAAATACAGTCAAAATGAGAACCTCCTCCTTTTTTGAAGTCGGTTGATTAATGTAGTAAATATAGGTATATACAATTGTTCTGTACTTATAAAAGGTGTTCGAATCTTACGAACCATATAAAAACTGGCACGTGTCATCAAACCCTATTATTTTTACCATTTAATTGTTATAAAATAGTAAAGACCCTGTTATTATGTTTTATAATACTGGTTTGCTCACCCACGTAATACATGTTTTGAACCCATTATTAGAGAAAAGAAAAAAACACAAAAGAATACAAATTGAATTAGGGGTTTATAATAAAGTATAATCAATATTTAATACAGTCGAAGTGTACCTATCAATAGTTTTTAAATTGATACCTTGAAAAAGATATTCCTAATTTCGATCAAAGTCGTAACGTTTTAGGTAAGTAAACATATTACCCTAGAAAGAAAGACCTAAAAACTAGGTAGTGATATATCGTAAAAGGGACACGCTGCTGAACCCGATCTTTGGTTAGTGGCGTGTCTTGGGAGGCCGTTGTCCAGCAGTGGACAGATACCAGCTGATTATGATGATGATGATAATACCCTAAAAATAGCAATTTGATGCTGAGTACCGATATTCAGCGGTACCGAAAAATGCTCAAAGAACGCGCATGCGCAGCGAACACTGCAAATTAAAGGTTTACCTACAAATAATTAGTGGTGCGAGCAGAATAAACATTTACTGCCCATTAAGGGATACCATTACACTACACATAAGCTGTGGGGTTACCGTAATTAGTGTTAGGTAATCTATAGTATTATGACTAGTAACAGCTATTTATTGCGAGGAGTAATATTAGGTTAATAGTGCTATTTTCAGTTATTTTACTACGCAGATAGTCGAAATGCAATAAAGTTTATAATCTTTTTTTAACCGACTTCAAAAAAGGAGGTTTCTCAATTCGCGGATAACTTCGTCGTTTATGAACCGATTTTGATGATTATTTTTTTGTTGGAAAGAAGATATCCCTGGAATGGTACCATAGTAATTTCATCAAGATCTGATTGGTATCTCCAGAGATATGGAGATAAACACCACAAACTTGGTACTGAAAATTAATAGCGCGGCATTTGGAGTCGGTTCTTTTAGTTTTTTAAACTATCTTATTGTTTCGGAAGCGAAGCTACGAAATTGCATTCAATTTTATAAATATTTCGGTGCAATATTTACAGAAATAAGAGTATTCTTTTAACATAAACAAGGATGAGTTTCTCACAATATCATTTCGTAGAATGTATGTTCAAATAAATGTGATGATGTTATTATTTATTTTATGTCATTACATATAATTGATATGGAAATCCGTCTGTACAGTGTACAGGTTTAACATTTATTTATACGCTATATCGAAAGGCAACGTCCACCTACCTAATGTTTGCATTACGAGTACTGCACCTGATACCCTCTTGCTTAAAGAAATTAGAACCCTTTCGCAGATGGACGATCCCAAAAAACCCCTAGGTAGGTGTGAATACAACCTGTTAGCGAGTACAGAAATCACTGATTTCCTCACATATATTCAAATACACAAGGTAGTTTCGCGTGCGTAGTTTCGTGTGCTAGAGATTAGATGTCACAGCAAAGCGCCATCTATTGACAAAGTTGCGTACTTTTATGTTAAGTGTTAAGCCATTATCAGCAGACAAGGATGATTTTTTTTCTATAGTAGGTAAACAAGCGTTTGACTACTACCTCACTAGATGATAAGTGAAGATGTTTTGATTTCACTCTTTAATAGCTATTACGAAATGAGCTTAATGACATATTAGATTAAGTATAGGTATCCAGACTAATATAATAAAACGTTTTCTGTCTCTTAGTTACCTCATCACATCTTACTGAAATTTAACAAAGGAGATACTTTATAGCATGAGGATGAAAATAGGCTATACAATTTTTGGTGTTCGCAAACGAAGTCGCGTGTATCAGCTATAATAGTCAACATTGATAATGAAGACAACCCTGTTGATAAAGGTTATTACTGAGCAACTGCATATGTCTTCTAGCTTCATTCAATACACACGATAAGGTACAATTTCAAATAAATAAAAGCAACTAAAATCACAACTGCCAATATAAATTGCTGCATTGATATAGTTAGGGCTGCTTTACACGAAAAACTTAGTAAAGACTCATAAAATACGTAAGCAGTTACTGCTTTTAAGATACATGGACCCCTTGAGTAGTTGTCTAATCAAAAGAAAGTACACGAATTACGAATTATCAACAGGGAAAATATAACAAGGTGGCGGAATTTATTGCGCCAAAAAGGATAACTCCAGTATAGTTTATGACAAAAAAAAGTTTGTGTGAGCTCTGACGAAAGACTGGAGTTTACTCTCATAAGAATTATTATTATTGTGGTCAAGATCAAGGTCAAGGTCAATGTCAAGGTATTTATCGATATCTCTGGAGATACTTATCTGATCTTGACAAATTGTTAATAGCTCGAAAGCCTCGAAGATCAATCCTACCTATAAAAAGAAGTACTAAACGTAACATAACTTAACTCCAAGTTTGATTTAACTCCCCATAAATTGTTATACCTCGGGTTTATTTATGAAAATAAACTCCAAAAATAAACGAATTACATGGTTTAAAATAGACATACGTTCATAAATTAACTAGCACGCCGTAGAAACCATAGTTCGATATTTGAATGAAAATGTTACCGTGATGTTATATTAAAATTGATATCACTAAAAAGTATGGCTATCGTTGTCAAACCACGTAAAATAAGAAGACGACTATCCACAAAATTAGGCAACTAATTTGTTTTAAGTGAAACAGATATTGTTGAGTGTAGTCAGAATATTTTGTGAAACTTCCAGCTTTACTGCTCTAGTATGCCCGTGTAAACCCACCCTAAGCCGTCAGTATGATTTAATGGGTATAACGGGAATGGGCTTACGGAACAGTAGTGTCTTTGTCCAGTTGTACTTTATATTGGATTCGATACAGATAACACTGCCGTGATTGATCGGAGATATTAGTCTGATATCTAGAAAACTATCAAACATAGTATATCACAAGATATTCGAAGGGGATATTTATCATGATTTTACTATTATTGAGTTTCCGATAGTAGTATACCATATGTCGGAATAAGATAGAGACCTCAATCTTAGTGATATAGGGATCATTGTCATCCGAGCTCTTGGATCACAACATTTCTAATTTGAACTTATTTCGCCAAAGAGGTGAACGCTTTGCTGTACAGAAATAAATAAAGGAAAAACAATTATTAAGCAAAAATCTCAGTTAAATTAAAAAAAAGTCAGTAAAGTTAAATTAAAAATTAAAAAAATTGAATGATTTTACAAAATTGTTACTTTAAAAAAAATATATCTAAAAACATGCAATATGAGACCCCAAAAACCTGGACGTCTCGTTTCATTTAGTTTGCTTCGGCAAAGTAAGCATACTTAACATAGACTATTTTAGACCTTTGAAATATTGCTGAGGCCAGCTTGTTCACAATGTTTGAAGTAGAGTTCAAAAAAATTAAAGATGATGAAGTAAGATAAAAGGCCTACTCGCTAATGAGAGGAAAAACAATTAGAACTTAAGCTATGTAAATTATAGAAGAAAACCGAGGTACCCAAAGTTTAATTAGAAGATTTGCATAAAAAATAGATGACAATTAAAGTTTGAAGTTTACGAGTTGAAGTCTTGAAGTTGCACATAGAATTTTAAACAGGTAATTAGTGAATACATTAAAATGAAAGCATTTCATTGCAATAGTTAAATCTGTACAATGAAAAGTTAGGAAGAATATGACAAAGTCTTTAAAGTGTGAGACACTTCAAAGAAACATAATATTTGAATATGACAAAGTTCAATAGAAATACAGTGGTTTGAAATGTGTGATTAATGGGAAAATGTGCATATAAAATCAGAAAGAATGTACACACACACAACACATTTGTCATAGGTCATGCGGTACATTTTTAGTCAGGATGCAGTGTAGGTACAGTTTGTAGGTAATTTCATATTGTAGGTTTTATTTGTCGATTTTTTACAATGTTTTTGATAGTCAGACACATGCGTAAAGAAACGGTCAGACCATTCTAGGCCTAGCGTTTTCGCCGTCCTTAACTGCATAATATCTTACCACCAGCCGAGATAATGGTCAAAGACTAGCCTATCAGATAAAAAAAATATATATCTTCTAATACTATAAGAATCTTTGTCCGGACATACTGACTGACTGACAGACAACGCATAGCCTAAACCGCTGGTCGTAGAGACTTGAAATTTGGAGGGTATATTTGTCTTAGTACGTAAGTAATTTTGGAAAATCCTTTCTTAGTACACACTAAGAAAGGATTTTCCAAAATTTACCCCTTAAGAGGATGAAATGGGGTTCAAAATTTGTATGGAGAAACAAGATTAGATAGTCTTTTCTATCCGAAACTTCACACAAGTGCTTCAGTAAAAAAATAGTAAATACGTGTTTCAGATTTTTTTGAAATTTCACCCCTAAGAGGGTGAAATGGGGTAACAAAGTGTGAAAATAAATATTGTTTCAGATTGCGCTGAAATTTGGCATGCAGATAGTTATTACTTACGACGTTAGTTCCCTCTGAGCTAGGATTTTCAAAAATTTACCCCTAAAGAGGATGAAACGGGGGTTTAAAGTTTGTATGGAGAAACAAGATTAGATAGTCTTTTATATTCGAAACTTAACACAAGTACTTAGGTAAGTAAATACGTGTTTCAGGCTCTTTCGAAATTCCACCCCTAAAAGGGTGAAGTGGGGTAACATAGTCTAAAATCAATATTGTTTCGTATTGCGCTGAAATTTGCCATGCAGATAGTTATTTTGACTTAGGTATCCGCTAAGAAAAAATTTTTCAAAATTCACTCTTCAAGGTGATGAATCGGGGGTTTAAAGAATGGATAGTCATTTTATTCGACATTTCACACAAGTACTTCTGTAAATAAATAAGTAAATACGAGTTTCAGACTTTTTCAAAATGAGATAAGAGAGATAAGAGGATAAACTGAGGTAACAAAGTCTAAAAATCAATATTGTTTTGGATTGCGCTGAAATTTAGAATGCAGATAGTTAGTATGACGTAGGTATCCGCTCAGAAAGGATTTGCTAAAAATTCCTCCCGGATACGGAACGGGGATTCAAAGTTTGTATGGCGAAACAAGATGAGATAAAGTACGTGTTGTAGGATTTTTCGAAATGGGGTAGGTAACAAAGTCTGAAAATTTGGGGTTTTATAAATATGAGTCCCAAATTGCCTTAGTCACGCGATAACATGAAAACGGGTGAAACGATTTGGCTAATTCTTATTTGATGTCTTTAATGATAGAATCGTTTTTACAAAAGAAGAGTTTTAAGTAAATAAAAGAAGTTTTTAACGCGGGCGAAGCCGCGGGGCACTTCTAGTTGTTACATAACAAGCAAGAAATTGAATGCCGTTGAACCATGTTTATGCTCTTTTCTTCAAGTAGATTTCATGTGTGAGTGGGATAAAAACAAAACTGGGGTGAATTTTTCATTATGGGCATATACATATAAGTGACAAGTGTGAAAGTTAGAACTTTTTAAATTTGATGGTGCATAAATAATCGTCCATGAGCTGTGCTCGTATTAAAATAAAGACCTATAAAATTGAAGCAAGATCTAGCTAAAATCTAACCTGTTTAAAGCAGTGAATATAAAATGAATGAACGGGCAAGAGAAATAGTAGTTACTTTATCAATATTTAGAATTTAGATAGCATACATTTTGAGACGACCTAATTATGTCTAACTTAACGAATTCACGAGAAGCGAAACGGTCGATTAATAGGTATTTCTTTGTAGTGATAAATAAACACGGCATGATGACTTAAAGTATATCACAGAATAAGTCATAGTTGCTTATATCATCAATGATCAACCAAAAAATATCTAAATCTAGCGTTGAGAGTTCGATCGAAGTAGAATAATCTTCATGTTGTTTTAAAATTCCTAGTCCACAAAAAACTGCAGCTCGGTGAGATTCGAACCCATCACTTATTTTCTTCTTATTTACCGGAATGCACGAAATAAATAATAGCACAGGTACCTGAAGTATGTCATTATCGCCACAGAAACGATACTAGTCCTACCATGTTAGCTTTAAGTCTGAATACTCAAAGCATGTTAGTCACCGCGGAATTATGTATTTACAATACAATACAATACAATACAATAACTCTTTATTGACACCAATTTGCACAAAAAAGAAGATACAAACATTTGCACTAAGTAAATTACTGGTACAATGGGCGGTATTATCGCTAAAAGCGATGTCTTCCAGACAACCTTAGGATGGAAATTATATTTAATTATGTTGAGCATGGACGGTGGCATGATAGGTATGACGAGGAAAAGGTTTAAATTAATATAAAATACATAGACTTACTAATAATCTACATGTATAAACATATACATACATAATACAAATATATTATATTATATATAATTTACTATATATATATAGATGCACAATAAATAATCAAATTACAATATTTCTAATGCTGAAACGAATGACTTAATACTAACATAATATTATTTAAGTGACAAGTAATAATATTTGACATGAGGTTTAAAACTACACAGAGACTGAGCACGTCTGATATCAACTGGTAGATCACGTACGTATTTAGTGAACTAGTATTGTTTTGTTAACATAATATAATGTATAGGTATCTATGCATATGCTGCATGCATACCGTATGCATGTAATTAAAAATGCTTAAGGCCAGTTTTGGCTGTTCCTAAAAAAGTTTCAAATAGTTATCTGACATCTAAAGCCATATAAAATTAGGAGTTTATTTGGCAAATAAGTTAGATAGGTAATAAGAACACTTTATTTGCACACCACTAATAAAATAAACATTGAACATAAACAAATTAAAAATACTTAAGCTATGTTATGCAAAGGGCGGTCTTATCGCTATATATAAGTTCCTCATAATTAATCTATCACAAAACAATGCAAGTTCTGTTATTATTCGGTTATTGTTATTATTGTTATTGCCTGACACATAACGCCATTAATGTTGTCAGAAAATTTGTCAGATAAAATCATAATAGGTTTATCAGGAACTTGGGAAACTGACTCGAAATATTTTATACAATAAACCTGTCAGACAAACATTTGAATGTATTTCTATAAAATTTACGGCCAGTTGTACTGGTTCCTATTAGAAAGTACTTTGTCAGATTTTTGACTACTAATAAATGGTGCTAGACAACAATCTAAAACTTCATTAGAAGCCACAATGGCCCTTACTGATACAAAATCTAAGGTAAATTGTTGTAAGTAAATTGTTATAGATCTAATTTAATCAATAATATGGAATATTATTACATTTAAAAGTCAAAGGTTCTATTATTTATTCTGTGGTCATAGCGAGGAATCAAACGCTATTTAGGTACACGTTGACAGGAAATATCAGACATAAAATTCTCCGTGCATAGTTGTCCTTATTACTGTAACGCGTACATATAAGTTTAATGGAATCTATAGGTATATACTATCGTATGGTTATTATGGTATAAGGTATCAGGACAAGCACGACGGTCGCCTGATGGTAAGCAATGATGTCTACCTGTTACAGACAAAGTGTCATACATGCACTGCGCCTGTTACCGCGAGACATAAAGATTTTAAGTGTCACATGCTGTAATTTCACTGGACACATTGCTATATTGCCGACAAACATTCCTATTCCACGAAAATGAATGGAATTTTGATAAGTAATATTACGCGTACGCATGAGTGAGAGATTTGGCATGGTAAAAATGTATTCATATAGAGAAGCAGCAAGCTCGAATGTTTATGTTACATGTGTTACAAATAAAATTAAAAAATAAATCATACGTTGGTCTCTTACCACGACCACACCACGACCATTATTTAAATAAAAACGTTTTTATGAAAATTTACGTGTTTGGATGTTTGTGCTAAGATAAACAATTTTAGCTCCTGGAATAGTAACCGCGAGTTATGCCGACAAGGCAAAGTTTCAAATCGATTCCCACCAACTTCTTTGATTTTCCGTAATAAGTTTAAAATAAGCTTGTCACTGAATATACGTACATAATTTTCTTCATATATCTCCTTCTCGCCGAAAGCAATGTATAAGATTCCTTCTGCCCCGAGGGGAAAGATTTCACAATTTTCGACTTCATTCGGCTTCTCGACCTTCACTAACCCAAGTGTCACTAAATCACTTTGTGTCCAGTTTAATTTTATTCCAACTCCAGATGCAGCGATTCCTATAATTAAAGAGAAAGGGCGTTGAAGGGTATTTACAGAAAAACTGACCACCAAACAGGAGGATTCGATATAGAATGTTGTTTAGACGCAGTTAGCGGTAAGTGAATCATGCAAAATGTTAAAGCAGGCTGAAATGAGGAAAATTTGCGTATCGGGTAAATAATAACAGTATTAAAGGGCAAAATACATAGTAGATTCATATGGGAATAACTAACACATATCTCGTGTAATACTTATAATAAATTACAAAAACGCCAAACAAATCATTCAAGCAAAAAAATACGACAGTTTTTTTTAAGTAGTGCGAATTTTGTAGACATGCATAAAAAAATTACAAGTATAGATTAAAACGTTTCAAATAAGTCAAAATCTACATTAATATAGATAGCCCAGCCCTTCTTTGATATAAGTACTTATTTAAAATTAAAGTAGACTAATAGAATTATCTCAATTTGATGTGGTTTTATTTGCAACCGATTTCTAAAAACAAAGGAGGTTTTTTGTGTGTGTATGTTACGCGATCACTCCGTGAATTTTAACCGATTCGAATGATTCTTTTTGTTATCGGTAGGGTACGTTCCCGAGGTGGTCCCATTGTAATTTTATCGAGATCTGATAAGTATCTCCAGATATATGACGATAAACGTCTCTAACTTGCTACTGAAATTGACTCGCGGGGCATTGAAGTCGGTTGTTTTAGTTTTTAAACTATCTTAATTATTAAGATCTGTCTTTGTCAGAATATCACATCATGAGGAATCAAATGAAGATATAAAATAAAAAATAAACTGGCCAAGTGCAAGTCGGACTCGCAGTCGTAGGGTTCCGTACCACACTACAGTATTTTATAAGATGGAGCAAAAAATACCTAATAAATATTATCGTTTTTCGCCAGCAAACAATAATAATTAGCAAACATTTTATTTCTTATGACGCCATCTTACGTCTAACAAAGTTGTTAGGGATCGACATTTCAATATAACGACATCTATGGGACGTTTACCTAACTAAGCGTTCATAGATGGTGCCGAAAAAAACACGTTTCTTGTATTGGGACCCTCTATTATTTTTAACTTTATTTTGTTTTTAGTATTTTTTGTTATAGCGGCAACAGAAATACATCATCTGTGAAAATTTCAACTGTCTAACTATCACGGTTCATGAGATACAGCCTGGTGACAGACGGACAGACAGACAGACAGACGGACAGCGGAGTCTTAGTAATAGGGTCCCGTTTTACCCTTTGGGTACGGAACCCTAAAAAGAACAATTGAATGAAACGACACTTGCCAATGCATTATATTACTTGAGTGCATTAATAATAAGGTGCACAATGTTTGTAAATTTTGCCATTGTCCAAGAACATCTAAGATCAGAAATCACGTGATGAATAAAACTGTAAATGTATCAAAGGAAAAATATTATGATTTATTAATGATTCTTACGGATATTATTTCAATAACAACGCCCATGGTAAAGGAAAACTAATAATATTAATAAAGTTAATAAATAACTATGTATTGTAATTTTGTATTAATGCTAAAATATTTCTTGTTAATATAAATGCAATAAAATAAAATGATGAATAGCAATATTTAAAAAATTGGTTCCCCACTCCATTTTTTTTAAACTTTTTTTTTTCGACATTTATCTTGCCATTTACCCCAAAAAAATAAACAAACAACACATATAATCAGGGCGAGCGAAGCGAGCCCTAGCACTATCCTACAACCTGAGCACTTTTGTGGTGCACTTTACTCAAAAACTATCACGCCTATTGATTTGTGCTTTAACATAGTAATTTAAATTCACATGTAGATGTGTTATCAGTAAAAAAAAATATCACTTTATTATCATTAAAAATAAACTAGCCAAGTGCGAGTCGGACGCGTGAACACTAAGTGTGCGAGTCCGACGCACATATATATCGCATATACTATATATACTCGCATATACTATATGTTTTGGGTCGAAAACCTATAGGTTACTTCCCGTTGATCTAGAATCATGAAATTTGGCAAGAAGCATTTACAGCACAAATAAAGGAAAAATTCCAAAAAATCAAAAAGTTGAAAATTAAAGGGTGTGCTTATATACATACATAGTTTCGCCAATTAGGATAGGTCTCTGAATTATATGAGCGCTCATACAATTTAGAGGTCTCAGTGGGCGAGTCCAACTCGACTTAGCCGGTTTTTTTTAATGGGGTCCCCATTTCCTTTAATTTTTAACTTTGTTCTGTTCTTAGTATTTGTTGTTATAGCGGCAACAAAAATACATCATCTGGGAAAATTTCAACCGTCTAACTATCACGGTTCATGAGACAGCCTGGAGACAGACGGACGGACAGACGGACAGACAGACAGACGGACAGACAGACAGACGGACAGACAGACAGAAAGACAGACAGACGGACAGCGGAGTCTCAGTAATAGGGTTCCGTTTGTACCCTTTGGGTTCGTAACCCTAAAAATGAAGATTAACAATTTTATTTCTAGGATAGAATATTATTGTACTACTAACGCCTAACTAACGAAGAACAAAGAATTAACTTCGCTGCGAACATAATGTTTGGTTACTAAAGCCATCTGTTGGGAATCTAAAGAATTTACATCTATCATCCAAATTACGTCTGGTATCAATGTGCCATATGTGGCAGATTTGGGACCTACATTTTAACTCTGTGATTCCATAATTAAGATAGTTTAAAAACTAAAACAACCGACTTCAATGCCCCACGAGTCAATTTCAGTAGCAAGTTTGAGACGTTTATCGTCATATCTCAGGAGATACTTATCAGATCTCGATGAAATTACAATGGGACTACATTGGAAACATACTCTACCGATTACAAAAGAATCATACACATCACATACAGAATCGGTTCACAATTAATGGAGTAACCGCGTAATATCATACACACAAAAAAAAAGAAAAAAAAACGTATGTATTTCTTCTGTATAGACGAATTTTCGAATATAGAATTTTGACAATTTTCTGTTTCTATTTAAGGTATAATAACATTTTTATTATGCATTTATTTGGTTGGAAATTTGTAATAGTTTAAATGAGAAGGTAAACTTTATTTTTATGCCATAATTCAATAATTTGATGGCAAATTTTATGCATTTATTGGAGTGGTTGGTGTTTGGCAGATTTTTTGCCATGTCGGGCAGATTCGCCAATTGATATTTAAAAAAAACTGCCTTAAAAATTATTACCAGGTAGAAAAACTACGCGAGCCCTCACAAAGCTCGGCTTTTAGCTAGTATAATTACCCCTTAGACGAAATAACCTCTGTCGATGATGGCAATAAAAAATGTTGTCATACGCATTTATTGATCACAACATAAGTTAATTTATCTATACTTCTATACTAATATTATAAAGAGAGAACATTTGTATTTTTGTATGTTTGTAATGATTTGGGTCAAAAACTACTGGACCGATTTAAAAAATTCTTTCACTAATATATAGAATGGACTTTCGGAATGAAAATAGGCTATATATTATCCCGTTTAAATCAAAGGTACATTCGTGGAGACCTAATTTGCAACCTAAGTCGACTAAAAAACGGTCGAAAAAACACGTTTCTTACGAGCGCTGCTCAATTGAAAATAGATGGAAGAATATTTTCTATGGAAGAGTTGTACAACTTAATAAGACCTACAAAAAAGTCCGCGACAGCATATGTCTATCTCTTAAGGTTGACTAACAGTAACCATTTAAATCTTTAATTTTTTGTAAAAAAATATTACATAACTTCCAAGGCTATTTTCAAGTATATAGTATTAATCCTTATCCAAATAATTACGTTAATTAGCTTGGCCACATATTATAGATTAAAATTGTCCTTTACAGTATATAATTCAAATGAAAACTCTAGAAGATATCACGGATTTCACATACACGCATCGCAAAATTAATAAAATATCTGCAGTGAAACCACAGATTAGGTCATAGTTACTTAGAAAATATAAGCTTAGCGATGCTGTAGATCCCCACCGATCACAATCAATTTGAAGTCAATATAGTATAATAATATATTTTTACTGTATAAAATTCTATTGTATAATATAGTTATGATCTATATATAAACCACCCCGACTGATCTATGTATAATCTTTTCAATAAAAGCATTCCAATTACTCTAAACACGACATTTAAAATTTGAGCTGTAAGTTGGTGTGGATTTGAGTATTCTGTAGAGTACAGGAGATGTCCCAGCATCAGGTCAATGCTTCCATGTTCTTACAATATCGTTGAAGAAGAAGATTTTCGAATTGATCAGACCTATGAAAGTTGATTTCATAGCGCAATTAACTAGAAAAAAGCTCATAGTTTTATAACGATTGAACGAATTTGGAAATTCGTGAATGAATCAAAGCTAAGAACACTCTCGATGAAGACATCTATCAAACAAAAAAAAAATATCAATAATAAAATCAAAATCGGTTCATCTGGTTGGGTGCTAAGATGCTACAGACAGACACAGATACACACGTTAAACGTATAATACCCCTTGTTTGATCCCATGATTTGATTGATTTTGATTCCATGATCCCACTACCTCTGTACGAAAACCCATGATTCATGAATGCACATAAAACTTTCATTGGTAGGTATATAGCTAGGATTAGAACCAACGACCGTCGGGTCAGAATCAGGGTAACTATCCTTTACGCCAAAGGGCCGTCCAATATCACTACGTAACTGTGTTATCAATGACGTAAGTATTATAAAACAAAGTCCATCACTGCGTCTGTCTGTCTGTTCGCAATAATCTCAATAGCTACTGAACGGATTATCATGCGGTTTTCACCAATAGCCAGAGTGTTTATGAGGAAGGTTTAGGTGCATAATTCGTTAAGGTTTTGTGTAAATTGGTTGAAATACGACGATGATTGTTAAATATGTTAATATTTTATATTTGATGCAACAAACTGATGCAAATTTTGTAGACATATATGTTCTACCCGTGCGAAGCCGGGGCGGGCTGCTAGTAATTGATAATTATACTTGTACAATACAAGTATTTCTATAATTATTAAGTTCTAATGTTATTGGCTTTTGAATCGACGAACGGTACACAATCCTACAATTAACGGTATACTAAAACATTAATTAGCTATCGTTACAAAGCGTTTTTAACTAATAGATAGATATGATAACGGTTTATTTTAACCTTGGTTTCCAATAGCACCGGAAACAAAGGGTCCTTTATAATCTTTTTTGCTATAGTTTTGCTACAAATGAATGAATATTTTTAACACACTAAATAAGTATAGATATTATATATAGGGTACCTGCATATTTAACACTCATTACGGTTTGCTGTTTGACACATGTTGTGTTTGTTCCTTACAAGTAAGGATTTCCCAAAAACCGGACCTAAAAAACAGACAAATTTCTTTTTTTGGAACGGTAGTACGTAGTATTATTATCTTTTCTATGACGGTAGGTTCGATATATACACTATAGTGACCCACTAAAATCAAAGCTCAGTTGCAATGTTTTTGTTCATTTTTTTCCCTGAAGAAATTTGCACATCCGATCAGATCGATATATTCGAATTAGCGCTTGCACTAGGGGCACTAGAGCAAAATGTGTCTCTACAAAAAATCAAGGTCTGCTGTAGCTATGCCCCATTATTTGCTTTTTTTTTACCAACCTATTGCAAATAGAAATAATGACCCTTCAAAAACTTTAAAGAGGAGATAAAAAAGCTTATATATTTTTTTGCGATTGGTACCTGCTGTACCTTCTTGATTACCTATCTTGATTTTTTAACCGACTTCAAAAAAAGGAGGAGGTTTCTCAATTCGACCGTATATATATTCTTTTTTTGTTCGAAAGGAGATATCCCAAGTGTGGTACCATGGTAATTTTATCGAGGTATGATAAGTATCTCCAGAGATATTGAGATAAACATCTCAAAATTGGTACTGAAAATGAATAGCGCGGCATTGAAGTCGGTTGATTTTTAATTTTTAAACGATATTATTGTAGAAAAAAGTTTGCTCTAGAAGCATTTTCCAGGGAGGGAATACGTTTGTATGGAAAATTGCACCCCGCGTTCCCTCTCAATAATCAATTGGATAAAATTAGTTAGATTATCTAACGACGGATGTAGGGGGCGTCATTATCTATCTATAGGAAATCATTTCGGTAACGTCCTTACGATAAAAATAATCGTAGGGCTGAAGGTCGGGTTACTATCAAAGGTCGAAATAACTGAGCAATAAAATAAACTGAATAGAATAATTTTATTTAATATTATGTTTCTTTGAAGTGTCACACGCTTTATATTTTTGTAAATTGTTAAACACAATCCAAAATTTCATCGTACCGACGGGACTCGAACCCGCAACCCCCGGATTACACGTCCAGGTGCTCTGCCAATTAAGCCACGGTGTGTGACACTTCAAAGAAACATAATATTTGATTTACGCAGTGCAACATCTCTCGTCGGATTTGAAAACTGTAATGATTTCTTCCGAATGATTAACTTACGTATTAAGTAGTCATAGATGGCGCCACCAATGCATGATTGGGTTAACAAATGCAATCCACTAATTTCGCCGTATCGATGGATCGAACCGTGGCTTAATTGGCAGAGCACCTGGACGTTTAATCCGGGGGGTGCGGGTTCGAGTCCCGTCGGTACGATGAAATTTTGGATTGTGTTTAACAATTTACATAAATAATTTTATTTATTTCTTTGTATATTATAGTACTACATATAAATTAGAGCACTTTTAAAAAAATTGGTAAATTACTTTTCTTAAGTTCTTGACTCAGAGGTTGTCCGGTAGATCAGAAGAGGGTGAAATTGGGGCTTTTACCGAGACACTAATGCCATAGATCTGTGCATAGTCTATCAGAATAATTCAGCTGCACCAACTTTAATAAATTCTACGAAGAAACTCCATAAAGTCATAATTTAACGGTCACACGGTTCATAAACGTAAATATGTGTAAATGAACAATAATTAAGTAGATAAAAACAAAATTTTATTCCAATGGCGTTTTCATACTTAGTGAGAAGTGGGTGTTTACACTCAAGTAGTAAAGTAACCGTTACAATAAACAAAAGATAATTTGGAGCCGTGGGGAAGCCTAGATGACTTGACCTTTGTGCAATTTGTATACAAATAATTTAAGATCGTTTAAAAAACTACAAGAAACGACTTAAAAACGTCGCGCAAGTCGAAGTAGCCAGTAGACGCAGAAACTATTACATAATCTGTGCCAGTAGTTAGTAGTACGAGTATGTCGTCGAGATAAGTAAATGCGTCGTAATACAAATGTTGATATTTAATAAACTGGCCAAGTGCAAGTCGGACTCGCACTCGTAGGGTTCCGTACCACACTACAGTATTTTATAAGATCGAGCAAAAAATACCACTATCCTTTTTCGCCAGCAAAAAATAATAATAAATAAACATTTTATTTCTTATAACGCCATCTAACGTCTAACAAAGGTGTTAGGGATCGACATTTTAATATAACGCCATCTATGGGACGTTTACCTAACTAAGCGTACATAGATGGCGTGAAATGCCGAAAAAAACACGTTTCTTGTATGGGGACCCTCTATTAAGTTTATGTTTATAGATCTTTATTCTCATTAAGACAAAGTCACTTACATGAAGAACACAATTATAAATAGAAATGACTATATCACCGTAGGCTTAACAAAAAAATTACAGTTAGTTTTCTAAAACAATAAGTTTTTATTATTATTTATTATTAGTTTATATTATTATTTTTTACTTTATTCTGTTTTTAACCGACTTCAAAAAAAGGAGGAGGTTTCTCAATTCGACCGTATATATATATATATATATATTTTTTTTTTTTTTTTTTTAATGTTTGTTCGCGGATAACTTCGTCGTTTATGAACCGATTTCGATTATTCTTTTTTTGTTCGAAAGGAGATATCCCAAGTGTGGTACCATGGTAATTTTATCGAGGTATGATAAGTATCTCCAGAGATATTGAGATAAACATCTCAAAATTGGTACTGAAAATGAATATTTTTTTTATGTTTGTTCGCGGATAACTTCGTCGTTTATGAACCGATTTTGATTATTCTTTTTTTGTTCGAAAGGAGATATCCCAATTGTGGTACCATGGTAATTTTATCGAGGTATGATGAGTATCTCCAGAGATATTGAGATAAACATCTCAAAATTGGTACTGAAAATGAATAGCGCGGCATTGAAGTCGGTTGTTTTTTAGTTTTTAAACGATATTATTTGTATTTGTTGTTATAGCGGCAACAGAAATACATCATCTGTGAAAATTTCGACTGTCCAACTATCACGGTTCATGAGATACACCCTGGTGACAGACGGACAGACAGACAGACAGACAGACAGACAGACGGACAGCGGAGTCTTAGTAATAGGGTTGTCCCGTTTTACCCTTTGGGTACGGAACCCTAAAAACGGCTCGGCCGATTTCGTTATAATTTAAATGGGACCAGATGGTCCCAGGTGGTGGTTGTTTCAAAGGGTTCCCAGGTGGGAACCCTTTGAAACAAAAAAGAATTTTCCAAATCGGTTCAGGCATCTTCGAGTAATCGGTGAACTGACGAACAACGAATTGAGAACCTCTTCCTTTTTTTGTGAAGTCGGTTAATTATAAAATTGTAAGGCTTTGAAATATATCCATATACAGGTGCAATAGCAGACAATAGCTGTTTATACATGTCGAGTTCTAGGAAGAGAGTTTCGGCTACTTTTGGTTAGCCTAGCTCTGTCATTGTCCTACAAACCTAAGCATTATTTTCGCTTTTGTACCAATTTCGCATAAATGCTAAAATTTAAAAAAATATATATATACGTACGAATTGAGAAACCTCCTCCTTTTTTTGAAGTCGGTAAAAAATTATTAGACTAAATACTTAAATATAACAAAACTAAAACCCATCATTATAGTAGCTGAATGATGAATCTCATTTTCTTAAGTTAGAAGTGTATATATTTTCTGTAACTTCTTTGATAGAGTTACAACAAAGTAATATAATATCATGTCGTGACTCTCTACAATTGATATTTATATGCCTCAATAAAGTAAAGTGAAGCACGCATTGGACTTATGTTGAGAGGTTTCCGATCTTATTAGTTTCTCGTTGCAATATAGAATTAGTATCCTCGTAATAGTTTTTCAATATCTATCTATCTGATAAACTTCTATCAGACAGCCCCAGTTACAGTATACTGTGATCCAAAATTCGACGACGTTGATCATTGATCAAGAAGATAATAATAACCTATAGTGGAACTGGGCTGGACAAGACTGTCGCCTTTTGGACGAGCTGTGAGCTAAGCTCACCATGAGTAGGTCCATGCAACGTTAGATCTCGTCGAGGCATACTATTCATTATTCTGTGGCATAACTAACGTAGATGATAGGAAAAAAGCTAGACTCCTTTTATTGGATTATCAATCAATAGTTACCAACTGTGATAAATGTAAAGAAGATATTTTACTAGCAGTGGATCTAAAACGACTTAAAATAATGTTAGAGTCAGTAGTCTCAGTTCAAAGCTGACATTCCACAGATAGTTATGTTATTGCGAACGACTACTTTATTTAGTCATTCAATCCTAAACTGATATCGATAGTATTTCGCAACTGCAGCAAAGCTTTCGCCACTAAAATTGCAAAATGGATATCTTAATCTTAAATCAAGATATCTGCGCGTACTTAATAGGTATTGTAAATCATTCAATAGCGCCTACTTACTCAAAATTAATAATGAGTGATGACAGAGTGACGGTGTCAAAATACAGTGGTCAATAATTGGGCAGTGGGTTAGAAATTAATGCAAGGCCGTTAATGGTTACGTTACGTCATAATAAGTCATGACTAACTTTTTAACGTTTAATAGGCACAGTGACTTTTATCTAAGATGGGTATGGTGGGATGGTAAGTAAGTCCCCAAATCACTCTATTAAATGCCACTGCGCACGCGGCGTCCCAAAGCAGTTTCTTTAAAATCTAGTATTAAAATATTTTGCAAACCAGTGTGAAAAACATAACTTATTATAATATACATATAATTAACATTTTGACTTTGTTATCTCTATCATGTGACACTTACACGTCCAGCACAATAAGCTACTACGAGTTGACTGAAGAATGACTAATCAGTAACCAGTGAATTGTTGTGCCTGTTTGAGCTGGCGTATCTAGCTCTCGTATTTTAAGATCATTGGCATAACATTTCTTTTGGCGACAGATTGCAGCGATTGACATTTGATAACTAAACTTATATTTTGCCGAGTTCCGGTATGATGATTGTTTTGAATAAAATAACCAATTTGGAAATCCGCGATAAATTTATGTTTATTTGAATTTGGCTAAAAATGCTAAAATAATTCGAAGACTTATCAGAAGCCAGCCAGCTGATCGAAAATCGATCGTCATATTCATAGATACTTTAAGATCAATCGCAGACAATATTACATAATACGTATGTAACATAAAGAATGTAAGCTTGAAATTACTTATGTCACACGAAGTCAAAATATCGTCCCTTAATAACATTTTCAGAAATGTAGCTCATTACAAGCTTTTATTTATGTAGTTCCACCTGTCCCTATGTTTGTCATTAATCTTTTTTTTTAATTGGTAAAAGCTAACAGGACAAACACGACGCTCGCCTGATGGTAAGTGATGACGTCTACCTATTACAGATACAGCGGCATGCAAAATTCTGGCAGTCTAGAATTTTGAATGTAACTGCACTGCGCCTGTTACCTAGAGATATAAAGACCACATGCCCTATGTAATTTCACTCGACACCTTGCCATTTCAACCGAAAAACATTCCTATTTCACGGCTGAAAATTTGCTGGCAAAGTGGTGGTACCGCCCCAGGCGGACTAGCAGAAGTCCTACCACTACGAAAATCAAATTTTGCCATCAAATTTGCTAATTGATCCACAGAAAACGAGTCCCGGTTACCGATTGAGCTGAAATTTTGCATACATCTGTAAATCGCGTGACAATGCAATATTATAATATGGTCTGGTGATGACGATGGCCTGATGATGGAGACGGATGGTGGCCATAGGAACTCCTAAACTACAGATGTTATACCCGTCGTGTTTGGGCTCGTTGGATTTGTCTTGACTTACTCTGGTCCTAGGTAATGTAGAAGCGTGTGTTTAAAAAGGTTTTATTAAATATTCCGTGGTCGATATACTTAGGTTATCCAGTATTCGTGTTCAAATATAGCACATACTATCATTCGCAAAATTAGTATAGGTACGTTATGTTATTGATGTCACTAAATTGTGCTTAGTTTTATAACCTTGATGTAATAATATCTGAGAAATTGAATAAGTGAAATATACAACGTTTTAAAACTTTTTAACAAAAAAATTAGACCGCCGAAATAATTGAAAAGCAAAAAATAATAAACCTTTTTTATGTAACCTTATAGTATACCTGAGTATATATTTTTGTAATTGTTTTGATTTTTTACTTAACATCATAACTAAGTTCTTAAACTAATGTAAGTATGTATACCTAAGTAATTTTGGGTCATTCACGGCACCGAGATTAACATAAGCTGTCGACGCGAACTTTGACCAAACGTTTTCTTGAAACAGTTAGCTGGCATCCATGGTTAAAGACTTTATTAGGGATAATTTTAATACAAGGATTATTTTCCACAAATGCAATTTTAAGATCCACCATTCAATGCCAAACTGTTCCTTACATGTGTACCAAAATATATATGAATAATCTGGGACAAGATGGACGTACTAACATCCTATCGGATCTACCTTATCAGATCTAGTACCTACCCGGGACTGCAATTTAGGAGGGTCAGTAACAATAACATTAGCCAGAAAGATACATTATATAACAAAGAGCTAACGCTTTAACCTAAATTGACCAGAACGAGTTAGTCTCAGAGTTCAAACGCAGACAGGAGCATTCCCAAACGTGGATGATACTGACGGAGGCTTTTGTCCTACTATGGGACAGTTCGGTTTAATTATTCTAGTAATAATAGACTCCACGAGTCCAGCTAACTATTATATTGATGCAAATGAAGTTGTCAAGTTCATAGAACAATAGAAAGCGTAGGACGAACATTTGTTACGGTCACAAATGAATAATAATTTGACTCAGGCACATTCGGGAACAAAAGGGCATGCAAACGATAAAGCTCTGCAAGGGGAATTTACTTTTTAATAGTGCTCGCGGCCAATGGACATGGATCGGAGGAAACTAGCTGAATGTTTGTAATTAAAGCTACACTATTGCAGAGAATTGCTCAGCTATGAAAAAGTCTATGCACAGATTTTTTAAGGATTGAAATCCAGAACGAAGGATACCCAGAGAATAATTCTGCCGTCGAATCAATTCTGCTAATTTACAGGTGCTCGAACGCTGAAGAAAAACATCGCAAGGAAATCTCTAGCTTGTCAGGTCCACACGTATCGTCTTGTACCTTGTCTTTTCTGTGGGTTAGAATATCTAGTAGGATTGTATAGATTCTGAGCAAGCCATCAAACTAAAACACGTCCAGGCAAGAAATACACTACAACATCTAACTTGTGTTATTTAAAAGACGGATAAGCCTCGTTATAATACATACTTTAAAAGAGTGGTCGTATTTATACAAAATATTGCGCAAATCAGACCGTTTACATGAATAATCAAATATAACAGCATGAAAGCATTAGATAATGAATTCGTAATGAGTACGGTTAGTATAAACATAATGGAAATTAGATTTCTGGAAGGAGTGCTTCGAATTTAAATAACAAATACAGAGGTTTAGTAACAAAGGCATCTGTATTCAGTGTAGGTACGTATTTGTCTAGATTTTATCGAGCTTCGCTTAGGCGGTGATTTATGTTATTGTTATGGTTTCAAATTACTTATGTCTCATATACGTATATGTACAGTTGTGATTTATGACTTAAATATGTCACAACATTTGAGATTTTTGGACTATATTGATAGGACTGACGTCGATAATTATCAAGCGACTCATCTAACTGCAGTCTTCCACTTCTTATGCAAGCATATTTTCTAGAACATATTTAAGAGCTCAAATAAAACTCTTTGTATAAAACTGTCGCAGATAGGTAGAAAAGTAATTAAAACCAGGTATATAGGTGATACCATCAGAGTGCGTTGAATATTTCATAAGCAATGCGGAACTGGCAACACTGAAACTTTAAAGTAAACGGGAATCATGCAAATGTGCAGCAGTGTTGAGGAATTTCAGCCGACAGTGTACTTGGATGGTTATATTACGTGAACTTTGGTTACGAGTTTTTATATTAATCATATAAGTTGGTAAGTGACCATGCGGTCTAGGATGGTAGCTGGCTAGGCCTAGAATGGGAATTGGCTCTTGTAGATAACTAGAATAAGAATAGAAATAAGTTTAATATATTACGCGTTCTTGAGAAAAAAGGGTCTTGAAAGACGGTCAGGCAGACAGACAGACGGACAACAAACCTATAAGAGTTTATTTTTTATTTTGAGGTACGGTACCCTAAAAAACACAATTTTTCTTACATTATACAACACATTTATCTATTATGCTCCATTCCCCTGAAACTTAAAACGCAGCAAACAAGTTTCATGCAAATTTTGCTCAAACAATTACTTAGAGCAGCTTGAGAATATTTAAAGCTGTACTTGTGCTTAATGCTGTTTGTTTACTGTTCACGGACTAGACTTCTATTGTATTTTTATGTTTTGATTGGCTAATGCTATATGTATATGCATGCATACAGAATGCAGCGGACGGTTTGGGATAGTCTCTCTCCCAGACAAGCGCGATTCTATCTTAGACCGAATCTTAACATCAGGTGAGATAGTCGTCAAGTGCTTGACTAACGGAAAAATACAAAAAATTGCGAAACGCGGTTTTTGAAGTGAAAACTTCTTTAGTGGCGTGTTGCAAGACTTGGGTTACCTGTCGTTCCAGCAAGCTACTGCGTCTCGTCGTTACGGTCCTGGCTTGGTCTTATTTTAAAGATAAGTCATTTGGATTTACTAGTAAAACTTTAATAACTTGGAATCCCTATTTTTAATACTACATATGCATATGTGCTTTTCTTTAGATCATTGAACTTACGAGTAGGCTGGGCTATACAGATTCTAGGCCCGTAAGCAGTCACGCAAGTGACGCACTACGTACGAGTAGCACTGTATTATGTATATGCTACGCTGTAAATCTATGTGCAGCATAGCGTAGATTTTAAGCATGCTTTGCGTTTCAGTTTTGATTTACATCTTGTCAACCAAATGTTAATCCAAATCGCAATTTATTTCAAAACTGCAATGCGCTAGCATCGCCTGCGTTTTTATTTACGCTCAG
Organism: Cabera pusaria; assembly: GCA_954871355.1. Lineage (NCBI taxonomy): Eukaryota > Metazoa > Arthropoda > Insecta > Lepidoptera > Geometridae > Cabera > Cabera pusaria. The sequence goes on from OX940901.1 coordinate 14,939,075, forward strand.
ACAAATAAACAGTTGACCACAAAATTTGTGGTACTTACGTAATATGTATTAATTGTACGTGATGAAATTAATAACCGACTGCGTTTGTATAGAAAATAATAATTCATCGGATTTGTCCCGGTATATATTCTTCGATTTAAATACTTAGTCATAAATAAAACATTAATCAAGTACCGTACGTAATCCATTAGTATTCAATCGTTGCCTTTACCAGTTTGCCGTATTATGGGATTTATTGCCTATCTCTGTGTTTATTGAGGCTCACTTTATGCACTGTACCATGACCTTACCTGTTTATTTCATTTCACTTGGTGTAGTTAGTCAATCGGAGACGTCAGCAAATGTTTATGTTACGCTCGCCTTTCAATAGACGGAACTCACCATACATGTCGAAACAGTATAATGAACACTTTGTCTTTGAGTTTAGTTAAATAAGAATGTTTGAGACCTTCTGGCAGACACCCAAGACAGTTCGTAGTAAAACAAGTCATCTTCAGTAACAAATCTAGCGCAAAAGATATGTGTAACATTAAAGTTTATGTTCATGGCGTTTTTTTTAGGCAGCTGGATGTCGCCATTTAAATTCTCCGTGTCACCATACGTTCCAAATTATTTGAGGTTCATAATTCAAAACAATTTATTCTTTCCATCTACTGAGGTGAATTTCAGCATATGCATGTTTAGTTTAGTTTAACTTTTTTACTTTCTCTTTGCAATGTAAGGTTATTACTACTAATGAATGTACTAATGTACTAATGAATTCTAAACATTAAATAAAATAAAATATTAAAAACAAGAGCTGTTATCGCTTATAAAACTAACAAAACTAGGTATGGACATTAATTTCGTTCCTTTGATTCATTCGACTTCTGAAGTTCGATAAACTGAGTCTGGGCAATAAATATTTTTATCAAGGAGAGAAAATTACATAATCTGCCTGAGTAACGACCCGGCGATTGATAGTACCTGTCTGTGTCGGACTGGTAAGTGCATCATAATTCACGCGTCATCTATGCCTTCTTTACATAAATCTAGTTACTTGAATAAAGCGCGAACGCTACGCCAAGTGTGCCAGCCAGCACCACTGTTCACAGCTTAGCTTGAACAATTTGGCAGAAATTTAGCACGAGAAAAAAAGTATAACGCAGGCGAAGTCACGGGGCGCTAAAATTTAATAATGAATAAGAACATATTTTCATGCCCCGCGGAACGCGAGTCAGTTTCAGTAGCAAGTTTGAGTTGAGTATCGTTATATCTCTGGAAATACTTATCAGATCTTATAGGAATCGATTCACAATTGGCGAAAATATCGAAAACATACACGAAATAATACATACAGACGAACATAGAAAAACGTCATCCAAAAAAAGGAGCCCCCTCCTTTTTTTTGGATGTCGGTTAAACATTTTAGTATTATTTTCTATGTTTAACTTTTTCGGGTTTCAGATTAGCTTCGAACACCAAAATATGTCTGAACAATATTGTACCTTAATGGACTGAGCCTAAAAAAATACACTTGAACAAATTATGGATGCGGTCGACGGGTGCGAATGTTTTTTTGTGTAGGTTTTATAAACTGTGTCGGCTTTAAATATGTTGTCTTTTAGAACTTTCGAGCAAGCACAACTAACAGTTGAGCTGTTTTCAATTATTTAAGCCGAAAAACATTCCTATTTGACGGCTGACAAAGTGATGATACCGCCCTAGGTAGACTAGTAAAGGTCCTATCGAATAGAAGCACTACTTTCAAATAGGACTGGTTTAAGTAACTGTCTCAATTCAATGCAACGGTCAGCGAAAGTTATGAGTTAAGAGTGCAAACAGGAATACTAAATATTTTCTTTTATTTTACTTTCATAATATTATGCCATAGTTTAAAATTAAGCAATTGTGATTCTATTTCTGTTAATTTTATCGGAAATTATATTGTCTACCTGAACCAGTATTTACTTGAAATATCTGTAAGCTATCTAATTTTTATATTTGCTTTAAGTCATGGCGACTTTTTTAAGCCTAGGTAACATTGTTCTTTTATTTATTTTGTGGTAAAACTACACACAATTTACATTTGATTGCCCTTCTTTCACTGAACTTTTTACTTGACCTATCAGGTATGCATATGGTAAGGTAGTCATAATACAAACTTCATAGCAATATGAATTCCAAAGCCTTTGTGTGAACAATTTACGACAACCGGTCAGAATTTGAAAATGTTCACCAGTATATAAGTTTTATGAATTTGATTCTGTAAGAGAATTTGAAAGCGTTTTCTCACTTCAGTTTATGGGAGTATAAACTACAGTAACGGCGCATGCTCTTTGACCTAACTAGTCGTAAAGTATTGGATGTATTTGAATCTATAAAAGAAAACACTGACTAACCTATTTGACTGTATTAATAAAACATTAAATTAAAAAATCAAAGAACCCGACTGCGCAAAAAGTGAAGTGTTAAAAAACGAACTGAAAAGAAAAAAACAAGTAAGTCTAGTAGTTTAGACTTCTGTTTAGGGATATCAAAAAACTATACCATTTAAATTCTTTCTCGGTCGATACACTCATAAAATAAATTATACATTGTTATTTATACTAATATTATAAAGAGAGAACATTTGTATTTTTGTATTTTGTATTTTTGTATGTTTGTAATGAGTAAGCTCAAAAACTACTGAACCGATTTAAAAAATTCTTTCACTAATACATAGAATGGACTTTCGGAATGAAAATAGGCTATATATTATCCTGTTTAAATCAAAGGTACATTCGTGGAGACCTAATTTGCAACCTAAGTCGGCAAATAAACGGTCGAAAAAACACGTTTCTTACGAACGCTGCTTAATTGAAAATAGATAGAAGAATATTTTCTATGCAAGAGTTGTACAACTTAATAAGACCTACAAAAAAATCCGCGACAGCATTTGTCTATCTATCTCTTAAGGTTGACTCACAGTAACCATTTTAATCTTAAAATTTTTGTTAAAAAATATTACATAACTTCCAAGGCTATTTTCAAGTATATTGTATTAATCCTTATGCAAATATTTACGATAATTAGCTTGGCGACATATTATAGATTAAAATTGTCCTTTACAGTATATAATTCAAATGAAAACTCTAGAAGATATCACGAATTTCACAAACACGCATGGCAAAATGAATAAAATATTTGCAGTGAAACCACAGATTAGGTCATAGTTACAACGAAACTATTATTATAAGCTTAGCTACGCTGTAGATCCCCACCGATCACAATCAATTTGAAGTCAATATAGTATAATAGTATGATCTATTGTATAAAATAATATTCATCTATATATATAATAATATAATATAATATTTTAAACCACCCCAACTGATCTATGTATAATAGCTTTTTCCAATGACTCTAAACACGACATTTAAAATCTGAGCTGTAAGTTGGTGAGGATTTGAGTATTCTGTAGAGTCCAGGAGGCTTCCATGTTCTTACAATATCGTTGAAGAAGAAGATTTTCGAATTGATCAGACCTATGAAAGTTGATTTCATAGCGCAATTAACTAGAAATTAAACTGGCCAAGTGCAAGTCGGACTCGCACTCGTAGGGTTCCGTAACACAGAAGAGTATTCTATATATATAATAACTATGATTTTTCGCAACTACAAAAATAACTTTGTTTTACATAGTGTTTGTATGAAAAACAAAGTTATACTTGCGGTCGCTCAACAACTGCTGACTGTATCTCGTTCAAACCAATTTTCGTTGAAAGTTTTTATTGAGATCTACAGAATATATTTTTTCTAGGTATTTCACTCCCTTACTTTAGAAATTAGAGGGGGGGGCGGGCACACATTTTACCACTTTAGACGCGCCTATCTTTTAAATGATTGACCTTGAGAAAAAAAGATTTTAGAAACCTCAATGTCATTTTTAAAGACCTATCCATAGACACCCCACACGTATAGGTTTGATGAAAAAAATTTTTTTTTTGTTCCATTTCCATGTATGGGATGCCCCCCCTTAAACTTTTATATTTTGTATTTTTATACAAAAATCGGTCAAAAACCAAGTTTCAATTCTGTAGTCTTAATAGTTTCGGAATAAAATGGCTGTGACATACGGACGGACAGACAGACAGACAGACAGACAGACAGACAGACAGACAGACAGACATGGCGAATCTATAAGGGTTCCGTTTTTTGCCATTCGGCTACGGAACCCTAAAAAGCTCATAATTTTATAACTAATGAACGAATTTTCATGAATCAAAGCTAAGAAAACTCTCGATGAAGACATCTATCAAACAAACAAAAACTATAATAAAAACAAAATTGGTTCATCCGGTAAGGTGCTAAGATGCTACAAACAGACACACAGATACACACGTTAAACGTATATTACCCTTACATTTTGCGTCGGGGAACGCCGTAAGGTTACGGCGGCAGATGTACTCCTTGGTGGTAAGCTACTTTTTGGTAGATTTAATGATTCCACTACCACTGTACGAAAACTCATGATTCATGAATGCACATAAAACTTTCATTGGTAGGTATACAGCTAGGATTAGAACCAACGACCGTCGGGTCAGAATCAGGGTAACTATCCTTTACGCCAAAGGGCCGTCCAATATCAATACGTAAGTATTATAAAAGAAAGTTCATCACTGCGTCCGTCTGTCTGTTCGCAATAATCTCAATAGCTACTGAACGGATTATCATGCGGTTTTCACCAATAGCCAGAGTGTTTATGAGGAAGGTTTAGGTGCATAATTCGTTAAGGTTTTGTGTAAATTGGATGAAATATGACGATGGTAATTAAATATGTTCATATTTTATATTCGATGCAACAAACTGATGCAAATTTTGTAGGCATATATGTTCTACCCGTGCGAAGCCGGGGCGGGCTGCTAGTATGGAATATAGAGACTTTAACAGTCGGGACACATTAATGGCTTAACGAATGGGGATTAATGTGTCCCGACTGTTAAAGTCTCTATATTATGACCTAAAACGAGCAAAAAAATCATGGTTGTTGTATGGGAGCCTCCCTAAATATTTATTTATTCTGTTTTTTTGTTGTTTTTAGGGTTCCGTAGCCGAATGGCAAAAAACGGAACCCTTATAGATTCGTCATGTCTGTCTGTCTGTCTGTCTGTCCGTCCGTATGTCACAGCCATTTTATTCCGAAACTGTTAGGATTACAGAATTGAAACTTGGTAGGTAGATGTATTCTGTGAACCGCTTTCCGATTTTTATAAAAAAGTAAAAAAATAAAAGTTTCATCCCATACATGGAACTGAAACAAAAAAAAAATTTTCTTCAAACTTATACGTGTGGGGGTGTCTATGGATAGGTATTCAAAAATGACATGGAGGTTTCTAAAATATTTTTTTCTCAAAGTCAATCATTTGAAAGATAGGCGCGTCTAAAGTGGTAAAATGTGTGTCCCCCCCTATTCCCCCCCCCCTCTAACTTTTAAAGTATGGGAGTGAAAAATCTAAAAAAAATATATGCTGTAGATCTCAATAAAAACTAACAACGAAAATTGGTTTGAACGAGATACAGTCAGCAGTTTTTGAGATATGGCGACCGCAAAGATAACTTTGTTTTTCATACAAACACTATGAAAAACAAAGTTAATTTTGTAGTTGCGAAAAATCATAATTATGGAATACTTAACTGTGTTACGGAACCCTACGAGTGCGAGTCCGACTTGCACTTGGCGAGTTTTATCAATTTTTTATGTTTTCGTTGACACTCGCGCTAGCATGGCGAATCTATTGACGTGCCAATTATCAAAATCGGCCCACGCGTTTGGTCTCTAGTGTGCCACAAAGGAACAAACATACATACATACATACATACATACATACATACATACATACATATATAGACTGATAAACACATTACCTCTCCTTTGCGTCGCGCAGTCGGGTAAAAAGAAGGATGATCTAATTTTGTCTGTTTGACTTCTTCGCCGATTGTCTGTCAATGATTTTGAGGGTTCCGTACCCAAAGGTTAAAAAACGGGGCCCTATTACTAAGACTCTGCTGTCCGTCCGTCTGTCTGTCTGTCCGTCTGTCACCAGGCTGTATCCGTGAACCGTGATAGACGGTTGAAATTTTCACAGATGATGTATTTCTGTTGCCGCTATAACAACAAATACTAAGAACAGAACAAAGTTAAAAATTAAAGAAAAGTTTTAAAAAAGTTTTTTACGATAGCGCAGCGCCACCTATCTAGCATCAATGATGGCGCTATCGTCTTTACCTCAATCTGAATCTCCGAAGCGGCTCCAACGATTAAATAAAATGTAGTATACCTACACGGGATTTCGGGGGCGATAAATCGATCTAGCTAGGAGTCATTTTCAGAAAATGTTGTTTTATTCTTGTTTTCAATAATCAACTTTAATGATAATCAACTTAAAATATGACTCTTCCCGACATCTATTGGCGAGTAGAAGTACTGTTTTAGTAAAGCAGTTAGTTGCTCTCAATTAAAAAAAATAGTATTATTATTCGTCAATAGATGTCGGGAAGAGTCATATTTGTCTGTTTAAGTGGCAAAAAATACCGAGCAACCGGTCAACCAGATATTTAATAATATTAATTACTACAATTACTATAATTGGTATGGCGCCAACAGTCTTCAATAAAATTCCTAAATCTTTAAAGGACATGGACAATATTATGTTTAAAAATAGGCTAAAACAATTTTTAATTCAGAAATGTTATTATGGTATTGACGAATTTTTAAGTGACAAATGATAATCATTATTATTATTTTCATGACATTGTGCTGTATCCTTTTAATTTTATAATTCAATTTAGTTTATAAGAATGACCAGTGTAATATGTATTTAAATTTGGATTATATGTAGTGAGTAAAGCAGCGCCATCTGCAATGTTTGCACGCCTGTTAAGGCAAAACATGACGATCGTTTGAATATTTTGTCACAACTTTTTGTTATACGCATGTTTTACGCAAATAAAATATCTTTATCTTTATCTTATCTTTATTACTACTATTACTATTACTACTATATAATACTATTCTAACTTTGTGTTAACGTTTACAACTTAGTTGGTGTTAGAAGTTCGTTAGAAATTCGATAGATGGCGTTCGGAACCCTCCGTGTGCGGGACCAAAGTCTGACTCGCACTCGGCCAGTTTTATTGTTCTTTGGAGAACTGCCACAGGCTGTTTATATTGAATTTGACAACAAAGGTATCAAAAACAACGTCTCTGGAGTAGGAGTCCGAATCGAACCATCATGTACAGAATTCGACGCACTTCGTGGACAGGGTAAAATAGAGCGGAAAATGTTACCGTTGATATTACAAGGTACTACCTTGGACAAAGCTGTGGTCGACTTAAGTTCACGCATTTTTACGAAAGGCAATGTAGCATTGAGCCGGGTTAGATCTTTAGATGGACTAGTAATAAGTAGTTTAGATCCCCGGAAACTACTCAATAATCCACATGACATCAACTCTCTAAATGAAATGAGAAGATTACGGAATTTGCCGTCCTTTACTTAACTAAAAAGTGTAAAATAAAACATTAAATTAAAAAATCAAAAACCCGACTGCGCAAAAAGTGAAGTGTTAAAAAACGAACTGAAAAGAATAAAACAAGTAAGTCTAGTAGTTTAGACTTCTGTTTAGGGATATCAAAAAACTTTACCATTTAAATTCTTTCTCGGTCGATACACTTATAAAATAAATTATACATTGTTATATGAAATATAGAGACTTTAACAGTCGGGACACATTAATCCCCATTCGTTAAGCCATTAATGTGTCCCGACTGTTAAAGTCTCTACATTCCATATAACAAAGTATAATTTATTTTATGAGTGTATCGAGAAGAATTATCGAGAAAGAATTTAAATGGTAAAGTTTTTTGATATCCCTAAACAGAAGTCTAAACTACTAGATTTACTTGTTTTATTCTTTTCAGTTCGTTTTTAACACTTCACTTTTTGCGCAGTCGGGTTTTTTGATTTTTTAATTTAATGTTTTATTGGATGTCGGTTTAAAATAATCACTATAATTTAATATTCCATAAACCTTGGCGGCTCCGTATATACAAACATTCAAAGACAAAATTGCAAGTTAATAAGCCAAGATTTTAATCACAAGCCTAATATCGGCATGGCATTTACCAAGAGAAGGTAACAAAAAGTGCTGTCGCAAGTCTCGACCTCACACCCACATGGGTACAGTGTCGTTACTCATGTTTTACTAGGATTGCCAGATTTAGAAATGGCGAGAGACATACACACTCGTATTTAAGAACATTTTGAACCACCGAATCAAAAAGAGGGGTGTTAATGTTTGACGTGTGTATGCTTCGAGCATTTACCAATGGAGATGTTAACGTTGTAATCCGTAAACATTTTTTCTGCCGATACTTACGAGGGACGAGGTAAACACGCATTGCACACACACAAATCACTCACTTTAACGATCCCGCACACTAGCTTGAAACACGCGCACAGTATTAAAAATACAGCGTAGTTACGCACGCTCATATGGCCAATAATGGCTATATGGCCAGCAGAGGGGTACGCCTTGCATTGACATCTCCATTAGTAAATGCTCGAAGTGTGTATGTGATCTGCAGCTCTGTGTATCTGTGTTTGCGTGTCAGCTGTGGCATCGTAGCCATCGTAGGGCCCAAACGGATGAATCAATTTTGAGTTAGGGTTTTGTCGTTTGATAGGTGACTAAATCGAATAGGTATATATAATACGCATCAAAAAAAAGTTAACATCACGTGACCAAAGAGCTGGCGCTTACCTCGGCCAACGTATTAGCCTAGCTATACAACGAGGTAACGTCGTTAGCTTTTTAGGAACATTGCCGGCAGGTAATGACCTAGGCTATGTCTTTTATTTATAATAGGTATTATAAATTGTAGTTTATTTAATTTTGATATTGTCATTAGGTAATTATTTTTAAGTTGTTTAAATAAAAATATCAATAATACGCATCAATGTTATTGCCACAATAGGATGGCCGACAGCCTCTTAACTATTAATTGATGATTATTTTGTGTTTGATTATTCCCTCTCTAGTCTACATAAAATCTCATCGCACCTTCACGTCACGGTGACCACTTCTCACTAGTTTGCTTGTTTGCTACCTATATCGTAAAAAAAATTAAATAAACATGCATTTTATCTTCGTAATAACTTAGAACTAAAGGGCATCTAGATCCATCCATCTCTCACTTTACAGTTGGCGTGATTTCCCCATTGTATTCAAAATCGCGGTTCTGGCCATCTGGCAAACCTAGGGTCTAGACTTACCTCTTAGACTTAGATTTACGATGGTCGTTCGCGTAGGAGCACGGAGCAGTTTACCTTGCAATACGAATCCCACTGGTGCGGTAACAATCAGTAGGTACCCTACATTAGTCAAACGATTTGATAACCAACGTGAGATTTAAAATGGCAGTTGAATCATTAGATTGACAATAAGTTCCAACGGTTTAATTGTGGTTTTAAAAGGTGAAGATTTAGATGGTTCACACCAAACGCGATCAGAAAACAATTAATAACCGGCCAAGTGCGTGTCGGGCCACGCGCAGTGTAGGGTTCCGTAGTAGACTGTTATTCAATGCAAGTCTTTACCCGTTATAAACAAGCAACTAGGTACTCCGTCTTTGTCACTTTAAAGGATTTATACTAAGGGTTTTGTATTTGGTACAAAATTATTCAACACCCAAGTTCAACGACTATTACTGCTAAACTAATAAAGTTATCTTAACCGCTATAGTTTTCCTTTAAAGTTCATGAAATGCGCTATTATTACGAATTTTTCCACCGTTTTCAAGCCAGCAGTTTAGCTTTTAGAGGGGGGAGGTGGGGAGGACGCCCTACTGGAACAAAAATTTGCACTTTAAAGTTTAATATTTCGTAAATGGAGCATTCAATCGGAAAATGGTATTAGCAACCCTGAAGTCATTTTAAAAGACCTATTCAACGATTACCCACACGATGGGGTAGACGACGAAAAAATAAAACTGGCCAAGTGCGAGTCAGCATCGCGTCTCTTATCGCACACTTAGGGAGGGTTCCGTACAATACGAAACATAACAGAGTTTCAACCTCATATATTTGATTAATTGATATTACCAAGAATATTTGGTTTGGTCGCGATCTAGAACGACGGGACTCGTTTACTAGCGCCATCTATGTCATTTTGCCGAAACTAATTAGATAGATGGCGTTTAAAAACACGTTTTTTGTATGGGGACCCCCACGGATTAGACAAAGGAGGTTGGATTGGCAATAATCACACTTTTGTTTGAAAACCAGCGTCGCCGCGTTACTCCCACCAAACGATTCCACAACATAAACAATACAAATAGATACACGAATTACGCAAACTAATAAACAAATTACACATAGAACACGGGGCTGCAATTGCTTCGCACACTACTGCAATTGTTACGCACATTACTTCGAGACTCTATAAGTTACACACAATCACACGCGCAATCAGCCGTGCAAGCACTAGCCGGCGACCGACGCGAACGTGAATATAACGAGTCGGAGAGGCGTGGTGATTTCGCTCGCTTTGCAATCCATTGCGCGTAAACTGCGTCTCGAGGTAGAAATATTCGTACTTTACCAGCAATGTATAGTTATCTGTTCTCTGGGTATGTTGTCGTTTGAACAAAGAATTTCATAATTAAAAATAGTTTTTGGACAAAAATATCTATAATACGAAGATTTTATGCTTACCGATGAAAAGAAATTCCTCCTTGTTTAATACTTGATGTCTGACTCTTTAATTTACACGTAATAATCGCACAACACGGCATTTTGAGACGATTTTAGCGCACCTCCGCGCTGCGACGCAAACCACGAGCCACTAAAAAGTATGATCGCGTGGTTCTATGAATCTATGATTGTCTAATCATACTAGTGGCGCGCCTGCCCCGCCCACATTGCCAATCCAACCTCCTTTGTCTAATCCGTGGGGACCCCCATTAATTTATAACTTTATTTTGTTTTTAGTATTTGTTGTTCTAGCGGCAACAGAAATACACCATCTGTGAAAATTTCAAATGTCTAACTATCACGGTTAATAAGCTATAGCCTGGTGACAGACGGACAGACAGACAGACAGACAGACAGACAGACAGACGGACAGCGGAGTCTTAGTAATAGGTTCCCGTTTTACCCTTTGGGTACGGAACCCTAAAAAATGCATCCCTATTTTCATATAGGGGAGCTACCGTAAAAAAAAAATTTCAAAATTTTATTTCAGCACTTTGTCTGCGTAATTGATATACATACATTAAATACCCCCACAAAATTACAGCTTTCTAGTATTAACGGTCTACGGAACCCTAAAAAGTACTGAGATCGCGCTCGCAGATCGCAGGACGCCGCCGTGTGTACGCCGTACCTTAAATGTCTACAGCGTTGAGCTGCTGAATATTGAGCTACAAAAACAATATTGGACGTCCTGCCCCCTAGATAAAAGCCAATTTCTGTTAGCGTTCACGCCAAAGGTAACTTTTTAATTTATATAAGAACTAGCAGCCCGCCCCGGCTTCGCACGGGTAGAACATATATGCCTACAACATTTGCAACAGTTTGTTGCATCAATTATAAAATATTAACATATTTAACAATCATAGTCAAATTTCAACCAATTTACACAAAACCTTAACAAATTATGCATCTAAACCTTCCTGATAAACACTCTGGCTATAGGTGAAAACCGTATGATAATCCGTTCAGTAGCTATTGAGATTATTGCGAACAGACAGACAGACGCAGTGATGGACTTTGTTTTATAATACTTACGTAGTGATATTGGACGGCCCTTTGGCGTAAAGGATAGTTACCCTGATTCAGACCCGACGATCGTTGGTTCTAATCCTAGCTATATACTATATAATTATAATGAAAGTTATATGTGCATTCATGAATCATGGGTTTTCGTACAGAGGTAGTGGGATCATTGAATCAAAATCAATCAAAGAAGGGGTATTATACGTTTAACGTGTGTATCTGTGTCTGTCTGTAGCATCTTAGCACCCAACCGGATGAATTTGATAGATGTCTTCATCGAGAGTGTTCTTAGCTTTGATTCATGAAAATTCGTTCAATCGTTATAAAACTATGAGCTTTTTTCTAGTTAAATGCGCTATGAAATCAACTTTCATAGGTCTGATCAATTCGAAAATCTTCTTCTTCAACGATATTGTAAGAACATGGAAGCATTGACCTGATGCTGGGACATCTCCTGTACTCTACAGAATACTTAAATCCACACCAACTTGCAGCTCAGATTTTAAATGTCGTGTTTAGAGTCATTGGAATGCTTTTATTGAAAAGATTATACATAGATCAGTCGGGGTGGTTTATATATAGATCATAACTATATTATACAATAGAAATTTATACAGTGAAAATATATTATTATACTATATTGACTTCAAATTGATTGTGATCGGTGGGGATCTACACAGCATCGCTAAGCTTATAATAATATTTTCTAAGTAACTATGACCTAATCTGTGGTTTCACTGCAGATATTTTATTAATTTTGCGATGCGTGTATGTGAAATCCGTGATATCTTCTAGAGTTCTCATTTGAATTATATACTGTAAAGGACAATTTTAATCTATAATATGTGGCCAAGCTAATTAACGTAATTATTTGGATAAGAATTAATACTATATACTTGAAAATAGCCTTGGAAGTTGTGTAACATTTTTTTAACAAAAAATTAAATATTAAAATGGTTACTGTGTGTCAACCTTAAGAGATAGATATATGCTGTCGCGGACTTTTTTGTAGGCCTTATTAAGTTGTACAATTCTTCCATAGAAAATATTCTTCCATCTATTTTCAATTGAGCAGCGTTCGTAAGAAACGTGTTTTTTTTTACCGTTTTTTAGTCGACTTAGGTTGCAAATTAGGTCTCCACGAATGTACCTTTGATTTAAATGGGATAATATATAGCCTATTTTTATTCCGAAAGTCCATTATATATATTTATGAAAGAATTTTTTTAATCGGTCCAATAGTTTTTGAGCCAAATCATTACAAACATACAAAAATACAAATGTTCTCTCTTTATAATATTAGTATAGATGAATGACATTGACAATCATTGTCATTTTTGTCTTTGCATTGACATTTAGACGGCTTTGGCAGTGATTTTGTCTCCTTCAGGTTTTTTAGATCTTATGTAGGGTAAAGAGCACAGATCTAGGATTTCACTACGTTATAAGTGAAATCCTAGATCTGTGGTAAAGAGTTGGTCATATTTTTTATCAATAAACGATATAATTAATCCTATTCTTTGTGTTAAGTTGACACTCATGCGGTTATGTTACAAGACTCCACCATCTTCAATATGGTGACTAACAGGTGGGATAGTGGTGAAACGTGAGTAGATTTATAGCATAAAAAGTTCAACGTCAATATGTGATACTATAATAGAAGCCTGTGTTTCGGGTTTGGTAGCATTTCGTGGAACCAATCCCGCTCGACCAAATCAAGATGCCTATTTATGGAAACGATGCCAAGGAATGGGCAGCATGTACTATGTAATATGTATTACCTAAGGCGTGAGGTATTTGTCAACTAGTTGACAGGCAAGACAAAAAATGATGTCTCATAAATCAACCAGTTACAACATTGTAAGCTTTATCGAATTTTTAACATTAAAATGGCATTGAATATATCCATATATTAAATAATTATATTTTATATATGGATATAATCAATGCCATTTTATTAAAGTAAAAGGTAACAATACAAAGCAAGAGCAAAATAGAAAAAGTGTTGATGGATATTGTTAGTGAAGATATGGCTGGAAAAGAGTATAAAAATGACAGCGGACTAAAGTTAATGAAGGAGGATAAAACGACACAAAAATTCCCATGCATTTTTTCGTCTTGGATATATTATGAATTAATACGAAAATTGGCTATACCGCACACAGCGTCATATCCAATCCAATGTCAATAAGTATACTAGTATGTATTATTATCTTTTCTATGCTAGTATTCAAAGAAGCCGAACGCTTAACACTCAAGACTTCAAGTGAGTATATGAACCAAACAAGCGTCCCAGATCTAATGCAAACGTAATTGGACAAGGTGACCGAATCAACGTCACTCGTAAACTGTATCGATTCTTGACACGAATTGCAGTTTATCTGCGGTACAAGCAATTCATGTAGGGACCGTTTATCGATCTTCGGGATAACACTATCGATTATCGGCTGTCGTCGACTTTGTAGAGCATCGTATCTGCCACTTATACTTACTTATGCGACACCATATTGCCACATACAGCTTTTTTAATGATCTGAGGTAACAAGTGAAATGATAGCCCGATGGGAAGTGGGGACGTTTGCCTATAACAGAACATATAGCCAAAACTTCACATTTCCAAAATTTTGAGTGTCACTGCACTGCGCCCGTTACCTACCTTGAGACGGTACCAAATGTCCTGTAATTTTACTGGCGACTGCCCTTATTACACTGTAGAATAACTGATAAAGCGGTGGCACAGCCCAAGAGAGACTGAAGAAATCCTGGTGAAATATCTGTGACAGCAGACAGTATTGTGTTGCACGTAAATCGTAAAGGCGGCAATAGCCCAATGGATAGGGTGTCGGACTGGCAATCGAGAGGTCGTGAGTTCGAATCCCACCCCACCCATTGCACTATTGACGTGAACCCACTCCAGACACAAGCATATTTAGCTTAGTTGGAGGGGTTAACAAGAATACTAGTAATGTGCAACCCACATTGCGAGTAATCTTTCATTATAAAAAAAATTAAAAAAAATGGTAAAACAACTATTTATATGAAATTCAACCATGTAATGGTCGACTGCTAAGCAACATATTATGAACGAAACCACGAATAAATTAAATATGAGGAATTTTGACGGCCCAGTGGCGTAATCTGGAGAACGGTCGGCTTTGATGCCGTGGTACCGAGTTCAAACCGCCGTGGACCAATGGATTTTTCTATAGAAAAAATTATGAGCGCTTCTCACAGTGGCCCTCCGGTGAAGGAAAACATCGTCAAGAAACCAAAAACCCCCGCATGGTGGTAGGATCTAGTGTCCGCCTGGCCAGCTACCACCCTCAAGTTCGAAAATCTTTCGCCAAACATCTAATGTGTTTCGGCAGCTATCCTTGAGAGCCAGTTCCCATTCTAGGTCTAGCGTGCTTACCATCTTCGACCGCATCATCACAATACCAACAGGTGAGGTTATGGTCAAACGCTAAACCATAACATTAAAAAAATATATATCACGATCACGATGAGTATTCAATAAATTCTATATTTCTTCATAAGAAAGGCAAATCAAATATTCACACATCCAGGGGGCCGTTGTAATAATACAACGAATCTTCTCACTCCAATGACGGATAAAAAAGATTGATTATAATCATCACTCGTTGATGGATGATGGTTCATAACTAGCAAAAAATTTGGGATTATAAAGTATTAACTGAGCGAAAAGGCAATATACGATTCTCTGCGTAGGAGCTTAATTTTAAACCTTTTTATGTCATTGTTTGTGAAGATAAGGAGACAAGACAATGCAGATTCCGAAGTTATGCTAACTAAAATTGACAGTAATAACAAAAATAAATAATTAAAAGTAAAAAAAATCAAAGTAAAATATTTTTTAAAACAAGCTTTTATCTGAGACGATGAACTAAAAAGTTAAAAATAAATTCTAATATGTATTTGGCGTGTAGATACTTACCTAAATTCTTAAAAGCTTGGGGCACAGAAGTATAGTAGTTAATTACTTACCTTACCTGTAACCTGTAACGGATAGTGACTCAAGATTTTAAGAATATGGATAAGTACACACACGGCAAATCTAGAATTGATTTTTAACTTTTTAGTTGATTGTATACCAGATAGATTTTTTTTATTACAAATATTTTTTCCTTATAATTTATTTTTAACTTATTAGCACAGAATACTTAATAGTACTACGTATTATAAGTAAAACATTCCTACTAATAATACATAGTACTATATTATATATGTACATATATACGATTACTCTAAAATGTATTTTAGAGTGTATTAGAAAATATTCTACGGATATTATGATATTTATGATGTGATTGTGGGTAATAGTGATACAAAAGTAAAAAAAGCTCGATTCTCCAATTTGAAATTATTTTACGATTTCTTCGTCAATAGCATCCTTATGCATTCATTTCACAAAGGGCACTTAAACAATATAACCCAAAGCTTATTTAAATTGCCTCTAAGCTCTAAAACCCTAATAATATGCCCGGTAATCAAGGGTACGTGGAGCAAAACTATTTACAGAGCTGTCATTATTAAGACCGCTCAGTTCTTGTTTTTGCTATTTAGGTTCCGTTATGTGCTTTTGGTTACTGGAGAAATGTTTCTTGTTCATGGTTGAATTGTTTTTAACACGTGCTAAGGTTTTGTCGGACTTTTTGTGATGTAATTTGCTCTTTGTCTAGAAACCCTTTGATGATAAAGTGCCGAGTTTTGTTTTAGTTTAGGGTTTTGTTTTTTTTAAATTGTAACATGCTGCAATTTAAGGTAGAAATAAAGACTGGAATCGGGTAGTACGGGTAGTACGAGCAAATTGAAGAGAATGGCATGTTGCTCTGATCCCACGTGAGTATAACTACATATTATTAAACAAAGTCTCCCCGCCGCGTTTGTCTGTCTGTTCGCGATAATCTCAAAAACGACTGAACGGATTTTTATGAGATTTTCACATAGATAGAGTTATTCATGAGGAAGGTTTACTTACATAATTTGTCCATGTTTTGTGCGAATTGGTTCAAATATGATGATAAATGTCGGAAAAATCAAGCCTTTCATCGAAAACGCTGCCTAATTACTTTGAGATATAACAAAACAGCCGACCATTCTCCCACTACACCACTGGGCCTTCAACAATCATTGTATATTTCAAAGAATTGACACAAACGCTTAACGAATTATACACATAAACCTTCGCTTAAGCGCAGTATAATTCTTCTTTCGGCTAAATCGGCAGCCGTTTGACCGTGAAGAAGTACTAAACAAACAAATAAACAAACTTACTTTCGCATTTATAATATTGGTGTTGATGTTGATCATGGTTATCACTTTGTTTTATGTTGTCTTTATTGCATTATTAACAGTGTTACTTATAAACGTGTCTCAAATTTTGAGCAATTGCTGAAGTATTGATCAAGGAAAAACTCACTCATAAACAGTAATCAAAGTCATGCTATTAAGTGTTCTGTATCAAAGTTGAGAGTTCGTTGAGCATTGCATTGACAGCTCTGAAAGTTAACGATCGTTGGGACCCTCTGTTAAACACTTGCTGAGAGGCAAGATGGCGCTGGTAGAACCAATCAGCTGATATATGCCAAGTCTAGACTGGCGCGGATTTCGCGGTATTTTTTCTGTCACTTAATCTGTCAAATCTAGTCCGTTACAGATAAAATATGAATATCTGGGGGCTGGGTTCTTTGTATTAATTATTGTAAGTACATAATTTAGAGAATATATAGGCAATTCTCAGAAATGTCCTTCCCTGCCAAAAACACTATCTACAGTTTACTAATTTGTAAACAGATTTACTAAGTAAGATCTATATTGCTTCAAGACTTATCAGGTCACAGGTGGTCAAATACGATTTACAGGCTCAGTTACAAATTGCTGCGTCTAATAATGCAAACAGATAAGCACATAACCACTATCTCACCTAATTCCTATGATGGTGGAATTGGAAGACGGAAAACAGACGAGGCGCTGCACTACCGACGTATCTCCATTGGAATGGAGATTGGTTGTGATGTGACAGTCGCGCTATGTCGACATAAAGCGACTGTCACAACCAGTCAACTGAACTGGTTCGCACCAACTTCTTAGTTTAGCACCAGAATTCGTGTAACCGATTATTCAGGTAGACTTAGAACCGAGTAAATAACAAATGATCCTACACGACGTTGTCTACTAAATCTCCTAACTCTAATCTATTAGCCTACTAGGTAAAGTTCAATGTTTCTGGTACCAATTACTTCACAGTTAAGCCGCATTAATTGCACAGTAGTGTTGTTTTAAAGTCAATTAGTGCAAATTATCTGGAACTACCTCGTAAATTTGGGTGTTAGAAATAGACTTCTGAATAGTTTCGGCTTCGGAAAGTTTCGTGCTGTTTGTTTTGAAACGGCTTTCTGTCCTGTAAACAGGACTTATTTTTTCGCCGTTGAGGGACATTACCATTTGCTTTTAGCAAACACCTACATACCTAATATATGATTCATTTCATTTTTATAGGTAAGTACTTATTAAGTTCAATAGGCATTTATGGTTACTGATATCTACAATTATTCATAAAGATACGGTAAAGAATTTAAATATAGAAAAGCACTATTAAGTTAATTTTTCAAATCGTGCCTACCTACCTAATTGCCCCGATTTATGTTCTGATCATTCTTTCGATTTTTTTGTTAGATTTAAACAAACCTCACCTCAACCTCAATCTCTATAGACCAGAGATCGATGGTTAACCACGATTATATGTAAATTTTATTAGATCACTGAGGCGAAACATTGGTCTTCAGAACAGGTTTAAAAGGTATCCATAAAAGGTCGCACCATTAGTAACAACACTTTAATTGTTTGCCCAAAGACGAATGGTCTCAATTAAATTGATTGAACTTCCTGATGTAATATAAATTATTAGTGGTATCTTTTGGGTCATTTTATGATCGCAAATGTATTTTTACAATATATACGTTATGTACGTTACAGACATTTTATTAGTCGTACACATTAATGTACTCGTAATATAACTGCTTTCCCTTTTTCTCCGTTATTTATTTTTCTCTTTCCAATTACTGAGGACCGTGGACTTAGCCAACTTCGTACGTTGAGTAAATCTTAAAAAAAAAATTGGACACAACTTAACAAACAAACGAACTGATTTTTGCAATTATAAAACGACAAGTTTAAGAAATTATTCTCATACCCAATCAAATATTAGACAAAAGGGTGATTAGGTATGTAAATAGCAACGCAAAAAAATAAATACGATGAAAAACTTTTAAAAGTTCCAACTGTTTACAGGCATGTTTATTTGCGTTAAGAGCTGCAAGTTCGTTGGTGGTAATGTTTATCTTATACCGATCCATCCAAACATAACCGAAAACTGATCCGAATTCTAAACACATGCAGAGTAATAAATTCATATTAAAATCGATACAAGAATCGATTACAGATAACGATGACTCACGCCATGTATGATCGATTAGCCGCGTGGGCATAAGCCAACAGTTGTGGCGAAACAGACTTTAAATCCGGAACTAATCACTTGCATTAAACACCGTGGTTTATGGGCATAGTAATCGACCATAGAGGTTTAATCGGATCAAGATAGCGGTTAGAATCGATTGTTTAGAAGTCTAGCGGTTGGCTGCTCTCAGAAAACTCAAAGGCTATCTAGGAAAGCAGGAGGGTATAGATAGAATATCTTGTTTATATATCTTTAATTTTTGTTCGTAATACTTAAAACCGTATAATTTAGTTTTAAGCCCATTTGCACCACGGTACAGAAAGTAGACAGTAGCAATTCAGTTTAAAAGTTTCCGAACTTCACCCTAAAGGACTGGATTTGAACAAAGCTGAACTGCGATGAGTAAGTAGATAGACTATATCAACAAGAAATAGGATTTTATCACGATATCAAATCAAACAGTGCGACAAAATCCTATCGTTGACACACATATCCTTATTCTTCTCCACTCCTCTCCTCTGACCCAAACATAATCGAATAAATTAGATAAAATCTGGGGCGACTGTATTTTATTTTTCTATCTAAAATTAATGCACTTGTCGGAGGTATTTGTATCTAAGCCATTGACTATGTTAGCCATTTTAGCCGAAGCTAAAAAAGTTTGACCCACTATAGTGAACAATGTTGCATAACAATAAACAGCGCAACAAACAGTTCGTGGAAAGCGATATAATCAACAATGCATTTAAATACTTTGTATTTGTATTATAATATATATTTTTATACAATATAAACAACCATTGTGTTCCTTATGGAGGTATTATTGAGAATACTTTACATGCCAAGCGGCTTAGACAATAGCTGATGCTTTGGGATTCTTTGAATGCTATTAAGATATCTATTGATTTCCTTTAACATTTAGTTCCTTGGGGTTAAAAATGCTGAGATAAAATTCAAGGTAGGAATTAATTTAAACGTATAATTGACGACTTCGGTACCTAGAGCGTTGCTTTTTCGGTGAGACATTTAATCTAAGGATATGTGAGATTATAATCTTACTAGCGGTGCCCGCGGCTTCGCCCGTGATAAGAAGTATCCTATGTGTTAATCCAGGTTATAAACGATGAAAATAATTCAGATAAAATTTGTTCCACCGTTTTTGCGTGAAAAAGTAACAAACATCCATCCATCTATCCATACGTACTCAAATCTAGATGGCGCTAAATAATTTACCTATCTCTTCAATGTATGAGATTCTGCAAGGCGCAAATGATTTTTTCGGCGATGTTAGTACCAGATGCAGAAGTATTTTATGGTTATTCCAGGGTCTAGGCTACATAATACATTTCAACTCAATCGGTTCAGTAGTTTTAGCGTGTAGAAGTAACAAATATACACACAAACTTTCGGCTTTATAATATTAGTAGAAAGTAGGATTCAGCTTTTGATTACACTTATATTCAAAATTTAAATCCACCCCCGACCGATTCATAATTTGATCATTTAGATCATTCTGATGAGCTCAAATTCGACATCTCTGCTGTAAGTTGGTGAGGAGTTGAGTATGCTGGAGATTCCAGGAGATGTCCCAGCATCAGGTCAACGTTACCAAGTTCTTACAATATCCTTGACGTAAGAGTACTTACACTAAATTTCGAATTGATCAGAACTAAGAAAGTTTCATAGCGTCATCATCTAGAAAAATGCTCATACAGCTCTTCAAACAGCTGAACGGATTGTCATGAATAATAATATAGCTAAGAACACTTTCGATTAAGACACCACTCTCATTATACCACAAATTAGGTAAATAGAGATATCTATACATTTTATTATCATTAGTACTGTATCGATATTACGTAGATTAAGACAGCTTAATCTACGTAATATCGGTACATTGCAAGGAACTCATAAATATGATATCAATAATCATAAACATTGTGTTGTGACACAAGCCAAATTTAAGGTCATTTTACAGTAGAATAGCCATAATTTTCTATGAAAATATCTAACATCAGTTTATTTTACGCCCACTTGGCGCACTAAACGATACCATTGCATTTGCTTGTAACCGGGCTTATCTATGTTAACGTATTTCTGTGGTAAGCTCGGCGAGAAACTTGACGTATTGTTGGTTTACATTAATAAATCTGTCGGTTTCATCGATTTCCACTTTCATCATTCAGGTGTTCATAGTATTGCGTACGGATCAGTCAGAGAGTAGGTGAGTAGGTAGATCATTCTAATAGTTTGTTCTTAGAAATTCTTAATGGTACCCTTCGTTCGCAGTAACTGTAGTAGCCACAAAATGTATCTTTTAGGTGAGCGTGCTACATCGTCGATTGCATCTTCACTTAACATCAGGTGCGATAATGATCAAACGCTTGCCTAACTGATATAAAAAAATGTACGCCAATGGGGTCCAATGCGATTTTTAAACTACTTATATGATTAACCAGATTGATATTAAATAGGTAGCTTACCACCATCAAGACGAAAATCTGCTGTCAAAACCCTTCTGTGTTCCGGCAGCACAGCCCTTGTGATCAGACCATTCTAGGCGTGTTCACCATCTTCAGACCGCATATCAGATATATACATATTTGTGGTACGGAACGTAACCCTATGTGTGCATCCGACATGCACTAGGCCACTTTATTTGGAAATGTCTAAAGCTGTTGGCTTACCTAGGTCAATTTAAAGCATTTTAATATTCATAAATAAGAAACTAGAGCAAATACTTTCCACAGGTGTAAGGCCATTTCTGTATTCATAATGCAGGTACATTGTGGACTATAATTTACCACATTACCAGTAACATGGAGGCTTTAAAACGATAATAACAGCGCTTACGACGGCCATTTAGTATATTGGCCATATTAACATTATGGAAGGCTGTGCGTTTTTAGGGTTCCGTAGTCCTAACAAGGAACCCTTATAGTTTCGTCATGTCCGTCTGTCTGTCTGTCCGAGGTTTTGCAAAGAGACCATTAATACTAGAAAGCTGTAATTTTGTGGGGATATGTAAATAAATGACGCCGACAAAGTTTTGAAATAAAATTTTGAAACATATTTTTTTTAGGGTAGCTAACTGCTGGCTTGAAAAATCTGGTGATATTAGCGCATTTCATGAACTTTAAAGGAAAATTATAGCGGTTAAGATAACTTCATCAGTTTAGCAGTAATAGTCGTTTAACTTGGGTGTAAGATAATTTTGTACCAAATACAAAATCCTTAGAATAAATCCTTTAAAGTGACAAAGACGGAGTACCTAGTTGCTTGTTTATAACGGGTAAAGACTTGCATTGAATAAAAGGGCTACTACGGAACCCTACACTGCGCGTGGCCCGACACGCACTTGGCCTGTTATTTATAACTAATTTTGTGACTAATTTTATAGTTAATGAGGGTTCACTTCAAAGTGAATGTTTTGTTTGTTTTTGACCGTAAGAATCTAACCACAACGCTTAATTAAGGAGTTAATACGATTTTGTGTTTATACAGCTACTTTCATATTAATGTTGTCTTTATTGGTATTGCTATTTGTGGTAAGGTAATGTCTAAAATGTTTTAATTTAATCACATTTCTGAATAGGTTGCTAAAGTAGTACTAGTAAGTAACTGCAGAATTTAGAGGCCAAACCGAGACTTAATTCAGATTTAATTTAAAAGGGATTTTGTATTAAGTAGTGTAAGTTTGTACTAAGTACTACGGACACAGAATAATTAATAATACTACGTGCTACGAATCCCTATAATTACAGCAGTGTTTGGGTACACTACACGAGGCTTTGAGAGGCTATTTTCTATATTTTGAACGAACTTATAGATTTTAAGGCTTACGACTTAAAAGACCAAAATACGTTTGAATATCGAGGAGTTAGAGCACTTAGAATATCTACTTGAAAAAATGAGGCAGAGTCTTCTTGAGATCTTTATATTACAAATGCGACCTTTGTAAAATAAAATCTTTCCCATCAGCATCAATAATCGCTAATCTTTTCACAGCATAATTCACCTACTAATATGTTGTTATATATGTAACATACTTTACAATGTTGCCATTAAACCACAGAATTGAATTCCTTGCAGGCGACTGCAAAACTGTCGCCTAAATCTGAAATAGATAGTACCTACAACAGAGGATTAAATTATTGCCGAGGTCACTGCAATATTCAATGCATTCGGTTTTGCAACCATCCCACGCATTACAATGTGGGCAGACAATAGAAAGACAGTTAAAATATAAACCCATCTGCATCGTTTCCCGGGTCAGGGGTTAGGTGTAGGATAGAATAAATTGGGGAAAGTATCAATATAAGTTTGAGAGAAGGTAACAGCCGCTGTTTGGATAAACAAGTTCATGAGTGGAGCGGACTTCGGATCGGTAGCGTAGGACGCCCTCGGGCTAGGTGGTGCGATAATCTTTACAAGGTGGCTGGCAAGATCTGGACGAGAGTAGACGAGAATCGAGCTCATTGACACGCAGTCGGAAAGGCCTCTGTTTAGCAGTGGACTAGTATCATGCTGATAATGATGATGAACAGGCGCTGTAGTGCCGCCCACAATTCAGCTAATCCAAAGCTTTGCGTACCAGTTTCTATACTACTACTACTACACTTGCATGATGTTCGGAATCAGCTATTCGAAAGATGTGTGGGATAATTGAACTAAATGAATATGTCCAGCGCCTCATCCATCTTACACTTTTATAAAAACAAGATTGTACCTTATACAGCAATGTAACTTAATTCAGATACGTTAGCGGTCAAGTTCTTGTCAGCAATACAAATAATTTAAATCCTCTTAAGCTTTTGCTTAGTTTGAACTGTTAATTAAATCTTTTGAAAAATAAAATTCCTCCCTCAGAACATTCTTATGATTTGCTAATGATAAGCAGATGATGATATCGGTGAGCTCAATTCTAATTGGTGATAAATTCCCATGTCAAAACTTGATTACCTCAAACAGCCGCAAACTCAAACAATCGGAAGCTTGACCACAATACGCTGACCTTTCCGTTGCGATAAGATAACACAATTACACAAACCAATTATAAAATGTGTTACGTAAAAGAAACAATAGAATAAACAACCAAATAAGAATGAACACTAAATAATTCTATTGAATCGAGTAAAAATTTAAATAAATTGATGTAGAAATTCATTAATTTCTATTCCACGCCTTAAATGGAATTGTCCCTCTTTTCATCACCACCAGATCAATGAATATATTCTCCACAGAATCTGTGTTCTGTGATATCCTCAATCGATTGGAACGTAAACAACTACGCGGATGATTCTCTACAATAGGTACAGATTTCGGTTTTATTGGTTTTATCCAACCGTAAATTAATCACAAAGCAAGCTCTGACTGTAAGCAAACCTCTGTAGAATAGCGAGCGATTATTCCATTTGGATTAACTCGAATCGAATTAGAGTTTTTATATCGATTCGGTGCGTCGATCGTTTACCGTTAGCACTGTGCTATGCTATCCGAGCTTCTGATTTATCTCGTAATCTGAATTAGGGATGCCACAAGGGGACCGTAATGGCAGACTGTGCCATCATCATTTGATGCAATTACTGTTCTTATCTGTCTTGCCTTTTTCAACATCATCGATTTTATCTCAGAAGGAATTTACTTCGGATTTTTTATGAAATAATAAAGCGCCGTTTCACCGAATCTAAAATGTTTTGTACTTCCAAAATCCGCGGCAGGTAAGAGACTACAGTCACATGTAACAATAAAAAAAGTTAATTCTACAACCCTATTCTAAGGTATTGAAGAATACTTAAATTCAAAATTTAAAACCACCCCCGACTGATCTGTAGTTTAATCTGTTCATTGAGAGTGAGACCATTCCAACTCGAACACTCGATTAAGACATCTATGAACAAAAAACCTAAATCAAAATAGGCGCATCCGTTTGGGCGCTACGATGCCACAGACAGACAAACACATACACAGATACATACGGCAAACTTATAACGCCCCCTTTCATTTCGCATCGGGGGATAAAAATGATATTATTCGATTTGTTCTATATGTTAGCTATATTGATGGAAAATGGAACCCCACTCGAGTTTTTTAATCATCACAGTCACGCTCACGCGATTATAGTTACTTAAGACATAGCAGGTAAATAATTATACTATAAGTGCAAGAACTGTATTGTAGATTACTTTTTTCACAAATATGTAACATTCACGGACAGATTTCCAGCTTTACTCAGATGAGATTTCCTGTAGTACAAAATAATTGCTATACGGTAAGTAGGTGCTTTATACATACAGTTTTGAAGATGGGTTTATTAGAGGGTCCAGTGGCGCAGTGGGAGAATAGTCACTTTGATGCAAGAGTTGGTTCAAATCCCCGCCGTGCACCAATGGATTTGTTTGATAGAAAACATTATGAGCGCATACGTGTTATATTCAAACTGGCCCTTCGGTTACGTACCATTATTATCTGTTCTGTGCTTAGGTGAACGAAAGAAGAAAGCAAGCATGGTGGTAGGACAATGTTTGGGCTGCATTCACGACCTACGCTCGGAGTGCACCCAAACGCTCTAACCCCGTTCACGACCTTAGAGCGTCGCACTCGGTTGCAGCAACTGTGTCGTTCACGACCTCGGTTGTTTCACTCCGGTTGCAACTTTTTAACCATCAAGTTCGATGGTTAAATGACGCTCTGACGTTTGTAACAGTAAATTTGGCGGGAAAAGCTGTAATTTTTTTACAGATTAAGGGGATCGGAAGAAATTGGCATTGTCGAGATCAAGACGTGACATGACGAGACATTAATCGTAAAAACAAACGGAAAGTATTTAGAAATAGAAAAATAAATGAACATAACCTCGAAATTCAAGTCTGCGAAAAATGTCAAAGTCACAATTTGAGTGAAAAACACCCGTGGTCGTTCCGGACCTTCGAGCGAGTTGCAAAACAACTAAAAATCCTTCTCCGGAGGACGTGAACGGAGCCCTGGAGTCCACCTGGCCAGATACACCTCATCAAGTTAGAAATTACTATTCTGTGGTATGGATAGTTCCGCTATGTGGATTGGACTAAAATCAAGTGTCTATTGCCTTGTCTCACTGCCGCGATGCCGTCATCAAACTCCAGACAAGGACGATTCCATCTTAAACCGCATCGTCACCTAACATCAGGTAAGATAGTACTAAATTTAAGAGTTAATTTACACGATGCTGAAAAAAAATCATTATCTAACAAAAACTTTTATGCATGAGTTTAATGCATTCATAAAAGTGAACTGAGTAATAAAATAATCGTACATTTTTATGTAAATACGCATGCAAAGTGAACAACAAAACTTCTAAATGAGCGAGTAAGCATCTACGAAGCTGTCAAGTGTCCTGTTCCAAGTATCTGGTTAATTCAGAGTAACGGTCTTTTCCAGTCTATTTATCTGTAAATTCGCTCGACAAACAAGCGTTTAGAACAGAATAAATAATAGTACGTACCATGTTTAGTCGGCAGATGACCGGGTCGATGAAAAAATGTAGCCGATTAGAGATGTCGCAGCTGCATATTTTTATCGACATATTACGGTCAAGTGAAAGTCATCGACAACAGATGTTTGTTGACGTAATTTTGTTAGGACAATGGTATGTAGCTGCGGAACGTTTATTATTCTAAATGTTGATGTTTTTGAACTTTTTGAATAATTAGCTATATTCTTTTTTTTATCCTACAGTTTTGTCGTACTTACAGTTTAAACATTTTGGTACGTAAACATTAATAAGAATTTTGATCCTTGATATCAAAGCAACGAATTTAATGGTTTCAGAGGTTCAAGAGATTTTCTATCGATATAAGTACCAAATCATTCCATCTCTATTTACTCTCCCTTCAACAATGACCGCATTCAGGGCAAAACATTGGATGAAGCATAAACCATAAAATATTCATAATTTCTGGACACAATAAAGCCATTACAGTCAATATTATAATACACCCCAATGAATAATACCAGTTTTGTTCGGAACAATGACCCTGGACATTATTTGATTTCACGTCATATTTAGCAGCAATATTTATTTGAATAAAATTGACCGAGTTTGATGAGATGCTGACAACTGTTAGATCGAGTTTTACTTATTTATTCATTATTTATAACACTGGTTTTAAGTTATGTCGTTCTTAGCGATCATTCGATTAGAAACGAATTGTAAATCGGAAGCTGTGAAACACTGAACTATATAAGAACTATTTATGTACTTAATAGGATTAAATCGGATACAATCGAACAGATTGAATTTCGTGAGCGCGGATAATACCTTTCCGATTAGAATCTCTACTTTTTTGTGTATTTTATTAAGTTTTTATTACATCTTACGGTGCAAGTAATACATGGAAGAGACTTCTTAGAATATTTTGCGTCGTCTATAAAAAGTAAGCTGGTCAACCATATATTACACTGTAACAGGGCAACTGTCATTTGTGTCGAATTGGGTTCATTACATCTCACGGAGTATAACATTCCAATAAGTATGTTAATTCCGAAATGGCGGCGTTTTTCCCATAAAGTGCATTACTTAATAGGTAGCCAACATCTGAAATTTAGGTAAATACGCATCCGAATATCTATCCCATCGAATCTATAATGATGAATCATAACATAACTCATCATAACTCACAGGTACATATATCTGCCTATGTAATGTACCACCTACATTTTAACTTTTAATAAAATCATCAAAAGGTGTATTAAAAGATCCGAACCATAGATTGGAGCAAGGCATGGGGCAGGTTCATGTTTATAGTTTTTTTATTTTATTTGAGGACAAGTTCAATCTCAATTAAAAAGGTAGATAGATAAGGTAGGGCTTCCTCCACATGTATGTTGTAAGGTGGTCATCATCATCCAAAGAAGAATTATTGATAGAAAGAAATTAAGCCAAATGACCGCTGATATTTTTACGAACTTTTATTTGTTGAGTTGAGTTTTTTGTGTGTTATGTATTGTAGTGGTAAAATGATAACGTGACATGATGACGTCTTACCAAAAAGCTTGTGGTAAAATATTTTAACTTTTAATATAGATATTAAGGGCCAGTTCCACCGGTTCCTGATAATGCGTTACATAGTTATCTGACACGTGACGCCATATAAAAGCTGTCAAAAATCTGTCATTTTTCTTCATATTAGCGCCATCAGGAACCGGTGAAACTGGCCCTAAGTCAAATTATTTTACATACTTTATAACTCGGGTAAAACTACAGGGCACAATAAGTATATAATAATACCTATATGTTAATATGTTTATCGACACAATCCTCATACAGTATTTTATTAGAACTTTTATGAACGTGTATTTTATTTAATTACAGCAATTCCTATTCTAATATCTCTGAATGCGGGTCCGTCAATCACACGTCTTTTTTCTTCCAATTAATTGTTTTTATTCTTACTATCTTATTCATCTAAGACTCACACTTGAATAGCATGCAATTTAACTTGGCTGTGTTTAGATAGTGCATCATAGTGCTTGCCACCGTTCACATTGATTTCACACTGAATAATTAAATAGTTATGCTTTCTACACACCAGTCATAAAAGTGAGAAATTGCGAACCTTACTATTAAGTTAATTGTTTTCAGTTTCTATTAAATCGTTTGATGGTGTAAAACCCAATCACAAATTGTAGAGATGTCTCAGTCAGTACAAAAGATACAGTTCCTACGAATCGATTGATAAGATTATCAAGAAATAGATATGTTCTGCTATCTTTCTACAATCGACATTCATCTGTCAAATGCAGAATATAATTATCGGATGATATATTTATGTTTCTCGCAGCATGAATGCGCAAAAATGCCCCCAAAACTATCGATTGGAAATTGGTTCAACAATAGATTCATTGTGGAACCATCTGTCATGGGTTTCAATCATACTCGATAATCGTAGGTTAGCCCGTGCATTGTGCAAGACGTATGCTATGTTTTATTGTTAAAAATGCGAGCTGCTACATCATTTTTCGATGAAGTATAATTCAGTGATTGAATCCTCCGCAGATTTTTTTTCATTGAATTCTCCCCACAATCCGATAAGTTTATTTATTGGTCGAGCTAAAAATGAGAAGGGTATACGAGAGTTGGTTGTTTTGTTGAGGGGATCTGTCCGGGTATGTCAGTCAATGGCTCCTTTATTAGTTTTATCGTTAATCTTAGCTATAGATAGTTTAAAGTTATCCAACTAGGTGATTGTAGAAGCTTGTAAACCGTATGAAAAGTTGATTGATTGTACTTTTAATCTGTTGTAAATTGTAATCGAAACGGGTTATTTTGTTGCTATGATTTTAAAACAAATTTGTTTTTTTTTTTAATTATAAAAATACCAATAGACGACGCATACTTCTAATTATTTTAAATAATTTATAGTGCACATTATTAGTATTTATTTTTGCATTATTAAATCATCACTGAATAAGTTTGTCCAGAGATCATCAGAAAAGACATCGATAACACACTAAATCACGTTAACTCGGAAACAAATGCTTCACGATCATTAAAAAAGCGAAGAAATCGTATTAATGAAAGCAAACACGGTAACTAAAGAAGAGTCACTGATCTTGTGTTACGAAATATAGAAGTCACGCTCATTACAATTAGTTTATAGATGAACTGGAATCAATTTACATATTGTTGCGTGATGACGATGTATTTACTACCCCCTCGTTAAGAAAACTTGCATATTTGGAAGTTACACGTCATTTTGTCATGCTAACTAATGAAATAACGCTTATATTAGATATATAAACATTATAACTGAAGATATATTTTAAAGGACCGACTCTGAAGTTGAGCTTACTGTTGTCGTCTCTATTTTACTTCAAAGATAGGATAAAGATAAGTGTATTTTTAGTGCTGCCAAATTAAGATCGACAGGATGTCGATGCTATTGAGTGATATCCTCGCTCTAGACGAACGAAGATTGAAAGATGATTCATATGTTTTTAGGGTTCCGTAGTCCCCTAGAAGGAACCCTTATAGTTTCGTCATGTCCGTCTGTCTGTCTGTCCGAGGTTTTGCTAAGAGACCGTTAATACTAGAAAGCTGTAATTTTGTGGGGGTATGTAAATAAATGACGCCGACAAAGTGCTGAAATAAAATTTTGAGAAATATTTTTTTTAGGGTAGCTCCCCTATATGAGAAGTGGGGATGAATTTTTTTTCATCGTCTACCCCATCGTGTGGGGTATCGTTGAATAGGTCTTTTAAAATGACTTAAGGGTTGCTAATATCATTTTTCAATTGAATGCTCCATTAAAGAAATATTAAACTTTAAAGTGCCAATTTTTGTTCCAGTAGGGCGTCGTCGTCCCCCCCCCCCCCCTCTAAAAGCTAAACTGCTTACTTGAAAAATCTGGAAAAATTCGTGAAAATAGCGAATTTCATGAACTTTCAAGGAAAATTATAGCGGTTAAAATAGCTTTATTAGTTTAGCAGTAATAGTCGTTGAACTTGGGTGATGGATAATTTTCTACCAAATACAAAATACTTAGAATAAATCCTTTAAAGTGACAAAGACGGAGTACCTAGTTGCTTGTTTATAACGGGTAAAGACTTGCATTGAATAACAGGCTACTTACTACGGAACCCTACACTGCGCGTGGCCCGACACGCACTTAGCCGGTTATTTTATAGTAATATTTTTACGAAACATGAAGTTGTTTCCATTCGTAATTTATGCGAAATGAATTCTTGAATCTTAATTGAATACTGAATCTGTTATCATAATACCTTAATCAGCAATTTGTAATTCATTAGGTTGAATAAATGCGGCTTTTTGTAATTAAGAAATTAAAATATTTCTACTTACCTACTTAGTTTCTGTTCATTTGTTCATTTATTATTTTATGGATTCATGAGAAGTGCCCGCGGTTTTACTTACTTTATAAAATATCTTATTCCACAACGTTATTCCTGTACAAATAAGACAAATCTTACTACCTACCTATATACTCGTTGCAACATTTGTAATCGTCTACATAAGTTCTCATACGCTTTACACAAACTTAGGTCAGTAGTCAATGAAAAAGCATTACTGACATCTTATCATGGACATGTTGCCTCAATCTTACGATATGGAGTCATTTTGGGGTAATTCTACGGATAAGTTGCGAATTTTTAGAGCTCATAAACGGTTCTTAAGAGCTATATTTGAAAGAATGCAAACAGAGTCTTGTAAAAACATTTTCAAAAGCAGCAATATTTTAACATTGCCTTCATTGTATATCAGCGAGGTTGCCACTTTTGTCAAACGGAACCCGTCTCTATTTGAAAAGCACTTCGTTGGTAGTAGACGGCCAGAATCAATTAAACATGTTATGGGTAGGACGAGACATCTACACAAAAGCGTGTTCTGTATGGCATCAAGCATATATAATAAAATTCCAGAAACTATAAAAACATCGGTGATATAAATATATTTAAGAATATGCTCAATCGTTTTTTAATAAAGAAAGTGTACTACTCAATTAATGACTTTTTAGATCACAAATTCAATGATGTAAATTTATTGTAATTATATTTATTTATTTCACTGCCTCCCTGACATTACTAATTATAATTTTGTACTGGGACGTAAATAAGCAACAATATAAATGTGTGCATGAATATAATTAGGTAAGGTATTTTTATGTATATTTATTAGATAAAATATAATATAAGTAATGCTTGTAGACTTATAAGCGGATCTAGCGATATTATTGGAACATTTTTACACCACTGTATGTACTACCTAGACCCACAAGCAAATAAATCATTTCATTTCATCATTTCAATCATTTTATTTCATTTAAATCAATCGTTATACTCATACAATAAGTAATATTATTAATTCTGTGACGCAACGAATTAATTATTTTATCTTCTATGAATGCCAAATAAATTACTAAGGTTGATACTTAAATTCTTTTATTCCTTCGTAGTGTATTCATGAAAGGCAGTAAATCTCAATTTGCACATAAACAAAGCAAATGAAAGTCTTACTGACACAGTTTTTATTTATATACTCTAATGTGCTGTGGTTTATGGCTAAAGATAGTAAGATTACGGTGATGTCTTAAAGGAAAGTTAATGTTTATGAATAGAGAGAAAAATAAAACCACCCAAGTGCGAGTTGGACTCGCGCACCGAGGGTTCCGTACAAACTTGTTAAGAGGACGCTCCCTGCAGAATGCTATACTTTGCCTAATGACAGTAAATCAACCAATAATATTAATGAAGTCAAACTTAAATATTAGATTTTTCAATGTTTTTTCTTTCGTTTCACAGAATAGAAACATAATTGAAAATAATTTGCTCGATAGTTTATTTTTTTGAAAGTTATGCCTTTTTTTTCATTTTTCTTGTTTGTCTCTCAAACAGATTTAGTTACATATACAAAATAAATACTATCAAATGTAAAACATGGTTTATAAGAATCTCCCAGGACAATTTTCTTCAAAACCAATTCATATTCTCATAATTAATTAAATTAGTTTTGCGACTTACGTCCTTTACTTCTGTGCAAGAATACGGTCAATAGGTTGATTGTGATATTGTACCATATTCCCAGCGCGTTACGTATAAAAATATACTTGCAAGTGAGCAGCACTCGAAACATATTGAATCTAGAGCCAGTCGGCCGCGAGCCTCTCCGAGGTGAGGACGCGCGCGCCGACTTCGCGTGTATCTGCGATCTTTCGAGATTTTTTAATAATAGTAAATAAGGCCTTACAAGGATAAGATTCAAGACAGACCTTCAAGATTCGAAAATGTACCTACTAATTTTTTTTGGAGCCAAACAAGCACCTGTTATTTACCTAAATATGTTTACCCATAGTAACTATGAAGTAAGCAAGGCATCGACCTCTGAGGTCACAGATTAGAACATAATTACCGATCGTGTTGATGTTTCGCGCGATTATATGTGGGTATTGTTTTGGTTGTAGGAACCAAACGGCTGGACCGATTTCAATGAATGAGGTATTGAACTACTGAGATTTTATCCTGAGAAATATAATATAATACATATAATGCGAAACCGTAAGGCAGTTTCTTATTTGAATTTAATACAACATAAAGATTGTTTTATAATTACAACTGGATTATAATTGTTCTCTCACAAACACTATAGGTATTTAGACGTTTTTAATTTTATTAGTATTTCGTTATTGTAGTACTATCATAAGTAAGATAAAAACTAACAACGAAAATTAGTTTGAACGAGATACCTACAATCAGCAGGTTTTGGGATATGGCGACCGCAAAGATAACTTTGTTTTTCATACAAATACTATGAAAAACAAAGTTTATTTTTAGGGTTCCGTAGTCAAATGGCGAAAAACGGAACCCTTATAAATTCGCCATGTCTGTCTGTCTGTCCTTACGTATGTCACAGCCATTTTATTCCAAAACTATTAAGACTACAGAATTGAAACTTGCTAGGTAGATGTATTCTATAAACCGCTTTCCGAATATCGTACAAAAATAAAAAATATAAAAGTTTAAGGGGGGGCCACACCTGGAAATGGAACAAAAAAAAATTTTTTTCTTCAAACCTATACGTGTGGATAGGTCTTTAAAATGACATTGAGGTTCCTAAAATCATTTTTTCTCAAAGTCAACCATTTAAAAGATAGGCCCGTCTAAAGTGGTAAAATGTGTGTCCCCCCCCTTTAAATTCTAAAGTAAGGGAGTGAAAAATCTAGAAAAATATATTCTGTAGATCTGAATAAAAACTTTCAACGAAAATTGGTTTGAACGAGATACAGTCAGCAGTTGTTGAGATATAGCGACCGCAAGTATAACTTTGTTTTTCATACAAACACTATGAAAAACAAAGTTATTTTTGTAGTTGCGAAAAATCATAGTTATAGAAATATAGAACTACTGTGTTACGGAACCCTACGAGTACGAGTCCGACTTGCACTTCGTCAGTTTATTTAGTTTCGAAAAATCATGGTTATAGAATATATTACTGTGTTACGGAACCATTACTGTGTCGTATGTGATGTACCGGCGATTTGAGAACCTCCTCCATTTTTTTCCTCCTCGTTTTTATGGTTCCGTAGCCGAATGGCAAGAAACGGAACTCTTATAGATTAGTCATGTCTGTCTGTCCGTATGTCACTTTTTTCATCTTTAAAAATAACATGAAGGTTTTTAAAACCATTTTTTCTCAAAGTCAATCATTTGAAAGATAGGCACGTCTAAAATGGTAAAATGAATGTCCAACCCCTCCCCCCTCCCCTCCTCTTACTTTTAAAGTATGGGAGTGAAAAATCTAAAAAATACATATGCTGTAGATCTCAATAAAAACTAACAACCAAAATTGAAATTGGTTTGAACAAGATACAGTGAGCAGTTTTGAGATATAGCGACCGCAAAGATAACTTTGTTTTTCATACAAACGCTATGAGAAACAAAGTAAATTTTTTGGTGGCGAAAAATTAGTGTTATAAAATATTCTACTGTTAGGGAACCCTACGAGTGTGAGTCCGACTTGCACATGGCCTATCTATCTAATACTATAAGAATCTTTGTCCTGACATACTGACTGACTGACTCACTGACAGACAACGCACAGCCTAAACCACTGGTCGTAGAGACTTGAAATTTGGAGGGTATATTTGTCTTAGTATGTAAGTTTGTACTAAGAAAGGATTTTTAAAAATTCACCCCATAAGGGGATGAAATGGGGGTTCAAAAATTGTATGGAGAAACAAGATTAGATAGTCTTTTCAATCCGAAACTTCACACAAGTGCTTCAGTAAAAAAATAAGTAAATACGTCTTTCAGGTTTTTTTGAAATTCCACCCCTAAGAGGGTGATTGGGGTAATAAAGTGTGAAAATCAGTATTGTTTCGGATCGCGCTGAAATTTGGCATGCAGATAGTTATTACGACGTTCGTTCCCTCTGAGAAAGGATTTTGCAAAATTAACCCTCGAAGGGGATAAAACGGGGGTTCAAAGTTTGTATGGAGAAACAAGATTAGATAGTCTTTTCTATCCGAAACTTCACACAAGTGTTTCAGTAAAAAAATAAGTAAATACGTGTTTCAGGTTTTTTTTAAATTCCACCCCTAAGAGGGTGAATTGGGGTAATAAAGTGTGAAAATCAGTATTGTTTCGGATCGCGCTGAAATTTGGCATGCAGATAGTTATTACGACGTTAGTTCCCTCTGAGAAAGGATTTTCCAAAATTAATCCTCGAAGGGGATGAAACGGGGGTTCAAAGTTTGTATGGAGAAACAAGATTAGATAGTCTTTTCTATCCGAAACTTCACACAAGTGTTTCAGTAAAAAAATAAGTAAATACGTGTTTCAGGTTTTTTTGAAATTTCACCCCTCAGAGGGTGAAATGGGGTAATAAAGTGAGAAAATCAATATTGTTTCGGATCGCGCTGAAATTTGGCATGCAAGTAGTTATTACGACGTTAGTTCCCTCTGAGAAAGGATTTTCCAAAATTAACCCTCGGAGGGGATGAAACGGAGCTCAAAGTTTGTATGGGGAAACAAGATTAGATCGTCTTTTCTATTCGAAACTTCACACAAGTGCTTCAGTAAAAAAATAAGTAAATACGTGTTTCAGGT
Source organism: Cabera pusaria (assembly GCA_954871355.1). Taxonomy (NCBI): domain Eukaryota; kingdom Metazoa; phylum Arthropoda; class Insecta; order Lepidoptera; family Geometridae; genus Cabera; species Cabera pusaria. The sequence goes on from OX940901.1 coordinate 14,974,952, forward strand.
TTTTTTGAAATTCTACCCCTAAGAGGGTGAAATGGGATGGAATGTGATACACACAAAAAAAAGCTTCAAAAAAAATGGTTCCGTAACACAGTAATATATTCTATAACCATGATTTTTCAAAACTAAATAAACTGACGAAGTGCAAGTCGGACTAGCACTCGTAGGGTTCCGTAACACAGTAGAGTATTCTATAACTATGATTTTTTGCAACTACAAAAATAACTTTGTTTTTCATAGAGTTTGTATGAAAAACAAAGTTATACATGCGGTCGCTATATCTCAACAACTACTGACTGTATCTGGTTCAAACCAATTTTCGTTGAAAGTTTTTGTTGAGATCTACAGATATATATATAATATATTTTTTCTAGATTTTTCACTCCCTTACTTTAGAAGTTAGAGGGGGGGGGGGGACACATTTTACCACTTTAGACGCGTCTATCTTTTAAATGATTTACTTTGAGATAAACTGGCCAATTGCAAGTCGGACTCGCACTCGTAGGGTTCCGTAACACAGTAGAGTATTCTATAACTTTTATTTTTCGCAACTACAAAAATAACTTTGTGAGGGTTCCGTAGCCAAATGGCATAAAACGGAACCATTATAGATTCGCCATGTCTGTCTGTCTGCCCCCCTTAAGCTTTTATTTTTTTTATTTTTGTACAAAAATCGGAAAGCGGTTTATACATCTACCTACCAAGTTTCAATTCTGTAGTCCTAATAGTTTCGGAATAAAATGGCTGTGACATACGGACGGACAGACAGACATGGCGAATCTATAAGGGTTCCGTTTTTTGCTATTTGGCTACGGAACCCTAAAAATGATTTTTGGAACCTCAATGTCATTTTTAAAGACCTATCCATAGACACCAACCCACACGTATAGGTTTTAAGAATTTTTTTTTTTGTTTCAGTTTCATGTATCGGATACCCCCCCTTATACTTTTATATTTTTTATTATTGTATAAAAATCGGAAAACGGTTCAAGAATACATTTACCTACCAAGTTTCAAGTCTGTAGTCGTAATAGTTTCGGAATAAAATGGCTGTGACATACGGACGGACAGACAGACAGACATGGCGAATCTATAAGGGTTCCGTTTTTTGCCATTCGGCTACGGAACCCTAAAAAAGACGATTTGAGAACCTCCTTTTTTTTTGGAAGTCGGTTGCAAATAAATTCGTTCACAAAAGGAATAATACAGACTTCAAATGCCGCGCTAGTCATTTTCAGTACTAGGTTTATGGTGTTTATCTTCATATCTCTGCAGAACTAAACATATCTCGATGAAATTTAAATGGGATCATAAAAAAACGATTTTCCAAATCGGTTCAAGCGTTTTCGAGTAATCGGTCAACATACATAAAACAAACAAAAAATCCGACGAATTGAGAACCTTCTCCTTTTTTGTGAAGTTGGGTTCTCAAATAAATACAAGTTTACAAAAACAACGCAAGGAGTGTTGTACGAAAAATAAGACTATACTATTTTTAACCGACTTCACAAAAATGGAGGAGGTTCTCAATTAGTCAGAATATAAATATATATATATATACTAGAAGTGCCCCGCGGCTTCGCCCGCGTAAAAACTTCTTTTATTTACATACTTTTCTTTTGTAAGAACGATTCTATCATTAAAGACATCAAATAAAAATTAGCCAAATCAGTTCACCCGTTTTCATGTTATCACGTGACTAAGGCAATTCGGGATTCATTATAAATGGGGCAATTTTTTAATTTTACCCGAAAAACCCAAATTTTCAGACTTTGTTACCTACCCCATTTTGAAAAATCCTACAACACGTACTTTATCTCATCTTGTTTCGCCATACAAAGTTTGAATCCCTGTTCCGTATCCGGAAGGAATTTTGAGAAAATCCTTTCTGAGCGGATACCTACGCCATAATAACTATCTGCATTCTAAAGCGCAATCCGAAACCATATTGATTTTTAGACTTTGTTACCCCATTTCAACCTCTTAGGGGTGAAATTTCGAAAAAACCTGAAACACGTGATTACTTATTTATGTTCTGAAGCACTTGTGTGAAGTTTCGAATAGAAAAGACTATCTAATGTTGTTTCTCCATAGAAACTTTGAACCCCCGTTTCATCCCTTTAAGGGGTGAATGAATGGGGTTCTGAAACTCGTATTTGCTTATTTATTTACAAAAGTACTTGTGTGAAATGACGAATAAAATTTACTATCCAAACTTTGAACCCTCGCTTCATCCCCTTGAAGAGTAAATTTTGAAAAATTCTTTCTTAGCGGATACCTAAGTCAAAATACCTATCTGCATGCCAAATTTCAGCGCAATCCGAAACAATATTGATTACAGACTTTATTACCCCACTTCACCCTTTTAGGGGTGGAATTTCGAAAGAGCCTGAATCACGTATTTACTTACTTAAGTACTTGTGTTAAGTTTCAAATAGAAAATACTATCTAATCTTGTTTCTCCATACAAACTTTGAACCCCCGTTTCATCCCCTTCAGGGGTGAATTTTGGAAAATCCCTTCTGAGAGGTAACTAACGTCATAATAACTATCTGCATGTCAACTTTCAGCGCAATCTGAAACAATATTGATTTTCATACTTTGTTACCCCATTTCACCCTTGTCGGGGTAGAATTTCAAAAAAACCTAAAACACATGTTTACTTATTTTTTTACTTGAGCACTTATGTGAAGTTTCGAATAGAAAATACTGTCTAATCTTATTTCTCCATACAAACTTTAAACCCCCATGTCATCCCCTTCAGGGGTGAATTTTGGAAAATCCTTTCTCAGAGGTAGCTAACGTCATAATAACTATATGCATGTCAAATTTCAGCGCAATCCGAAACAATATTGATTTTCAGACTTTGTTACCCCATTTCAACCTCTTAGGGGTGAAATTTCGAAAAAACCTGAAACACGTGATTACTTATTTATGTTCTGAAGCACTTGTGTGAAGTTTCGAATAGAAAAGACTATCTAATGTTGTTTCTCCATAGAAACTTTGAACCCCCGTTTCATCCCTTTAAGGGGTGAATTTTAGAAAATCCATTCTTAGCTGATACTAACGTCATAATAACCACCTATATGCCAAATTTCAGCTCAATTCAAAACATTATTTTTTTACTGAAGCACTTGTGTGAAGTTTCGGATAGAAAAGACTATCTAATCTTGTTTCTCCATACAAACTTTGAACCCCCGTTTCCTCCCCTTTGAGGGTTAATTTTGGAAAATCCTTTCTCAGTGGGAACTAACGTCGTAATAACTATCTGCATGCCAAATTTCAGCGCAATCCGAAACAATATTGATTTTCACACTTTATTACCCCATTTCACCCTCTTAGGGGTGAAATTTCAAAAAACCTGAAACACGTATTTACTTATTTTTTTACTGAAGCACTTGTGTGAAGTTTTGGATAGAAAAGACTATCTAATCTTTTTTCTCCATACAAAATTTGAACCCCCGTTTCATCCCCTTTGAGTGTTAATTTTGGAAAATCCTTTCTCAGAGGAACGAACGTCGTAATAACTACCTGCATGCCAAATTTCAGCGCGATCCGAAACAATATTGATTTTCAAACTTTATCACTCCATTTTACCCTCTTAGGGGAGGAATTTCAAAAAACCTGAAACACGTATTTACTTTTTTTTTTACTGAAGCACTTGTGTGAAGTTTCGGATAGAAAAGACTATCTAATCTTGTTTCTCCATACAAACTTTGAACCCCCGTTTCATCCCCTTTGAGGGTTAATTTTGGAAAATCCTTTCTCAGTGGGAACTAACGTCGTAATAACTATCTGCATGCCAAATTTCAGCGCAATCCGAAACAATATTGATTTTCACACTTTATTACCCCATTTCACCCTCTTAGGGGTGAAATTTCAAAAAAACCTGAAACACGTATTTACTTATTTTTTTACTGAAGCACTTGTGTGAAGTTTTGGATAGAAAAGACTATCTAATCTTTTTTCTCCATACAAAATTTGAACCCCCGTTTCATCCCCTTTGAGTGTTAATTTTGGAAAATCCTTTCTCAGAGGGAACGAACGTCGTAATAACTACCTGCATGCCAAATTTCAGCGCGATCCGAAACAATATTGATTTTCAAACTTTATCACTCCATTTTACCCTCTTAGGGGAGGAATTTCAAAAAAACCTGAAACACGTATTTACTTTTTTTTTTACTGAAGCACTTGTGTGAAGTTTCGGATAGAAAAGACTATCTAATCTTGTTTTGCCATACAAACTTTGAACCCCCGTTTCATCCCCTTTGAGGGTTAATTTTGGAAAATCCTTTCTCAGAGGGAACTAACATCGTAATAACTATCTCCATGCCAAATTTCAGCGCGATCCGAAACAATACTGATTTTCATACTTTATTACCCCATTTCACCCTCTTAGGGGTGGAATTTCAAAAAAACCTGAAACACGTATTTCCTTATTTTTTTACTGAAGCACTTGTGTGAAGTTTCGGATTGAAAAGACTATCTAATCTTGTTTCTCCATACAAACTTTGAACCCCCATTTCATCCCCTGAAAGTATGAATTTTGGAAAATCCTTTCTTAGTACACCCTTACGTACTAAGACAAATATACCCTCCAAATTTCAAGTCTCTACGACCAGCGGTTTAGGCTGTGCGTTGTCTGTCAGTGAGTCAGTCAGTCAGTATGTCAGGACAAAGATTCTTATAGTATTAGACTAGAAGTCCCCCGCGGCTACGCCCGCGTTAAAAACTCCTTTTATTTACTTAAAACTTTTTTTTTGTAAAAACGATTCTATCATTAAAGACATCAAATAAAAATTAGCCAAATTGGTTCACCTGTTTTCATGTTATCGCGTGACTAAGACAAATCAGGATTCATATTTTTAAAACCCGAAAACCCAATAAAGCGCAATCCGAAACTATATTGATTTTTAGACTTTTTTACCCCAGTTCACTCTTTTAGGGTGGCATTTTGAAAAAGTCTGAAACTCGTATTTACTTATTTATTTACAGAAGTACTTGTGTGAAATGTCGAATAAAATGACTATCCAAAATTTGAGCCCTGCTTCATGCCTTGAAGAGTGAATTTTGAAAAATCCTTTCTCAGCGGATACCTACGTCAAAATTTCTATCTGGATGCAAAATATCAGCGCAATCCGAAACAATATTGATTTCAGACATTGTTACTCCACTTCACCCTTTTAGGAATAGAATTTCAAAAAGCCTGAAACACGTATTTACTCATTTATTTACTAAACTACTTGTGTGAAGTTTCGAATATAAGAGACAATCAATTCTTGTTTCTCCATACAAACTTTGAACCCTCGCTTCATCCTCTTCAGGGATGAATTTTGGAAAACCTTTCTCAGAGGGAACTAACGTCGTAATTAATAACTATCTGCATGCCAAATTTCAGCGCAATCCGAAACAATATTGATTTTTACACTTTATTACCCCATTTCACCCTCTTAGGGGTGGAATTACAAAAAAACCTGAAACACGTCTTTACTTATTTTTTTACTGAAGCACTTATGTGAAGTTTCGGATAGAAAAGACGATCTAATCTTGTTTCTCCATACAAACTTTCAACCCCCGTTTCATCCCCTTCGAGGGTTAATTTTGGGAAATCCTTTCAAAGAGGGATCTAACGTCGTAATAACTATCTGCATGCCAAATTTCAGCGCAATCTGAAACAATATTGATTTTACACTTTATTACCCCATTTCACCCTCTTAGGGGTGGAATTACAAAAAAACCTGAAACACGTGTTTACTTATTTTTTTACTGAAGCACTTGTGTGAAGTTTCGGATAGAAAAGACTATCTAATCTTGTTTCTCCATATAAACTTTGAACCCCCGTTTCATCCCCTTAGAGGGTTAATTTTGGAAAATCCTTTCTTAGAGGGAATTAACGTCGTAATAACTATCTGCATGCCAAATTTCAGCGTAATCCGAAACAATATTGATTTTACACTTTATTACCCCATTTCACCCTCTTAAGGGTGGAATTTCAAAAAAACCTGAAACACGTGTTTACTTATTTTTTTACTGAAGCACTTGTGTGAAGTTTCGGATAGAAAAGACTATCTAATCTTGTTTCTCTATATAAACTTTGAACCCCCGTTTCATCCCCTTCGAGGGTTAATTTTGGAAAATCCTTTCTCAGTGGGAACTAACGTCGTAATAACTATTTGCATGCCAAATTTCAGCGCAATCCGAAACAATATTGATTTTACACTTTATTACCCCATTTCACCCTCTTAGGGGTGGAATTCCAAAAAAACCTGAAACACGTCTTTACTTATGTTTTTATTGAAGCACTTATGTGAAGTTTCGGATAGAAAAGACGATCTAATCTTGTTTCTCCATACAAACTTTGAACCCCCATTTCATCCCCTTAAGGGGTGAATTTTGGAAAATCCTTTCTTAGTACACCCTTACGTACTAAGACAAATATACCCTCCAAATTTCAAGTCTCTACGACCAGCGGTTTAGGCTGTGCGTTGTCTGTCAGTGAGTCAGTGAGTCAGTGAGTCAGTCAGTATGTCAGGACAAAGATTCTTATAGTATTAGATATATATATCTTTTCTATGTATGTTCGATTTGGAAAATCCTTTTTAAGCCGTAATACGTAATTTTAAACCTTAAATGTACGTATTTATGTATAGTATAGCTCTGTAGGTAGTAAGTAACTTCGGCTGCCGCGCCACGGGCCACGCGGTCATTACCGTCCCGCTCGGCTCGGCGTGTCCGCTAGCAAACGAGGTCGCAAGTCGAGTGTGGAGCGCGCATGCGTGAAATTACAGCGCGTTCCCCCGCGCCTGTATCGTTACCGGGGGTGCCGCGGCGTGTGTAGGCGGAGCAAGCGTGGGAAAAAAAATCTCAAGCGGGCTCTTAAACTAGGCTTAAATATTCCAAATCGACAAGTTTTTGATTCAATAGCAAACAATTAAATATTATTTGTTTTGATCAGAAAAAAAAGATGTAGTTCAAGAAACATTCTTGATTATGATTTGTACGACTTCACTCGATCATAAAAAAATACTAAAACAATGAAATCTATGATTCTTCATGATTCTAGGTCGACGAGAAGAACTCTAAAGGTATTGATTCCCTTGTGAAATTCACAAAATATGCGAAAATATGCAACATAAACGGTCCTATCTTTTGATCGCGATGACTTACAAGTTTGATTTTTATTTACAAAAGACCGTAGACCTATGTTTTCCTCATAAATTTAAACTTGACACCACTACGCTTTCCTAAGAAAAATAAACATGACAAGAGGACAGATGGATAACAAAGTGATCCTATATCCTTTTAAGGTAACTAACCTTAAAAATTAATGAAATAGCAATGTTTTTCGGTTTGATGATAAGTGAAATTTCAGGGCATGAACTATATTTTGTCTTAGGGTAAAAGGCGGAGTGCAATCTAGAGTCTGTGTGCAACAGACTCTGTATCATAGACAGACGTGACGTCAAGCGGTACAATCTGGCGGTTGTCCTTCTACCAAATAAATAAAGATCAACCATCGATATGAGTGTACTATAAGTACCTTCATGTGATCAACTGGGAAAATGTATAACTATAACTAGACAAGTCAAAAGGGGTGATCGCTGTAATGCATATAATGCCTTTGTATCATGGTAATAATATAGATAGTAAGAGCTAGAATTGAGACTCAGCCTCATAGTTTCTACCATTAATCGTATCATATCTAACAGCGTTACTGGAATGATAATGGTAGCTGAAGCAATTTTTCTTTCCACGATACAATTTGCGACACGAACAGAAAAAAACTATAGAGTCTAAAACGTTAAAATTGACACAATAACTGATAAAATAACTAGTATTTACAATTTCTTGTGTTCTTCAACTAGTATACTTATCTGTGATCCTACTAAGATTGTCATTACCTAAATTTCAAGCCGGAGACCGTAAATCTAGAAATCAGGGTCAATCAGCGAACAAATAAAGCGGAACAAAACAATGCTAGGTACTTTCCTGCGAAGGTTGGTCCCTTGTGGACGTGCACCTGAATTAGACAGCGCTCATTATGCAAATGTGACCCAATTCAACAATTTTCTAAAGCGAAACAAGGCCGGCACCGGTATCTTAATATCTACCATACCTAAAACCTGTTGAATATGAAGCGGTATTATCGCATAACTCAAGATAATCTGTATAATTGTTGTTTACTGGTTCTGAACATCAAAGATGTAAAAGTGGAACCTTTATGATATGCTATCACTCAGATCATTTTTGTGGCAGGAAAAAATACAAAAAATAAAACCGGCCAAGTCGAGATGGATTCACTTCCGTACCAACTTCTCAAACTAGGTTAAAGCATGTGGTTAAAGGACAAACCCGGTACCGCAGACCAGATTATTTGATATACGTTTCAACTTGATATCTCTACGCGTTCCTGAGAAAAAGGGTCTTGACACACAGACAGACAACAAAGTGATCCTTTAAGGGTTCTTTTTTCCTTTTAAGGTACGAAACCCTAAAAATTATGAGAAAATTTACTCACAACTTAAGGTAAGGATAGAGTTTGTATATTTTACTCCCAAATCACATACCTATTCAAACAAGGAATCATATTACATCATGTATTTTATTTACTTATTTAACGTTCTTAAAAAATACTCATATTATTTTAGTTTCGCTGTAAGTATCTATACCTAAAAAAACTAAAGGAATTAAATTGGTCAGTAGGTTTACAAAATTAAGGACGAATTCCTGCAAGAGCTATCAAGTCTACCATATCGAAACCTGTTATGTAAAGCGGTATCGCATAATTCTAGATCATCTCGAGTGTAATGATACACTTTCAACAGCAGTGAAAGTATTTAAATTCGAGCATTTATTGCGGTATAGATGGTAATGGAGATTACGTTGAAATCGGGATGGAACTAAAATAAGTGGCTAAGTACTAATTTACTTCTCGATTATGAATATAAAATTTACTCGAGTGGGTGCAGTGAATGACCCCGAGGTGTATCTCAGTAACTGCAGTACCATATCAAATTGAACTTAATATATGACGAGATAGAGATGATAGTAACTTTGGCAGGAAAGTTGGTGAATGAGTCGGGAGCTCTGGTGAGGTAAATACGCCCGTGGGCGAATACGTGATTCATTGCTTGCAGACGTCCCATACTCGAAATTAACAAAAAACCGCGAGGAACGGCTTCAAAATTTAATCAAAACTTGATGAAAAGCAAATTTGTTTATGTTATGTTCGCGTATTTGCGGCACCATGACACTTGTGGTGTCCTAGTTTCTCCGAGAGGTCAGAACTTTGAATGTTATCAGAGTTCATCTGTATTCATATTTATTATTAATAGAAAAGCTTGAATACACAATTTTGTAAAACTAATAACCGGTTGGGAAACATTAACGCATGCTGGTATCGTTTAAATAGGTCTATATAGAAGTCTTGAAGAAGACGGTAATTTTTATTAACCGAGATCAAAGGTAAAGTTCATCACTTATTAATTACTTACCGTACACTAAAATCAGTTTTTTTATAGTTCTGCCGTAGTCACGTAAACCGAGTACAATAATCCAAGGCGTAGTTTGCTTTAGTTAACAAAGCGTACATTTATCATATGCATGTATAATAAGTACATATTAAAAATTAATGGTGCATCTCAGAAATCTCGTTGAAAAATGAAGTAGTCGTATTTACAGTCATTTCGAAATGAAATGCGATGTTTATGAGAAGTAATTCCATGCTGTTCTGTATTAAGTTTAATGTTTTTTTTAAACTCGGCTGCTTTGAGAGGACTTTTTAAACGTCGTTTAGATTTTACACTGGTCTCGGCGTGGTTGGGAACATAAGAGGAGTTTTTATACAGCTCCGAGCCACTTGCTTTTTTTACGATCTGTACTAAATATTTTTCCCATTAGGCAGGTACTTTACAGGTTACAGGTATAATTTCAACAGATAATAGCACTGTTTTGAGAACCTATAATCACTGTAAATATCAAACGATCGCCACCATTTTTTGCCCGCTACCACTTTTCTACTAATGACTAGTCGAAATAAATAGGAACTTGTATTTTTATTAGTAATAATTAGATAATACCAATAAATACTAATGCCTTACCTGGTATTACCGGTATTTTGACACTTACTTCTACTCCACAAATTAACCGCTTTTTGCTTCTTAGCAAATTCTTATCACGTCCTGGTATAACAATTAAGTATTTATCAATATAGCCTACTCGTGTGGCTAATCAATCATTTCCATTTGTTTGTACTGTCAGCGCTAATGGCCTATATCTATGTCAGCGATACATTGGCCGAAAGACAAACACTGCCGCGTGTTGTCCCGGCCATTAATAATAATAATAATAATGTATAGCGAGTCACCACCCGCTTTAATATTTTGAAATGAGGCATAATTGGCGGGTGCCGTACCTCATCCTATAGACCAGAAAACAGACATCAAGCAGCACATATTCATAGCCATAATAAATTAATGTACCATCTTTTTATAGTTTTACATCTCTCCATCCACAAATCATATTTTTATTTTATTTAATATTGTAAAGGGCCTCTTGACGTTGGCTTCGGCTCCGTCAATGCCTTCCAAAGGACCGGGCGATTTGCAGCCCGTGATGTGAATTGAATAAAGAGTATAATAATAATAATAATAATCCCGCAGGGGCGGCTTTGTGGCGAGCCGACGGTGAGTTGCGACACCGCGGACCCCTATCCCGTGAGGGCTAAATGAGACCCTCTGACCCCCGGCTTGCCTTGACCGGCCGGCCGGTGGTGGGAATCGCAAGAGCTAAGACCAAAGCTCCAGGGTGGAAGTGTTAAAGGCATAAAGCCGCTAGTAGCGTTTAGTGAAAGTGCAGCACACCTCTCAACACCCTTAGCTATCCACGCCAATGTTGCCCCTCGGCGCCGACATAACGGTCCGCCTTTATGGGGGGTCCATTCAGTGTATAGCTAGTCACCACTCGCCTTAATATTTTGAAATGAGGCATAATTGGCGGGTGCCGTACCTCATCCCATAGACCAGAAAACAGTCATCAAGCAGCACACATTCATAGCCATAATAAATTATAGTACCATCTTTTTATAGTTTTTCATGTCTCCATCCACAAATCATATTTTTATTTAATTTAATATTGTAAAGGGCCTCTTGACGTTGGCTTCGGCTCCGTCAATGCCTTCCAAAGGACCGGGCGATTTGCAGCCCGTGATGTGAATTGAATAAAGAGTATAATAATAATAAATTTATTTCCAAAAAAGAGTCTTAACAAATAGCACAACTGAACATAAAAGATTTTCTAGTTAATCAACAGTAGAACATCTGCGAGACCCAAACTAGGCGGTATGCCTGTGTCTTGGGACTCTGAGTACGTTTCCAGAAGAATTTATAATTGAACGAATGTGGTGCAAGGCATGCTAAATATATGGTCTGGTTGTGAATTGTGAGATGGCATAATCTGGAAGAGATACAATTTTGAATATTGCACAGGTGCGTGTGTGTAGATGTGTGTGTTTTTGAGTTAGTGTATGTGTGTAAGTTTATATGCGCGCGTGTGTGTGTGTATGTATGTGATACGCTACAGTTTGCTTTTGATAATATTTTCCGTTTCTTCGTATGATAAACGCAGAATCCAGTTTTTTACTATTTTTTTAACACACGACGTTCTGCAATCTTTGATGTCACAAGACTTGCTCACATTGTTATATGTGTTGGTGTGAGCAAAAGCAGGACTTCTTTCGGTTAGGAGGCACGTGGCCTGGGGAAGTGGTATGCGGAAAACACGTCTTGCCAGTAGTTTCTTACGGTCTGGGTGGTTAAGAAAACTTTTATGACCTTTCATAGTCGCACACAAAATAAAAAGTTTTCGAACGCTGAGCACCTGGAATTCGTCGTATAGACTTGTGGTAGGAAATCGGTAAGGCTTCCTTAGGATGACTTTAAGAAGGGCGCGCTGGGCTCTTTCTATGACTATGAAGGATGTCTTACCTGTACTGCCCCATATAGAGATGCAGTACTGCAGAATCGATTGACATAAAGCTATGTAAATTTCTCGCAAAATTTCAAAGGGGGCACAGTCTCTTAACTTTTTCATTACGAAGATTAACTTCCTAACGCGACCAAAGATTTGTTCTTTGAAAGCAAGATTTTCATCAATAATGATGCCTAAGTATCTGATATTTGGAACTTTGTCTACGGGATGGCATTTACAGGTAGTCTTATTATGACATGAATGAATTTTAAGGGTGTAGTTATTAGGTGGATTCGAGGCACGGGTTTTTGAGAAGGCTATGTATTTGGTCTTACCAATGTTAAGAGTAAGAAGGTTTTTATGTAAAGCGTTTTGCATTAAGGCGAGTCCTTGCTCAGCGCTGCGATATACTTTGTCCCAGCTGGATTCATGAAAAATTATCACTGTGTCATCTGCATAAGTTATAATTTCAGCCTTGTTTAGTGTATAGCTTACAATGTCATTTATATAAAGGTTAAAGAGTGTTGGGCCAAGTATGCTTCCTTGCGGGACGCCGTAAGAAATGGGGAGGGAGGAACTAGAGTAGGAACCAATTTTAATAAATTGTTTCCGATTGGTAAGGTAGCTACGAAACCAGTCGAGAGCTACACCTCTAACACCTGATGTTTCCAGCTTCTTTAGTAATAGACCGACCGAGACCGTGTCAAACGCCTTGGCGAGGTCTAGGAATACAGCGATGCAGTTTTCTCCTTTTTCTATGTGTTGCGCTACAGAGTTTGTAAGCAACGTTATGGCGTCTTCGGTCGACCTACCACTACGAAAGCCAAATTGTCTCGGAGATATTATATTGTTGTTTTCGAGAAATGAGACAAGACGTTTATTTACCACCTTTTCCAGTAATTTAGATAATGTATTTAAGAGTGCTATCGGTCTATAATTCTCCGGAAGTTTTTTGACTCCACTTTTAAAAATAGGCAGAATTGAAGCTGTTTTCCAGTAAATTGGAAAAACACCAGTGGATAGACTAAGGTTGATTATGTGGGTTATAGGGATCTTAATTGATTCCAACGATTTTTTCAGAAGGGGAACAGTTAATTTATCTGGGCCTGGGGCACTATCTATTTTCAGTCGTAAAATTATGCTTTGTATTTCAAGAGGGTCTGTGGGATACAAGAAAAATGAGTTATTTATAGATTTAGTAGATCTGTACGTACTGATGAGATGGTCCTGCGATATATTTAACTTATGTAGTATGTTTTCTGCTAGTTGTTGACCAACTGAGACAAAGTATTCGTTACAACTGAGAAGAGACTGAGTTGTGTCAGTGTCAGTTTGGTAATTTAGTAGGTCAGATGCGTCATTAGTCTTTCTTGTCATTTCACAGATTGTCTTTATAGTCTTCCAGAGTTGCTTCGAGTCATGTTTAGTTTCGTCTATTTGCTTAGCGTAGTATTCGTTTTTAAGTTTCTTTATCAGTTTGTTACAGTAATTTCTATATCTAGTGTAGACTATACGGCGTGTGCGGTCTTCTGGACGTGATCTGGATTCTAAGTGAAGCTTGTCTCGGTGTCTAATGCACCTTAGTAATCCTGGAGTAATCCAGGGTTTCATTGTGATCCATTTACGTCCTATTCTTACTTTGGATGTGTGTCCGTTTACTATATCTGTCAACGTGTGACTGAAGAGGGAAACAGCTGCATCAACACAAGACTCTTTTAGGACATTAGTCCAGTCTAGCTGAGCTATATCTTTTGCAGCGGCATTGGTATCCGTTTTAGTCAAGATATTTGGAGAGCAAAGAGCTTGTTTAGACAATATTATTCCCGCCATAGTTAGGTCATGATCTGTAATAGAGGAGTTGCAAACAACACCGGTCGAATTCATGTTTGTTTTAATAAATATGTGATCAAGACACGCGTAACCACGAGTCGGCTTTGAGATGGCAGGTAGCAAGCCATGTGATGCCATTAGATAAAGGTACTCGTTTGTTACACTGTTATTGTTATTACAGATGTCTATGTTTATATCGCCGGCGATAACAATTGATGGATAGCATTTTAGAGTGGAAATTATTGAGTCAAGGGAGCATAGAAAAGGTCCAAGGTCAAAAGTCGATGGAGAACGGTAAATCCCTAAGACAGCAACTTTATTGTCAATCGTTACTACTACTGTGTCTGCATCAATAACATTAAATAAGTGAACGGTTGCTTTGTAGCTATCTTTTAGGTATACAACAACACCGCCGCATTTGTTTTTCTGTGAAGAAGAGCGAAATTGACTGTAGCCTGGCAGTAAGTTTATTATTTGGCCTTCCTGTAGCCAGCACTCAGATAGGACAATGATGTCCAGATCAGAATCTATCCTATTTAATGTGACACAAAAATCATCGAAGTTACGTTGTAAGCTTCTTATGTTTAGCGATAATACTTTGAAGTTATACATAGAGTTAGTAATAAAATAGTTCTTGCATATATCAGCTGACGGGAGTGTATGACATTCAATTTGCACAGTTTCTTCTATGTCATTTAAAATACTAAGTAAAGCCATACTGATAATGTAAAAAAAGAGAGGACGAGATAGTCGGGATCCAGATAGTCATACTTAAGTTGAGAGCATAGATTGCAAGAGAACAGCTAATGATAAGCGTATGAGCGTATTGTGATGTGATTTGTGTGCGTGTGAGTTGTTTTATTTTCTTGTGTGTGTATTGAGTATATTGTGCTGAGAATTTTGAAAGTGTATTTGCATGTGAGTACGTGATTTGTTGGATTTTGTATATAGACGACAATACTAAAATAAGAAATAGTGTAGTGATTATGTTATGAATATTCTTGAAAAAACGATGGTCAAAGCGGGTGGGTGGCGGTAAGACGCTGTATCTTGTAGACTGTTGAGAGCATGTGTTAGTTTGGCGGAGCTGCGAATTGCCGCTGCAGGTCATCGGCGGTCCTAAGAGGGATAGCGGGGTTTCCTTCCTGCTTTCGGATGTATACCGTACCATTTTTAACCCAACAGAACCTGTACCCAGACGATTTCGCGTGCAAGCGGGCCGAGCGAAATAATTGTCTATTCTCGTACGTAAGGCGCTCGTTGACAAAAATGTTGCGTGGCGCTCCTGCCACCCCGATGTCCGTGCACAGCAGGTTGCGTCTCTTTCTACTTGACTGAAGAAATGTGTCCCGATCGTGACGTCGTAGAAAGCGAACCACGAGGGGCCGCGGAGGTTTGATGGGGTCCTCTGAGCTGATTCCGTCCGAGTCGCGGTTGCGTGGCCCGACGCGAGTCGCGTAGTCGATATCGTTCTGGTCAAGGTTTGTACCGATCTTTTGCGCGATTACCAGTACTAGATGCATGGGGCTTTCTTCTGGTAACTCATTTATTCCCGATATTTCTATTTTTGTATAACAATAATGAGCGCTACAAGCATGCTGAAAGCCTATAGGACACATTTATATGTGTATTTTTCGGCACTACTTACTATGTGGCTTTCCATTATTCCATGCATCCCTTAGGAGGGATATGCCCTTATCGCCACGCTGGGCAGGCGGGTCAGATCGGGCTCAGTGGCGGATCTTGGGAGAGGCCTACGTCCAGCAGTGTACTGACGCAGGCTGATGATAATGATGATGACTTACTATGTATCGAGCTCCGATGTTCAGTGTAGCTAGCTAGGAAGACGAACAGTCCGTCTCGAAACAAGGACATTTGATGCCTGAGTTCGAGAATATTGTTCGGAAAGTCGGATAAGCACGTTACGTTTCACCAAACTTCAAAAATTTCAGGATTTCTAGTCCAGCCCCTGCGTCAGCGTCATCAGGATGTCGTTGATTGAAAAAAAGAAAACTGCATATACCTACGTAATATTTTCGAATATTGAAAACGGCTTCAATTCCTTGATAATATTATTGATTGTATTTAACTGAATTGGAAATACCTAGCTACGTAATTATGTAGGTAGGTACCTATGAAGCTGAATCAAACATGAAGCATACATATTCAAAGATCAGTTTCCATTTCACATACGTAATCGGAAACGCATCGGAAACATGCCAACACTGCCAATCAAATTCCATCTTTAAATCCCTGGCTGCAGTCCTCAAATTCTGTTGACGAAAATAAAACAATAATGTATTCAATTCTTAATAACCGGAGGAAATAACTCACTAAAAGGAAATAAAAAATATTCAGCGTGGAATCATATCGTGCGCGTTAGAGTGTGACAGCTGCATCGCATTCTTTAGCAGAAGAAAGTGATGGAACATGTCACGAAAGAATCGACAGGTGCTAGCAGCACTACTTGTAAGTGAGCTACCGTGTCAAATTGGCGATTATAGTCGTAGGACTAGTAGGTATCTTTTCTGTGTTATTATAGGCCCTACACCCATGATGATATAGCTAGTACTTGATGGGAATTTTTAAACGCAAGATTCACACGGAATTAGCTATCGATATTATCGATACTATCGATAGTATCGTATTTCGATAATATCGATAGAATCGATAGTATTGTTGACATAGTATTTTTTTTTTATCTTATAGGCTAGCTAACCACTAGGTATCTCACCTGTTGGTAAGTGATGATGCAGTCGAAGATGGTAACCAAGCTAGGCCTAGAATGGGAACTGGCTCTCAAGGATAGCTGCCGGAACACATTAGATGTTTGGTGACAGATTTTCTAACTTGAGGGTGGGTGTAGCTGGCCAGGCGGACACTAGATAGTGTCCTACCACCATGCGGGGTTTTTGGTTTCTTAACGATGTTTTTCCTTCACCGGAGGGCCACTGTGAGAAGCTCACATAATATTTCGATAAAAAAAGCCATTGGTGCACGGCGAGGTTTGATCTCGGTACCTCTGGCATCAACGCCAACAGCTCTCCCGATTACGCCACCGGGCCCTCAAAGTAACGCCTAATTTTCTCGATGTTATCTATCGATAGTATTGCAGCGTTTCGCGACTCGCGCGACATGGAAGGTTTGTTTATTTTTTTTTATCTTATATAAGTTATACCTAATCATCTTCGGAACAAATGTCTCATAGGTTCAGTTCGCTAGTTGGCGGCCTTTTAGTGGAGTTCCCTACTTCGTCATAGGTTTTCATATAGATATAAAACTCTCAGCGCTCTGAATTTTTGCTTGGTTGTAGTATATATAATCTAGTTTGAATTAGATATAATAGAATCATGAGTTTATTATAAGAAATAATTAATAATTAATTAAACATTGAAAAATGGGCAAAACGTCAGTTTGCGACCTTTTTTTTCAGTATACGACCATCAATATGCTAGATCGCGGCCGTAGATAACTTAATCTCTATTTCAAGAAAATAAATGAAAATGCACTAGTTTTCATTACAATTATAATTTAACTAAAGGAACATATTTTCATTATAATGAGGTAATCTTATGTTTTAAAACAATCAGTAACATCATTTTCAGTTATTATCTACGTTTGGCCTGCATGAGCTAGGCAGCTAGGCTAGGGGTATGCAGGACCTTGATAGTGAAGCGCTGGTGGAGGCTTCAATTGTCTAGGCGTGGTCTAACCCTCCCCACGGTCCCGTGGGGGTCGAGGAGGAGGCGGAGTGGCGGGACGCTGGCAAATCCCAGGCCTAGGCACGTCCTCCTAAGCAGGTCTACTGATGAAATCAGGCGATCGCTGACCTACGCATTAGTTCCGCCTATGCCGGTACTCCAGGCACCGGAGACTTAGACACCGGGACGAAGAGGTGGAGAGTCAGCTGTACGAGTCCTATAGGGGGTACGTAAAGGACCTACAGCTGGCGATCTCCTACGTCAAAACCCAAGCGAGGGTAGAGCAGCTGGAGACTCTCAGCCACGACTCGTGGGTACGACCCTGCAAAGTCGTCAGGGGGAAGTTGCGCCCATGGACGATCCCCCCACCCCTTACAGAGAGTTATCTTCCTCAGCTTGTGGAGGACGTTGCGTCCATACGGTTTCCAAACAGGGTGGAATATACGCTAAAATGTTAACCGCCCGAGTGGTGGGACAGAGTGAAACGAGCGAGGACGTGCCGGAGGTGTCGGTGAGCGAGTTGGGCGCTGCCATCTTAAAGCTCTGGGCCAAAAATCGTGCTCCGGGCCTGATGGCATTTTTAACCACGTCTGGGTTTGCTTTAGACGCTGGGTGAACGTTTCCGCAGGCTTCTAAGTGCCTGTTTGGAGACGGGAACGTTCCCAACAATTTGCAAGACGGGCAATCCTTCTGAGGAGGCTGTGTTTAGTTGGCGGCCCCCATATTTCCATACATTTTTACACGGCCGTAATCTGACACGGAGGGTTTAGAATGCGGCCCCCTATATAGTTTTTTGACGAATTTTGGAGATATTGGCGGCCGTAAACTAAAAAATAATAACATCAGATTGCCACCTACATAAAACAAAAGTTAATGATATAATTATATGTACGTAAAAAAAGAACGTAGGAAATCAAATTACTTGCGACGCGTCAGTAACCCGGCCGGCCGGCCGTAAACTAACACAATTATATTTTGCCTAATTTACTAGGCGACCACCCAATGTTTTGCACAGTTGTATAATTCTTACACAACATACATAAAAAAATTCAATGTAGAATTCATCAGCTCGTAGTTAAATCCACTTATCACCACAACAAATGATTGTATTACGATATTACATAACTTTGAACAAGTACGTGTCCGCTATTTTTTCCGTAGTTTCGGCAACGTGCGGGCACGTGTATCGAGACCGCTGAATTGAACGAGCTTTTGTTGCTCCCGCTTTATATTATTTTAGCAATTTCATAAGATTGGGTACCTAGTGTTATCCAACTTCATAATAAAGTTAAGTTATATTGAAAAAAATGAGATGGCATTCCTATTCTTAACCATTATCTAAACAGGCCGCCTTCAAAGGCCGCAAACTAACGAAGGGCCGCGAACCAGCGAACTGACCCTACCTACTACTACATATCGGCGTTTTACTTCATAGGCATGTGCTTATTGAATTTTCTAATATCACGAACATAATAACACATACCTACCTAGGTAGGTATACCTATACACTTTTAAGGTTGTTAGCAACTACAAAATACATTATCAATTTCTGTGTAGGTTGGTGTCCATAACAGTTGTTACGGATTATAAGATACCTATGTATGTATTCTTGTTTGCTTTCATAATAGAAATTACGAAACTAATCAAACGTAACGAGAACAATATTTACTGCTTTGTTGGCTATCGAACTGAACTTCAGTCTGATTAGGTACTACATACCTACCTACCTATTTGAGTACAGTACTTAACCCCTCCAACTTGTACTATTCATTATTCTGTGCTCCAACCATACTCAGGTACAGAATAAATAATAATACAACCTCAGGTCAGTTCGTCAGTTCTCTTGTTTGTGGTTCTTGCTGCAAAAATATCGTTGGCAATGGCAACCTCGATGGTTCGCAATGATGTAAATGTTTCAAAAATATACTTACAACCGCACCGTTAAGTTTTTAGAGAAATCGGGTTATTTATTGTACCTATCAATCACTGTGTCGAGTTTTTAGTTTATCTATTTTTATACATAAGAATAAAATGTATTGTACCGACTACAGGTACCTAGGTAGGATGTATTTATTCAATAAATACATCCTACCTAGGTACCTACTTAGGTACTAGTTTGGTTCTGTTATCTCATTTGTGAAGTAAAAGTAAAGAAGCGTAACTTTCATGCGATAAAAATGCGCAGTTTACTTTCGAATAGGTAGATAAATAATAGCTAGGTAGGTAGGTACTTCCATTTTTTAATGATAAGATTGGCAGTAGAGTAGACTAAACAGAGACTAGATACTTTTTATTAACCGACTTCAAAAAAAGGAGGTTTCTCAATTCGACCGTAAGTAGGTATATATATCTTTTTTTTTAATGTTTGTTCGCGGATTACTTCGTCGTTTATGAACCGATTTTGATTATTCTTTTTTCGTTCGAAAGGAGATATCCCAAGTGTGGTACCATGGTAATTTTATCGAGGTCTGATAAGTATCTCCAGAGATATTGAGATAAACATATCAAAATTGGTAAGGTCAACTCGGCGAAGACCGGCATACTTTATTAAAATAATTACAAATGGACTTATTTTGGCTATTCTATAACCCTAAACTCAAATTTGGTTAAGCTAGATAATAAGATATTTAGTTGACCTGGCAAGAAATAGGTATGTCAAAATGACATAGAAATCGTCAGTTCCTGAAATAAATACCATTTTTGAAAATACGGTGCAAACAGACGGATTTTGCTCCAATGTCGGATAAGACCGTCTAGTGGCAAATTTACCTAGTTACTGATAGTTTGCGTAGTTACAAATAGTGTGTACGAATACCAGCGAATACCAGTTCCTGTAACAACTTAATTTGTGTACCCTAACTCTTAGGAATAAGGATTTATATAGCTAATTTCGGGAGATGCAGCATTTGTCGGGTAAGACCGGCATACTTTGCACTTTCAGGGGTATAAAACATATTACTCACCTTGAATAACAACGAATATTTTTTTATAGTACAATTTATTACAAGATTTCAAAACGAACATATAGACACACGGACGGACGGACGGACGAATGGACAGCAAAGTCTCAGGAAGTGTTCATTTGGTACCCTTTGGGTTCGGAGTGAGGGAGGCCTGACCAAAGGTTGACGACTTCTGAAAGTGGCGAAGACCGGCATATGACATTTATTACCCTCCACAACCTAAACGGACTTCTCCTCTACATATTTTGACGTTAGTTTTTATTTTCATCAACCATAACTTAGAAAACAACGTAAATAATACTAATGTTATGTACTAATTAAATAGATATATTCAAAAAGAATGAACTTACTTGCATAGATCCTTTAAATTACTAAAATTAAACACTTTTAAACTTTTTTTGTTAAAGCGTGGTGCACCCTCAACGCAAGTTGCTCACCGTCATTATCATACGTAGTATTATTATCTTTTCTATGTCACCGTACTAAATTAAAAAAATCTTGTTTTTCCATTCGCACTGCATGCACCGCCATCTATATCAATTTCTAAGATCTAAAATGGTTTTATTATTTCGTAGATTGTATTGTCATCCTAGTAGTTCTGCTGAATTCGTTGTAATTCTTGTTGTACGGTCTTACCCGATAGACGGTCTTCGCCGAGTTGACCTTACTGAAAATGAATAGCGCGGCATTGAAGTCGGTTATTTTTTAGTTTTTAAACGATATTATACATAACACATTTCGTGTTTATTAAACGATAAGGAAGGATTTGGTAGGTTAAACCTATCGAATACTGTCAATGACACACAAGCATTAGTTAAAACGAATTAAATTCTAGTGTGACAAACTCACAAAAAATGTCACTGTGCATGTGCGCTTTGAAATTAAGAGGTAACGTTCGTAAAAAAAACTATCACTCGGCTCTCGGCGAACTAGGTACAATAGGATTTGATGAATATTATCGCTATGGCGCTCACTAATTATACTAGGTAATGATTAATTTTATTTTTAACGAGTTCTCCCACAAAGTTTCCTATGTAGGGTTTACGTAGTAACTATTATATAATCTGTAGTAGGGTACTCGTATGATTAGGTACCTACTATCTCATTAAGTTGTTACAGTTATAGTTAATATTATTACAAGTATATTTGGGTAAAGACACAGATTAAATATTAGTACCTAAACAGGTAAAGGGAGACCGGTATGAATGAAGTAAGTAGGTATATAAGATTATTTCAAGCACAGAATACTTAATACTGCGTACTTCAGTACCTACCAAACCAACTCAGCTTACCTTAATTAGGAAGTAAGTTTATAATGACCCGAATCTCAACATCCAAAAGAATGTACCTAGTATGTAATATCTACTTACACAGACTTCAGAACTTAGGTTGGAAAAGAACCTAAAAACACTTACTACCTACCCACATTATGCTATCAATTCGATTGTTTATAATGAACCTAACAAAAATATTTTTATAACGAAATAAAACATGCTATGTTCAGATCAAATAAATCAATGATATTTTATCGATAGCAACTTCGCCGAACTAGGTAGGTACCTACTGTACCTTGGTCCTAACTAATTTCCATTCATAAAATTCTGAATTAGTCACAAACGAAAGAATAAAACACAAACAATAGGTAGGTACATGCAAATGCATTCCATATTTAAATAATTCACTGACCTGTTAAAAACGCTGACGATCACCATAGTAAACAATCCAAGCAAAAGTTCTAGCGGGTAGTTCAACAATCCATCACAATATAGCTAGAGAAACCAAGCACATTTCCACTAAAAAAAATGCACATTTTCCCGAAGCCGATTTAACAAACGAATTTTCAAAATGGAATGTTCGAAACACGCGAGCGCAGCATTACGATAAGCGACACGACCTCACGCAACGAAAGGCGGTGAGCTACTGGATCTCTGATTGGCTGGATTCGCTGTTCTGTTGTGTTGACGTTGAGCGCATAGCGCAAGCAAGCGCGTTTGTTTGCGGGTCGAAGATGCAACTCGTGCGCATCCGTTTGCTCTATTCACGGGATTCACCCCTTTTGTCATGCATTGCATTCACTGCATTGTGTGCCGTGCGTTAGGCTGAGCGCAGACTATAGACAAAACAGTCTTAACGGTCTGTCTCAAGACAGTTTTGTCTATCACCCTGCGCACACTGCGAACAAAACTTTTTTGTCTGCGAGGATGCGACACAGAACAAAATATAGAATGGACACTTTGATCACTCCACCAATACATGTATTATGTACCTACCTACAATTTGTCTTCTTCAGTTATACAGTAACTAGATATCTACTTTATCATTTTTAGGGTTCCGTTTCTCAAAAGGTAAAAAAAGGAACTGAGCGCTCATACAATTTAGAGGTCTAGCTTAATTGGAACCAACCATAAAATATGTTAATAAATAAAATAGTGCTATTGAGTGATTTATTTACGTCGCGTCGTTCGCGTGTGGCGCGTCCTTGCTCAAGTTAGTTCCTCGATAGCTCAAAATCGGTAGGGAGGTGAGTAAGCCTCGATTGTTGGGGCGAACAGAGTGTCCATTCTATACGTAGTATCTGTTCTGTGTTGCATCGGTTTTCTTTGTCGGCACCGAGAACAAATAATAATACTACGTATAGAATAGACACTCTGTCCCACCCACCAATCGAGGCTTCCTCAACTCGCCTCTGATTCTGGAGCTGCTGAGGAGCTACTTTAAGCAAGGCACCACACGCGGACGACAACAGAACAATAATACTACTCACGTGAAAATTAACGTCAACTTCATACATATATGTTGGGACCACTACACACAGGAGGTTCAAATTTACGTAGGTACTATATTAATATAAAAACCAGAAAAATCGAGTTGAACTCGCCCACCGAGGCTTCCGTACCAACTTCTCAGACTAGTGTAAGGGACAAATTTATCTTTGTAGTTCGATCCATATAGGAAATGTATTGCAACAGCTACAATTAATCATAAGTTAAATATTATGTTTCTTTGAAGTGTTTCACACTTTATATTTTTGTAAATTGTTAAACAATTATTTGTTTAACAATTAATCATTAGTTTGTAAAAGTGAATTAATCGTTTATAGGGTTCCGTATCTCAAAAGGTAAAAAAGGAATCCTTATAAGATCACTTTCTTATCCGTCTGTCCGTCTGTATGTCCGTGTGTCACCACCGATTTTCTCAGGAACGGGTGGACCTAGCAAGTTAAAATTTATACCAGATACTGATGTTTATGGTCCTAATTAGATATATAAAAATCAAGATCCAGAGTCAACACGATAATAAGATATAAACATATTTAGATTTTCGCCGAAATTTGTAAGTACCTGAATTTACCTTTATTTTCAACTTTTTTATTTTTCGGAATTTTTCCTTTACTTGTGCTGTAACCTTGATTTTGACCATAGTTGACAATTCTAGGTCTACCGGAAGTACCATATAGGTTTTGGGTCGAAAACCTGTATGGTACTTCCCGTTGACCTAGAACCATGAAATTCGACAAAGAGCAAGGTCTTACAGCACAAAAAAAGGGGAAATTTCAAGAACGAAACAAATATTAAAGTAAATGGTGTCCCATACATACATAATTAACGCCAGTTAAGATATGCCTCTGAGTTATATGAGCGCTCATACAATTTAGGGGTCTAGCTCAATTGGCACCAAACTTAAGTTTGGTGCCAATTGATTGAGCCAAATACATAAGGTAAATATGTAACTAAAATTGTGCCTCTGTGTAATTTATTTTATTCATAGTTGACGCTAATTAAGATAGGCCTCTGAGTTATATGAGCGCTCATACAATTTAGATGTCTAGCTAACCAACCTAACAAAATGTAAATAAATAAAATAGTGCTATTGAGTGATTTATTTTCGTCGCGTCGTTCGCGTGTGGCGCGTCCTTGCTCAAGTTTGTTCCTCGACAGCTCAGAATCGGTAAGGAGGTGAGGAAGCCTCGATTGTTGGAGCGAACAGCTAGGCTATTCTGTAAGCTATCTCGACAACGGAATCCGCGGTGAGATTTGAATTTTGTACTACGAAATTCAACCGTATTGCGAACGTGATACGATTGAATTTCAAAGTACGAAATTCGAATCTCACCGCGGATTCCGCTGTCGAGATAGCTTACAGAATAGCCTAGCAGAGTGTCCATTCTATACGTAGTATCTGTTCTGTGTTGCATCGGTTTTCTTTGTCGGCACCGAGAACAGATAATAATACTACGTATAGAATAGACACCCTGTACCACCCACCAATCGGGGCTTTCTCACCTCCCTATCAATTCTGAGCTGTCGATGAGCTAACTTGAGCAAGAACGTGCAACACGCGGACGACGCTACGAGACGATTGTTTTTAAAACATAACCCTCCTTCTTCCGCAGTCGGGTGACTGTGAAAGGAGGGTTAATATACATACATATTATATATATATATTAACCGTATATATATTATATATACATTTGTATATACATATAAATGTATGAATGTATGTATATTTCTTTGGCACGCCCTAGAGCCTGAATGGCTTATCGTATTTTTATGTTAGTGGTGTCAACAGCAAGTATTAAAAAGATAATTCTTATTTTCAAAAAGCTTCGTCAATTGCAGACGAGAATACTATCAGATCTGTATATACAAAGTTTTGAATTCCCACCATATTTGCAGGGGTATGTATACTCCATGTAAAGAAATCAGTAAAAAAATATATATTAAAAAAATATATATAATTAACTAGGTACTTGGAATCAAAAATCAAATCAAAACAATCTTAAATCGACTCGCTCTTGGCGAACTACACGCACTCAGTCATAGCGCCGCCGCAGGCGCCGCATTGCCTTTCGGCAAAAATCAAAGGGGCCGCGTCCGTCGGCGGCGACCGGTGAAACATGTTTGTGTTATTATTTTCGTTTTGTCGCTTTATTTTTAACCGACTTCAAAGGTTTCTCAATTCGACCGTATATATGTTTTTTTTTTAATGTTTGTTCGCGGATAACTTCGTCGTTTATGAACTGATTTTGATTATTCTTTTTTTGTTGGATAGGAGATATCTCAAGTGTGGTACCATGGTAATTTTATCGAGGTCTGATTAGTATCTCCAGAGATATGGAGATAAACACCTCAAATTGGTACTGAAAATTAATAATGCGACATCGAAGTCGGTTCTTTTTAACCGACTTCAAAAAAAGGAGGGGATTTCTCAATTCGACCGTATATATGTTTTTTTTTATGTTTGTTCGCGGATAACTTCGTCGTTTATAGAACGATTTTCATTATTGTTCTTTTGTTGGAAAGGAAATATCCCAAGTGTGGTACCATGGTAATTTTATCGAGGTCTGATAAGTATCTCCAGAGATATGGAGATAAACCCCTCGTAATTGGTACTGAAAATTAATAGCGCGGCATTGAAGTCGGTTCTTTTTTAGTTTTTTAAACGATATTATAGCCTAGTGGTGAGTCGTAGTCACTTGTTATTGCCAAGACAAAGTTTAAACATCGTTTAAAAAACTTAAACATTCGACTTCAAATGCCGCGCTATATTTTCAGTACAAAGTTTGAGGTGTTTATCTCCATATCTCTGGAGATACATGGAGGGAAGGATAGCTGGAGGGGATTGGATGTGGAAGTGAGGGGAAGGGGGAGGGTAGGGGAGCAAAGGGGGAGGGTAGGTAAGCGAGGGGGAGGTTGGGGGGTTTAGGTGGAAGTGAGGGGGTAGGGGGAGGGGAGAGCATGTGAGGGACGGAGGGAAAGGGGGAGTAGCGTGGCGTGGTACGGCGTGGTGTAGTTGGGATACGTATGTGTCTTATTTGTTAATGCTACCCAAAGACACTATTCCACGCGAACGATGTCGCGGGCACAGCTAATATTTATTATATATAAATATATACATATATATATATATATATATATATACATTTTTAAGGTTTGTTAGCGGATAACCGCGTCGTTTATGAACCGATTTTGATTATTTTTTTTTTGTTGGAAAGGAAATATATATAAAGAGGTCTGATAAGTATCTCTAGAGATATGAAGATAAACACCTAAAAATTGGGACTGAAAATTAATAGCGCAGCATTGAAGTCGGTTCTTTTAACCGACTTCACAAAAAAGGAGGGGGTTCTCAATTCGTAAGAATCTTTTTTCTTTTTTATTTTAGTTCACCGATTACTCGAAGATACCTGAACCGATTTGGAAAATTATTTTTTTGTTTCAAAACATACCCTTCCCAGGTGGTTCCATTTAAATTTTAACGAAATCGGCCGAACCGTTCTTAATATATCAACATTTGTATTATGACGCATTTACTTATCTCGACGACTTACTACTTGGCTGGCACTTTACCTACTGGCACTGATTATATAATAGTTACTACGTCTACTGGCTACTTTGACTAGCGCGACGTTTGAAGTCGTTTCTTTTAGTTTTTTTAAACGATCTTAAATTATTTAGTTTTTAAACGATCTAATCAGAAGTCGATTAAAATAAAATAAATAGTTTTTCTTTTTCCATACAAGTTGTTCGTACCCGTCAAACAGGATGCGTTTATTTCATTTGTTAAGGTGCGTACAGACTATGTAACATAACGTATTGTATAACATGGTGAGATAACATGTTTCAGATGATGTGGACACTCATAAAACATGTTCAAATAACATCGCCAATCGTCAAAGCGCCGCTTCGCTTTTCGGCAGAATTCAAAGCGGGCCGCTTCCATCGGCGAATCACGTGTACACGGTAAGGCGTGGTTTATACAGAAGAAACGTGGCGCGGACGGATGTCAGTGTGGACGTTCGTTCCCATTCTGGGTTCGTGTGAGGGTTTCGAGGCGAGCCTCCTTACCCTGGTTGGGCTCTGGGGCAACTACCCTCGGGGTACGCGCGGGCTTTAATCAGCCCTATAGTGGTCCGATATGGTCGTTGGCCAGATCTGGGCGTGGTGGTCATGTTGGCCATCTTGGCATGGTGGTCTTGTGCTGCTGTGGTAACCGCTACTCCTCCTCTTTGCTGCTTTCATCCACCGGGACTAAGTCGCGTGGGAGTGCACGCCAGGTCGATACAGCGCCATCAGGCGGCCGGGCGTGGTGCGGTGCAATGTTCTGGAGGTGAGGGTGTGGTCCGTTGTCTGCACGGTCATATTGACAGCGCGCCAACCGGACCACGAACTCCCTCACCGTCTCGATTTTCACGTCCCGGGCGTTGGCGTCATTGCGTACGTATCGACCGGCTCCCGTGCATATCCGCAGGGTGACGTTCTAAATGATCTGAAGACGCTTGCACTGGGTTTCCGAGCATAGGGCATACCACGCAGGAGCAGCATACGTCATCTTCGTGCGTATATACGTCTTGTATATGCCGACTTTGGTGTAGAGTGGCAGCTTCGATCGGAGGACCGGATGAAGGAGGGCCTTAGCGGCTTTTGCTTGGTGGACTGCGTGATCCACGTGCGGGCGCATCCTCAACGTCCGGTCGATGTAGAAGCCCAGGTACTTTGTACTCGTTTCCCACTTGACGTCTTGTTCTCGGAGCTGCAGTGGAGGTGGCAGGATGGGTTTGGGCTCTGGTCAGCAGCGTGGCCGTCTTCCTCACGTTGACGGCCATGCGCCACTTGTCCAGCCAGACTGGCAGGATGTCCAGAACCTTCTGCATTCTGTTGGCGGCTATAGTAGCTTTGACAGAGGACGTTATATACGCACTGTCGTCGGCAAAAAGTGCTAGTGTTACTCCTCGTTCTCCTGGTGCAAGGTGTTCGTCCGCCAGAACCGGTATGTCGTCTGTGTAAACCGCGTACATGTACGGTGAGAGACAACTCCCCTGGGAGACTCCCGCTGCGATCTGCCGGTTGCCGGAAGTGGCGCCCTCGACGGACACGCAGAACTATCGGTTTCTCAGGAACGATGAGACGATGTGGATTAGCGCCGCTGGAGTCGGTGTCCTGGATAACTTGTAGATTAGGCCTTCGTGCCACACTCTATCGAAGGCCTTCTCGATGTCCAGGAACACGGCGACGCTTCTACTATTTCGGTTCAGTTCACTGGTGAGCTGGTGGATCATCCTCCTCAGCTGGAGCGTTGTGGAGTGACGCGTGCGGAAACCAAACTGCTCCTCACGTGGGGTGAAGTGAGGTCGCAGTCTCCGCAGCAGTAATCGCTCGAACAGCTTGGCGAGGTGTGACAGCAGGGTAATAGGGCGGTAGCTGGAGGGTAGACGACGGACCTTGCCGGGTTTGGGTAGTACTATGACTTTCCCTGTCTTCCACGTTGCAGGAAAGTATCCTGTTCTTAAGATACCGTTGAAGAGTCTATCTATACACACCAGACTTCTCCGCGGCATCTGCTTGAGTTCCGCGTTCGACACCTCATCTAGACCGGGTGCCTTTTTCGTCTGTAAATAGCGTACAGCTCGTGCCACTTCCATTGGGGAGATGAAATCATCCCCTCCCAGCGGGGGCGCCGAAGTCTGCAGCAGTTGGACTACTTCCGCGGATACTGCATTGTAGTGGGGCACGACAACAGGTTCAGCATTGAGAGGAACGGGATGCAGCTGAAACTGTGATTCTAAATGATCAACCAACAGTTCTCTTTCCGCTGGGGCAAATTTCTGGCTTCCTGATGAGTCCGTTAGTGGGTAGACTGGTATCTTAGCCCTTAACAAACTCCTATTCAGGGCATGGAGGTTGGTTTCGTCTTCAGTGGCTTGGGCGATACGAGAATCCCATGCGTCACCTCTCCACTTCTTGACTTCATTGGCGAGCGTTGCAGTTATAGCATTTAGTCGTGCTTTTGTTGTTGGGCAGCGGGTGCGGGCCCATAGTTCACGCATCGCACGTTTCTTTGCCCTTAAACGTGTTAAGCGGCCTGGGAGTTCTTCGCGCCAGCTTGTTCGAGGTTCAGTAGTAGATGCTGCTTCTTTTGCTTCTTTGATGGAGGCGATATTTCAGCCGTGCATCTCTCCACGTCCTCCGATGTGGTTAATCGGCCTACTATCATCGTCATCAGTCGTTGTTGGAACTGGTGCCAATTGGTCTTCGTGTAAGTACCCCGACAAAGAGTTGCTTCTGCCGAAGCTCCAACCGTGATGAGCAGTGGTAGGTGCTGCTTATCCAGATCGTAGAGGACCTCCAGATGAATTGGGGCTGGCAGGTTCTTGTGGGCTACTACATCGATGACGTCCGGGTTGTGGCGTGGATTGGATGGTATGTGGGTAGGAGAGTCTAGGCCGATTACTTCGTAACCATTCCTCTCCGTATCCTCTTGGAGTTTTCTTCCGATGGGATTAATGACTCTGGACCCCCACACCAAATGTTTGGCGTTGAGGTCCGCTGCCAGCAGGGTTGGAGTGGCGTCCATAAAGATACGCCTCATATCACCAGGGTCGAAGTTGGAGTTCGGTGGCCGATATCCGCCAAATATCTTCACATCGTGTCCTCCAAGTTGGACCACGACGGCAGTAGTTTTGGTGATTTGATTGGTTAGGTCACCAACTACGTCGTGCACTATGTCCCTCCGCACTAAGGCAGCCGTTCCACGATATGGTCGGCCCTGGGGTGAGACATCGTCATGCCGGTACACGAAGTAGTTGGCGAATTTAAATTGTTCCGTCTTCTTCAGCTTGGTCTCACCCAGGAGGATGATATGAACATCCTGCGAGTGGGTGAGAATGCGTAAGTTGTCGGTCTTGGTCTTGATGCCGCCCGGGTACCAGTACAGTATGCGGAGTCTTATCTATGCATACTGGAACCGGGATAGTGCGGACAGTCCTCGCATAGCTGCCGTCCGAAGATCGTCCGGCTGCTATGGCTGCAAGTAGGCCCACCAGGGCTCCCACCAATGCTGAGATGGGTTCCGCGAAGGTACTCTGCTGTTGACCTGCTTGGTAGCAGGGGTATCCGGCTTGAGTAAAGACGGCTGTCATTTGTGGCTGGTATGGTGGGGCCCATGGGTATGGACCTGTTGGCATGGGTCTTGTAGGAAACCTTGCTGCAGAGCGTGGGCGTGGCTGGGCAAAAGCACTCGCACCTGCTTGCATATAGTATGGTGCTCCTGGTGGTCCCTCTGGCCAGTCTCGGTGTGGGTCTAGTCACTGCCGATGCTGTGGTGGTGGTACCCGTGACAACCTGAGTTACTGGCACGAAGTGGACTCGTGACTCTGGTCTCGGTCTGGTCTCTGTTAGTGCTTGTGCTGGTCTTGGTACTTCTGTTGTATTAGTGGTGGGCTGTTGCGTTGTTGATGTTGCAGGGGTGCCCCTTCTGTCGCAGTGTCTGATTCTCCTGCTGGCGTACTAGCAGGTGCTTGCCGTCTTCTTTGGGCTCTCCACCTTGAGCGAGGTCTGGTTGTTGCTGGCTCGGGTAGTGGAGGGTAGTGCGCCATGGAGGCTCTAGACGGCCCATAGGTTACTGTGGGTGCAAGTAGCCTTGGGTCTTGTGGTGGTTGCATCTTGGGCAGGAATGGTGTGAAGTTGGCCGGTCACATTGAGGGGGGTACCGAGGTGGATGCTGCCGTGGGCGCGGCGCTTTCTGGTCTACCCTCCCTTCGCGTTCTCTTCCTTCTTCTCCCTCCTATTCCTCCCCTACGGTGCACTGTGGGGGCGCCTCGTGGTATTGAGTCGTTAGCTGGAGGGCGCGGACGGATGGCGGAGGTAGATAGTCAAAGTAACGCAATATAAACCTTATAGTGCGTAATATAGAGTAATTTTTGGCCTAAAGAGAATTGCGCCCGGTTCTTTAAAACGTTAGCCGATCGTGTCAGAGGCTAAAATAAGAAGCCAATACTGCCAAAATGGTAGGTAGGAACCTGCCACATATGGTCACACTAGCCGTATCGCGCCAAGTGTCTCCGCCACTTCAGTATAATTTACGAAACTACGTGATAAAAGTTGGCGCCACGCCACAAGCCCTCGCCAAGTCTCTTCTGTATAAACCGCGCCTAATATTCGCGAAACAGTCGTCAAAGCGCCGCTTCGCCTTTTGCGGCAAAGTTCAAAGAGGCCGCGTCCATCGACGGAACACGTGTACACTACTGAATAGGCTTGGGCTAACTATATCCAACAGAGGAGTGAGTATGTGGGGAACCCTAAGCACAGCGGTGGAGCAGTGGACTGTATTTCTTCGGGATGAGGCCTTCGGATTCCCACACTTATACTATGAAGCTTTTAGCTGGGATTTAAACACGTCTTCAAGCCTTCAAACGTTAATTTATTCATTCTTCACAATCTTCTTATAGCTACTGAGCTATTCACTAGGCACTATCACTATTTACTATTCATCCTAGTTTTCCTTTCTTCTTTCTTCTAGAGCCGCCGTTGGTGAACTGAACAATTTGGCACGGTAGCGACGCTCTATTTATACTGTTGTTGGTACTTGCAAAAGAGCGAGAGGTCGATAGTCTGGGAGCGCCCGCACTCTGTCTCGCGGGGCGTGTCCTTGTGTGGGCGCACGCACGAGATGCCGACTTTTCGGAGATATACTCTCCCGAAATGCTGTTTAGTCGAGCGCTAACCATCAGAGAGTGCGGAGCTCTCCCAGACCTATGCTATTTGCAAGTACCAACCCTATTCCTAAACCTAACCTGGTCTAGGTTGACTATCTGTTACATCTATTAAAGCCGAACATGCTTTATTTTTATCTATTACCTATCTACTTAGGTTGTACGAATGACCTGTCTGTAGTCCTATAAGACCTATTATACTGTTACAAACCTTATACGAGTTATATTCCTATGTTCTATCTATAATAAGGCTATTTACGAATGTGATACAATTACAAACTATATGTCTATCTATACGAAGCTATAACGAAATGCGAATTCTATACATGACAAAGTACCCTACCTATCCTAGAGTACTAAGCTAAAAACTTATCTTTATTATATACAACTTATAACTAACTATACATAGTGCGTTCATATTGTCGGTGTACGTCGTTGTCCGGAACAGAGTACATCGTATATCATTCCATGTAAGGATATATATCCGCTTAGTATGTCCGCTTAATATATTATCCGCTTAGAATAACTGCGTAGTATGTTCGGTATATCCATGTGTTTCAGACTTTGCAGATAAATAGATAAATAATACTTCAATGATTAGTATATCCCATATCCAAAATAAAAAATATCCGCATTTCATAACCGATATTATGTAACATTATAAAACCGTACCTGTTGTGTTTTTGCATTGTTTTTGTACCCGTTGTTAGTGATGATGACGTGATCCAAAATAATATGGCAAGGTTGCCTAGAAAATACCTATTCACTTACGGCTTTACTTTTTAACCGATTTCACATTTTTTTTTGTGTTTCATAAAGGTATACCGGATATATGGGATATACTAGTATTAAGGTTTCGGGAAGTGGAATGATGGGTATATATTCGCTTAGGGATATATATCCGAAGATATAGATGTGTCCGGAGTTACCCAAGCCTACTAACCGAGAACGACAAACGATAATTGTTAAATAACATTGTTATTCTAATGTGTACAGTAATGTTTTGGGTTGCAATGTTGAATAACAAGGTTACATGGTGTGGACGTGTTAT
Organism: Cabera pusaria; assembly: GCA_954871355.1. Taxonomy (NCBI): domain Eukaryota; kingdom Metazoa; phylum Arthropoda; class Insecta; order Lepidoptera; family Geometridae; genus Cabera; species Cabera pusaria. The sequence goes on from OX940901.1 coordinate 15,007,952, forward strand.
ATATTTACTATAATATATTTATATAACACAAGTTAAATAACATGTTACATAGTCTGTACGCACCTTTATCAAATCAGACATTTTTTAGGGTCCCGAAACCAAAGGGACCCTAGGGACTACTGAGACTTCACTGTCCATCCGTCCGTCTGTCTATCCGCCTTTCACAAAGCTGTATTTCCTTTACAGTAATAGGTAGATACTTGCCATTTTCACTAAGTATGTATTATTATGGGGATTTAAGAACAAATACTAAAAACTAAAATAAAGTTAAAAATAAAACTGGCTAAGTCGAGTTGAACTCGCCCACCGAGGCTTCTGTACGAACCAATTCAGCTAGATCTCTAAATTGTATCAGCGCTCATATAACTCAGAGGTCTACATTAATTGGCGTAAACTATGTATGTATGTACACCTTTTAATTTTCAACTTTTTTATTTTTTGGAATTTTTCCATAATTTGTGCTGTACCTTGCTGCTTGCCAAATTTCATGATTCTAGGTCAACGGGAAGTACCCTATAGGTTTTCGACCCAAAACCTATAGGGTACTTCCGGTTTACCTAGCATTGTCAATTTTGGTTATAAGCAAAGTCTTAGAGCACAAGTATAGGAAAAATTCCGAAAAATAAAAAATGTTGAAAATTAAGGTACATTTTGGTACTAACAAGTTTTCGCGAAAATCTAAATTTGCCCATATCTTTTTATTGTGTTGATTCAAGACCTTGATTTTTATACACCCAATAAGGACTATAGACTTCAGTATCAGGTATAAATTTCAACTTGCTAGGTCCACCCGTTCCTGAGAAAATCAGTGGTGACACACGCACAGACGGACAGACAGACGGACAGACAGACACAGACAGAGAGACAGACGGACAAGAATGTGATCTTATAAGGATTCCTTTTCTACCTTTTGAGTCACGGAACCCTAAAAACGGTTAATTTACTTTTACAAACTTATGATTTGTAGTTGTTGCTATACATTACCAATGGATCGAACTACAAAGTTAAGTTTGTCCCTTAAACTAGTCTGAGCAGTTGGTACGGAAGCCTCGGCGGGCGAGTTCAACTCGATTTAGCTGGTTTTTATATATAATATAGAACCTACGTAAATTTAACCTCCTGTGTGTACTGGTCCCAACATATATGTATGAAGTTGACGTTAATCTTCACGTGAGTAGTATTATTGTTCTGTTTTCGTCCGCGTGTGGTACCTTGCTTAAACTAGCTCCTCAGCAGCTCCAGAATCAGAGGCGAGGTGAGGAAGCCTCGATTGGTGGGTGGGACAGAGTGTCTATTCTATACGTAGTATTATTATTTGTTCTCGGTGCCGACAAAGAAAACCGATGCAACACAGAACAGATACTACGTATAGAATGGAAACTCTGTTCGCCCCAACAATCGAGGCTTACTCACCTCCCTACCGATTTTGAGCTGTCGAGGAACTAACTTGAGCAAGGACGCGCCACACGCGAACGACGCGACGTAAATAAATCACTCAATAGCACTATTTTATTTATTAATATATTTTAAGGTTGGTTCCAATTAAGTTAGACCTCTAAATTGTATGAGCGCTCAGTTCCTTTTTTTACCTTTTGAGAAACGGAACCCTAAAAATGATTAAGTAGGTATCTAATTACTGTATAACTGAAGAAGACAAATTGTAGGTAGGTACATAATACATGTATTGGTGGGGTGATCTAAGTGTCCATTCTATATTTTGTTCTGTGTCGCATCCTCGCAGACAAAAAAGTTTTGTTCGCAGTGTGCGCAGGGTGATAGACAAAACTGTCTTGAGACAGTCTCAAGACTGTTTTGTCTATAGTCTGCGCTCAGCCTTACCTTTCGAAGATTGAGGTTTTATAAAAAACATTGTAAATTTCTTGTACAGTATGTCATAGAAGAGATACTAATAATAATAATACTACCCTATGTTTCTTATTCATGATCATGACACCTAAATAGTAGTAGGTAGGTACTGTGACCAAACAATTGACACATAGCCTCCAAGCGCTCCAGGATTACCTACTTACCAAACTGAAGCGGTAACGGGCCGTCGATATTCTACTATAGAACTGACAACGATAAGCGTTGGGGTAAACCCGAAAAATGAGAATAATTAAAGCTGCTCCATTGAGATTACCCCATTGAGTAAACAAGTTCATGAGGAATGTAGACCGCAGAAATAATTGCAGATCGCAAAGCGTAGCGTAAATCGAGGACCCGGTGGCGTAATCGGGAGAACGGTCGGCTTTGATGCCGATCGTACCGAGTTCGAACCCCGCCGTAAACCAATGGATTTTTCCATCAAAAAATGTATGTGCTCTTCTCACAGTTGCCCTCCGGTAAAGGAAAACATCGTTAAGAAACCAACAACCCCCGCAAGGTGGTAGGACACTATCTAGTGTCCGCCTGGCCAGCTACCACCCTCCAGCTAGAAAATCTGTCACCAAACATCTAATATGTTCCGGCACCTATCCTTGAGTGCCAGTTCCCATTCTAGGCCTAGCGTGCTTACCATCTTCGACCGCATCATCACTTACCAACAGGTGAGATAGTGGTCAAACGCTAGCCTATAAGATATAAAAATAAAAAAAACACTGTGGCGTAGCATGGAACACCCTAAGACTACCATGAGTACCAGGTGAAGCGGTAATCTCAATTCTAAAGAGCTAGATCGAAGTGTCCAGTATTGAGGTCAGCCAGTGGTGCAGTGCAGACCACTGGCTGAGCTCGATTCTTGGCTAGAGAGTTCTACATTTATCCAGCATTGGACTTAAAACTAAGAATTTGTTCTGTAAGTAACTATATACAATGTGCAGATTAAAATAACCGGCCAAGTGCGTGTCGGGCCACGCGCAGTGTAGGGTTCCGTAGTAGCATGTTATTCAATGCAAGTCTTTACCCGTTATAAACAAGCAACTAGATACTCCGTCTTTGTCACTTTAAAGGATTTATTCTAAGGTTTTTGTATTTGGTACAAAATTATCCAACACCCAAGTTAGTTCAACGACTATTACTGCTAAACTAATAAAGTTATCTCAACCGCTATAATTTTCCTTTAAAGTTCATGAAATGCGCTATTATCACGAATTTTTCCAGATTTTTCAAGCCAGTAGTTTAGCTTTTAGAAGGGGGGGGGGGACCTACTGGAACAAAAATTTGCACTTTAAAGTTTAATATTTCGTAAATGGAGCATTTAATCGAAAAATGGTATTAGCAACCCTGGAGTCATTTTAAAAGACCTATTCAACGATACGCCACACGATGGGGTAGACAATGAAAAAAAAAATCATCCCACTTCTCATATAGGGGAGCTACCCTAAAAAAATATATTTTTCACAATTTCATTTCAGCACTTTGTCGGCGTAATATATATACAGACCCCCACAAAATTACAGCTTTCTAGTATTAACGGTCTCTTAGCAAAACCTCGGACAGACAGACAGACAGACGAACATGACGAAACTATAAGGGTTCCTTGTCAGGACTACGAAACCCTTAAAAGGAAAAAAACAAGTCAAATTATAATTCAATAGATCATAACAATTCAACTAATATTATAAAGGCGAAAGTTTGCTAGCGTGTAAAGTATGTTTGTTACTTCTTCACACTAAAACTACACAACCGATTAAGCTGAAATTTGGCACCTATGTAGATAGCCTTGACCCTGACAAAATACATGGGTACTTTTTTTGGTTCCGTAGCCGAAAGGCAAAAAACGGAACCCTTATAGATTCATCATGTCTGTCTGTCTGTCTGTCTGTCTGTCTGTCCGTCCGTATGTCACAGCCATTTTATTCCGAAACTGTTATGACTACAGTATTGAAACTAGGTAGGTAGATGTATTCTGTAAACCGCTTTCCGATTTTTATACAAAAAAAAATATAAAAGTTAAAGGGGGGGCATCCCATACATGGAACTGAAACAAAACAAAATTTTTTTCTTCAACCCTATACGTGTGGGATAGGTCTTCAAAAATGACATTGAGGTTCCTAAAATCATTTTTTCTCAAAGTCAATCATTTGAAAGATAGGCGCGTCTAAAGTGGTAAAATGTGTGTCCCCCCCCCCCCCCCCCCCCTCTAACTTTTAAAGTATGGGAGTGAAAAAAATATAGTATGTTGTAGATCTTAATAAAAACTTACAACGAAAATTGGTTTGAACGAGATACAGTCAGCAGTTTTAGAGATATAGCGTCCGCAAAGATAACATTGTTTTTCATACAAACGCTATGAAAAACAAAGTCAATTTTGCAGTTGCGAAAAATCATAGTTATGGAATACTTAACTGTGTTACGGAACCCTACGAGTGCGAGTCTGACTTGCACTTGGCCAGTTTATTATCCCAAAATTCCCACGGGAACGATGTCTACGCGAGTAAAACCGCGGGGCACAGTTAGTAATTATTCTAAATATATATAATAAAACATAATGTATCACTTTGGATAAAAAAAGATATTAAGTATTCAGCTCTCATCCAAAGACAACATTTTTTTTTTCGAAAACATTTGGAGTCATACTGTAAATTTTTTTTTTAAGACAAAAAGATTACTCGCAATGTGAGTTGCACATTACTAGTAGTCTTGTTAACTCCTCCAACTAAGCTAAATATGCTTGTTTCTGGAGTGGGTTCACGTCAATAGTGCAATGGGTGAGGTGGAGACCGAACTCATGACCTCTCGATCGCCAGTCCGACACCTTATCCATTGGGCTATTGCCGCCTTCAAAATATATATATAATAAATAATTACTGTCGAAGTAGCGATGAGTTCATCTCTAAAGTGGCCACCTCATCGGAGTTATTTGGCACCTAGAATTTTGCGGAAGCTTATCTTGAATGCACGTAGAGCTATCAGAATAAAAACAGACAAGAGGCACCTTACAGAACTATAATCTATGGCTAGAATAGAAGGCACAGATACTTGTTAGCATGAGTCACAGTTCTTGTGGATGCAGTCAACTTCGCCATCTTTCGTGACGCATACTAATATGGTTTCTCGTGTCATATACAGTTTGTTCTGAACAAGAGTAGAATAAGTTATAATAATTAATAGAATAGTTGATAGGTCTGTAACGCATGGGTGACACCCCTGGTGTAGCAAGTCTTTATAGGCGACGGCAGTATTATACAAGGTACTCTGTGGGCGACGGTGACCACTTCCCATCAGGAGGGCCGTTTGCTTGTTTGCTACCTGAACTGTCTGGTACTTAGAAGGTCCCTCCCAAGCTACCCACACTATCTAGATATTATTACTAGTACAGAGTAAACACCACACTACCAATATCATAAGACAAAAAGAATCCTTAAGACTAAAGTAAGCTCTCCCACGCCTCGTCTTCTTGCCGTCTTCATTCGCCAGACAAATACCATAAAAAAGATAATAATATACGATAAGTATTACCAATCCATAGATTTCAATAAAAAATAAACTGGCCAAGTGCGAGTCGGACTTGCACACGTAGAGTTCCGTACTACAGGACAATAAATAAGATAGAAAAAAAACCCGTTTGCACCCTTAGAGTACGGAACCCTACTCAAATGCAACATTCAATTGAATTTCAATACAAACCTGTAATTAACCCTGAGCAGTGACCTAAGAAGAAAATTGTACCTTCATCAATTAATAAGTACATCATCATCAGCCTATACTAACCAGTGCACTGCTGAACATAGGCCTCTAATAAGTAATGATATTAAGTTCAAATGTATATTGCAATAGGGAATATGCATGTCGTATAAATTTACTTGAAATCATTTATTTTCGAATCATTATTGTTCTGGTGTTGTATGTTAAACATTTTTTTGTAAATAAAATAGTCTTACATGTGTTAAAATATTATATGAAAAAAATGCAAAAAAAGCGTGGGAAATTTAAATTTGCTAAAACCATCACCACTTGTCAATTAGAAAGTGACGTCACAGTGCACAACGCGGTCTCCACAGATTAAATCTTTTTCATAGAAATAATATGCACTGTAGTACGAATACGTAGTATTTCTATAAAAATAATTAATCTGTGGAGACTGTGTTGTGCACGGTGACGTCACAAAGGCGCGCGAAAATTTGGTCGCGTTTTAGATACCTCATATTTTTTCAATGCTAAAACTATATTTTGTAGCTTAATTTGAACACTTTCAGTATAATTTATTTTTGTTACTGTGTTAAATGGATGTATTCAGTGAAATAAACACATAAAAAATTATGCATATTCCCTATTATAGGCACAGTTAAAAATACCAACAATTCAGATTTACCTGCCTACTCGATGTAATGTAATGTAATGTCATCATAATGTCATTATAACTACCGGTTGAACTATCTTACTTGTTTCCATCCTATCTCATTATAATGCTCATCCTACTCATGTATGCTAATCAAGTAATGAACACATGGTAACAGCAAAGATACCCTTCCTAAGAAGCAGGTGTGAATAATTATCCAACTAAGTAGGTACTTAATTATTTACACTTAATAAAGTAATCGGTACAACTAATTTAAAAACATTTTAAAAGCAAAGAAACCGACTTCAATTGCCGCGCTAGTCATTTTCTCAGCAGCAAATTTGACGTGTTTTATCTCCATATCTCTGGAGGTACTCATCAGATCAGATCAGAAGATAAAAAAAAACCGGCCAAGTCGAGTTGGACTCTCCCACCGAGGCTTCCGTACCAACGTTTGTTGGTACCAATTAAGCTAGACCTTTAAATTGTTTGAGCGCTCATATAACTCAGAGGCCTATCTTAATTGTCGTAAACTATGTATATATGAGGACACCCTTTAATTTTCAACTTTTTTAAATTTATTATTATTAAAAACGGTTGTACACTCACGTTTTTTTTATCGGAATTGCTCCGACCAGTTTCGGACATATTTCATGTCCTTCTTCTTTTTTTGGATTTTTCCTTTATTTTTGCTGTAAGACCTTGCTTCTTGCCAAATTTCATGATTCTAGGTCAACGGGAAGTACCCTATAGGTTTTCAACCTAAACCGATAGGGTAAATCCGGTTGACCTAGAATTGTCAAGTTTTGGTTAAAACCAAGGTCTTACAGCACAAGTAAAGGAAAAATTCCGAAAAATCTAAAAAGTTGAAAATTAAGGTACATATTGGTAGTTACAAGATTTCGAGAAAATCTAAATTTGCCCATATCTTTTTATTGTGTTGACTCAGGGCCATGATTTTTATACACCTAATAGGGACTATAGACTGCAATATCTGGTTTAAATTTCAACTTGCTAGGTCCACCCGTTTCTGAGAAAATCGGTGGTTACACACGGATAGACAGACGGACAGATGGACAAGAAATTGATCTTATAAGGGATCCTTTTTTACCTTTTGAGGTACGGAATCCTAAAAATGGGATCATAAACAAGGGAGGCTGTCATATAAAAACACACAGACACACACATATATAGAACCTCCTCCTTTTCTGTAGTCAGTAAAAATCTAGGTAGGTAGGTCTTCATTTATTGCACCCCTATCCTTTAGTAAGCGGGCACATCGAAATTATACTCAACGTTATCTATTGTTCTCAACACGCAGCTAACTACTAACTTCATCCACGAACTTTAACTTCAAGCATAAGTTTTACCAAACAGTTTATTGTTAGCTCAAAACCCGTTATTATAAACTCAAACACCATAGAGTAGGAACATTACCAACTCCATGTTTCGGAAAATACGAATACAATAAACTTTGTCAGCGGATGTTTGTAAGTCTGCTATTGTGCAGAAAAGCTTTAGATTTGCTGAATTTTGATGAAAAAATTGTAATACGGAAGTATTATGGGTCAAGTTAGTAGTTTGAAAGACGTATTGATTGTGCCTACTGTTGCTTTGATAGTCCATCATATTTGTTTTTATTATCTTTGTTGCCTTCTTCATCTACAGCCAGTTTTATATTATCTTCATAGTCACACAATTAACAGTGATGTTTAATTAGAAGATTATTTTCTCGATACCAACCATATTTATAATCCTTCCCAAAAATAACCGCAAGTTATAATTTATAACCCATTTCTATGAGCCATTTCAGATTGCCAAAAAACATCTATCCATCCGTTTTAACTTTGTAAGTCTGATTTTGCTAAAACTGGAAGAAACGCCCATAGAGTATGCATTCATCAAAGACCAACAGCAAGTTAAATACCTACTTGGCAAATACCAATATTCTTTCAAAACGCCACTTCCTCAATGCAGACAGAACTTATTCAAAGTTCTGCCTTCATTAACCAGTGTACGGCTTTCCGCTTTAATTATTGCCGATTTTTACATACCAAAATGTAACAGTCTACTCCCTAGTGTGACATCACAACCTTGAGATCTGGCTGCTTAATTCACCGGGATAGATATTATCAGTATCGCAGGGGGTAACTCGCAGCGGGTAAAACCGGGTCACTATGCTTGTATAGGTACACCTGTGAAGCTCGGATTTAATGAGTGGTTTCACAAAGGGTTGCTCAGATTTACAATGAGTTTCTTTGTGTATTCCGGTGGAGAATAGACGGGGATTTTGTTAGGAGTTATTACTTGACCTATGCCTTTTAATTAAAGCTCTGTTGGGTTATTGTTTTGGTTACATAATTCCCTTGTTACTCAACGAGTTGAGAATGGACTTGAAGAGTTATTGGAAGCGTCAAAAGTTGTTTTCATAGTCGATTGGCACATTTAAGTTGCCTCACAGCAAAGCAACGAGTTAGCTAGTTAGTGCTTATAAGCCTGTAAACTTTGAGTTAAATTATTTGTGAATGAAATGAAAGGAAATGTTGGCCATGCATTCGATTTCGCTTGCCACATGAGCCATTATAAGTAACTAAGCCATTATATTTATAAGTTCTAAAGTAACAGACAAAGTGCGAGTAAGACTCGATGCGAAACAAAATTATAACAATTGCGAGCATAATATCAAGCCAAAATGTTAAGAAGAAGCTGTTTGTTATATATGAACCCACTAATTTTTAATTTATTTTTTATTAAATTGTAGCGGCTATAGTAATTCACACTGTGAAAATTTCAAGTGTCTGCCTATAACTTTTCAGAAGATACAGCCCTGAGACATTTATAAGTAAAGCAGTCTCAAGGCACGGACACACCGCAGAGATCTAGGCGGCGATCAGATACCGCCAAGCGCAGTAGTATTTGTACCGACTGGTTCACACCAACCGCGATCAGAAGACAATTTAAAAGTTCTAAGGTCGCGCCCGCAGATCGCAGGACGCCACGCTGTGGCCGCACCTTCAGTAATAATCCTAGCTTCGCATGAATTGTACTAACGAATACCACCTTCTGTAAAGTTATTTTATAAAAACTGGTATACACCTGTAGAAAGAGTACTGCTTAAATGATCCAGGATAATCCAAAAATATTTATAAGTATCCCCATCATAGGACCCTTGGGTTACCTATTCCAAAGAACATTATCAACAGCAACAAACATTAATATACCCGGATTTCCTATCCTTTCCAAAATCCTATCCCATCCGACCTGATTTGTGGAGGTCCACATTTATAAGTCCTCAGATCGTCGTTATAAAGGATGGCAGGATGTTGAGGAGCCGTTCAAGTAACTTTACCAGGTTGATTAAAAATAAAAATTGTATGTGGCTGTTTACAATGTTTACTTTCCTAACCAATTTTCATTTCAATTGGATAAATTCGAATACAGAAACGTTGTTATTAAATGTCAATTTGAATGAATCCGGGAGCGTTTCGGTCGCGGAATCACTTCCGATAATCTCAGATTTGTAAATTGTTAAACACAATCCAAAATTTAATTGGCAGAGCACCTGGACGTGTAATCCGGGGGGTGCGGGTTCGAGTCCCGTCGGTACGATGAAATTTTGGATTGTGTTTAACAATTTACAAAAATATAAAGTGTGAGACACTTCAAAGAAACATAATCTCAGATTTTTCGAATCGAGATTTTAAAACTTTCTGATTTGAGCATTGAGTTTCCAATTTCCAGCAGAGCTTACATACAAGAAGACACCGCCTGATGCTGATCATAGCAAGCATTGAGTAGATTAAGATGCAGAGCTACCTAAACATGCAATATATTATCTGTTGGTAATAAAGCGAAGTTTACAGCACGCAGACCATTAAAGACACAATATTTTAACAATGTTAAAACAAAGCCTAGTATTTTAATAGCCATCATCATAGCGGTCTCAGACGAGTTTATAATATTATTATTATGGGCAATAACATCACCAACAAAAGTCAGAGTCCGATTTCCGAGTCCTTTCAAGCTTTCACACGCCGTCGAAGTAAATTTTCCCTCTTTCAATTACTAGACGATCACAATCTTCCTCGTGTTTATAAATTGGTAATATAATGAAAGTTCTAGACTAGATCCTAATACAAATCTTCTGTAGTTTCATTGTATTGTGAAGAATGCCTTCAGCTTAGTTTAATAATACTGGACACATTTTTAAATCACACTTTTGTTTCCTTAGGGTTTTTAGTGGTGTACTTTGGTAACAAACATATTATTAATGCCAGTCTGTTACATGCAAACGAGGATTGCCTCAAGCATTCCACTCTAAGTAAACGGGTCTTGCGCATTTCAAGAATGCTATTTCTAAGGTACTTTTCGCTAATAATCCCCATCGATAAACGGTGTAAATAGACCTAAGACGGGTTCAGTTATTTTCATAACTCCATCGAGTTAATAGTATGATGGCTTGTTAGAGGTGTCAAGTGCTTTAACTGTTTATTGTAATAGGTACGAGTAACTAGCATGCGAATTGTCACCTATTCCTAATACATCCTCCTGACATACCTATTTCGCTTCTTCCACTTTCATGAGCTCCACCCTCTTTAGATGTCCAAACCATCCCAGCATCCCTTTCTCTAGCTTTGTCACTACATCCAACCATACTACATACAACCATAGTTGCGCTATGATGAACGGAAATCAGTTATGCAGCTCCTACAAAATTATCATCTTTAATTTTCAGGCTCACCCGATTTTACCTTGGAGGGCATTATCACATTACATCAGTTGAGATAGCGGTCAAGTGCTTGTATACCCGCAAATTATAGTTATGTCTGTGAGCGATCTCATCCCAAGAGCATAGCATCCCAGTTTAGAGCATAGGATACCTACTGATAAGGTTAAAATAGGCATTGTTGACAATCACCTTTTTAGCCTTCGAACAGCTAGTTTATGCATAAATATTCAGTTCATCTTGTCTGACAGTCCTGTCTTTCCACTACTTTTATACTCAAGAGCTGGTTGACATTACTATATTTTTATACGCAAGAGTTACTACCAACCATCTGCTATCTACCTGATCTATCCATCGTATAATTCATATAGCAAAAGTATGAAGGTCTAATAGAATCAAATCAGTTATTCCCTTTCCTGTATCCACAGACGTATTGCCACAGAGTAATATTCGAGTTAGTACGTAAATTGCAGACTACGGATATTCGTACATTTGCATGTCTGATGACGTGAATCATTCACTGCATCGGATGCATGTCTGGGATCTTATTGAAACATGTGCTACCAATTAGGAACATTTGGCTTTCAATGATTGTAATTATTATTTGATGAGGAGTAATGGGAGTGAGTAATATCATCATAATGATAATTCAGGAATGACAAAATGAGACGATATTATGCGATATGGTAAAATTATTATTTATATTCGTCAACTACCTATTATTTAAACGGGATATAGCCTTTATCCATTCAGAAAATCCGTTCTAAATGTTACTGGAATAATTTTTTACAACGGATGAATAGTTTCAGAAATTATGTGTGATACGTGACAAACAAACTTAGAAATTGACAAAATGTCACCAGTATATATATACTAGTACTTATCACCAAGTATAGATCAGGCGAGAACTGTTTGAAGGCCAAAGTGGCAAGAGAAATACAAGGCTGGTGAGGTGTACCTATGTTAATTTTGAAATTGAAATTACGTCTCCAAGGTGTAACAAAGTAATTAATGAGCGCTGACTCGCAACATTTTAGCATTCCAATAAAGCCTAATATGTATATTGTCTTGGTGTCTAACCCCAAAAGTTTTACATAATACTTTCTTATTACGAAACTCAACCCAGATCCTTTATAAATAATGTTTGTTATCTCAAAAATCGCAAACCGAAACTTGAACAAAATTATGAAAAGTTTAGCCTTTGGACTCAAATACCAACCAGAATGTGCAAATAAAACCAGCGGTGAACATGTTAAAAGTATTAAATGATCCTTATGTTTGTTACACCATCCAAGTTCTAAGAAAATTGGCACCAGCTGCGTTTTTAAGCATTCTTTATGAATGACAAACAATTTTAATAAGCAAATATTTATTAAATGATTTTTTTTATCGTTATGTCTTCCAATATGATTAAAGCAAACATAAATTCGCTTGTTCTATTCTTCTTCGGGTTTAAAATGATCCTTAGCGCAACTATGCTTTTAGACCGGAGATTTTCAGTAACAAAAAAAAAACTACTTTTACCCATTAGATAAAATGCCTATACTTGTCGTAGATATCTGCACTTCTATTGTAAGAAATGAAAAGGATTTCAGCAATGGTTGACTTACTGTCAGATATAGAGTATTTTTGAAGATTTTGCTATTGAAATAGCAGTTATACTTTTACAAGAAAGTAGAAATAAAAACTGCCAGTTAAAAGTAAGTTAGTTATTATAAACGGCTGAAAGTGGATCGGACTAAAATCAGTTGTTATCCTGCGCCTCGTCTTATTGCCTTCTTTCAGAATCATTCGGTCTCATCTTAGTCGTAGTATCGGTTTGGTAGTTTTGGCTGTAGTAAAATATGTTATTGGTATCAACGAGAACTTGCTTTGAGGTGTTGGCTAAATTTTTTTGAATACATTGTATCATCACTTACCGACAGCTTATAACGTTTGGCCTATATCTCACCCGTCGCACAGAATAGATAGTAATACTACCCTGTAGGCATAGAAAAGATAAAAATGCAGGTGAGATATAGGCCAAACGCTATAAGCTGTCGGTAAGTGATGATACGGTCGAGGATGGTAGCACGCTAGGCCTAGAATGGCTCTCAAGTTCAGGTTGTAGTTGCGGTCAGCTGCCGTAACATGTTAACTAGATGTTTGGCGGCAGATTTAAATAACTTGAGGGTGATAGAAAGCCCCGCTGACACTGGATTGTGTCCCACCACCATGTAGGAGTTTCTTAACGATGTTTTTTTTTCACTACCACCCGGGCCACCGTAAAAAGCTTACGTAAATTTTTCGATAGGAAAATGCATTCGTGCACGGCGTGGATTTGAACCCACTTTTGACCATTCTCCCATTGTGGCACTGGGCCATAGCACCTACATAAACTTTTGTTATATACATATATCGCGGGTGTTGTCAAGGCGACTAAAGGTACGACCACACCGCAGCGTCCTGCCTCGCGTGTGCATTTGCGATCTGATTTTCAATCGTTTTCTGACCGCCGTAAGTACATCGCGTTTGGTGTTTACCAGTCGGTACAAATACTACTGCGCTATCTGATAGCTGCCTTGATCGCGCACGCAGGACGCCGCGGTGTGGTCATACCTTAAGATAATATAAGATGCCAGATACATAACCCACAGTACTAGTTTACTACATTGTCTAGCGACGGCTGAGGCAGAGTTAGTCTCGGGCTGCATAATATTTATAGCGTTACAATAAAATGTTTGCCTAAATTATTTGCTACATGAATTTCCATTTGAGGTGTTAAGAGCTAAAAAAGAACAAAAAGCGGTTTCTATTTTAATTACGGAAAAACGCATAGTTTTATCTAAAATTGAATTCTGATAACAAAACAAACCCTTCTCACGAAAACAAAACTCATAGGTAAACCATGTTACGTGAATAAATTTGAGCAAAATCAGGAAATGCTACAAACCTCTTACGAAAAATGTATTCCCACACTTAATCGATCTTAAGTGTCCACTAAACAAATATTTCTGTTTAAAATCCCTGCATTTAACGGGGTCAAAAACCTCTAAGTTCTTCACTTGGAACTTTACAAAAGGTCCATCTCAGAAGGGTCAGTGGTACCTATAATTAACTCAGTATGGGACCGAACTTACCGAATATTGTTTCTATCGTTTTTCAATTTTGTAACGTAATTACTGTGTATTGCGCTAAAGAATATGTTTTTAAGTAACTTTTTTTTTATCGTTGGGATTTTGTAATGTGAGATTCATGGCTCACATATTTGATATTCATGGTTCGGCATCTATTCTATATGACATTGCACTTCTTTATTCTTATATTTTTAAGTTAATCTAAAGGTAAACTTCTTAGGTAATCTGACCATATTATAACCCGGTCCCTCCATTTTCAAATTCCATCAATTTGGCAACGCAGGGTTTTATCACAGAGTTTTTTGGACGGAGATTACAGCGTTAGGTTCTTCAACTTACAGTAGTTAGTTGTTTGTAGGTATATTTTGACCTATGTTTATTTTGTGATAAACAAAGAAAACTAAATCAAAATCGGTCCATCCGTTTGGCATCTACGATGCCACAGATAGATACACATACCACAAATACACTTGCAAACTTAACACCCCGCTTTTTATGTCAGGGGTTAAAAGTCATCTTTTCGCGAAAATTAGTTTTGAAAGAATCGTTTTGTTCGTTATGCGATACTTAGCGTACCTATTTAGTGGTCATAGGTTTTTAAGTTCTCTTACAATATTTCAAAAATATAACTCCTTGAAACATTAGAAAATTTACCAGTCCTCGTTTTTGCCAAAACTGTGTGTAGTTTGAGAAATTACCTGCAACAAGAAAAAGTTTAACGTTAGAAAGTGTATAAATGTTATTAACAAGTGAAATCTTCGGGTAAGTGGAGCAAAACATTATGGTTTTAATTGCGAGTGCAAGCGTGACGACCTAACGTGGCTGTAGGTCCGCTGGACTTAAAAAGTTATAAGAAACTTCATCTGATCTTATTTTAATGACCAATTAATGGACATTATTTTTATTGGAATCAGAAAAGCACTTGACCACTGTCCTCACTTTTTTTGCTCTTTTATAAGCAAGTGTTTGGCCACTACGTCACCGTGAGTGACAGTACGGTACTACACTACAGTGACATTGTGATCTAATATGTGGCTCGCTTGCCTAGAGTAGAAAATACCGACTTTGAGTATTCAGGAATACTCAAAGAATACCGACGATTAAATTCATTAGGATTACATGTCATTGTACCGGGAAGCCATAGACTTTGGCACGGAATTCCATTCCATAATGAGTAATAGTATAAATATTATGTAAATATTTTAGAAGTAAGGCAATGTGACAGTGAAATTTTATTTATGACCACTTTTAGTCGTAGGTACAATATTTTATTAGCCTTAATGACTTTCCAAAAGGTAAAAATACCACAAGCATAAAATACACGGTCTATTCCACTAATTGTGTCGAATGACGAATGAAATTTGTAAGTTATCCATTAAGACCATTCGATTATAATTTAAACCTATGATTCAGACAAATTAACCTTATTAGTTTTATAACACAATTTGAAATTCCAACTTTACTTCAAGCCAAATTTTCATTTTATAATAAGTAATGTGTTATTTTTTTAATAAGCAATCTATAAATTTATTTAAACTTATGAAAAAATGAATTTACCCTCAGAAAAAAATAAAAACAAGATGTTGTTTCGAGACACAATAACCGGCCAAGTGCGTGTCGGGCCACGCGCAATGTAGGGTTCCGTAGTAGCCCGTTATTTAATGCAAGTCTTTATCTGTTATAAACAAGAAACTAGGTACTTCGTCTTTGTCACTTTAAAGGGATTTATCCTAAGTATTTTGTATTTGGTACAAAATTATCCAACACCCAAGTTCAACGACTATTACTGCTAAACTAATAAAGTTATCTCAACCGCTATAATTTTTCTTTAAAGTTCATGAAATGCGCTATTATCACAAATTTTTCCAGAATTTTCAAGCCAGCAGTTTAGCTTTTAGAAGGGGGGGGGGGGGGGGAGAGACGACTTACTGGAACAAAAATTTGCACTTTAAAGTTTAATATTTCGTAAATGGAGCAACCCTTAAGTCATTTTAAAAGACCTATTCAACGATACCCCACACGATGGGGTAGATGATGAAAAAAAAATCATCCCCAGTTCTCATATAGGGGAGCTACCCTAAAAAAAATTATTTTTCACAATTTTATTTCAGCACTTTCTCGGCGTAATGTATATACATACCCCCAAAAAATTACAGTTTTCTAGTATTAACGGTCTCTTAGCAAAACCTCGGACAGACAGACAGACAGACAGACGGACATGACGAACTAAAAGGGTTCCTTGTCAGGACTACGGAACCATTAAAATGACACAGTTCAGTTCAAACATAAAGGTTTACCTACAGAACAGATCGATCTGTTCTGTGGGTTTACCTACGGATTCCACTGCCTCATTAAATAATTATGCAAATAAAATCATTTCATAAATCACTGACAATAGAACTGCACTGGTTTTGGCAACTGGCTTGTCTTGTTTCACCTGATCTCTGAACTTGTTTTACGTAGATGTTCCGATGAGAACAATATCAAGTTTGACTTGTACGAGTGATTTGCATCTCATTGCCATTATCAAACTGTTCTCAATTTTGAATGAACGCATTAGGTAGTTAAATTAATTATATTGAATAAATGTAACTAATAAAACAGTAATTTCTAAGAACAACGGTACAATGGGCGGACATATCGTTGATATCCATTCCAGTCAATCTAAGGATAGCGCGTGCAAGGTCGATGGTGTGATATGAAAAGAGTAGTACATAAGTAATTGAAAAACAAATTGATAAGCGTATAATTTTTGTAAGTAATAAAACAGTAATTTCTAAGAACAACGGTACAATGGGCGGACATATCGTTGATATCCATTCCAGTCAATCTAAGGATAGCGCGTGCAAGGTCGATGGTGTGATATGAAAAGAGTAGTACATAAGTAATTGAAAAACAAATTGATAAGCGTATAATTTTTCCCCATCTATAATATTCCACTATCAGGGCAAAAGCCTTCCCCATAGCTTTTAACGAATCTCTCTCTCTCAAGGGCTATATGTGCCTATTTAGGCTGATGGTTATGTCGTCACGCCGTGCTTGAAAGATGCCTATGTTTCATGACTTGAAGAAACATTATTGGACAAAAGTTACAGCCAATTAATTAGTTTACTAGTTCCGACATGAATAATGATGTTCAAAGATTATGGTGCAGAGGTTTCTTATAGTGCACACTACAACAATTTTGTTTTCTTTAAGACCAGTACAACCAATTTTGTTTTGGAAAGGTTTGGAGAGAGATAGACTCTTTCTCATTTATAATATCAGTGTCTTTAGGTACACTGGCAGATCAGGTTTCAAAAAGCTATATATACTTAAGTACCTTCCATAAACCATATAACGGCGAAAATGTCTATTAATTCAGCCAGCTACGTCTTCCAGCTATTTAAAACATTGCCTCGTCCTTTTAAACGATTTCATAATTAATTTTATTCTGACATTTTCTAATCAACAGGTGAATTATAACTCAACATTCTACTTCTGGTTTTGAATGGAAATAAAATTTCCATAATAAGAAGCTTTTTCTGTTTCCAATTAGTGATTAATTTCTACCATTAATATTCATAGAGCTCTTTGATCTGATGTCATCTGCCTGAAGTAAGATGACCCTGGATCTTGAAACTTGGGAAAAATATAATAAGAATGAATGTTTTTTGTAATGCAAATTGGTACTTACTTCTTCTTGTAGCCTGCTTATCGTTATTCGAGTTTAAATCCCTGACAGGAATTATACTATACTATCTATGAAGTTACGGCATAGATAATTTCATTAGAAGTAAGAATAGTTAGGGCCAGTTTTACCGGTTCCTGTTAAGTTTCAATCATTTAACATAACCGTGATAGTTTTCGTTTATCTGGCAAATAAGTTCTTTATTAGGAACTTATTATCTATATGTTAAAATATATTTATTTATAGCTATCACTGCTAAAATGCACTCAATTAGGCATCGTTGAAAATTGCCCTTAATCTTCTGTTAGATATATCATTTTTATCTACACGTTAAGATTAGATTATGAAAACGACTAATGCAGAGGCATAGAAAAATCTAAAATTACTTAAATAACCTTTCCATAGGTAATCTTGTATTCGAATAGTCTTCACCGATCTTACTGAATTCGTCGAATTGGTTGACATAGAATAAGCAAACGCACCAACCTTTGACCACCTTACAACCAGATAGATACATACGGACGGACGGATGGACAGCAAAGTCTCAGTAATAGGGTTCCGTTGGCTCATTTTGGGTACGGAACTTGAAAGCTGCCAAAATCTGCCGCCACAAACTTACACAGTTCTTTTACGAAAATTCAGCACACAGACCTTGAGAGTCAGACCATTCTACCCTATTCTTATTATTTCTACCCATTCGTGTTTACCATTTTCGATCACATCATCGCTTACCACCAAATGAGACAGCGGTCGAACGATAGCATAATAGATATTTAAAAGTAGATACAAAGTAGTTTATATAGTATTATTTCGCAACGAAAACTTGGAATTCCCCTCAAGTGATATAATCGAGTAGTTACTTTCTAAGCCAATTTACCAAAGAAGTCAGTGAGTAATGATTTGGAATCTCAAAGCCTTAGGGCACGAGCTAGAGCCCTGATTTAGCCAGAGCCATCATTTACGATGGGTAATGATTAAAGAATAACGAAAGGTCAATTGTCTTTATAAGAAATAAAACCCTCTTACGTTCCAAAAGCAATCCAGTTACACCATACCCATCTAATCATATTTTGTGATTATTGTAACCTAAATCAACGTAATTAACGCAACTGAATGTACAACGTGTTTGATTCCGGACAGCTGCGTCACCAATGATGAACGAAGAGCAGACTAGTAATGTACGCTCACCCTTATCGTTATATTTAAAATATAGCGAATAATTAGTTAGTCTTTTAGTTTATGTGAAAAGTCTATCATTATCGTATATGTACGAGGTTCGCGATAGGTAAGTACTTATTCCGAGCATCATAAAAGAACTATATACTCGAATGAGACAGTTTTGTGAACTTTAGTTAATATTTTGTCAAACAACATGAACCTTGAAATTTTACAAACCAACTGCAATAAATACGATCAAAGACAAACGACGCAAAACCAAATGACATTGGCTTTGATTTTTTTTAATCCTAATATTAGCAGAAAAAGACAATCTCGCTGAAGAGAAGAAGCACCCGACTTTCCCTAATTCGTATTGCGATGTACTGATTTCCTCAGTCTATTTCTGCGACCTAATCAAATGCTTTCCCAAGCATTTCAGCTTGAAAAGCCTACACCTTAATTTGGAGATATGGAAATTTTTCCAACAAATGTTATGGACTCTTTGTAAATAGAATTTGAGGTGAAATTCCTCACACGGCTCGGAAGTAAAGATATTCATAAAAGATATAATGTAACCTAAAAGTTATAATAAATAGTAATTGTATCAATGTTCACGCAATATCTAAGCAGGCTGAACCTACTTTGGTTGTATTTTGGTCGTAGTGTGATGAGGTTACGAAGATCGTGTCATTGTCCACTAGCAGTATTGTCTCGAGGTAGTAGTCTTTCTGCGTCGCAACCATATCAACCGTAGCATCATATGACGTATCTTCCTATTTTGTGAGATAAGGGTCATCAAGTGCTTCGTGCTTCATGCATAGTGATAATTTAGCCTCCTCCAGATATTTTATATCCCAAATTCTTTCTGTTTTGCGATTAATGTGACCTTTGGCTGCCACTTCAGTAACATTTTCCTGTGAGTTATGTTCTCTGCTGGACTAGGAATACTTCAAGGAACCTCATAGATATTATTTGCAGAACATAACACTCGTCGTTCTATTATAATGACAAAGACATGCCGCCAAGCGGTCGCTTTACGGCATGAATGTTTGGTGAAGCCATTATGGGGAACGGGTCGGAAACAGTTGCGTTGCTTACTATAGCTAGTCGTGATACATTGAAGGTCAATTTACCTGGCAGCCAATCTTGGAGAGCAGCGGGATCCGAGGCACGGTTCTCCGCTGGCCGACCGCAGATAGATGGGGGCCCAAGTAGTGAGCCAGCCACTCATGAAAGGCTGCCCCGCCATCTCGCAAAAAATCCCGGAGGTGCGCCATCGTGCCGGTTGGCGACCGGACGAGAGGACCCGATGGACACCTCTGGGGGGGCTCGGGCGTCCCCGCGGTCTCCAGGATTGGTTCCCAATAGGTGAAAAGACCTAATATGTATCACGGGTTGGTAATTAGCGCCTCGTTTCCACTTCCGTTTCCCTTACCTAACTTCACTCCCCACGAAATGAAAGGCAGAAACAGAATAAAGGTTATACAGCGGAAGCACGTCCTCTCCCTTCAAGTGCACCTCTCAAACATTCGAGGCTTGCACTCCAATATCCTCTCGGTCCACCACCACCTTGAGACCGAAAAACCGCATATTCTGTTCCTCACGGAGACGCAGATCAAATGTCCAGCTGACGCGGCGTACCTTGCCTACCCAGGCTATGTTCTAGAGCATAACTTTAGGGCGAGGGCGGGAGTTTGTATGTATGCCCGCGATGACATTTGCTATCGGCGTCTCCGCAACCTTGAAGACCCTCAACTTTCCGTCATGTGGATTTTGGTGGACACTGGCATAGAGAAAATTCTTTATGCTAGTGTCTACCGTTCGCACAGCGGAGACGAGGAGACAAACAGGCTCACAAACCACCTCAGTGAGGCGGCTGATGTGGCCCAACAGAGGTATCCTTCTGCTCAATTAGTGCTTCTGGGGGATTTCAACGCCCATCATCAAGACTGGCTATACCCATACTAGAGCACTGACCACGCTGGTCGAGAGATGCGAAAGCTTGCTTTAACGCTAGACCTCACTCAGTTGGTCCAGGGAGCAACAAGGATACCGGACGTTGATGGCCATACAGCCAATTGCTTGGACCTTCTGCTGACAACAGAACCAGACCGCTACTCGGTGTCGGTTTCATCACCCTTAGGTAGCTCCGACCACTGTCTGGTGAAGTCTGTATCCGTCTACTCCCCGCCCGATCCCAGCCAAAAAGGCACCCGGCGGGTGTGGCGATACAGGTCAGCAGATTGGGATGAGATGCGTTGTTTTTTCGCGTCTTATCCTTGGCGGCAGGTATGTTTTTCTTCGAGCGATCCCTCAGCTTGCGCGGATGCTGTGACAGAAGTGTTACGTCAGGGTATGGAGTATTTCATACCATTTTCTGACGTTCCGGTGTCAAGCAAAGCTCGTCCATGGTTTAATGCCAAATGTAGAGATGCAGAAGCATCAAAACATGAAGCTTACTTAGCCTGGGCTGATGCTCGAACCCGCAAGACTAGAGATGTACGCGAAAAGAAGAAAGCCTTTAACTTAGCCGCCAAGTCCTGCAAAAAGGCTCTCAAGAAGGCTCGCTTCGATCACATACGCCAAACAGGGAACAAACTTGCTTCTTACCCCTCGGGTAGCAAAGCGTTCTGGTCCCTGGCGAAGTCGATCGAAGAGAACTTCTGCCGTCCCTCACTGCCTCCACTACTGAAACCCGATGGATCACTAGCACACTCGGCTGAAGAGAAAGCGAATTTATTTGTTACTCTGTTTGCGGAGTCTTCACGTTTAGATGCTGGCAATGCTGTACCTTCTAGTCTGCCGACTTGCGGGACGTTTATGTCGGAAATCCGCATTCGTCAGACTGAAGTACGCAAAGCGTTGCGCAATCTAGACGTGAACAAAGCTAGTGGTCCAGACGGTATACCAGCTGTAGTCTTGAGGACGTGTGCGCCTGAGTTGGCTCCTATTTTGACACGCCTCTTTCGCTTGTCTATGACGACTGGTCAAGTGCCTAAGTCCTGGAAGCAAGCAAACGTGCAACCCGTGCCGAAAAAGGGTAGTCGTGCAGACCCTGTCAATTACAGGCCTATCTCAGTCACTTCCATACTCTGTAAGACTATGGAACGTGTACTGAACCACAGGCTCCTGGCATACCTAGAAGTGAACGATCTCCTCAGTGACCGACAATACGGGTTTCGCCGAAACCGGCCTACTGGGGATCTTCTAGCGTATGCCACGCACATCTGGAGCGAAGCCATCGAGAACCACGGCGAGGCGCTGGCCGTCTCTCTTGACATCTCGAAGGCTTTCGACAGGGTTTGGCACGATAGCCTTATTAGCAAGCTTCCTTCATACGGCCTGCCCACTGGTTTATGTGTTTGGATAGCAGATTTCTTAAGGGATCGGTCGATTCGAGTGGTCATCGATGGCTGTTCTTCCGACCAATTGGCCATAAATGCCGGAGTCCCTCAAGGATCAGTACTCTCTGCAACACTTTTTCTGCTGCATATTAATGACCTGCTTAAACCCGGTATCTTTGGGTACGCAGATGACAGCACTGTTGTAGAGAGTTATACATCCAACGCACGAACCAGTGCATTACAAATCCAGTCTCATAGAGAAGCGTTGGTCGAACGCTTGAACTTTTCTTTGAAGGCAGTCTCTGATTGGGGCGATGCCAATCTGGTCAAGTTCAATACTGCGAAAACCCAGGCGTGTCTTTTCTCCGCTAAACGGAGCCCATTTCTACTGGCTCCTACTTTCCGGGATGTGTCCGTTCCGATAAGTAACAATCTCGAGCTTCTTGGCATCTCTTTGACACCAACTCTCAATTTCGGCTCTTATATTGAGTCTAGAGCCCAGCTAGCCTCAAAAAAGCTTGGCATTTTGGCTAAGGTGAGACGGTACTTCACACCGGGACAGTTGCTTAATCTTTACCAAGCACAAGTCCGGTCGTGTATGGAGTACTGTTCTCACCTTTGGGATGGTTCTGCTAAATACCAGCTGGAGACACTGGAAGCTATTGAGAGGAGAGCCAAAAAACTCATCAGCGATGACCTATTAGTAAGCAAGAGACTCCAGAGTCTCGCGCATCGCCGCAAAGTCGCTTGTTTATCGGTTGTCTATCGGATACATTTCGGAGAGTGTGCAATGGAACTGCATGATTTGATTCCACCATCCCCATTTTATAATCGGACATCCAGAGACACTAAAAGGCGCCACCGATTTATGGTGGATATACCATCTACCCGAACGAAGCGATTTGCTTCTTCGTTCATCATACGAACCGCTAAGGAATGGAATACCCTGCCTGAGTCCGTGTTTCCGATTAAGTACAATATGGGGGTCTTCAAATCGCGAGTGAATAGGTATCTTCTGGGTAAGCACGCTACATCATCGATCGCATCATCACTTAACATCAGGTGAGATAGTGATCAAGTGCTACCCAGTTCGGTATAAAAAAAAAAAAAAAAAAATAATAATAGCAATGGAGTGAGCAAGGGCTACCTCACTAATGATAATAAACCTTGATATTCGCCTGTATACATTTTTGAATAAGCACTTAAAGATAGTAAAGCTAACAGTCTTGGCTGCATTGAAATTTTTAACCAGTTACAATACAGTGACAATAGTCAAATTATCCACCGCAATAATGTGCCAACAGTCACTATCTATAAAGAAAACAAAAGTAGGATCAGAACCA
This sequence comes from Cabera pusaria, assembly GCA_954871355.1. Classification (NCBI taxonomy): domain Eukaryota; kingdom Metazoa; phylum Arthropoda; class Insecta; order Lepidoptera; family Geometridae; genus Cabera; species Cabera pusaria. Next base: position 15,031,529 of record OX940901.1, read on the forward strand.
TTTACAAAGCCACCTTGACAAAAACGAAATAAAATACTCAAATGTCTCTCGAATAAAATTCAAATTAATTATTCTAAATTCAAATCAAACTTTCACAGGCGCAAACGCTTATCGCGACCCAATTTAAGAAACCCTTGAACGACTTGTGGCGTCACATAAAATGGGGTTGATTCTACTGTAAAACTCTTCTCGGACAATGGATCTGTATTTTATACAGTGAACCTGTGTTATGAAGAAAATGTTCTCACAAAACTACAATGGGACAACAAAAGGATGCTGTTATTCACACACTTAACTCGTTGTTATATTAGACAAAGATGTTTTGTGAATTTGGACATGTGCATACTTAAATACCATAAACCTTGACCGCTTATTGAAATTGATGCAGTAGGAGATTTTATGACTAGATATGATGCTATATAATAAAAAATGGTTTAGTGCAGATGTTCGTTTCAGATCTGATACTTTTTTTTTGATGCTTTAAGTGTGGTGGAAGATATGTTTGTAAATGTTGTAATAGGAGTGGATAATAAAATGATAATGGATAGAGCTAAATCGAAGAAAATCATATTTTACAACGACTCCAGGTAAGTGATATAAGGGTAAGAGGATGTTGATCATGACGATTTTAATTCAAATGCTTATATCGATGATTGTTAGAAAATTCCTGCTTGCAGTCTTTGTATACTTTATAATATTGCCTCATAAATGTATCAAGAAAATTACGAGATGACCAAAACTTCGCTACAGATCATAGGGATTGGGAAAAGGGCCGCATGCCAGGTCCAAGGCAAATTTTGCAGATTATCGGTTTATTATTACGTCTTACATAGAAAAAAAGTTAATCAAATGACCGAAGAGATAATTAGAGGATGCATGAGATACGAGTAGCATTGATGGAAACGCATTAAAACCAGCTACCACAAAACTATCAAGATCATACGACGGGGGCGGTCCTTACCTGGGCATATATGTACTACAAATGATCTTGTTCTCAAGCAAATTCCAATCACAAGTGTACAATGTCTGTAATGTAGACAATGTGACCAAATCATTGTATAAGTCGCCCCTTTATCTCGAAACCCTTGCAAAGGTCACTGCCCTTACCACCCTTGAGCTTGGCTTGTTCCTTCGGGTATTTTTGCGGTTCTAGTCGACTTTGGTTTTTTCTAGGGATCCTTTAATGAAAATATGGAACCATTTTTTGTGATATTGATCTGACTGAATCACATTTTTGTTTGTTTCCCTATTTTTAATAATTGACTAAACAGAATGTGTATGAGCTTCAAGCGTATGTCTGAATTTCCTGCTTAAAACTTGACTGTAGTATAAAAGCGTCCGATAAGATGAAGTTTTCATCAGAAAGGTTTTAAACAAACTGATTTAATTCGGTACTGGTACGTAGTACTATTAAGTATTCTGTGGTACTGTTTTAATCAAAACTAAGTGTAATAAAAGATTTTAGCGTAGCGTAAAAGGTTTTGTGCTATGTATATTGTAAAGGTATTGTACTATTCATTATTCTGTGGCTATGGGCTCAAGCCACGTTGGTGGAAGTTTATTAAACTATTTATGTTGATTTTATACTTAATCTACTGTTGTCAACTTACTGTGTTGCCTTTTAATTGAATCAGTACCTAATTCTATGTTAATACCTACTTCCTACTACGGTTGCTCCATTTGGAGGAGATCTTGAGATGTGCCCATAACACAGAATAATGAATATCTATTGCCATTGGTCTGTGGGCCATGTACACCCGATTTCTATGAATCGTAATACTTACTGGTGGGGTTCCCCAAGATTTTTTTACTATTACACAAACCATTTCGCAAAAATAAACATTAAAAATATCATGACTAGCCACAATAAATCGTGTTTTAATGGTTTTTTTTCTCCTCCTATAAAGACTTCTCCTATAAAGACTTTTTTTATGATTTCTTCGCTATCATTTTATTGAACGCATCGTCAGCGAATAAATAATAGTGCATCGTGAGTATAATTCATTTTTACTATTTATCCTTCTTATATGCTTTGTTTTTATTTGGTAGTGTAAAATAAAATCTATGGACAATAATAAGTTTAACTACGGAACTCTTCTCTTGAATTGTTACATCACACTCCTACTTAGCTGATTACGGAGAAAACCTACGCAGTAAAATGTTCAAGGCATACTTAAAAGACTTGCGAAAACTGCGGTGTATTTTTTGGATAAAACAAAGGCGTTTTTAAAAGATTATTAATGTAACGTTTATTAAACTTATCGTTCCACTTAACGTCTTCCGGAAAAACACGAAAAAATACTGGGAGAGTTTTTTACGACGGCGATTTGATTTTCTTTTGGACTTCATTTGCTCTGTGCCTGAAAAAAATAATTACTTTGTTGTTCTTTGATGCCTGCTACAGTAAAAATGTAATTAAATACGCTTTGATAGTGGTGCTTGTTTATGTTTGTAAAACAAATTAGAGTAGGTATAATGATTTATAATTATTTATAATGATTTATAATAAAGATTTTAAAGATGCGGTAGGAATTTTACAAGTCCGCATGAAGCTGTACCACCACTTTTTGATATGGAAATGTTTTTAGGTTTGAAGGACAATGTGTCCAATCAAATTGCCCTGTCGGTCATTTGAGACTTAACATATAGTTTCTTAGTTTCAAGGTCACAGGGACGGCGCAGTGACGCGCAAAATTGCTTATCCTGAATATTGCGTGCCGCGATTTCTGCTATAGGTATTTACTTACTATCAGACGAGAGTACAATGTTTCATTCATCAATAGCATACCCTTACGCACTGCTTAGTTATCCAGCATGTAAATATTTCCTTTAAAATGAAATTGGAACTAAAACTGTACTTATGTTAATTATTATTGTATTGATAAGACTGATAAGACTTCTGCTAGTCCGCTAGGCGAGGTATCGCACATTTCAGTAGATTAGCAGCATGTTGTATTCCACCGCAAAACAGAAATGTTTTTGATATGATGGACTTGGTGTTCAGTAAAATTTTAGGACGCGTTTGACTTATGTCTCCGGGTAACGGGCAAAGTGCAGTGACGAGTAATTCATACAATCACGAAATAACTTACCACACCATCGGATATAGACAGACTATCATCTATTTAGATTCTATATTTTTATAAACATTCCTTTCTTCAAGAACCAAACCGGCCCTGTAAATAAATTATACTATAAGAACGAATGCAGTCGGTAATTAGAGCATCCATCAGCTTACCGCTTAGTTAGAGTGACAGACACGCGAACAAGTACACCAACTTTGGATGATAAATGCAGTACATTAAAATTTACCTACTTATGGAAGTAACTTAGGAATTTAAGATTCTTACAGCCATAGGAGAGGCCTATGTCCAGCAGTCGAAGGAAATTGGTTGATAATGATAATGATGGTAAAGATTTCTATGCTCAAGAAGCAAGTGATGAAGCAAGGCGCAATACTAAAATCCACAAATCCTGCAATGAATACGATTCGAATATATTTGTAAGCCATTAAAGTACAGAATAATTAACATTACTACAGTACCGTAACAGTGACAGTAACAGTCAACTTATAATTTTAACCATAAGAGGAGGTCATAAACTCATGAGGCATATTTTTACAATAGCAAACATTTCACACTTAGTCCCAGTACCACCGATCCCTGCGCTTCTGACAGTGGCCCCCCGGTGAAGGAAAACATCGCTAAGAAACCAACAACCCCTGCATGGTGGTAGGACACTATCTAGTGTCCGCCTGGCCAGCTACTACTCTTAAGTTAGAAAATCTGTCGCCAAAAATCTATTGTGTTCCGGCAGCTATCCTTGAGAGCCAGTTCCCATTCTAGGCTAAGCGTACTTACCATCTTCGACCGCATCATCACTTACCAACAGGTGAGATAGTGGTCAAACGCTAGCCTATAAGATATTTAAAAAAAATGAAATCGAGTAAATCATTTGTAAAAAAGTACGCGATCCTAACCACACGCGTGTATCGCCGTTTAACTTGAAAGACATTCCTTTCAAAAGTGAAATTGAAGGTATTAAGTCAGACACGGAGCCTACAATGGCTCTTCTAGCTTTTGTCTGCCCTGAATGCTCCTTTGATCGCCGTGGTGCCTTTATTTGAATGCCAACTGTCACTTAAATACTGGTATTGACATTTATGATGTTTCTTTTGGTATGTGTCGATGAAAGTGAGCTTGGGGAACAGGTTTATATTGTTACTATCAGAGGTTTAGATAAGAACCAACCTATATTTCTATACCTACTTATGTTTCCGCCGAGACTTCATTATTTACATAGATTTCTTTGTAGGTTTTATATTTCATGTTTTATTGATTGGTTTTGTAATAATAAAAGTTTTTAGGCTTCCATTGCACTGACTCTATTAATAGGACTATTAGCAGGATATTTACATAGCGGGATTAGACAGTTGCCTTTATAATACTGATTGGTCATATTATCTCGCCTGGTGGTAAGCGACGATGTCATCGAAGATGGTGAACACAGCCTAGAATAGTCTGACTGTCAAAGGTTGTGCGCTGCCGGAACACTGCAAGTATATGGCTGCTTCTATGACATTAGATAATTAATTGAATTTTGTAAAAATAGATATTAGAATATATAGCTTATGTTTTTATTACACGCTGACTTATTTTAATATTAATGGTATAGATGAAATTATTGTATATGTATATCTATAGATAAATTTAAATATTTGCGCGTCTGCTTGAGGCAGAATACTTGCACAAACCATATTTTTAAGAACCCAAATCTTAAGCTGTATTCTTGCAAATAAATTTTCTTGTTGTTTGGTAGCAAATCAGGTGGAACATCGATAAATCGGAAATAATGGTAATAATCGGAAAGCTCTTCTTACTACCTGTAGAATGGGACCCACTATAAAATCTAAAGAACTGAAAGATTATTTCAGTCCTACTGCGTCGAAGATAGCGAGACGATGCTACATTGTAACAGTCAAAAGTCAAAAGTCAAAGCATTCATTCAGTATATGGACAAATTAAAAATTTGCACATACAAACGTCAAATAACATTAAATAGGTCATATTCAATAATAATTATTATAGATATAACAGAAACATAACTTATTGCTTTGAATTTACATAAAAAACAAAGGTATTGAGCCATTCAGCTTTCATCTAGTCTTCCTCTCTCCATCTTTTTAAGAATGTTTTCGACTCTGTGGTTGACCTCATGAATTGATTTGGCTTAAATGTAGGTCGGCACAAATGCGGGCATTTTAATACCAAGTGATGAATTTTCAAATACGAAATGGAAATCGTTTGATCTTTTGGTAAATCTTGGGATACCGGAAATGAACAGATGGACGAACTGATTTTTTGAATTCTTTCTTTATTCAATACTGGCTGATACCCGCGACTTCGTTCACGTACACCAATAATTAAGACAGTTTAAAAACTAAAACAACCATTCTATTTCCCAGTCTAGGCCTACAGTGATAACATATAAAAAAAATATTTGTAGTAGGTTGTTATAACTTAGTATGAATTAAAATATAACACCCATGTTTTCGTTTGCCTGTTAGCTACTTTGCTGCAGACAAGTTGATTTTCTGTGTAACAAACACCATCGCCACACAGTTCACTCTATACACTCTCGCCGTGCATTAGTTAGATAACTTTTTAATCAATATTGGTTTTAAGCGGCGATAGCCCAATGGATAAGGTGTCGGACTGACGATCGAGAGGTCGTGAGTTCGAACCCCATCCATTGCACTATTGACGTGAATCTCCACTCAAGACACAAAGATATTTAGCTAAGTTGGAGGGGTTAAAAAGAATACTAGTAATGTGCAACGCACATTTAAAAAAAAAGTGATAATAAGTAATCATGCCTCTTGAAAATTGTAACACCTTTTTGATTACCCTTTGATTTGGTGGGTGATAAATAATAAACTAAATTTTACCTATTCTTTCTTCTTTTCTACTAAAACTAGTTTACAAAATGAAGTATTAAATTACATTGACCAGTGCTGCTCGAAAATTTCAAGAGCTTTTCAAAGTTTAATTTAGAAAGGGTTAGGACCCTTCGTTGTCACGTTTATATAGGTATCGCTAGGGTTGCCAACGTTTCAGTCAGGACTAGAAAGCGAAATGCACTGAATAATTTGTAAATGACTGGGACGCAAAACGATTTTTGTTTTATTTAGGGTAAATCTTCTAAATGTTGAAATAGGGAAATTCACAAATGACCACGGTAGGTAGGTATATGCTTCTAAATAGTGTGTCGGTTACCCCGTTACCTAATAACTTTTAAAACATATGACGTTTAAAATGCATAAAAATAAAAAAATGTCATATCTCATAAACTATCCAAAATGGTAGAACCATACGTGGGGGTTCAATAGATGCGCAGTGAGGTCCTTTACCACTCTGCTTCGTTTGATCCATCGGTACTGAATCACCCTGTATAATTTTTTTTTATGTTAGTTCGCAGATAACTTCATCGTTTATGAACCGATTTTGATTATTCTTTTTTTGTTGCAAAGGATATAAACCCAGTGTAGTACCGTGGTAATTTTATCGAGGTCTGATAAGTATCTCCAGAGATATGGATATAAACATCTTAAACTTTGTACTGAAAATTAATAGCGCGGCATTTGAAGTCGGTTCTTTTAGTTTTTAAACGAAAATATTAAAATAAAAAAAATTATTAAAATTGACTAAGTATATATTAAGTGTGATATATACAATCACTAAAATAATTTACGCGTAGAGTTGGATGTGCAAATATTTTTTAGACTAAGTTTAGTGTTGACAACCCTAGTGTGTTGGTTGTAACAATGGTTCTTTGCATTATGATAAGCTTAGGTGGGGATTACACGGAGGTTTTGTGTAAATTCTAAAAAAAGAAATGCTAAAGATACGCAGATACGTATAATGAGATTATGTTACGTAAAATATCGTATAGTACCTGTAATTTATTTAAATCTACCCTGAATGTGAATGTTGGCATTTCGAGCACAGATCTATCTTATGTTACATTTACTCAAGGCTGTTCCATGTTTCACACTTTAACAGAAATGGATCCGTAAGTAGGTATTATATAAGTAAGTTAGGCTAATTTTATAAGTCTTACATCACGTATAAAGGACAAAATCTGAAAACAATATTATGTAGTTTCATAACAACAAAAAAAGAAAATTTACTATTACAAACTTAGATATTAATTGCGTTTGGTGCATAATAGTGTATAGGCATCGGTCTTAGGATCGAACTGCAAAGTTAAGTTTGTCACTTCACATTGTTTGACAAGTTTGTGCGGAACCCACAGTGCGCGAGTCCAACTTACACTTGGCCAGTTTATTTTATTAGATCCCTTTAAATAAGTTTTGTTTGAAACCCTAATAAACTAGGTAAAAAAGTACCGTGACTATCACAATTGTAATCGTTTCTAACCGAATACCCATTTTACAAATTTGTTCCGACACCGAACTTCGAGTCAAAATTAAAATATCTGAAGAACATAACAATGGACTTAACATTTTTTTCGCCATTGTCCACGGCATGGGGCAAAGTTTGTTAATATTAGATGGTATTACAAGAATCAGCATAATCGAACCACTCATCCGTAAGAGTTTTGCAGAGAGCATAGGGTGCCGCAAGCTTCAATCAAATCTAACACTACTAACAATATAATTCCTTCTAGTAAGCTTAGAATCAAAAATATTCTATGCCAATTTCAATTCTATGTCATATAAAATAGAGTGCACTCTGTATTTACTCAAAGTGTAATGGTTGTCATTTGTACATTTTAAATGTAAAGGGGTCGACATCAATGACGCGATTGAGTTTCGCGATTAGATTTTGAGGTGTTAATTTTCACAATTTTGATTTTATCAGTTATTTTAATGACGTTACTTGATTTTGTGTACTAGCGAGTGCTACATTAGAAGGGTACAACGAAGTAAATGAACTGTTAGTAGAATAAAAAAAGTTGAGTTGAGTGGAATAATAATATCAAACGTCAAAGGCCAAAGGCATCTTAGTGATAACGTACTGCGATTTAATCGATTATAATTGGATTTATTTTATTGAATAAAAGAAGTCATATAATAGGTTTTTTTTTTAATTCTGATATCATCGACGTCATATGACGTCGATGGGCTATAATTTTGTTTTAATCAGTATTTTGTTATCTATTCTCAAGAATATACAAGCTACAAACTTTTCAACACTCAAAACAAAGTTAACCACTGTATGTAGTACATTCGTAACACTTTTGAGACTTCTTACCAGCAACGGGAATTTGCGAGGATACGAGTTACACTTAAAAAGTGATATTGGATTATCATCCTAATGTGTATGGATATAGGAACGATTATTTGATAACGTTTCTTTTCAAACTACACTTGTGATTTCCGCAAAAAACCGACATTCGGCAATAAAAATAACACACAAACTGTCCGTGCTCTAGTCATAAAAATGGCAATAATTTTTCTGTACATAATAAAAGTACTGTGCCCAAATTGTGAGAGGGCGACACTTTTATTGAGCGATAAAATACGGACGAGACACATCACATCATGCTCAAGGGCTTGCTCGTAAAATTGTATAGTTTTAATTTACCTTTTTCAACGAGCCGTACAGTTCTCCACTTATGATGATCAGGGTGGATATTTTCCCAACTGTTTCACAAGTATGATTAACTTTTCTGGCTATCAATGATAAATCCTACTAATGTTAGAATTTTGAAAGTTTGTGTGTATGGTTGGATATTTGTTACTCTTTACACACAACAACGGCTGTACGGATTTGAACGAAATTTGGCACACATATAGTCCTGGATCAACTTAACAATTAGGATACTTTTTAACGCGGTCGAAACCACGGAGCGCAGCTAGTACTTAAGTATGCATGTTTTTGACACTACCTATACTTAGCTGCTCAATGAATTGTAATATTTGTAATCCTCTTTATCAAGTATAAGTGTTGTTCGCTCGCTCTTTTCGGTATTCTCTAAAAAACTCACTTAAACATTGTTAATTCAAAATCAGAATCTTTTAATTAATTTGCAAGTTGAAGTTCACACGATCAAATTTCCTGATTCAAAAGCCGGTAATATCCGTTCAACGGAATTACAATCATTCAATTATGGATAGTTAATTGATCGATTTGGCATCATCCGGTATTTTCTACAAATTAAGTATGATGTGCAGTTTTATAAGAGTAAAAGGTAATTTCCTGCACCTTATAGTTACGTAGATTTTTTGCCTTTTTTTAACCTTACTGACAAAAAATTTTCTGTTGTCTTTATGCTGTCATATTATATATACTTATTATCTAAGACACCTAAATCGATACCTATTTGTTTGATAATGATTGAAGGATCAAACGTATTCATAACATTTTGATCTTTTTCCTTCGTTGTTTAAGAGTAACTAACAAATCATTTTAAAGATCTTTCCGAACGTCTGGTTGAAACGACATGGGACGGGACCAAAATGCTGGCATGTATTTAGTCCAGAGACAAAGCATCGCCATTCAACGGGGGAATACAGCAAGCTTTTTTGGGGGTTTACCTACTGGTATTGGTTTGGTAGACCAAATTTTAGTTTTTATTGTTTTTGTTTAAGTTTATTTGTTTGTTTATAGTTAGGTAGTTTTAAAGTTATATTGATCTTTATACTACCCATATGTAAATAAATAATTAAAAACGTGAGTAACACCTTGTAATACCTTGGAAGAGATTGAAGCCAATCTGTGATATATCTGTCAGTTTGAGCTGTCGTATCACAAGACCATTGCTTTTTTACAAAAAAAATATCGCAAATATTTTACCAACTATGGAAGCGTTTACAAATATCATAACTTACATAACAAGGGTGCCATTGTAACACGAGAGACCCACTTCAAATTACTTGCTATTGTCACTTTAGCTTTTATCGTGTTCGCGACCTTTTTTGCGATATTAGAAAAACAAACTTTTTGTTTATCTAACTTTAGCAAACTGGTCTGATGTTAACGACGAGTACTAATAGGACAACCCTCACTCAAATATATCTCATAAATGTATTACGATATGATTTAAAATTATACTTAAATCGTGCTCGTTAGTAACTCGATAGCTTTTCGAAGAAAAAATGATCGAAGACCAGATGGTGATACGTAAGCGGGAACGTTATCAGTTTGGTTATAAATTCATCAGTATCTGTTAATTGATGTCGATACTAATGACCATTATTGGGAACGTTAGACCATGTGTTTTATGACGTTATATATGTGATCTTAGCATTTGACAATGATTAGGCAATACTTTTTGAATCTTTGAAGAGTGTAAATTGTAAAATGTACACTTTTTTCTTGAAACTAGCAAAGATAAACATAAAATATATATCTATTTATAAGCTAAAGTTTGACAACTATCTCACCACTGTTGGTAAGTGACGATGTGGTCAATGGTGGTCGTAACACGTTAGGTCTAGATGAATAACTTTTTGTAAATCTGTGGTTCCTGAACCCTGCCTGACCATTCCTTATACTCGTACAACCACGGATTAATTATCTAGATCCGGATCCGGATCATAACAAGCTAAGAACAAAAACGATCAAATAAGCATTGAGGAAAAATCAAAGGAAGACGACAAAGATCCTAAAACTCCTTCAAACTTCAACATCCATAAATATATAAAATATTGAAAATGTCATATTTATTTCTTTTGATCTACCTACCTTTAAGAAATGTGACACAAAGAAGCTTGGATGAAGTGAATGCATAATTGGGTTAACAAATGCAATCCACTAATTTCGTCGTAACGTCACTTCGCACCATGGCTTAATTGGCAAAGCACCGGAACATGTTATTCCGGAGGTTGCGGGTTCAAGTCCCGTTGGTACGATGAAATTTTGGATTGTGTTTAACAATTTACAAAGATATTAAGTGTGTAACACTTTAAAGAAACATAATAGCTTGGATGAAATTACATATTGCAGCAGAATTTCCTGTCTAACTGGACTTAGCAGGACATTATGAATTGTTTGGGCATGACTTTACATTTTGTAATATTGTGTTACAGCACTTACCGCTGTTTCATTTCACAAATGTAGCTATAACCATTTCAATATAAAAGCTTTCAATTGGCATTTTGGCCGGATGTCTAACGATTCAATTCTTTGATTGAAAGAAACGGTGATATTTTTTGCGCGTGGTGATTTTGTATTAGGTATGGGTACTTACGGAGTAAAATAAGAGAATATTTACAAAAGCTGAAACAATCAATATGTGTAGAGTTACTCATGACTTTTAGACATCGTAGAATTTACGAGTTTAGGCTAGGCTCACTTAGGTCATTCGTAATTACTAGAATAACCAAGAAATATTCGAAGACTCGGAGTTGTCCACATCCCCTGACTATGGCTATTTCAGTGCCTTTAATAATTGGACTAGATTTATGCATACGCCTGCTGTACCTACTGATTACGATAGCATGTTGTAATCTTTATCTTCTCATCAAGGATTAAACAAAAATAAGTTATATTTTGTCACGAGCATAAACTTCTATTTCCAACTCAAGCACCCCAAAGGACATTCTTTCCAATTACGTTTTTTGCTGCGTAAAACGAGTTAAAACTTTTTTCCATCGTAAATTATGAGTTAGCCAAAGTAATAGACTTGCCCTTATTTTCTTAAGACAAATAGACGGTAGAGTTTTGTTTTGTTCACAGGTAAATAGGGTAGACGTAAGCATAATATTTTACATTCCGTTACCCTTCAGGGAGGAATGAGTTTAATAATATAAATATAATTACATAAATCTAAGTGTACCTATATTTTTTAACGCAAACGATATTAAGTGTATAATATAGTTGAAAACACAGGGCGCATTTAGTTTAAAGTATGTATTTGTTATTCCTTCTATTAGAAATTAATACATTTTTATCAATTTATGCACAATACTTTTTTAAATGTGCTACAGTAATTCGCAAAAGATCGCGTGATCGACAAACATATTTCAACCATTTACTTTTTTATCGTAAATATTTGATACTTCTTAATTGGCTGTAGTTTGTTTCATTTTAATTGGAGCAATAAATTTTGCGAGGACGATACGACGTGATGACGGTCGGCTAATGGACATCATGTTGTTTAATGCTTTCTGAAACGTTATTTTGTAACTGTCGGTCGTTCGTTAATACGTCTAATGTTTCAAGCTCAGAATACAAAATAAAACAGCAAGCGGCAACTCACCTATCCCTTGAGTGTCAGAAAATTCTAGGCCAAGCGTGTTCGATCACATCATCGATTACCACCAGACGAGATATTGGTCAAAAGGTAACGCGTTTAAAAACTATCTCGCCTGGATAGGCTACTGGCTATCAGATATAAAAAAATAAACATTTTTACCGACCGGTGCGATCGGGCGGCTAATCAATTGAAAAAGCAATCGGTTCTTACATTATAAGAGTCCTGTTTATTACGGTTAAAGTTACTAAACCAAATTACTTAATTTTAATGTTTGGGACATGTGCTACTAAAGACTTTGATGATGAGTTATAAAAGTTGAGCGGTACGAGTATATGACTGTATCCATTTAATGGAACGGGGAGCCGTAGGGAGGCAGGGGGATATTGAGAAGTAGCCCGGATGGTCTACCACAAGGTTCAAAACAATATTATTTTGGTTTACTAAGCGCGCGTATATATTGTATATGCTGCTAGTCTGTCTGGGGTGGTACCACCACTTTGCCAATTAATTCAGCCGCGAAATAACAAATATTTTTCGGTTTGAATAGCTAAGTACCCAGTTAAATTATAAGGCATGTGAGACTTTAACATCTTTATGTCTCGAGGTAACAGGCGAAGAGCAGTGACATGCAAAATTCTGGCTGTACAAAATTGTGCATGCCGCTGTATCTGTAATAATTTGTAGTGGTAGGACTTTTGCTAGTCCGCCTGGGGCGGTACCACCACTTTGCCAATTAATTTTCAGCCGTGAAATAGGAATGTTTTTCGGTTGAAATGGCATGCTGTCCAGTGAAATTACAGGGCATGTGAGACTCAACATTTTTATGTCTCAAGGTAACAGGCGCAGTGCAGTGACATGAAAAATTCTGGCAGTTCAGAATTATGCATGCAGCTGTGTCGGTTATAGGTAGACGTCATCGCTTACCATAAGGCGAGCGTCGTTTTTGTCCTGTTACCATAAAAAAAAAATAGCTAGACGACATCACTTGCCATCAGGCGAGCGTTGTGCTTGTCCTGTTACTTAATATCATGTATCATCAAAAAGAAATGTACTAAATAGGTAGGTGCTCAATTAATCCGTATTCATTTCATTATTTACTAATGCTATCCATATTCATCATAATCATCATCATAATCAGCCAGTGTCAGTCCACTGCTGGACGTAGAGCCTCTCCCAAGATGACTCTCCCACTGAGGCCTCTCCCACTGAGCCCGATCTTCGGCTCATTGGGAGGGATATGCCCTAATCGCCACGCTGGGCAGGCCGGTTGGCGATCGCAGAACGTAGCTCCTCGCACCGATGACGCTGCTGCCCGTCACCGGCCAGCAGTATTTATCTACGCCATAATTTAAAATGGTTATACCGCCATTTGTCGATCGCCAGAGCCTCATTTGTTGGTCAGCAGGATGCACAACGGGCAGGTGAGGTTGGCTGGGAGCACTGAGGTGGTATTTGTCCTCCCTTATATCCACATTATAACTTAGCTGATTCGCTTGATATACTCATTGTATATATTCTACTGAATGCACTTTTACCTAAAAAAGGTAACTGAAAATATTCGCACACGTGTAGTCTATCTTAAAATGAAATATAATATAAAATAATAAATAAAGAATAATTTTTGAAAGTTGAGCGATATTGTTCTTTAAATTAAAAATCAACCCTAAGAATCAACAGGCCCTCTGAATTACGTCACTCTTATCACATCAACGGCCCGAACAATCTTAATGAGCCCAATAAAAACAAAATCTCTTCAAAGTACCTACGTAATAAAAATACAGTTTTTTTTCGTCCGGAGGAAATAATTAAGACATTTTGTAAAAGTCGACGATTAATTAAATCAGTTCGAGTAACGAACCGGAAGGTTACGGTGTGGACACAAACAAAATGAATTCACTCTTGCTTATATTGCCAGGCCAGGACGTTAATGATCTTTTATTACACTTACTAGGACGTAGAAGTAACAGAAAAACAAGTTATTACTTGCTTGATAGTAAGCGTCGAAGTCTACCTATGACTATATCACTGTCGTGGTGGCATGCAAATTGCTCGATTATCAGAACTTTGCATTGCATGTCACCAGCCGCGTACTGACTGGGCAAGCAGCCTCGCCGGGATATGCGCTAAGACGTCTGTCTCACAAGCTCTGTATTTTCATTAGACACAGAACCCTTCAAATAAGAATATGTAGGTATTCCGATTTTTCACGGTTCTAGAAATTACTCAAGTGAACTTAGTCCATTTTTAAAAAACTGCCTAAAGGGAGGAGCTTTCGCGAACGTACGCTTATCCTTTTGTTTTAGAGGGTGCTGCATTATGGTCTAAAATTCACCTGAGATATTGGTCAAACGCTAACTGATTTACTATTAAAATCTCTCTCATTTTAAGTCTAGCCATTTTACAAGCTTTGATTTAACTTGCAACGTTATTATAAGTTTTTCGTCAACATTTGCAAACTATTTTTAACAATTTACTGGTATCCAATTGAGCTGCAATTTGGTAAGATCGGTGATTATGGAATATTGTGGTACTATCGACCTTATATGTATAAACACTGATGGAATCGAGATTTAGGGATTGGAACTCCTGGGAAAATGGTAGGACAGCCAAGTTTAGGTTAGTTTATTTTGTTAATAAAAGTACTTTCCATTACAAATTATGATGACGAGTTATTATTAATTATTATGCAAAGGTTTTTTTTTATGTTTAAAAATATTTTTTAATACATTAAATTGTCAATAACTGTCTGACCAAAGAGCTTGGCGCTTAGCTCGGCCAACGGATCATCCTAGCAATTCAACGAGGTAACGTCGCCAGCTTTTTGGGAGCGTTCCAGCAGACAGCTGCGACCTAGCACGGTAATATTTATTATATTACCGTGGACCTAGGTTCTGTTTTTTATTTATAACTATTTATTATTATATAATAACATTTTATTTATTCTCAATTAAGATTTATTTTTAAGTTGTATATTTGTATTATTTGTAAATACCTATTTTTAAATTGTCAATGCAATATCTTCCAGACAACCATGCATTAAGAGGATAAAAAAATAATGGATGACTATGGTTATTTAACTATTTAAAAAAAAACGATTTATACATTTTATAAAAAGTCACAGTGACCTACAATCTATAAATATTACCCTTTTAATACCATTTATATTTAACCTTGAGCGTATCACCCTCAATATCAATAAAAGTTCATCGAGAGCACTCATTGGAAGCTAATTTCTCTTTTGGAAGGGCATTACTGACCTAGGTGTGCGTTATTTGCCTGCGTTATTTGGAACAACAAGTGAATACTTAAGTATTTTATGTTCTTATTTATATTGGTGTGTTAGGGCCTGAAGAAAGGAAAACTAAAAAACATTACGATGTGCCGGCAGCACACAGCTCTTGGGAGTCATACAATTTTAGGCATAACGTGTGCACATTCCTCGACCACAATATCGCTTACCACTAGGCGAGATAATGGTCAAACGCTAGCGTATCAGATATATAAAAAAATTGGACTGGGATTATAAGTACTAAATTACACGAAATTTTAAACTATGAAAATTGTGGTAGTAAGTACTACACATGGTGTTGTTTTAGGTATGTGGTGCTCACAGGGGTAAGGAGCATATTATATCGATGCTCCGCCTGACTTGCTACCATAACAGTAGCTTATCACCCCACCATAAATGAAAGAGAAAATTTGCCACCATAACCTTCTGGTGTTCCGGCAGCACACAACCCTTGAGAGTCAAAGTATTCTAGGCCTAGTGTTATCTCCATTTTTTACGACATCATTGCTTACCACCAGGCGAGATAGTGGTCAAAACGCTAGACAATAAGATACAATTTAAAAAAAATGTGCTCGTACGTCGAAGGAAAACATTGTAAGGAAACCACTGGTCAAGTAATTTCTAAACATTAAAAAAAATGTGTGTACTCTACAAGCGTAGTAAATATAATAGTATGCCGTTTGATTAACTTTGCCATAAAGAGCTCTCGTATTCGTCCCTCTTACTTTTCTTCGATAATATCTACTCTATTCATTCAGTTCTTGCACAACTAGTAAGACAAGAAACTCTCGTGCCAAAGTTTCACCCTCCCTAATGAGGGTTTACTGAATAGGGTTCGAAACCATGGCCTCATTACCTTGACTTTGATGTCGGAAGGATGTGAAAGCGACGGAATTGCGAGCAAGGGGGCTACTACTGTCTAGACTTTAAAACAGTCGTGTCTTACACCGACTACTAAATCAATGTGTTTGGTAATTTTTTTAGTAGTCGGTGGTACCTTATTATTATATTGTTATTGTAGTAAGTATTAAAAAGTAATAAGAGTATAACATTTTTTTTACTTACTAGCAATGTACCTACCCACATTACTAGTATGCACATTACTAGTATTCTTGTTAACCCCTCCAGCTAAGATAAGTATCCTTGTGTCTGGAGTGGTTATTTTAAAAGCTTTGTGTAAAAAAGACCCTCCTAGGCATGTTACTCTGTTTGGCATTTGGCAACAGCAGTAATGCTTTAGAAAGTATGGTAATCCCCTAGTATTTTTAGCTTTGCAGCAGTCGTGCGTGCATACGTAATGACTTGTCTTTCAAGTGAGAAATTAGCTTTACAGACTGAAATTACGGAGTTATTCGTTATTAAAAGCCGGAGCTCGGTTCGCATAAATATTAATAACATGAGTGTTTCAAATAAAAATCCTAGTACTTACTCGTATTCTAAAGGATACAAAAAGTACTGTAACGTAACGGAGCGCCTGGAGGAGACCTACAGCACGCTACATCCGTGAAGGAACCAGGAACCTACAACGTAAAGATAATATAAACAACGATTCATAAAATTAAGAAGTATATTTATAAAAATAAGAGTGGGGACTTGAGGAACGTGGGGTTAATGGGGCTCACTATATGGATATTCTTGGTGTCGTAGTTCCACGGGACAGTTTTAGCATTTAGCCACTTCGTAGAAATAAATTTGGGTGTACATCATCTCAACACGGGCGGGCGGTCTGTGACGCGATTCCGCACCTTTTCAGCTATCCTGGTGTCGAAGTTCCACGGGACAGTTTCAGCATTCAGCCACTTCGTAGAAATAAATTTGGGTTTACATCACCTTAACACGGGCGGTCTGTGACGCGATTCCGCACCTTTTCAGCTATCCGATTCAGATAATAGTCTCATCCGATTTCTTGAATTAAATTCTTAGAAAAACATTTTGTTTTTCAAATTTTCTTCGCCAGCATAATATCTTTCACTTGAACTCAATGTCGAATCTCCTCAAAAATGATTTGTTTATTCCTCCTTCTTTTTTTAAATTTTTAAAACGTTCCACCCACTCTCGAAATATAAAACGACTACATTCCAATATAAATACATTATTTTTCCAAAAAAATAAAACCGACTTCATAACCAGAAGCAGGCACTCAAAAGCGAAAAATAAATTACTTAATATAATTATTATACTTATCTATTTGGAGTCGAAGCCAGCCAAGTCTATTGGATAGTAGATAGATACTATGCATGTAGTAGTAGTAAGTAGGTAGATACAAGTAGGTAGTATCTATCTACTACCTATTAGACTTGGCTGGCACCGACTTCAAATAGATAAATGGGTAGCGCTTATAATAATTATATTAAATAATTTATTTTTCGCTTTTGAGTGCCTGTTTGTGGTTATGAAATCGGTTTTATTTTTTTGGAAAAATAATTTATTTTACCCTTGTTAGTGCAAAACAAGTTTTAATTAAATTACATGCATCTATAAAATTTTGTGTCTGGGCCGTTATACACTGACGGATATATACTTTGTGAACATTTCAAGTATCTACCTATTACGGTTAAGAAGATACAGATCTGTAAAGTGCGCACATATAGACACACGGACGGACGGAAGGACGGACGGACGGACGGACGGACGAACGGACAGCAAAGTCTCGGAAAGTATTCAGTTGGTACCCTTTGGGTTCGGAACCCTAAAAAATTGACTTCAAATGCCGCGCTATTAAAAATATCCACTAGTCATAATGATGTCATCAAGGTATCAAAGGACAATGTCCAAAAAGGTCTTGTCTCAGAGCAATAATTACATGAGGGCCCTGTGCCATAAAAGCATCTGACACACACGATAATTAATTGTCTATTTTATTGCAATAATTCCAAATACTTTTATAACACGACCTAGTTGTATTCCAAAATAAATATTAAAAAGTATTATGTGCGATTATTAACATTAATCGCCGCCATATGGCCGCCATCTTCGCCAAACGTCATGTCATGTCAAAAAATAACGTTGCTCCGTTTGCCCGGTACATTCCTGTGAAGACAAATTAATTCTCCCCACCTTTGTTTCTATCTCGCTCACAGTTACCGTAAGAATATCTGTAAAAACCAAAAACAACGTGAAGAAAGATGTAAACACATTATTCAAGGTCATATTTTTTATTCTTCAAAAGTATATGCAATAGCAACCTCCATTGTGTATAATCTTCTTGGGACTCTTCTTCTAAAACCAGTACATTCTCCTATGTTTGGGGTATTTATCTCCATATCTCTGAAGATACTAATCAGATCTCGATGAAATTACAATGGGACCACCTTGGAAACGTACCCTACCTATTAAAAAAAGAATCATTTGAATCCGTTCACAATTGACGGAGTAATCGCGTAACATACACCCAATAAAAAAACATACAGACGAATTGAGAACCTCCTCCTTTTTTGTGAAGTCTTAAAAAAGTATGGGTCATGAAAACATGCATGAAGGCGATTCAAGAAAATAGAAATATCACAGCACTTTATATCCATTTTCGTTCAAAATTAGAACACTTGCAGAATATCCCTAGTTTCAAGAAGACAGTAAGACCAGTACTTACTGTCTTTTTGAAACTAGTTCGGGTTTGGTAGGGTGGAGACAGTTGTTTTATGTGGATAGAATAAATGTCGGTCGGTGGTCAAGGTCACTCTTTTTGCCGTAGTCTTTCAATTCCAGACAAGCACGACACCAACTTCACTTTACATCAGGTAAGATCACAGAACAATATTAAGTTTTTTTTCTGTTGGTGAGATAATGGTTGGTGTCGCAATTTATGCCTAGTTTGATGCCATCCCTTTTTTGCGATGAAAAATATGCTTGTATTTTTATCCGAAACGATCAACCACGCAAATTGACATCAACAATATTTGATTGAACGACGTTTTTTCTCGTTATTTTTATTTTTTTGAAGCTGATTTTGTTTGTGTGGTTATTGTATTCTTCATTGAAAGTTGTTTTATATTTATTCAACAGAAGAAAAATAAAATTCACGATGGCATATCTGAAAATAACAATGGTCATACCTGCAATAAAAATATTAATTTATTTTGTAACTCACAATGCCTTGAAAATATATTGCAATTTTCTTCGCGACGTATAATAGTTTAAATTAAAAATTATGTTAGGTAATCTCTATCTATATAAACATACAACACATAAACATGTTCAGTACTAAGCAGTTGTTTGTAGAACGTTGTAACATTGGCAATGTACCAAAAACCTACCAGACTAAGTTATTAGACAGCAAAGTGGCATTGGACGGGGCACTTGGCGTTAGTTACAGACATCGATGTATATAATGTACTACGTGTTACGGACAACTTTGAGCTCACATAAGCACAGCAAGTAAGGGTTGCCTGACAAAAGTACTAAATTAAAAGCGCATACCTTTGTCACCTTTACAACAATAGTCAAACTTTTAATTTCCGTATTCGAGGATCAGCGAAACACGCGCCCGACAAAATTAATTAGTTCTATCAATCACAACTTCAATGCTGTCATTTTTACACCGGCCCACTGGTTTTTAAAAGGTAAACTGTCACAAAAAAATGTAACGTGATTCGACCATTGTGTAACAACCCTTTTTTTCTTTTTTAAAAAGTCAGTTGTGACGTTTTCGAGGCGTGCTAGTGCTAGGGCGGGGACATATGGGACAATATTTTGAATATTCTGGTGGAGATTCATTTGGTCGCTCGGTTCGGGGTCATTGACTTGTTTCTCTTGCTTATCGTAAATACTTGCAGTAATAATTCAAGATATTGATTAATTTTTGAAGTTCATTAAAGGCGAAGAATTCTGTTGAATATTAGTTATATCTAAGTATTTCCGGGACGTGGTATGGATCCGTTATACTAATAATATCGTTTAAAAACTAAAAAAGAACCGACTTCAATGCCGCGCTATTCATTTTTAGTACCAATTTTGAGATGTTTATCTCAATATCTCTGGAGATACTTATCAGACCTCGATAAAATTACCATGGTACCACACTTGGGATATCTTCTTTCGAACAAAAAAAGAATAATCAAAATCTGATTTTTCAAAAACGACGAAGTTATCCGCGAACAAACATACTATACAATATACGGTCGAATTGAGAAACCTCCTCCTTTTTTTGAAGTCGGTTAAAAAATATGAATTAAAACTTTATATTTCGCAATATAGGTATTATTGATAAATAGTTGTGCTCTTGAACAATAACTTTAGCGATTTTTAAAGATTTGAATACCGACATTAGAAGCGAATTTAATATTTTCGCCGGATAACATTAGTGTAATAAAATTTGCTATTACATTTTGAAAGTAAGTACTTTGAAGGAAAATTCCTCCAATTTTAAATGATTGTGGTAAGCATTGTGTACGAAAGATTGTAAAAACCTGTACACCTGTATACCTATACTATAAGTATGTCGAGCAGTCAAAACTTCGACAATTGTTTTTTTATATTAAATTTTTAACCTAGAATATAATATCAAATAATGTAAACATAACATAAATCGCTGAAGGATAACAAATTGCTGATTCAATTGATAAAAAGAAAAGACCCATGCGCACAATCTTAATATATTATTATTTATTAGAACCCTTCAACATTTATCACCTTTCCATTGACAAAACGAAGCGTAGCTACACAGACATACAACATTCATCATCAAGTCGAGATAATTTACATATGTATTGTAAATCTTTGAATATGACAGCAATCCATCATTTGGTGACAATGTGCACGCGCCCTTACTTACATTTTACAAAAATATTCGTTGCATTTAATTAAATTAGGGGAAGATTTACTGACTATTGATAAGTTTGAAAACTCGTTGATTGTTAAATTATTAAAAAAAACCGCATGTTCATTTTAATTTTTGTATATTTTATAGGCGGAATTTTTTAAATTAACTGTTTGAACTAAAGTGATAGAGAAATTGTTTAAGCTCATAGTTGATTCCGGATTATTGTGACTGAATTTGAAAGAGCTGATTTCGGTGAGAATAAAACTCATTTAAAAATAATCTAACAAACATAATAAAATAAATTCGTATTAACTAGGTAGAAGGATAAGAGAGACGCTTGACTGATGGTAAGTGCGTACATTACACCAGAAATGAGTGAAGTAAAAAACTTATCTCTGATTACACCAGGATATTATTATCGGATGTTGAGTTGAGTCTCACAGGCCCTGTAATATCTATCTAAATAGCGGTACGCAACGTAACGCAACTGTCCCGAACTGGCAGCACCGAACATTACTTCGGAACTCGTATTATGAAACTGCAATGAAATGTTTATGGGGCTCAGCGTAGTCCTACATTCAGTATATCTATCGAGAATTAATTTTGCCCCAGCGATAAATAACAGTATCTATAAACAAAACTATAGCAAGTCCCCTTCAATTAAAATTACAGAAACGATTACAAACAGTAATCAAAACGGCATAACTTCACCATAAACCAAAATTTTATTACTTGTTTCTACAATATTACAACATTTACAACTGTTATACATAAACATCGGCGGGCCAACAACATCTACGAGCACTATGCCCGTTGCATAAAATGAATGAATTTTGAATAAATTCTGTATAACAAAGCGCGCGCGCATCATATTTGAATATTAAAAAAAAACATTTACATTAAGACATTTGTTGTTTGTGAGTGACATGTAGAAAAAAGATGTGCCAATGTGAGTGTGACTTTATTGTTTGTTAGTAGTTTCATAATAAAATAAAAATCTGTGATAAAAACCAAAAAAACAAACACAGAATAAATAACAGTACTTTGGTACTCTACATATCAAAATTTCAGCTTTTTTATGGTTTCATTTCCGAACCATTATTTTTTTTGTAAGTACTTATATTTGTACTATTCATTATTCTGTGCTTATATTAAACGGTAGTTAAACAAATCAATATTTATAACAGTACTGCTCCGAATTTTTTTTGAACTTAATAAAAATAAATAATATATATAATAATAAATCGTCATAATAAGTAAGTATCTTAAATGCATGGTAGTACCTGACAAAGCTTTCACTGAGGCTTTGCTTCCGCTTTGCCAGATATTCAATTGTTAAAGTAACAGTAGATTGGCGGTGGCGTAAGATAGTACATATTTGTTTTTCAGGTTCATTCAGGTTACTATTTGAATCTAGAGCATAGCAAGGATTCTAAGTACTCTCCGACTTCTAAGTAAGAGACAAAAATAATGTTGCGACCGAGTGACACTTTACATCCCCCTTTATGAGAAAAGGGAATAGATAAGGCTAATATCAACTCCAGAGTGTATGTAATAGTATTGTAAGAAAGACTGACCAAAATAAATAAACAAAAAAAATAAACCATTGAATACACTCACCTACAGTTTCCGACAAAAGCATCGCACCTTTTGCAATTTTCTCTCAATAAAATTTGTACATTGTAAGTAATATATTTTCAATACATTTGCTCATAAAATGCAATATTGAAGCCTGTATACATTGTCCGAATGTTCAAAATTACGCCACATACAACCGCATCGTCATTCGCAATAATACTAAATAAACTGGCCAAGTGCAAGTCGGACTCGCACTAGTAGGGTTCCGTACCACACTACAGTATTTTATAAGATCGAGCAAAAAATAACACTATAATTTTTCGCCAGCAAAAACTAATAATTAATAAACATTTTATTTCTTATGACGCCATCTAACGTCTAACAAAGGAGTTAGGGATCGACATTTCAATATAACGCCATCTATGGGACGTTTACCTAACTAAGAGTTCATAGATGGCGTGAAATGCCGAAAAAAACACGTTTCTTTTTAAGACAGACAGACAGACGGACAGCGGAGTCTTAGTAAAAGGGCCCCTTTTTACCCTTTGGGTACAGAACCCTAAAAAACCAGACACCTGTACATAATTAATAAAACTGGCCAAGTGCGAGTCAGCATCGCGTCTCGCGTATACCCTCCCTAAGTGTACGTGTACGAAACATAACAGAGTTTCAACCTCATATATTTGATTAATTGATATTACCAATTGATATTCGCGATCTAGAAAGACGGGGCTCGTTTACTAGCGCCATCTATGTCATTTTGCCGAAACTAATTAGATAGATGGCGTTTAAAAACACGTTTTTTGTATGGGGACCCCCTTTAATTTTTAACTTTATATTATTTTTAGTATTTGTTGTTCTAGCGGCAACAGTAATACACCATCTGTGAAAATTTCAACTGTCTAACTATCACGGTTAATGAGCTATAGCCTGGTGACAGACGGACAGACAGACAGACAGACAGACAGCGGAGTCTTGGTAATAATTGGGTCCCGTTTTACCCTTTGGGTACGGAACCCTAAAAATTAATAAAGTGGAGTAAAATTGCAATTTGGACCTTGCATTCAAAGTAAACCGCCACTCAAATTAAATCCGTTGTTACATTCGGAGTCGATTAATTAAACAAAATAGTAACAAAACATTATTCTCCTAAACAAAGGTTAGCTTTTCAATAGAAACTTAACTTTTGTTTAGGTTGTGAGAAGAAATAACCGTATATTATCAAGAACCCTTCAATTAATATAATGCAACATAAGTAATAATTTCGTGGTGTGCGATTGTCTTATAAAAATCATTCACACGCAAGTAGGGATTTTATATTTCATACTTTAAGATCGTTTAAAAAACTAAAAGAACCGACTTAAAACGTGGCGCTAGTCAAAGTAGCCAATAGACGTTGTAACTATTATTTATAATCTGTGCCAGTAGTACTCGTAAGTAGTAAATCATCGAGATAAGTAAATGCATCGTAATACAAATTTTGATATATTAAAAACGGCTTGGCCGATTTCTATAAAATTACAGTGGGACCACCTCAGAAACGTTCTCTACCCATTAAAAAAAGAATCATTCGAATCCGTTCACAATTGACGGAGAAATTGCGTAACAATAACAAACTTACAGACGAATTAAGAAACTCCTCCTTTTTTGTGAAGTCGTTTAAAAATTACAAAAATCTTACTAGTTTTAAACTATATCAAAAGATGTGATTACGTAGCATTTTTTTAAATAGGTACCTATAGAGGTAAAACTTCTGCTAGTCCGCCTGGGCACAGAAAAGATACTATGGCCTGGGGCGGTACCACCTTAAAAAAATGCAGAGGCTTTGGGAGTTTCTCCATTTTTAGGGTTCCGTACTTCAAAAGGTAAAAAAAGAACCCTTATAAGATCACTTTCTTGTCCGTTTGTCTGTCTGTCCGTCTGTCTGTCCGTCTGTCCGTGTGTCACCACTGATTTTCTTAGGAACGGTTGGACCTAGCAAGTTGAAATTTATACCTGATACTGAAGTCTATAGTCCCTATTGGGTGTATAAAAATCAAGGTCTTGAGTAAACACAATAAAAAGTTATGGGCAAATTTAGATTTTCGCGAAAACTTGTTAGTACCAAAATGTATCTTAATTTTCAACTTTTTTATTTTTCGGAATTTTTTCTTTACTTGTGCTCTAAGACCCTGCTTATAACCAAAATTTACAATTCTAGGTAAACCGGAAGTACCCTATAGGTTTTGGGTCGAAAACCTATAGGGTACTTCCCGTTGACCTAGAATCATGAAATTTGGATATACATAGTGGTCGCCAATTAAGGTAGACCTCTGAGTTATATGAGCGCTGATACAATTTAGAGGTCTAGCTTAATTGGTTGTTACGGAAGCCTCGGGTGGCGAGTTCAACTCGACTTAGCCGGTTTTATTTGTGTGTAGGATTCGTGTATAGGATGTTTTTTAATATTTGTTGAAAGTGCCTTTTTTGTTTGGAGGGTAGGTATACTTTCGACGTTGTACCCAATTCCCCTAGACAATTCATCGTTGCTACTGAACTAGCGCGGCATTATCGGCATGTAAAGTCGGTTTTTATAATATTTTTTAATGGGATTTATAGTTTTTAACCGATCGTAATTAACAAAATGTTATTTAAATCGTCCGTGTTTTTATCGGCTTGGACCACAGAAGTCTTAATAATATAGGGCTTAGCGTGCTTACCATCTTCGACCGCATCATCACTTACCAACAGGTGAGATAGTGAAATAGAAACGCGAGCCTATAAGATTATCCATGACCAAAAAAAATTGGAAACCCACGAGAAAAAAAAAAAAATCTGTATAATAAATTCAGTAGTGTAACCTTGTAATTTTTTTCAGATTTGAATTTTATACTTTGATATAATGAATAAACAAGTTCTCCATACTTCATTGTAAGTAACTATCAATGTAGTCTTCAGCATATTAACATATTTAGAAGACACTTATTAAATTTAGTCTTACATAATTGCTGTAATATTGAATTTAAAAAAATGTATTTTGTAAATGCATGCGGTGCTTCCCTTAAAAAATAGTGCATTTAGTCATATACATTGTGTAAGTATACTTAAGTATTGTTATAATGTAACTATTACTGGGTAGCCAAATAAATAAATAAAATAAATAAATAAGTTCTCTATCATGTTTAATTCAGTGGAAGTAGACATAGAAATTAATAAATTTCAAAGTCTGATCGTTTTAAAGAAGAATTGGGGCCTCAGAGACAATTGAAAGTTTATAATGCTTATTGTTTATTTAAAGAACGATCGAATAATTCGCTAAATCTTTGACAACTTTTACCAAACTTATATTGTTGAATGAAATATATTTTATCTTTGATGTTCGTTTGCGCATTATTAGAAAAAAATATCCCCGTTATCACCATTGTGTGGGTGTTTGATCTAATCCTTCGATCTACCACAACCCCTAACGATTACCAAGCAATATATTCATGACCATGGACAAAACAGCAGATAAAAAATAGATCTCTGTTTGATTTGCAGAAGCACGAATCCAGTTTAGCATGAAAGGGTCTCTAAACTAAACTATAGAAAAAATATTTGCTACGTTCTCGCTGTCAATAGATATATTGATAGATATTTCTAGTAGCAAACTCACAGCTCTGTGCCATGGTTTTTTTTCTTTATTAGTTCGTTTGCATAAATTCCTGTTGAAATAATGTGAAAATTTCAAGTATCTACCTTTTACGTACCATTTGGAAGACGCAGCCCTCTGACAGACGGACGGACGGACAGCGAAGTCTCAGTAATAGGGTTCCGTTGGTACCCTTTCTCACCCTAAAAAGTGGTACCCATAAAGTTGCTTATATAGATGCCTAGATGTCCATAAGTGAACTCAGATCGGTTCAAATTCAAAACAAAATCATCTAGAATTTTTCGTAAGGATAATGAAGGTAGTGAGAAAACCCCTGACAGCTGATAGCTTGTAGATTAGACCAACTCATCTGAGTGGATAATCATGAGGTTGAACTCTGCGGTAGTAAATGAATAACTAATAAGTACCAAAATAGTGTAATGATTCTTGTAAATGAGGTAACATTATATTTATAATATTTATATCTTCCCACCAACATCGATATTGTATCACGTTATTGTAGTACCTACTACGTATTACGTTTTACTTATAATGTATTCATGCTGGTAGGTAAAAATTTTATGTTATAAAATCGGTAGAATTTAAGTCAATGCCAACCAGCCATAATTTTAAAACACATCCAAGCGACAAGCCATGATTCTAAAATAAATGTTCCGTAAAAATTATACATTATCGTAAATAAAGAGCCGCGACAATAACAACAATGCCACTCCAGTTAACAATAACTTGACTTCGGAAACCCTTTTCGAAAAAAATCTGTACCTACGACTAAATATGAAAGCGCGTTGAACTTTTGAGTAGATGGTTCCGTAATTTTTTGAGTCGCGATAGCGACATCGCGATAGTTTTAAAGGTTTTTATTTCGGTTCGATTAGAATGGGCGTGTTATGTTATGATGACCTGAGAGATGTCTCTCGGGTTGTAACGTCGTCCAGTCCATTGGAAAGCATTGAAGGAGCCGAAGCCAAAATCAAGACGCTCTTTACAAAGTTTGCTTACTATGGTCTGTGGATGGGAGGATACAAAGACATCGATGGGAGGATATGACATTCTATAAATAGATGGTACATATATCACGGCTTATTGGTTGCCAATTGCTAGTCTGTGGGATCAGGTACGCCACTTGCCAATAATGGCTCATATCAAAATGTGTAGGCGTGTAAAATGTGTGTAGTGGTCACTTGCCATTCACTAACTAAATTACCGTTACATCGGCGCCACAGGGCAACATCGGCGTGGATGGTTTACGGTGTCGAGAGAGGCGAAGCATTTTCCTGACTTTCACTAAACGCTATCACGGCCACCCTGGTCTTAACACTTGCGATCGCCACCCCCAGCCTGCTTGTCAAGGCAACCCGGGTGTCAGAGCATCTCATTTAGCACTCACGGGATATGGGTAGGTTAGGTACACTTGCCACTCACTGTTAGCTCGCCAAAAATCCGCCTCTGCGGAAACAACCCGCAAAGGTGGATTTTTGGCGAATAATGGTGGTATTGAATACTTACGATTAAAGTCAAAGTCAAATTCTAAGCATTTATTCAGTATTTGGGCAAATTAAAAATTTGCACTTACGCTCGTCAAATTACATTAATTAGATCATATTCAATAAAAAATATTATAGATATAACATAAACATAACTAATTGCTTTGAATTTACAAAAAAAAACAAAGGTATTGAGCCATTCAGCTTTCATCTTGACGTCGAGTAATTAAAAAAAAAATTAACACAATCAAATCACCATATTTTTTTATGAATACCGATGATATATGAAATACCGGAAAAAACTTCACGATTTTGCTAAGCGTTTTAAATCATGCGGATCTCTAATAATATGATCTATATAAACTCATAAATTTTGTTAGAAATCCTTTCGCTTTTCCGATTTTTAATCGATTAAAGTATTTAAGATTTATGAAATAAAGGATACCCCATACGGTGGACCGTAGCGTTAAGGGAATTTTAGAAATACAGATTACCACGTAAAAGCTGCAATTCAGAAATAGACTTGCAGTAAAAAAAAACTGCTTCAATCAATTCTTGTCATATATGCGAAAATCAGTTTGTTAGGTTGCCGTTCACGGCTCGCTTGATTTTTGCACAGCAAATGGTGGAAAAGATAGCTATGTTAAATAAAAACAAATTACATAGAAATACACAGACTAAGGGCACACGATTAGGACTGTTTAACGCGGGAGTAAGTGCGGGCCACAACTATAGTTCAGTTAGACCTTGTATAGGCACTTTTACTTACATTATCTTGACATCATTTTGAGTTCCAACTTCTAAGCATTATTATTATTATTATTTTAATATTCCCCAACCTTTCATAACCTGTTCCAATATGAAACCCAACGAGGCAGTCAAATTAAATCCCACCTACATCCTGTATTACCACGACATAGACAAACATTCCCTCATAATAAAAATAGGACATGACGTCACAGTTCCTGACCACTGACAATTGGCATCCGACACGCGCCTGTTATTTAATTATAATGAAAATAACCGCTAAAAGTAGTATTTTTGAAGTAAAAAAGTCGTATCAGAGTTGCTTTTTTTTGTTGAGCCATTATAGTTTAAAACCAGGCTTATGCTTGAGTTAGACAGTTGATTATTGAACGAACACAAGTGAATTATTTTAGGAACAAAAAACCCGACTGCGTGTTAAAAATTAAGTGATTAAACTATTTCAAACCCCAATAAAACATATAAGTTATATATATTATATTCGTAATCACGTTTGTTTTGCTAATCCCAATTTGCAAGTTTGCGATACAAAAGACTTCAACGCGTGACTTGTTTTCAACCGACTTCCAAAAAAAGAGGTTCTCGCGCGATTACTCCGTCAATTGTGAACCGATTCGAATGGTTCTTTTTGTTATCGGTAGGGTACTGGTAGACTACGTATCGTAGTTCCGAGGTGGTCCCATTGCAATTTCATCGAGATCTGATAAGTATCTCCAGAGATATGACGATAAATGTCTCAAACTTGCTACTGAAATTGACTCGCGGGGCATTGACGTCGGTTGTTTTAGTTTTTAAACTATCGTAATTATAATTCTTTCTAAATAGTCGAACCGCAATGTTCATCTCGTTATTTAGAGATTAAATAATCTCATCAATCTCTCTTTGGCGCCAAAAAATAAGTTTATTTTTTATTTTTATTTTGATGTACCCATTGTCATTCTCACTACTAAGACGAATCTATTGACACCACTCACATTAAAATACGACAAGCCGTTAGGCTCTAGGGCGTGCCAAAGAAATATACATACATACATACATATATACATACATACACTCGAACTACAAAAACACAACTCTTCTTCTTTCGCAGTCGGGTAAAAATGAACTCAACGATGGGGACGCAGCTATGCAGTCAGTATAGCTCCATCTCTGTCATGATCGTTAATTTTAATCCATATCAAATTCAAGCAGCTAGGTTTTTGTCTAGTCGGCAGTGATCGGTGCTGCCAGTTTTTTATAGATTGGCAGGAGTTTACTTCATTGTGATTTTAGGTAGCAATTTAAATAACACTAAAAGTACTTAGTAGCCTAAGTACCAATACTACCGATTTAGTGTAAGTTCATTATACATAAGTATCTATGTACATTCTGGTGCCGAATCATTGTCATAATCAGCCTGCACCAGTCCCCCGCGTCTGGACTGATAAGTTTCTTGCAAAACTCTTTGTACGCGATCTTCTACTCTTTTTAGGGTTCCGTACCCAAAGGGTCAAACGGGACCCTATTACTAAGACTCCGCTGTCCGTCTGTCTGTCCGTCTGTCTGTCTGTCTGTCTGTCTGTCTATCTGTCTATCTGTCTATCTGTCTGTCTGTCTGTCTGCCTGTCTGTCTGTCTGTCTGTCTGTCTATCTATCCGTCTGTCACCAGGCTGTATTTCATGAACCGTTGAGAGTTAGACGGTTGAAATTTTCACAGATGATGTATATCTGTTGCCGCTATAACAACAAATACTAAGAACAGAACAAAGTTAAAAATTAAAGGGTTAAAACAAAAAATGTGTATTTTATGATAGGCGCCATCTATGAATCTTCTCTAGATGGCGCTATCGTGTTTACCTTAATCTCGGAATCTGAATCTGAATCTCGGAAACGGCTCCAACGATTATATAAAATTTAGTATACAGGGATTTCGGGGACGATAAATCGATCTAGCTAGGATTCATTTTCAGAAAATGTTGTCTTATTCGTGTTTTCAATAATCAACTTTTAATTTTAAATAACAATCGATAATCAACTTAAAATATGACTCTTCCCGACATCTATTAGCGAGTAGTACTTCTACTCGCTAGTAGTGTTAGTGTTATTGTGTGGTTAAAGCAGTTAGTTGCTCTAATAAAAAAAAAAATTGTATTATTATTCGCCAATAGATGTCGGGAAGAGTCATATTTTTCTGTTTCAGTGGCAAAAAATACCGAGCATAGCTCGGTCGTCCAGATATTTAATAATATTACTTACTAACACCTTTGTGTTGTTAACGTTTACTTAATTGGTGTTAGAAGTTCGTTAGATATTCGTTAGATGGCGTTAGGAACCCTCCGTATGCGGGACAAAGTCTGACTCGCACTTGGCCAGTTTTATTTTCTAGTCACTGCCTCGCTCGCCTCGCCTCATGTGTATGTTGCCATGTTAGGAGTTCTTTGTCGATTCGCGGTCTCCACTCCAGAACCAGTCTGATCCAACGGTAATCTGTTCTACGGCCCAGTAATGACCAGCCCACTGCTACTTCAGATTGCGTATCCGTTAAGTTAGTTCACTTCGATTTCCTGTCAATTTTCTAGGTTTATTAGTGTTTACTGTACCGCAAGTAAAGGAAAGCAAAATTAAGCACATACTTTATTAATTATACGGTCGTTAAGCTGGCAACACCCCTGTGCAATATTTGTTGCCCTTATAATAACTTATTATGTTACTTTCCACTAAGTTTGAAGGGGAAGACACCGGATGGTTCTTGCCACGTGGATGGCCAGGTGGGTGAGATTTTTTTATGGACCCGTGTGGTAGGTACTGCTGTGTATTCTGTGTTACAGGAAACGACTAGACGCGTGTCGCTCGCACCTTAACTTTTTTGAGGAGCAAAAAAGGTGAATGTGATTTATAAATGGATTGTTTATAATTATTGTTAAAAGGGGTTAATTGGATGAAGAAAGATGGATGTGGACAGAAGCCATATCATCTAATACTATAAGAATCTTTGTCCTGACATACTGACTCACTTGCAGACAACGCACAGCCTAAACCGCTGGTCGTAGAGACTTGAAATTTGGTGGGTATACGAGTATTTGTCTTAGTACATAAGGGTGTACTAAGAAAGGATTTTCCAAAGTTCACTCTTTAAGGGGATAAAATGGGGGTTCAAAGTTTGTATGGAGAAACATGATTAGATAGTCTTTTCTATCCGAAACTTCACACAAGTGCTTCAGTAAAAAAATAAGTAAAAACGTGTTTCAGGTTTTTTTGAAATTCCACCCCTAAGAGTGTGAAATGGGGTATCATATGTGAAAATCAATATTGTTTCGGATTGCGCTGAAATTTGGCATACAGATAGTTATTACGACGTAAGTTACCTCTGAGTAAGGATTTTTTCAAAAATTCACCCCTGAAGGGGAAGAAACGGGGGTTCAAAGTTTGTATGGAGAAACAATATTAGATAGTTTTTCTATTCGAAATTTCATACAAGTGCTCCAGTAAACAAATAAGTAAATACGTGTTTCAGGTTTTTTTGAAATTCCACCCCTAAGAGGGTGAAATGGGGTTACATCGTGTGAAAATCAATATTGTTTCGGATTGAGCTGACATTTGGCATGCAGATAGTTATTCTGGCGTTAGTTACGTTTGAGAAAGAATTTTCCAAAATTCACCCCTGAAGGGGATGAAACGGGGGTTCGAAGTTTGTATGGAGAAACAAGATTAGATAGTCTTTTCTATCCGAAACTTCACACGAGTGCTTCAGTAGAAAATAAAATAAATACATATTTCAGGTTTTTTTTTAATTCCACCCCTAAGAGGGTGAAATGGGGTAACAAAGTGTGAAAATCAATATTGTTTGCGCTGAAATTTGGCATGCAGATAGTTATTACGACTGTAGTTACCTCTGAGAAAGGATTTTCCAAAATTCACCCCTGAAGGGGATGAAACGGGGGTTCAAAGTTTGTATGGAGAAACAAGATTAGATAGTCTTTTATATTCGAAACTTAACACAAGTACTTGGGTAGGTAAGTAAATACGTGTTTCAAGCTCTTTTGACATTCCACCCCTAAAAGGGTGAAGATTTCAGACTTTGTTACCCCAGTAACAAAGTCTGAAATCAATATTGTTTCGGATTGCGCTGAAATTTGGCATCTTAACTTAGGTATCCGCTAATAAATAATTTTTCAAAATTCACTCTTCAAGGGGATGAAGCGTGGGTTCAAAGTTTGTATGGAGAAACAATATTAGATAGTATTTTCTATTCGAAACTTCGCACAAGTACTTGAATAAATAAATAAGTAAACACGAGATCCAGACTTTTTCAAAATGCCACCCTAAGAGGATAAACTGAGGTAACAAAAATCAATATTGTTTCGGATTGCGCTGAAATTAAGAATGCAGATAGTTATTATGACGTAGGTATCCGCTTCGAAAGGATTTTATAAAAAATCCTCCCGGATACGGAACGGGGATTCAAAGTTTGTATGGCGAAACAAGATGAGATAAAGTAGGTACGTGTTGTAGGATTTTTTCGAAATGGGGTAGGTAACAAAGTCTGAAAATTTGGGTTTTTCGGGTTTTATAAATATGAATCACGAATTGCCTTAGTCATAACATGAAAACGGGTGAACTAACTGGGCTAATTCTTATTTGATGTCTTGATAGAATCGTTTTTACAAAATAAAAGTTTTAAGTAAATAAAAGAAGTTTTTAACGCGGACGAAGCCGCGGGGCACTTCTAGTTATATATATATAATTCTACTGTACGTGTGTATGTCACTGAACTCCTCGTAAACGGCTGGACCAATTTAGATGAATTTTAATATGTGTGTTTGAGTTAATCCGTAGATGGTTTTGATTCACAATTGGACCCGATAGGTGGCGCTGCGATCGGGCAGGACAACGTCTGCCGGATCCGCTAGTATTTTTATATAATTTAAGAGCAGCAAACAAACAGCCGACCCACCTGATACCGAGCACGCTGATATATTGTGTAGATCATCATCATCATCATCAGCCTATGTTAGTCCACAGCTGGACATAAGCCTATCCAACTGTACGCCACTGAGCATAATCCTCGGCAATTCTCGTCCAGCTCCTGCCAGCCACTTAGCGAAGATCATCGCGATCGGGCAGGACAACGTCTGCCGGATCCGCTAGAATTTTTATATAGAATCAAAGAATCAAGAATCAAAGCATTTATTCAGTATGTAGGCAGTATAAATATACGCACATATACACGTCTAAATCATAAATCATAAAATAAATCATAACCAATTATCAAGTAAACATAGCAAAAGCAGAATTTAACGCTTTGAATTAGAAAAAAAAAAGTAATGAACCATTCAGCTGTCATCCAATCGTTTACGTCAGAATATTTAAAAAAAATTAAAGTAGGTTAAAACCAACCATACATGTAAGTGTGTGTTTCAGTATAATTCAGTATAATTTAAGAGCAGCAAACAAACAGCCGACCCACCTGATACCGAGCACGCTGATATATTGTGTAGATCATCATCATCATCATCAGCCTATGTTAGTCCACAGCTGGACATAAGCCTATCCAACTGTACGCCACTGAGCATAATCCTCGGCAATTCTCGTCCAGCTCCTGCCAGCCACTTAGCGAAGATCATCGCGATCGGGCAGGACAACGTCTGCCAGATCCGCTAGAATTTTTATATAATTTAAGAGCAGCAAAAAAAAAACAGCCGACCCACCTGATACCGATCACGCTGATATATTGTGTAGATCATCATTATCAGCCTGTGTTAGTCCACAGCTGGACATAAGCCTATCCAACTGTACGCCACTGAGCATAATCCTCGGCAATTCTCGTCCAGCTCCTGCCAACCACTTAGCGAAGATCATCGCGATCGGGCAGGAGAACGTCTGCCGGATCCGCTAGAATTTTTATATAATTTAAGAGCAGCAAACAAACAGCCGACCCACCTGATACCGAGCACGCTGATATATTGTGTAGATCATCATCATCAGCCTATGTTAGTCCACAGCTCGACATAAGCCTATCCAACTGTACGCCACTCGCCGAGCACAATCCTCGGCAATTCTCGTCCAGCTCCTGCCAGCCACTTAGCGAAGATCATCGCTCCACCGTGTGGTGTAGATTGGACTAGAATCCTACTAGTTCAGCTTGTTATTTTAGTATCGTCTGTTACTTCCTGATAAAATATTCACAGTTATGTTGTAAAACACTTCATACATAATCGTATGTCCTGTGCTTCGGCCAGGCCGGAAGCCG
This sequence comes from Cabera pusaria, assembly GCA_954871355.1. Classification (NCBI taxonomy): domain Eukaryota; kingdom Metazoa; phylum Arthropoda; class Insecta; order Lepidoptera; family Geometridae; genus Cabera; species Cabera pusaria. The sequence continues at coordinate 15,066,488 of OX940901.1, forward strand.
GACTGGAAAGGCGGACGAGAAAGGAGATCAATAAAATAAGTACTTAGTTGGTTATGGATAACATTGGAAGAGAGGAAAGGAAAGATTAAGATAAGTTAGGGCAGAAGTCACCAAAAAATTTTTTTTTTTTTTTTATAAGGGACAGAAAATCACTACCTATTATTTTTTTGAGTAGTTGGGTAAAACCACGGATTAGACAAAGGAGGTCCTCCTTTGTCTAATCCGTGGGTAAAACTATATCGACCCGACGATGTATATAAAGTTCTAAATGCGATACTCACTTTTCTACTCGTATATTTGTTTGTTCGGGTGTTCTTCACGGTCAAACGGCAGGACCGATTTAACTGAAATGCACAGGATAGCCCGTACTATGAATTAGGCTATAGGATACTTTTTAACGCGAGCGAAGCCGCGGGACATAGCTAGTAAAAATATAAACAAGGCACGCTTCACGCCTTGGCTTGCTAAATGAAGCTTGTCATAACAAAAGCTATAAAATTTGACAAACGGGATCCTTGGCAGATGGCTGGTAATAAGACAATTTTCTTTAGAGTAAATGAGGCATGTCGTCAATTTCTTCGTTCCATAATATACCATTATTATACGTAAAGTTAACGATTCGTACAACGCCTTATGCTTCGCAATAATTCCATAGGTGCAACTTATTTAATTATTCCAGTATAAGGCGAATATTTTTGTAAATGTCCGATTTTCTTGATCACAGAAATTTTATACCTGGATCAAACTGCTTAAAACTTCCTGATTACATTGCAATTTTTGATCCATTTACTCGTATTTGTGCATACACCTAATTTTGTATGGGAATCGTATCACCTTAAGCGTGATCGAAAATACATCGGGCTATTCGTATCATTTGAAAAGAAGGTCAGATTCGGAAAATGCCCCTTCGACTCGGATTTTTGAATTTCATAATACTCTCTCTGTTCGGAAACTTATATAATTTTAATTTCAAAAAAATCTGTGATTGAAAATCTCCTATTTCTGTTAGCAATGCGCTCGTTGGCCTTTCTCTAGAAAAGCTACCGGAAGTGCCGGAACACATTTGATTTTAGGTAGTTTGGTGACAAATTTACTAACTGAGGATCAATATAATGTTTTTTAATAAATTTAGAACAGCCATCAAACATGCTGTCCACCTGATGGTAAGTGTTAACCGTCGTCTATTTACACCTACAATACCAGAGGCAATACTGGTGCGTTGCCTGCTCTTTTGAAAGAGGAATCTGTAAACTCTCATTTTGAAGCAACTCAGATCAACCTTCTGTGGGAAAATATCTATCGTTGGCAGTTTCTTTTACTTGTGTGTACAATTTATCTATACATATAAAACACGAACATTGTTTCTACCTATGACCGTTTTAGACTTTGAAACCATTCAACCGATATACTTACCTAATACCGGTGGCAATAAGTAATGTAAAGATGGTTTTAGACCACTGAAACACTGCATTATGCACATTCGGTCACTTTTCTTTTTTTAGCGTAGTACACGTACACGCCGTGTATTCACGTTAATAATATTATTGCTCTTGTACCCATAATAGGAGAGCATACTTATTACGTCCCTAAATTATATTTACCTACAGGGGCTTTATTTAGATACCCAACAAGGCAATCTTATTTTCATAGGCCTTTACCATCTAAGCGAGTTGTTTCTACGGGGTCGGGGGTTGATATTGCTGCAGTTCCGTGCTTCATAAATAAGAGAATAAGGTGCTTTTTTTCATAGTAAAACCCATTTTGGTAAATTAACAAGGGTTTCAGTGAGATTGTATGGTGTTGGCGCGATGATGTTTTCAGCAAATAATTAAGTAACCACTAAGCTTTCTATTTGTGAACAATATTTAATTATTTATCATCATCATCCTAATTAGCCGGTGTCAGTCCACTGTTGGACGTAGGCTTTTTAATTTATTATTACACAACAATAATCAATTATAGTTTAAACATATTTTTAAACACAAGCTTTTTGTTAAGAAGTAATCGTCATCATCAGCCAGTATCAGTCAACTGCTGCTCTCTGATCTCTCAAGATGCGCCACTGAGCCCGATCTTCGGCTCTTCTTGTGACTCTCCGTCTTTGGGCGGGACATGCCCTAATCGCAACGCTGGGCAGGCGGGTTGGTGATCGCAGGACGTAGCTTCTCGCACCGGTAACGCTGCTGCCCGTCACCGGCCTGTAGTATTTAGCTACGTCATAATTTTTAAATTGTTATAATTTATACAATTTCCGTTACGGAGTGCCAGTGCCCACAGCCCGGCTCCATCATCAGGTCAGCTCGATGGTACTATTGTCACAGAAGATACGAAAGTATACCAAATGTGAGTCCAATCAAACGTCAGAAAGTGGTTCTAATTTAGCTTTCAAGATTTGACCAAAATCACAGAAAAATGAATAGTACAAGCCAGCATTATAATATTACTAGCTGGCCCGTCGAACTTCGTACCACCTAACAGACAATGAATGTCGTGTTACCTTTTAGATGAACTTGTTTTAGGCTTTTATAAACGTAATAAATGAATACAAAAGAGATATTAAGTTTATTAATGTATTATGGCAATACAGATATAGAATAAAAATTGGTAAAAATGGTTTTTGGAAATATACACTTTTTTAGGTTGCTTGTAAGCATACATTTCTGAACGCACGCATATTTGACCATCAATAAATATGTCAAACAATTATCATTACTGACAATATTTGAATTTTTACAGTGCCACAAGTATAACTTGGCGGTGGTGGTTTTTGGAACTAATTCTTTTAATTGAAACTGTGAGTTTGACGTTTGAGAGATTACCGTGACATTATTGTTGGTAAATCTGCTACATTAAAATAGTTCAATAATGCCAAAAGTAATTAAAAGTGGTTTAAGAGAAACTGTTATCAAAGTACAAAGTAAAAGCACAGTGGCGCATAGGCACGCCAAGTTATACTTGCCGGACTGTACTTGACTTGCTACTTGACACGGGCTAAATACACTAATCGTGTGGAGCAATAATTTACCAAAAAAAAAATACGCCTTAATTCGAATATTGTAATGCTATTCACACATGGGAAGAATTTTTATACTTGACACTGGCTAAATACACTATTCGTGTGGAGCCATAATTATACAAAAAAAATACGGCGGGATATACAATTGAACATCAAATGATTGGCAGTTTTTAAGCCCAAGACCATTTTGGCAAAATATTTTTTCTTATATTATTTTTTTAGGTCAATTATTCATTCTTTTTAATACTTATTATGCTATTCCTGACAAAGACAATTACAAAAATCATAAAAATTGGGCCAGCCGTTCTTGAGTTATAAGTGTAGTAACTAACACGACTTTCTTTTATATATATAGATTTCTATTTTTTTTCTGAAATATTTAAGAAGTGGACTTTACGCAAGCTTTCTGTGGAATTGTAGTTTTAGAACGATTATCTGGGTAATAATAATCCACATTATTTAAAAAGTAAAAAGTATTTTGCTTGTCAGATTCCAATAAAATCATGTAGTTGATCACCAATTCACCACTATATTGCAAAAGATCCATTATATAACCGGCCAAGTGCGTGTCGGGCCACGCGCAGTGTAGGGTTCCGTAGCAGCCCGTTATTCAATTATTCAATGCAAGTCTTTACCCGTTATAAACAAGCAACTAGGTACATCGGTATTTGGTACAAAATTATCAAACACCCAAGTTCAACGACTATTACTGCTAAACTAATAAAGTTATCTTAACCGTTATAGTTTTCCTTTAAAGTTCATGAAATGCACTATTATCACGAATTTCTTCAGATTTTTCAAGCCAGCAGTTTAGCTTTTAGAGGGGGGGGGGACGCCTTGATACCCCACACGATGGGGTAGACGATGAAAAAAAAATATTCCTTTTCTCATGTAGGGGAGCTACCCTAAAAAAAATATTTTTCTAAATTTTATTTCACCACTTTGTCAGACAAAACTACAGCATTCTAGTATTAACGGTCTCTTAGCAAAACCTCGGACAGACAGACAGACAGACAGACGGACATGACGAAACTATAAGGGTTCCTTGTCAGGACTACTGAACCCTAAAAAAGCTTATAAAATAGGTAAGTAGATAAAAATTAAGTTCATTTGAGGGCCCGGTGGCGTAATCGGGAGAACGGCCGGCTTTGATACCGTGGTACCGAGTTTAAACCCCGCCGTGCACCAATGGGTTTTTCTATCGAAACATGTATGTGCGCTTGTCGCAGTGGCCCTCCGGTGAAGGAAAACATCGTTAAGAAACTCCCAACCCCCGCATGGTGGTAGGACACTATCTAGTGCCCGCCTGGCCAGCTACACCGCCCTCAAACTAGAAAATCTGTCTCTCGTGAATCACCACTATAATGCAAAAGATCCATTTAAAAAATCTTAAAAAATAGGTACAAGTAAGTAGATATGATATTTAAATTAAAAATTTAAAACCACCCCGGACTGATTTGTACTTTTATGTATAATTTTGTTCCATGCGACCATTCCAATGAGCCTAAATACGACATCTCAGACGAGGAGTTAAGAATATTCTGCAGATTCAAGGAGATGTCTCAGCATTAAATCAAGCTTATTATTGCTATTATTATTTATGCTTATTATTTTTGCAATATCGTTGAAGTAACAGGATACTGAATTAATACATATGTTTTGACTACTGTTATTAATATTTCTGTGGATTAGACCACAGAACACGGATATGATTTGACTAACAACTACGTTAAACAGACGGCAGCAGTGTGACAGGTAAGTAGTGCACAGAAGCGCCATTTTGATTTATTTTGAAGTCCGCGGTCAAAGGACTACGAGTTTCCAAAAGTTGCTATCGTAGTTTTTTTTAACCAATAATATCGTTTAAAAACTAAAAAAGAACCGACTTCAATGTTCATTTTCAGTACCAATTTTGAGATGTTTATCTCAATATCTCTGGAGATACTTATCAAACCTAGATAAAATTACCATGGTGCCACACTTGGGATATCTCTTTTCGAACAAAAAAAGAATAATCAAAATCGGTGCATAAATGACGAAGTTATCCCCGAACAAACATAAATATATATATATATATATATAGGTTTCTCAATTCGACCGTATATAAGAAACCTACTCCTTTTTTTGAAGTCGGTTAAAAAAGAGCTGATAACAGATTTTCATGAAACAAAGCTAAGAACACTCTCGACGAGGACATCTATCAAACAAAACAAACTAAATCAAAATCGGATCAACCGTTTGGGCGCTACGATGCCACAGACAGACACACACACAGATACACAGATACACAGTTACACAGATACACAGATACACAGATACACAGATACACAGATACACAAGATACACAGATACACAGATACACAGACACACAGATACACACGTCAAACCGGTCAAACTTATAACACACCTTTGTTTTGCGTCGGGGGTTAAAAATAAAGTTCATGCGGCGGTCTAGAAAAATAATTCAATAACTACTCGCAGACTTGTACCTATTGCAACATAACATACAAACTACATTACATAACATACTTCTACTAGGCAATCTTCGTGTTTTAGTCAAAGAGTCTAATCAGAAAATAAAAAAACTATTCTCTACAACATTTCAGGCCTGCTACAAACGGTAACTTGTTTAGATGTCTAATTAGACTCCCGGGGTCGGTCGGTCGGTCTAGATATTGTTGGCCCTAAGTGAATTTTATGCCCTAGAGATACAAGAGGGTACAATACATGCATTATCTATTCAATAACTACCTCCTTATTTACTTACTACGTACGTTCGTAGGAACATTTACAGAGCAAATGTGCGTCTTAAATTTTGAATTTTACTGATTTAATTACTGAAAACTCATGTAAATTATTATAATCAGGTTTTTTTCTTGGTATTTTGATTAGTGATATCATCAAATTATAATTATTAAATTATTACAAAAATGCATACGTTTCGGGAAAACGTCCGACTATTTAATATAGCGGCATCTAGCGGATGGGTCATGCATTAAAATGATTGATAGTGTATCAAATCAATAGGTAGAATGGTTCGTTGGCTTTTTTATGACGAGACTTTCTAAAATGTTCTTTCTCTTCAGTTGCTTATGATAGATGTCGCTTCTTCTAACAAAAATGTTTGTGTTTCTATGGATTTGGCGGGAAGTAAGTTATGTCCATTATGTCCATACCTACTGAGGGTTTGACTTGGAAGTTGGACTGAACTATAACTTGAACTTTACTTACAAATACATACAAAACTATGTTTCTTTAAAGTGTTAAACAGTTTATATTTTTGTAAATTAACACAATCCAAAATTTTATCGTACCGACGGGACTTGAACCCGTCTTAATAACTAGTCTTGCTTAATTGGCAGAGCACCTGAACATGTTATCCAGGGTACTTGTACTATTTATTATTCTGTGTCTAGGAGGTGTGGGTTCAAGTCCCGTCAGTATAATGAAATTTTGGAGTTTGTTTGACAGTTTACAAAAATACAAAATTGCTTAATTTAAAAAATGTTTTTGTAATTAGAACCCTGCCTTTTCACTTTAGTCTTTGAGAGTGTGTTGCAACTTTAATGTAACTTTGACTCGTACAATTTGAATCTACGAAAACTTTTACCTTTGATATTGGCAGAGGCACAGAATATTGAATAGTGCAAAGGTAAAAGTTTTCGTAGTTTTTTTTGTTAGTTTCATTATGTCTCCACACGATTAGTGTATTTAGCCAGTGTCAAGTATTCAAATTCTTCAAGTTTTTGAGAATTCAAGTCAATTAAGATAGGTCAAATTTACAACCCTCAGTAAAAATTTGGACTTTAAAATTTTCAGTGGAATTATAGTGATAACGCAAATAGCATGTTTTTCAACATTATGCTGTTTCTCTAAACTCCCCAAAACTCCCGTTTTCGAAGTTATTTCTTGATTAATGAAATAAAAAGAAAAACGTTTTTGATGACAAATGAAGAAAATTAGTAAAATAAAACTACTAGACGTTACTACTTGTAACATTATCGTTTAAAAACACAACAAGGCATCAAAAATCATGTAGGGCATTACCTACCTACTTACCGATCTGTCTTCGCTTGCACATTTTGCTCTCTTATAATATCTTAATATCACTTAGTATCAAAAAGATACCTAGTCATACTCATATTATGATAATAGGACCAGTCTTCATAGACTCTCGCAAAATGGTATGTTAAACTAGGATGTTCAGCGATATGAAAGATTGGAAGGTCTTGATATTTTGGGCGATGTGTGGTATACATTTTCTTGTAAGCGATATATCTTTGCCTTCAGGATAAGGTAGATGTTGTCTTTGACAGGTTATTTCTTTGCCGCAGGTGGTGGGAAATTATCAGCGCCTACTGGAAATGTAATACTGTTATGGATTTAGGCGCGTTACTAGGTAGGTATATTGACTGTCGGTGAGTTTCATAAAAACATATGAATTCATTTGTTTATTCGTTTTTTAATTAATTTATTTTAATCTGACATTTAATTTCAATTAGGATGTTGTTTTGGAAGTTTTGTAAAGTTATTATTATCATGAAGTTAAATCTGATTAAATGTAATGACTGTATATGTACTAATATTGTCGTTTTATGGCCGTATTGTCGAATGATTTTAATTTAAAATGTAATTTTAATTAGTTTTTAATTTTCAGGCGACCGTGGTAAAACTGCTGAACACTTTTAAATTAAATTTAAACAAGGGACTTAGTTACACGATAAATATTTCGTCGTCCCTGCGTTTTTAGGGTTCCGTAGCCAAATGGAAAAAACGGAACCCTTATAGATTCGTCATGTCTGTCTGTCTGTCCGTCCGTATGTCACAGCCATTTTATTCCGAAACTGTTAGGACTACCTACAGAATTGAAACTTGGTAGGTAGATGTATTCTGTGAACCGCTTTCCGATTTTTATACAAAAATAAAAAATATAAAAGTTTAAGGGGGGGCATCCCATACATGGATCTGAAACAAAAAAAATATTTTTCTTCAAACTTATACGTGTGGGGTCTATGGATAGGTCTTCAAAAATGACATTGAGATTTCTCAAATATTTTTTTCTCAAAGTCAATTATTTGAAAGATAGGCGCGTCTAAAGTGGTAAAATGTGTGTACCCCCGGGGCCCTCTAACTTTTAAAGTATGGGAGTGAAAACTCTAAAAAAACTATACCCTGTAGATCTCAATAAAAACTAACAACGAAAATTGGTTTGAACGAGATACAGTCAGCAGTTTTAGAGATATGGCGACCGCAAAGATAACTTTGTTTTTCATACAAACACTATGAAAAACAAAGTTAATTTTGTAGTTGCGAAAAATCATATTTATGGAATATTTAACTGTGTTACGGAACCCTACGAGTGCGAGTCCGACTTGCACTTGGCCAGTTTATTTCTACAAGAGTTAGGTACATGGATGGATTAGGTATAAGTTGTAGTGGTAGGATTTTTGCTAGTTTTCCTGGTGCGGAATCCCCTTTGTCGATCGAAGATGCTAGCACACTAGGCCTAGAATGGAAACTGCAGGCTCTCAAGGACAGCTGCCGGAAAACATTAAATAGATGTTTGGCCACAGAATAATTGATAGTGCTACGTAGTTTGGTGACAGATTTTCCAACTTGAGAGTGGTAGCTGACCAGGCGGATGTCAGATGTGTTTCCTAGTAGCGTTCTACCACTTGTCCTACCACTATGCCGGAAATTAGGGGTTTCTTAACGATTTTTTCTTTCACTGTAAAATGCGTAGGTACATAAATTTTTCGACAGCAATATTCATAATTGCATGGCGGGGATTTGAACTCGCTACCTCTGGCGGAAAAGCCGATAATTTTCCCACTGCGGCACTGAGCCTTCAAAATCTTATCTAAAAAACCTAAACCTAAGTCTGTATCTACCGTTCAATATAATACATTTCATTAAGCTGAACTGAATTCAAAACGGTACACCCACAATTTCGTAATCAAATATTAGATTTAATAAGCCTAGTCTATATTTTATCGCAGAAGAGAAACGACATATCTGATGCTTAATTTTAAGGAATCTTATAGTGGTAGAACTTTGCTCGTACCACCACTTATTTTCTTTTAATATTTTTAACCGACAACCAAAACGAAGGAGGTTTTCAATTCGTCTGTATGTTTTTTTGTATGTGTGTTTACGCGATTACTCCGCCAATTGTGAACCGATTTGAATGATTATTTTTGTTACTGGTAGGTTTCATCTTCAAAGTGATCCCATTCAAATTTTATCAAGATCAGACAAGTATCTTTAGAGATATAAAGATAAATGTCTCAAACTTTCTACTGAAACTGACGCGCGGTATGGAATTCGGTTGTTTTAGTTTTTAAACTATCTTAATTATTTTATACGTGATAGGCCAGCGTTTGACCCCAATCTCAGCTGACGGTGTTTGATGTTATCGATGGTGTAGCGGCTTTGCCCGCGTTAAAATACCTTTTAACTTGAGCGTGGCCGCTAATAGCCGCGTGGCGTATCTAATGTTTCAATAACTAAGTTACTGCTAGATAAACTATATAGGCGTCTTCTATAGCACGCCACTAAGCTCGATCTTCAGCTGACCATTTTCAACCGCTTTCAGCCACCGCCACTCTGTGAGTGCGAATATCGTCACTCCACCTAGCTGGTGGGCGTCCTACGTCCTGGTTTGCTTACCTAGACAAAATTCTAGCCTAGAAAGGTTCTACTACAAAAAATATTATATGGGAATTCCATTGGCAATAATTTTTCTTGTGGAAAAGAGATGTCATTTTCATACATTTTTAAGTTTGTTTCGCGTGAACGCTGAAATAAATTGTATTCTGTCTAGAGGGGCTGTTATTGTATCATTACAAAACAGTTCCATAAAAGCGACAAATCAACATGTACGCATATCAGTCATATATGAAACGTGCATATTGAGCCATTGGATGTTAAGCCTCGGGGGCATAGCAATCATCTAATTATTGAGGTAGAACATTACCAGTGATATAGGACGGATTAAGGACGGAATGAGTTTGGGCGAGCGAACGCGGTGTGCACTTTTCCATACAGATGTATTTCCTCGTTTCCTCCCTGGAAAAAGCTTCTAGAGCAAAATTTTTTTTTACAATAAATCAAGGTCTGCTGTAGCTACGCCGCTGTCATTTGCTTTTTTTGACCAACCAATTGCAAATAGAAATATGACTCTTCAAAAATCTTAAAGAGGAGATTAAAAGGATTACATTTCTTTATGCAGTTGGTTGGTCAAAAAAAGCAAATGATAGGGGCGGGGGCAAAACATTTTGCTCTAGAAGCATTTTCCAGGGAGAAAACGGGGGAATATACGTGTATGGAAAAAACCACCCCGCGTCCCGTCTTAATAATAAAGTTTATACGTCATGGGAAATTCAAAATAGGTATTTTTGGCTACCTACGTAAATAAAAAAATATAGCTGAGGGGTCAGTTGGTTATTTAAGATAGTAGTTTAGTGGTAGGACTTCTGCTATTCCGCTTGGGGGATATTCAGAATTTTGCATGCCACTGTATCTGTAACAATAGGTCGACGACATAACTCACCATCAGCCGAGCGTCATGCTTGTCCTGTTCGCATTTATCATGAAAAAATGAAAAAAAATATATAAAGATTAGATGGTTGATATTATTAGCCCCCTTTAATTTGCCCTCCTAAGTCCCTCCCATTCCTCTGTAACCCAGCATGTTACACAACAACGGTACAGATACGGTTCGCAATGCAACCAACCGTGTAACCATACGGTAGAAAAACTGATCGATTGCAGTAACCTGAGCTTAGATGTCAGAACAATGGGCTGAACTTGGATGTGGGAAGGTCGGTTAATACTTTATGGGGTAACAGTTGTTTTACAGTATACTATGTATGCTATTATGATAGTTATTTTATAAAGCTTTATGGAATCAAATAATCATCTATATTGGACGTCTCCGTTTGGATTCCCCTGTAAGTATACGTTTCACTTAAAACGTATACAGTTTTGTTCATGATCATAAACACTTTCGGAACAATATATTTGAAGGGGTATTTACCACGTTTTACATTGTATAGATGTGGCAAGGGATTCCAACGAATGATTCTTACGAAATGTGAATGAAATCCATAAACAACAACTTATACTGTTTACACACTCGAACCCAAAATGGCGTTTACATCTTATAGCACAAAAATTATTAAAATTTTCTAACTACCCTCAAATAATGCACAAGTTCTGAATCGCGCAAACGATATTTCTTAACGCATTGAACCTATACAACCTCCCAAAAAATCAACTGGGTGTCACTGTATACTGAGTAAGCCAGTTAAGGGTAGCTGGTTACATCAAATACCTCGTTGCCGTTCAAGTGGTAACAGATAGGCATTTACTTTGTTAAGAAGTAAGTGGGGCATCTGTTGGGACACTTCTGTGCGGTAACTCTCTTGCTGTGCGAAAGTTGGCTCGTATGTTTTCTGTGTTTTTCCAGCCGACGATACCACTTAGTATACAATTTGACACTTTTGCTGGCTTATATTTTTTATATCAGGCAGATAGTTCTACTCAGACGCTTGCTTGATGGTAACCTATCTATGGCGACATGCAACGCCCTTTTTCCTAAATTCTACTGCATGATTTATGTGACTGACCAGTTAGTCTAGAAACCGAAAGTCATGGTTCGATTCCCGCATGGGACAATTCTTTGTGTGATCCGCAGATAATTGTTCCGAATCTGGGTGTGATTGCGGACGTGAAATGTTTTTTTTTATTTGAACGGCATAATTATCATGTTTTACACTATTTATGAGCTTCCAATATTTAGGCGCGTGCTGTTACAAGCATCATGTTCACGGAGTAAATACTTTTTAACTTGTTGTCTGTTTAAAAAAATAAAAGCACCTCACACGCCGTTTGAAACTACATAATTTACCCCTAAAACCATTAATTATTTTTACCTATTTTACCATGCATTCAATTCCTTATTCATGCGCTACGATCGTCTAAATCAGGCAATCACCGAACAAATCTCTAAAATGACTATAGGCTATATACTAGATTTATAACTATATACTATAGAAATAATAAATAACGTTAGCTAAAACTGCAATTCTAGTCAAAATATATGTTTTAACGTCTGCCTTTAATGTCTGCATTGCTCTGACGCGCCACAAATCTCTCTGACGCGAGTGAAATGCGGTTTCATTAAATCCTCCTGTGTTTTGCCTGAAATACGCGGTTACTTTGCTATACGAAGTAGGCATGCGTAGTTATTGAAATTTATACGAAGCGTAAGTTATAAAATCACTCGTTGGAGCTAATGAAAGAAATTCTTACTGAAATGGCAGCGGCTGGGAGTCTGGGAGTCTCCTATTCGGCAACGAGTTTGTAGTGGTAGCGTAGTATTATTATCTTTTCTATGGTGGTAGGACTTCTGCTAGTCCGCCTGGGGTGGTACTACCACTTTGCCAATTAATTTTCAGCCATTAAATTGGAATGTTTTTCGGTTGAAATGGCAAGGTGTCCAGTGAAATTACAGGGCATGTGAGACTCAACATCTTTATGTCTCAAGGTCACAGGCGCAGTGCAGTGACATGCAAAATTCTGGCAGTTCAGAATTTTGCATGCCGCTGTATCTGTTATAAGTAGACGACATCGCTTACCATCAGGCGAGCGTCATGCTTGTCCTGTTAACTTTTACCATAAAAAAAAAGAACCAGACTAGCGATAACCATCTTAGCAACACTCCAAGAGTAATAAGTCGCCGGACAGGTTATTGCTAAGCATGAAAGGTCATTGTTGCCTTCCTTCGTTCATAGGGCTAGAGCTTAGACCTCAATATCCTAGATGGTGCTAAATGAGTGACAACTCATGGTAGGCTTCGGCCGTGCAAGCCAGTATGGAAAACGGATTAGGATAGTTGCTTCCTGTGAGGTTGTGATGTGAATTGGACTACCGTTTTCAGACACGCAAGATTCCATCTTTAACCGCAGCATCGAGTGACACAGGTTTTCACAGGAGGTAGGAGCACATTATATCGATGTTCGACCATCATCAAGGAGAAAATCTGCCGCCATAAACTTACGGTGTTCCGGCAGCACACAGTCCTCAAGGACTGTGTGCTGCTAGGCCTACTCAGACTCTTGAGAGTCAGAGTATTCTAGGCCTAGCGTGTTCACCATCATCGACCACATCACATCATCCCTTACCACCAGGTGAGATAGTGGTCAAACGCTAGCCTATATGATTTACAAAAAATGTGTATTAGTAAACAAATGATTTTTTTAGGCTTAAAAACCTTTTTTTTAATAAGTTTCATTATGGCTCCACACAATTAGTGTATTTAGTTTAGCCAGTGTCAAGTATTAAAATTCTTCACATTTTTTAGATTTCAAGTCATAAAGACGGGTCAAAGTCACATTTCAGATCAAGGGAAAGTCAAAGTCTAGTCCAAGTCATACCCTCAGTAAAGAAGTGGACATTACTGAAGATTTACAGTGGAATTTTGGTGAGAACGCAAATACATAGCATGTTTTTCAACATTGTGTTGTTTCCCTACACTCGCACACATGCACCGGCAATTAATGGTTAATAATCCACATTTAATACACATTAACTTGCGGAAGAACACAAGTTTAAGGAAAAAATACAATGCGAGCACACACACTGTTCCACGTTCCCGCCAAAACTCTCTTAAAAACCTTTATAGTGTTTTTCACTTCAGTAAAAATGTTACAGGGTGTGAGACTCAATATCTAAATGTCTGTAGGCAACAGGTGCTATTACGCGGGAAATTCAGGTAATCGAGAATTTTTCGTGCTAGTGTTTTCTTTTTAGGGAGACAGACGCCTACCGATAGTTTTTGGATGGATGATGTTTGTTATTTTTTCGGGTAAAAACTACTCAACGGATTTAGATGACATTTGGCACACTGATAGTTTATAAGCTGGATTAACATAAAGGGTACTTTTAACAAGTAGGTATTTTATAACGCGGGCGGAGCCACGGGGCACAGCTAGTGATTTATGTGTATTATGTGAGCGCTGTGCTTGTCATATTAGGTACTTTACTTAAGCATGTAGTTTTACATTACTCGTATTTTCAGTCAGATTCATTATACGACCCCGACAATGACCAGTACCCTTAGTACGAGTTTTCATACCAAATTCGATATGGTCGATATCGAGCAAATTTTGTATGAAAAACAGTACAGCGCCTCTAGTGGTTACTACACTTAACTAAATTTAGACCAATCAGGGAGCCAGAATAAGTCGAAAACTATGTGACATCTGTCAAAAGCGTTTACGATAAAAACTCGTACTAAGGTCGGTCGAAGTTGCGAACAACCTATGACCTACGATCTTGTTTTGCCAGTGCCGTTGCGTCATCCTGTCGCCTCGAGATCGCCTCGATATGGCTACATGGTGTATTTTTCATTTACTTTTACGATTGAACGATGTTTTCCGCTCCTAGCGAGGGTGTGGCTTGATTGAAAATGTGTGTTGAATATAATGTCAAACTAGTATCTAAACTGTGGTTATGTCAAGTATGAATGTACTTAATGTCGTCATTGGCACCATCGGTGTGGTTTTGGGACGCGACGGAATCTTGGTACCTATGTACTTGTTTAATTATTTATTTTCATTTGAGGCTAATATTGAACTTCGATTTCAGCAAAAATCAAGGCGAATGAAACCATAAAGACTCAATTATTAGTAATGTATTTGTTTAGTGTTACGAGTCATGGCCGGTGCTGCCCTCTAGTTTTTTTTTTCTTGATTATGTCAGTTTCATCTGTGGTTGAGAAGATAATGCAATAATAATAACACTGATATTTATGAAGATTTAAAAAGGTAGAAACACGCGCAATGGAACTTATAGAAAATCAGATTTAAAAATAAATCTGTTTCCAGAAATATTTTTATAATAGATACTCGAAAATCTGGATACTCTAAATATACAACGGAACTTTCCATAACTCTTGATAGTTATTTTTCTTATACAAAACAAGTGTTCCCAAACAAATCTTAGTTCATTCCTAAACATTTCATAAAATTTATCAAAAGCCTTCCATCTAAATGTAAAAAAAATACCGCAGCGTTTAACAATATTTGAATATTTTTGTTCAGAACTTTGAAACAATTCAACACAGGCAGCAAACAACACAGATGCCTGAAATTCTGTGCCTGAGTTTTACTGAAGCGTGTCATAAGTCACTCTTTTTAATTACTATTTTTATGTTTTTAATTTTTGTTTTAATCAAAAAAAAAAAGATTTTGTTTTTTTACAAGTCGGCAACGCATGAATGTCACCCTTAGTGTTGGAAGTGTGCAATGGTGGCGGTGACCATTAACCATCAGGTAGACCGTTTGCTTGTTTGCTATATCAAAAAAATTGTAGCCGCGGTACAGATTAACATACAAATACTATGGCCGAGGTGTATATGGCCGAAGACGCAATGAGCCGTTTTCTTAAAAAAAATTGTACCACTGGTGGCTAGGTGGCATTTGACATAGGTAAGTAATGCAAATTTGTGCGGTACCTAGACAGAGCCGTTTTTATTTTGTTATTATTTTTTTGTGAAAATATTTATTATTTTACTAAAGGTCGTTGAAAATTACATACATAGGTATGTTACAAAAATAGAGAATAAAAGTGGTTTAGACTTCAATCGAAAACGAGTTACGAGGTTTATGAGATTTATTGTCATTATGTGTTATGTATTTGATTTATTCTCACGCCATCTGTTGAGTCTCCAAGAACTTATATTTTTTAAAATGAAAATGCCTTAATTACGAACTATGTATGTACGGTCTATTCGATTTTTATTGCATACCACATTTATGTGATCTCATTCAAAAAGTTGAGTGAAATTAAATGGACTGGCTTACAAAGTTTTGGTCTATACCCAGTAAAATATATCATAGTAATGGCAGATACCATCTACCAACTTAGATACTCTTTTAAAAGCTTCAGCTGAACCTTGCGGTTTCTTTGTCATAGGCCCTTCGTCGCGGCTATTTCAAAATTTTAGCAAAATCAATCGAGCCGTTTTCCACGAAGATGTAATAAACAAACAAATATACAAACTGACAATCGCCTGTATAATAATGGTGTTGATTTACTGACTTAAAATTGTTACTTTTTTATAGGTAATTTGTACCCTTACTTACGCCTCACGTTGTCATAATCTTTTTATATAATAATATCGTTAAAAAACTAAAAGAACCGACTTCAAATGCCGCGCTACTTATTTTCAGTGCCAAGTTTGAGGTGTTTATCTCCATATCTCTGGAGATCTTGCTGTAATTATCAGATTTCAATGAAATTACTATGGTACTATTCTTGAAATATCTCCTTTCGAACAAAAAAAAAGTATAATCAAAATCGGTTCATAAACGACGAAGTTATCCGCGAACAAACATTAAAAAAATATATATATGGTTGAATTGAAAAACCTCATTTTTTTGAAGTCGTGAAGCCTATTTACCTTGGTCCCGGATCCACGCGTGAACGGCTGGACCGATTTTGCTAATTTATTTTTGTTGTGTTTGTTATTGTCAGGAGAAGGTTCTTATGGAATTGTCCAGACCAAAACAAAAGCGGCAAAGCAATCCATCGAGTTAGAACAGAAGTCTTTAGATAAGAATAAATACTAACCTTGCTAGAGTTCTCAAGACTGTCTATTTGTCCCAACTCGACTAGGGAGACAAACAACCGTGATGTCCCAATAAAAACTTATTTGCGATATTATACCGGCGGCGCCGAGAAGTCGGTTTTGGAGGAATCGATAGAGAAAGTAGGTGAAGTTTCGAATTTGATACCAATTATTGAAACTATATTTCAGAACGAAACGTTTAGCGAGGATTTTGAAGTTGAAGTTGCGCTATTTCATATAATAACATTAGCGATACATTATCGTCCGTTAAGTTCATTATTGTCAGCGTACGATGCCGTACCGCAAAATGTACGAATCGTCCGACCATAATATCATCGCTAAAAACGTTAAAAAGAACCGACTTCAAATGCTCATGCATGCACGCATAAGTCATTTTCAGTATGAAGTTTGAGATTTTAAATCTCGATATCAATGCAATCGCAACGCGGTAGGCCAAAAATCAGTTTTAAATTGCTCCATCTATGCATATAGATTCTCTAATTCTACGTCAACAACTTCATTTATTTTATTGGATCTCCTTCTTTGGGTAAAAATAAGGCTATGTAGGTGTTACGGTGTTTCGGCAGCACACAGTCCTTGAGAGTCAAGAGTATTATAGGTCTAACGTAGTCAGTTCTTCGCCATCTCCGACCATATCATCGATTACCACCAGGCGAGATAGTAGTCACACGCTAGCCTATAAGATATAAACAAATATGTATCTACACCTTAGATAATAACGTACACAAAGATTTGTCCTGTGTAGAAATCGAACCCACGACCTTCGGTTTTGCGGCCAGTGTAACTAAATACTATCTAGACTGACTGGTCAGTCTGTTACTGATATTTAAAAATCTACAGTCTAAAACTACCACCAATAAATAGTCTTCCCTTCCGTTCGCCGACTTACCCATTCTGCTGTTGCTCCTGATTCTCATCAGCATCATTGCTGACGATGGACTCCAACATCTGAATCTTCAACATCTTAGTTGATCACATGACAATCACTTCACCAGCACTGCACTTTGAATTTCACTGATATCCACTGTTATTGGAAGTGCTCACATTCATTGGCTTTTGTTGACCTAGAACAAACAAGAAGGGACGGTTAATGTGGAAAGCGTTTGTGGAAACTTACTTTATCATCTTACGACCTTTGCTAACTTACTGCTGGATAAAAGCATCACTATTTGTACGACTCTAAACACGACCTATTTTCATTTAGCTTTGTAAGCCACCTTGCCAAGATGAACACTTCTTCTTGCCTGAGAGCGCCCTACGCTACGCTTGGCGATTCGTGGTCAAAACTAGATCTATTGTTTGTCTATAGTAGTCCACTGCTCAACATAGAAATTACCAAATGACACCCACTGAATATTCTATTGTCATTCAGCACTTGCCGCCCGCCTTGCAAAGATTATCGCTCCGTCTGAGATATTCACCTAGCCAGGATATTTGTAAAAAAAAACAAAATTTGTCATTTTTCAAATGATCATGTGAGTTTTAAAATATAAATTAAATATGTTTTTGGGCCAGTTTTATCGGTTTCTGATAAGACTTATAGGAACTTATGTGACAGTTTTTTGAGTTTTTATAATATAATATGTCGTCTGCTGTAAGATAAGTATCCGATTACATATCTTTATCAGGCACCGGTGAAATTGGCCGTTCTCCTAGGCTGGCAAGAAGATGAGTGGTGGTCGTTAAGCCGGATCTTTTCCTTACATTGCTATGAAAAGTCATGTCATCCTATTCCTTCTGGGGCGCTACTATTTACACTATAATCTACTACAATTTTCAGGTATTCAGAAACTTTCATCTTGATATACAAAGCTAAATAAAGCTGATATACAAATGTAATTTCATAAAATTATTTTATAAATCTCAACATACAGATGTGTCAAGGTAATGAATGGATGCAGTGCAGAGATGCGCAAAATTCTGAGAAGCTAGAATTTTACTTGCCATAGTGTTTAAAGGCGTCATCGCTAGCATGCGTCATGCTTATCCTACTTTTACGTTATATTATAAGATAATAATAATCTGCCAATAGTAGATTAAGTAACTTAAATATTTTAACTCAATTAGGCAACCGAAATCCGCCATGATACAAGTACTTCTAAAACTTTCAACTTGTATCGCCACTTTGAACTGAGAAAACCGATAACTCGGCCAACCATTGCGAAAGTAATTATAGAATTTCGAAGAAGTCTCGTAATGGTCGGACTTACTTCTAGCTGATTGGAATAGTTTCCAGTTTTCAGTCATTATTGGCTCTCATTTGACACTTCAATGCTGTTGAATGAAATATGGTTCCTTTTAGTTTCACTTTGTAATTACTTGTTCTGTTAGTCTAGGCATGCCTGTAACTGCTGTAAGTCTAGAATGTCTGTCCGTGAGTAATATAGTTTTTAACCCCCGACGCAAAAAGAAGGGGTGTTATAAATTTGACGTGTGTATCTGTGTGTCTGTCTGTGGCATCGTAGCGTCCAAACGGATGAACCGATTTTCATTTAGTTTTTAGGGTTCCGTAGCCGAATGGCAAATAACGGAACGCTTATAAATTGGCCATGTTTTTCTGTCTGTCTGTCTGTCTGTCCGTATGTCACAGCCATTTTATTCCGAAACTATTAGGAATACAGAATTGAAACTTAGTAGGTGGATGTATTCTGTGAACCGCTTTCCGATTTTTATACAAATATCATACATTGAACTGAAACAAAAAAAAAAAATTTTGTTCAAACCTATACGTTTGGGTTATCTATGGATAGGTCTTTAAAAATGACATTGAGGTTCCTAAAATCATTTTTTCTCAAAGTCAATCATTTAAAAGATAGGCGCGTCTAAAGTGCTAAAATGTGTGTGTGTGTGTCCCCCCCCCCCCCCCCCCCCCACTGTAACTTTTAAAGTAAGGGAGTGAAAAATCTAGAAAAAATATATTCTGTAGATCTCAATAAAAACTTTCAACGAAAATTGGTTTGAACTAGATACAGTCAGCAGTTTTTAAGATAAATTTGTTTTTCATACAAACACTATGAAAAACAAAGTTATTTTTGTAGTTGCGAAAAATCATAGTTATAGAATACTCTACTGTGTTACGGAACCCTACGAGTGCGAGTCCGACTTGCACTTGGCCAGTTTATTTTTTGTTTGATAGGTGTCTTCATCGAGAGTGTTCTTAGCTTTGTTTCATGAAAATCCGTTCAGCCGTTTAAATATTATCAGCTCTTTTTTGGTTGAAAAGACTACGACAATAACTTTCGTAAGCTCGTAGTCCTTTGACACTGCTGCCGTCTGTTTAGCGTAGTTTACTCAAATCAAATGTATTAGTTACTATTGAAATTAATTATTAGTTTGAAATTCAGTGTCCTGTTACTTCAATTATATTGCAAGAATATAATATGGTAAACTTGATCTAATGCTCAGACAAGAGATTGTCTTGAATCTGCAGAATACTTTCAACTCCTCGTCTGAGATATCGTAGGAATGGTCTCAATGAACAAATTATGCATATAAAATCAGTCGGGGGTGGTTTTCCATTTTGAATTTAAGTATTATTAGTCTGGAAAAACAGAATATTTTGTTAGTTGTAAAACCACCCAACTAATATGAACATACCAATGTCAAGGTTTATTAGCCTAAAGTAATATTCCATAGGTAATTCTGAAGACCTATATATGATATTTTAATTGAACTTTTCAGCACTATACACTTTGGTCTAAATGTCTCGGATAAAATCCTAACGTAAAAACTATACTCACATATACACCAATATTATATGCCAAAGTTAGTTTGTACATTAGGTAAGTACTTTGTTCGTTACCACTTCACAGTCAAACGCGTGGATAGATTTGCTAAAAATTGAATAATTTTTCGGTGTTACAGGTAATTTGATCTTTCATCATGAAGGTTACTGGCTCTGTTACGGTTACTATATGCCAGGTTTTCGTCTGATTTTCCAGGCATTTTAGCGCTTGATCAGGCGTTCGGCCGGTATTATTCAGTCAGGCGTTTTGAACCTCCGCTCCTCTTGCGTATGTAGTCATGCCGGATGACAGAAAATTGATGAAAAAAAATGATAAAAAATTAAGTGAGAACTTTACAGAAGTGGGTTAAAAAGGGAAGTCAAAACTTCTACGTCGGTGTGTTCGAGTGCCACGCACTTCACTTTCCACATCAACCAGCACATTGCCACCGATGATACGTTCCGTATTCATATACTTCCCGTCCTTTCCAAAGAGATGCGCCTCTTGGGCACATTCCCCGCGTAGAAACGGACTTCCCTAACTCACCATCCCGAAAATCCTACTCAAATAGAACTGCATAGAAAATATCGTTTGCGCGATCCAGAGTTAGAATTGAAAAAATCCGTGGGAATTCAGCTTTTGGGGTGCATGAGCAGGTAGTTTTGGCAAAAAAGTACGGTTTTGAACGTAAAAACGTATTGAATTGTGATGTTGAATCAATATCTCAGTGTTAGCGGTTATGGAGCCGGGTTCGAATCTCAGTAGCTTTAAATATTTTGTTGCAAAATTCTAAGACTGCGCATTTGGAGGTATGTAGATATACGAGTTTATATCATGATTTATTTATTATTTTATTATTTATTATCCATTATCCAGACTCTCATTCACATCTCTTCATGAAAATTTGTATAAGGCAAAATTTTGGTTACAATTTGGCTTGCTTGTTTTTAAAGCACTATTATTATTATATATTAATGCTATTGAATACCTAACTAAAATGATATAAAAAATATAAATAATTGTTTGCCTTGACAATGGTAATGCAATTCATGAGATCTGAAACTGTGATAATTAATATAATATTGATTAATTTCTAATTAAAATGTTATAATAAGTATTTTTTTAATAAAACAAAATTCAAAGAAGGCAGGCACATTATGAAAATAATACTGTAATCTTCGCTTTATTCGTACTTTATTTGATTCGTATAATTTTGAATTAATATTAACTACTAAAGGAATGTTTAAGAACGATAAGTCCCGTATTTATAACTACTAACCCGTAATATATACTTAAATAAGCTTATCTAATCACAAAAAAATAAAATTTTCCTTATCTAAATCGGTTCAAAGAAATCTGCTGCTTCTATATCCATTCACATTCATCCAATAAGGCACAGAATAATGAATAGTACAAGAATAAGGTAAAAAATCGTTAGACGACACAAAGTAACAAAGATATTTTTATCTCAAACAATAACAACAATAAATTCGTTCTTGTTTGCTTGGCTCAGGTGCTTTCTTTAATAACACCTGAATAATACACGAATGCCCTTTAGCTTTTATTATAACAATGGAATACAGTGACTAAGTTTTTTTTTATTTGTCTGATAAGAGTGATAAGCTAGCGTTTGATCACTATCTCGCCTGGTGGTAAGGGATGATGTGGTTGAGCAGCACAATCCTAAACCACATCATCGCTTAGAAGCGGGGCCTTCGTCGACCACTCAGGTGAGATAGTGGTCAAAAGCTTGACTATAATGAATTTTAAAAAAAAAGAAGATTTTATCATAATCATTTATCATTAATCTTTTATAATTCCCTCAAACTCACAACTAAAATATACTATGCATTGATGCTTGTCAAGAATTTCAAAAATACAGTATCAATCCTAGTTTAAAATATACAGCGAAAGCAAAATTTAACTCTTTGAATATTTTTTTATGGTACTTAGGTATTCACTATTTCACTTTTTTTATTTTTTTTATATAAAAATTGTCAGAAGTACTGAAACACACAGTTAGATGTATGGTTGGTTTTAACCTACTTTAATATTTTTTTAAATATTCTGTCGTAAACGATTGCTCGCTCATAACAAAACGCAGAAAACTGATTATCTTATAATATGAATTATTGAGCCATATAATTTATATATTAGGGATTTATATATAAGGGAGCTCACATACCATCTAAGTGCTCCCAGCCAACCTCACCTGCCCGTGGTGCATCCTGCTGACCGACGAACGGGGCACTGGCGACCGGCGAATACATATATTATATATGTTTATATTTACTCATTTATCTTTTATTTATTTACTTACTTATATCATTTTGTTATTTTTATTTGTACATATAAGTCACTGTCAAGGTCCACGAAACGGACCACCGGACCATGATCAATGCAATTTGGTCGAAACGTCGAGTTAAATAAAAAAAATTATATTTTAGGCGCGATAAGTCCCGTATTTTCATATTTCAACTTTGTAGATTATAAGTTTTTGTTAAGTGTTTTAAATATGTTAGAAGACTCTAATTATTTTGAAGTAATTTAAGTATAATATGTCAAATACCGATACCATCGGAATGTTACGATTTAGATCTTTTATGTATCTGATACGTTACGTTCATTTTTTCTGCAATAAATTGAAATGGAATTGAATTGAATTGATGTTCTATACCAGTTTCATGTTGAATTATGGATAGAGTACCAATACTGTTAAAAAGTAAACTTTGGATTACGTACTTAAAAGATAAGCAACGCCATTTTATTGTAATAGGTAATGCTCGAGATGTGAGCATAAAATGTTGGATACTGTCGAAATGTTTATTGATATAATTTTGATTTGAATTATTGCCCTGATTTCACTTGTTGTAAAACAAGAATAGAACATATAATCATATGTATATTTGTCCTTGATAAACTATGTCGTTTGCATTGCTTTTATTCAGGATATTTTTTCAGGAGGACGACCAGGTTATCAACGTCAGGCCACTTAAGATCAACTGAGATAAAGCGCTAATCTCTTATAAATAAGGAAAACTTTATTAAAAGAATATAAAATGGCCTGATCGCTGTTATCAAATAAAAATATTTGTTTTAATAGTACCTACTACAAATATTAATACTTACAGCCAAACGTCATCGCTAACAACAAGGTGAGCTGGTACGACTACACCGCGTCGTCCTACGTTCGCGTGCGCATTCGCGATCTGAATTTATATTGTTTTCTGATCGCCATAGATCGCGTTTATTGTGAACCAGTCGGTTCAAATACTACTGCGCTATCTGATCGCCGCCTAGATCGCGCACGCAGGACGCCGCGGTGTGGTCGTACCTTTACTTTTTATTATATACTTTGAGTCACACGAGAAATATAAAATTGTATCTAGATATTAAGTAAAAAATATATATTATAAATATTATAGTTAATCAAGCAAAATTCGTGGTGACCTCACTCCCGAGGAAGAGCGACGGATTCGCTTGAAACCTAAGTCGAGAAAATTCGACTAAAGGTACGTGAATTACAGCCGGTATATAACATTTATAAATTCGTGGTGGATAGGCAAGTGCCCAAAATGCTGTAAGCTGAAACCTTAAAAAACAATAATTAAGATAGTTTAAAAACTAAAACCACCGACTTCCATGCCGCGCGAGTCAGTTTCAATCAATTTCATTCAGTTCAATAACAAGTTTGAGACTTTTATCGTCATATCTCTAGAGATACTTAGTAGATATCGATGAAATTACAATTGGACTACCTCGGAAACATACCCTATCGATTCAAAAATCATTCAAATCGGTTTACAATTGACGGAGTAATCGCGTAACATAAATAAAAAAACATACAGACGTACCTATTGAGAACCTCCTTCTTTTTGGAAGTCGGTTGAAAAAGGTGTTAAGTCGAGAAAATTCGACTAAAGGCACAGAATTACAGCCGGTATATAACATTAATAAATTCGTGGTGGATGGCCCAAAATGTTGTAAGCTGAAACCTTAAAAAAAAAAAAAAGGTGTCAAGGTGCTTTCCTGCGGTGTTTTCGAGAACAGTAAACTGAACTCCAATCACAGAGCGGGGAAGAAAGCGCGGCGCTCGCTTCTTCCCACGCCCCGTCGGCTGACCACTGTCTAACTTGATTGGAAACTGATTTCGGAACTGAGCAGTTGTGGCGGAAACAATCGAATACTTTCTCAGACGTACCTAAATACGACTTCCCGAGGAGAGCAGGACACCCACAATCTTAATCTTAGACGGCCTACACATGCTTACGCCTCAAAAAAAGTCGCATGCGTGATTCAGATAGCACACGTTTAACAGCGATATAACTTTCAAATGTGTACATTTGAATCATTGAAAATATGCCCTACAATATCTTGTGGCGCACAAAGGGTGGTAATTTAAAATTAGTTTAATATGAGTAGATATATTAGTACAATTAATGAACCAATCAATAATTTGCTTCAGTGATTCCATCTAGCAAAGATATGAGACAACAATTTCGTAAAAATGAGGGTAGATTGATGTAAACAAGTGGCTAATGTGTGCAAATTTTTTTTTTTTGATCACAGAACACTTCATCTTACTTCTTTACTGTCATACTTAGTGTAGTGTATTCGTTTGCTGTCTCTGAAGTATATAATTAGTAAAATACCCAAAAAATCTAGTAATTAGTAGGTTATTATTTTGAACAAGTGTTTCGTGTTATTGTAATAATTTGAATGTTGGAAGTGAAATAACAAATCCATGATTTTTTTTAAGCTTGTAAAAATGTTGTAGTGAGTCCATATTTCTAAAGATATATTCTAGCATGTTTGCTTTGTTTCTGAAAAATTACAGCTATACTAGCTGGGACCTTCGGTTTCACTCTTCTGTATTGTATTTAAAAGAGCCGATTATAGTATAAAGTCGAATAAAATATGAACGTTGTAAAAAGTCAAGTCTACATAAGTCATTACAATGATTGATGAATACAAGGATTAGATTATTTGAAAGAACCCTTTCCAGCGCTTACCTTTTTTAGAGCTTACCTACTCAGTTTTATGCTTTTTAACCCCCGACATAAAAGAGTTATAAGTTTAACGTGTGTATATGTGTATCTGTATGTGTCTGTCTGTAGCATCGTAGCGCTCAATTTTTTTACCGAGAGTGTTCTAAGCTTTGATTCATAAAAATCCGTTCAGCTGTTTTAAGACTATGAGCTTTTTTCTAGAAGAAGACGTTATGAGATCTGATTGGTCTGATCATTTTGAAATGTAGTATCCTCCTACTTTAATGATATTGTAAGAACATGGTAGCACACACGGAATCTGCAGAATACTCAACTCCTCACTAACTTATAACTTATAACACACTAATTAGTCGGGCTGGTTTTAAATGTTAAATTTAAGTATTATTGAGGGTGTTTTTTATGTCCAGTGCCATATACATTGTCTGAAACATTGACTTATGTTTCTATTCCATTCGGTAGATAGCAAGAAAAATCTATTCTCTTTAGATTGAGTCATAATAAGTTATTTTTCAAAAACAATAAAACCGACTTCATAGCCACAAAAAAATTTTATGTAAATAATAAAATAATTTTAAGTTATTTATTTTTAGCTTTTGAGTGCTTGTTTGTGGCTATGAAGACGGTTTTTTTTTTTTAAATAACTTATTTTACCCTTTTTAGTGCAAAACAAGTTTTAATTAAATTACATGCATCTATTAAATTTCGTGTCTGGGCCGTTGTACACTGACGGATATATACTTTTTCAAAATTTCAAGTATGTACCTATAACGGTTAATAAGATACAGATCTGTAAAGTGCGCACATATAGAGACACGGACGGACGGACGGACGAACGAACGGACAACAAAGTCTCAGAAAGTGTTCATTTGGTACCCTTTGGGTTCGGAACCAAAAAATTGACTTTGAATGCCGCGCTAAAGTGAAAATATTCACTAGTAATATGATGTCATCAAGTTATCATAGGACAATGTCCAAAATGGCCCTGTGCAATTAAAGCATCTGACACACACGATAATTATTTGTCTATTTTATTACAATAATTCCAAATACTTTTATAACATTCATTTGTATTCCAAAATAAATATTAAAAAGTATTATTTGCGATTATTAACATTAATTGCCGCCATATGGCCAACAGAGTACTGAATCACTCTACTACGTTAATAAGAGGCACTTCCCTATATGATACCCGAATTATGAAAGCACTGTGTAGCCAACCTAACAACGGAAAGTATTATTTACGAAGTAACTATTATATTATCTTTGGTATTATGCTTATAATTTTTTTTTGCAGTGTTGCTTGGTAAAAAGTACGTTCATAATTCTGAGTTATTTAATTATGTATGCAGTGTCGCGGGACATTTTACCGCCATCTTCGCCAAACGTCATGTCATGTCAAAAAATATTAGGTATGTTTAAAAAAGTTTGCACCCTAACAAGACTTTGCCCGGTAGAACATTCTTGTGAAGACAAATTATTTATATTTTTATATAATTATTTATTGAGGGCCTGGTGGCGTAATTGGGAGAACGGTCGGCTTTGATGCCGTGGTACCGAGTTCATACCGCCGTGCACCAATGAACTTTTCTATCGAAAAATATATGTGCGCTTCTCACAGTGGCCCTCCGGTGTCTAGTGTCCGCCTAGCCAGCTACCACCCTCAAGTTAAAAAATCTGTCGCCAAACATCTAATGTGTTCCAGCAGCTATCCTTGAGACCCAGTTCCCATTCTAGTCCATTTCTCTATCTTCGACCGCATCATCACTAAGCAACAGGTGAGATAGTGGTCAAACGCTAGCCTATAATATATTTAAAAAAAAAAATAATTATTATCCCCACCTTTATTTCTATCTCGCTCACAGTTACCGTAAGAATATCTGTCAAAAACCAAAATCAACGAGAAGAAAGATGTAAAAACATTTCAATGTCATTTTCTTTAGTCTTCAAAAGTATATGAAATAGCAACCTCCATTGTGTATAATCTTCTTGGGACTCTTCTACTAAAACCAGTACATTCTCCTATGTTTGAGGTATTTTTCTCCATATCTCTGGATATACTAATCAGATCTCGATAAAATTAAAATGGGACCACCTCGGAAACGTATCCTACCTATTAAAAAAGAATCATTTGAATCCGTTCACAATTTATGGAGAATTCGCGTAACATACACACAAAAAAAAACATACAGACGAATTGAGAACCTCCTCCTTTTTTGTGAAGTCGGTTAAAAAATAGTGTTGTAAGATGAAAATACTATGAAAGATCCTTCAAAGATTTTGTCCCAGATATAAATCTTCATGAATATGTGGGTGTATGGGTAAAGTAATAAGGCCTTGAAAGTTTTGCAATGTAGGCAGATTATTGATAAAAAAATAACTTTCTATATAATACTTTATACAATACATTTAATACTTACTAAAATCGCACGGAAAACTATATAGGTACCTAATAATATTTATTATGTGTTGGATTACAGGATTATTGTGAACCTTTTAATAATATTAAACTTTACAGTATCCACAGGTGGAAGTAATGTATGATATCGATAGTCCGCCTGACTTGCTATCAAAAAGTTTACCACCATCAAGAAAAAAACCTGCTACCATAACCTTAAGGTGTTTCGGCAGCACACAGCTCTTGAGAGTCAGAGTATTCTAGGCCTAGCGTGTTCACGATCAAATCATCACATGCCACCAGTTAGTGGTCAAACGCTAGCCTATAGGATATTAAAAAAATATACGTGATAACTTAAGTCCTTAAAGTCAGATGTTTTAGTGCCTGGTCGTGGCCTGGATTAGAGAGTTCACACGTAGCATATCTTTTTACAATAATCCAGTACAGCTCCTAAGTGTTCTTACTGCTTTGATGCCAGAGGTACCGACTACCGAGTTCAATCCCCGCCGTGTACCTATGGATTTTTCTATCGAAAAATATATTTTTACAGTGGCCGGTGAAGGAAAAACATCGTTAAGAAACCAACAACCACCGCATAGTGGTAGGACACTATCTAGTGTCCACCTGGCCAGCTACCACCCTCAAGTTAGAAAATCTGTTGCCAAACATCTAATGTGTTCCGGCAGCTATCCTTGAGAGCCAGTTACCAGTTCCATTCTAGGACTAGCGTGCTTACCATCTTCGACCGCATCATCACATACCAATAGGTGAGATAGTGGTCAAACGCTAGCCTATAAGATATATATAAAAAAAAATACGAAAACATGTTACATAATTTGTCTATTTAATTTACAGGAACACAACTCACTATACGGTAAAAAGAACACACACATGATCTATACTAATATTATAAAGAGAGAACATTTGTATTTTTGTATTTTTGTATGTTTGTCATGATTTGGCTCAAAAACTACTGGACCGATTTAAAAAATTCTTTCACTAATATATAGAATGGACTTTCGGAATGAAAATAGGCTATATATTATCCCGTTTAAATCAAAGGTACATTCGTGGAGACCTAATTTGCAACCTAAGTCGACTAAAAAACGTTTGTTACGAACGCTGCTCAATTGAAAATAGATAGAAGAATATTTTCTATGCAAGAGTTGTACAACTTAATAAGACCTACAAAGAAGTCCGCGACAGCATATGTCTATCTCTTAAGGTTGACTCACATTAACCATTTTAATCTTTAATTTTTTGTTAAAAAATATTACATAACTTCCAAGGCTATTTTCAAGTATATAGTATTAATCCTTATCCAAATAATTACGTTAATTAGCTTGGCCATATATTATAGATTAAAATTGTCCTTTACAGTATATAATTCAAATGAAAACTCTAGAAGATATCACGAATTTCACATACACGCGTCGCAAAATTAATAAAATATTTGCAGTGTAACCACAGATTAGTTCATAGTTACTACGAAAATATTAATAAAAGCTTAGCTATTCTGTAGATCCCCACCGATCACAATCAAGTTGAAGTCAATATAGTATATGATCTTTTGTATAAAATAATAATGATCTATATACCGATAATTTATCGAGATGTGATAAGTATCTCCAGAGATATGACGATAAACGTCTCAAACTTGCTACTGAAGTTGACTCGCGGGGCATTGAAGTCGGTTGTTTTAGTTAAACTATCTTAATTATTGGTAGATTTAATGATCCCACTACCTCTGTACGAAAACCCATGATTCATGAATGCACATAAACTTTCATTGGTAGGTATATAGCTAGGATTAGAACCAACGACCGTCGGGTCAGAATCAGGGTAACTATCCTTTACGCCAAAGGGCCGTCCAATATCACTACGTAAGTATTATAAAACAAAGTCCATCACTGCGTCTGTCTGTCTGTTCGCAATAATTTCAATAGCTACTGAACGGATTATCAGGCGGTTTTTACCAATAGCCAGAGTGTTTATGAGGAAGGTTTTGTGTATATTGGTTGAAATATGATGATGATTGTTAAATATGTTAAAATTTTATATTCGATGCAACAAACTGATGCAAATTTTGTAGGCATAATATGTTCTACCCGTGCGAAGCCGGGGCGGGCTGCTAGTCATTAATATTCTGATCGATGCTACAGGACAAAAAGGCCGTCAAAAATTCTTCGTCATGAGGGTTGAGTCTGCCAGACACGCACTTGGTGCCAAATGCCTTTAGGACATCGAAAGAGGTAGATTCACTGGGAAAGTTTCACGATCACTCCATAGATGGCGTTGACCGCACGTCATTTTAGGAATCAGACCAGCTCCTAACACTGGTTCCATGCGAAGAAACGGACGTCCGTACAAATATTGCAATTTTGTTTGTATATTAACAAAATCCTTGTAAAATATCGTTTGCGCGATTCAGAACATTTCTACCTGCCTCTATTTATTTAGTTTGGACAATAGAAAAGTTTTAAGTCCGCTATTGTTACGTTATCGGGCCTATGAGTTTTTATGGCGCAATCGGTTGAGGGTTTTGGCACGAACGAACGATAACGCGGGTTCGAATCCAACGAAATGGCTATTTTTGTGTTTGCAACAGTTTGAATTTAGATTTCCCGGAACGCAGTACGGCAATTGGATATCGGTGCTGCTGGTTGGATTTCGTATTAGTTTTGCTTGACAAATAAAAATGCTATTGGATTTCGACCCTGATGAACTGTGAATACAAGTTTGTTAGTGGTGGTATGAAAAAAAGCTAATAATAAATGCGATACCTAGTACTTAATAACTATCTGTCTTTATATATCATACTGTACAATAATATTAGATGGATAAACTCTTTACTGACCACTTATAAATAATAAAGAATTGTAGTTTAAAAACTAAAACAACCAACTGCCATGCTGCGCGAGTCCGTTTCAGTTGCAAGTTTGAGACGTTTATTGACATATCTTTATTTGCTCATAATTAATAATACTATTCATATACATAACTAATCAATGTAAGACTAAAAGCGTCAATGGGCGGTATTATCGCTGTAAGCGATCTCTTCCAGAAAAAAGTCATAGCTCTTACTAATTATAATTACAAAATTTTAATAAAGAAACATCACGAATTAAGTACATTTCTGAGTTCTGAGATAATTCGCGGTGGAGCAAGTTTACAACGAGATGACTACTTGTATAAATTAGACTTTTTAGTTGACTGCACCGTCATATTCGATTAGGTAGCACAGTGGTAAAGTATTTGTTTATCTCTACTACTTATAGGAAAAATATATAAGACTTATGTAATTAACAATTATTTTATGAGAAATGTTGGTTTTTGCAATATCAGTCGCAAAGCTATTTTTAATTGCAAAAAAGCAATTATTAATTGTTAACAGTCTTAAATCTACTGTTTCTTTTTTCTTTTTCTTTTTTCTCTAGCATAAACTCACACACTACTAGCTCTTTGGCATCATAGATTCGTATGAAACGCAAAAAAGAAAAATACATTACCCTTCGTTTTATATCAAGTTTAAAGTCGAGGTTATCATCAAATGTGCAATAGGTATTTTTGACTAGAACGCGGAACAACAGGGTGAAGATGTAGGTGTGAAATTGTTTTTCTATGACTAAGCCATAGCGAATTAATGAACAGCCTCTTATTATCCACTTCCCACGTTTTATTAATTCGTTTTGAATAATTGTCTTGATTTGGTTTGAAGATATCATTAAGAAGCTTAAAGTCTTCATAAACTACAACATTGAATGGCACAGTCAGCAACGAGTCGCAAGATTAAAAACTTTTACCTACTTCTGGTAATCTTATATTTTTGAATATTAACAGCGGCCCACGACTTTTTATTACATTGCTGGCCAATGTCAACAGACTTAAAAGTTGCTTAAAAAAAAATTAATGTCTTAAATGTGGTTTGACTACTTCGCTTCTTCGCAAAATATAGAGTGAGCCCCTTTGGAGTAACGTAAAGGATAGAAGCTAAGCTTCAAGACTTCTAACCGAGAGGTCGCCTGTCCTAGCACAGTTGTTCGTCCACAGATGGTAGAAGCATATTATATCGATGTTCCGCTTTACTTGCTACCAATAAGTAGCTTACCACCATCAAGGAGAAAACTGCCGCATAACATAACCTTGCGTTCCGGCAGCACACAGCCCTTGATAGTCGGAGTATTCTAGAACTACCATGTTCACCATCTTCAACCACATCATTGCTTGCCACCACTGAGATAGTGGTCAAACGCTAGCCTACGAGACATTAAAAAACAATTCATTACATGCTTGGCAATACTTAACTAAATAAGACGTTTAAACCATAACAAAATGTTTATTAAGTAAAACCGAGTTTATTTTATTGAATTTCAATTTATGTATATAGCAACTTGGAGAGCTTGAATAAAGTTGGGTGGTCTGTGAACAACGCGACAATTTTTACGATGCAATAATATCTTAACAGATTTCTAGTTATAAAATACATGTGTTTAAGTACGGTTATAAACATCGTTGATGCACTTTACTTGTCGTTCATTGACATTACTCTTGCGGTCAGTGGACGATGTTGCCAATATGAAAGAGTTGAACAAAACTTTATTTATTAAAAATTGCAAAATTATAAAATTCTTATTCATAATTTTTGGTTTTGCAGAACACACAATATTTGCCTCGCGTTGCAGTTGAGAACGGATGCTGAACGGATGATGAAGCTTTAAAAACCACCCAAAGTATGCAATACATTTTTTTTCAATATATAGGTACTAGCATTTCTCAAGTAGAATAGTACATACAAACTCTTTCGTAAGGATGTGACTCCACACATTAAAACAGTAATTTGGAGGGGCCGGCCATGTTATCGTAGAAGATCTATACTGCAGGGCAAACGCGTATTACAAAATAAATATAATAGTCCTACGCGCGTATACTATACAGTGGCGAGTGTGGCCACGTTTACTCTGCGCTAAAGGTCAAATAGGTTAGCCAATATGAAAATATTTACACAATTGGACATGGCCTACTGGAAAAGCCAATAACGAGAAATAATCCCATTAGCTCTTAACTAGTCCAGTAATAGCGATATTGATAGCTCATCATAAAACTGTCAAGAGAATTGTCGATTGATGTATTGCGAAATTTCAATTAATTAGATGCCCAATAATATATTAATGTAATAAGGTTTTTTTTGTTTTTTATTACTTTCCATGTCAAAGTTGTCTGCAAGAATTCGCTTTATGCTATAAGACCACCGATTGTATTACCTTGTTACTGCATCTGTTTCTATAGTTTGTTGTACAATTTGTATAATACGATAATCAATAAAGAGCTATTGTATTGTGGTAGATTGTAAAGATGATATAAATCCTGTCAAACGATAGTTCAATTTAGGAGAGTTGAACCTGTCAGTAAACAAATGAAAAATAGATTTTTTTAATTACATACACCACATGAGTAAAGAAACGGAACAGAGACAAAGCTTCTAAGGAGCGGCCAAAATGTTTACTTATTCTAGTAGGGTTGGCACCAAAAACGCGCATGCTATGATAGATAGCTAACATAGATTTATTTACCCCACGTTTGTTTCCAACTCGCTCACGCTTACCGTCATAACATCTATCAATAACCAAAATCAACGACAGAAAAAGAGTAAAAAACTGGTTAAGTGCAAGTCGGACTCGCACTCGTAGGATGCCGACTGGGCCCTGCCAGTGGTGTAGTGGGAGAATGGTCGGCTTTGACGCCAGAGGTAAACCAGACGTAACTTGGTAAAGTTTAATCCCCGCCGTGCACCAATGGATTTATCTATCCAAAAAATTATGTGCGTTATGTGCCTTCCGTAAAGGATACGCACGGTGCCATACCACAGATTGGATAATTGTTGCTACGTGTCATACACCGAAACGTGCGGTACCTAAGTACTTTCCGCAAGCTACGCTGTAAAACGTAATTTTTATTTTTATTTAACTTTCGAACAATGTATACAGGCTTCGTAAATGCATTTTACAGAATATATTTTTCAGAACAAATGTGACAGCAAACGTCTGGTCTGCCTGTCTGGTCTGTCCTAGACCAGACTGGCAGACCGGACAGGCGGACCACACAGGCGGACCGGACAGGTGGATCGGACAGGCTGACCGGACAGGCTGGCTGGACAGGTGGACCGGGCAGGTGAAACGGACAGGAGGACAGGTCAGGCAGACCGGACAGGCAGGATGGGCAGGCGGACCGGACATGCGGACCGGACAGGCAGGCCGGGCAGATGGGCCGGCCAGACAGGCTTACCGGACAGGCAGACAGGATAGGCCGGCCGGACAGACGGACTAGAAAGTGATATCAAATCATCGGACAAGATAGGGTTCCTTTTTTTTCAGTTTTAATGACAGAACTACGTATAATCCATATCCTTATCGTAACATAATCCTTCACTTGAAAGAGGAAATACAAGGTGTGGTTTTAGGTAGCATTTTCGCCATATTTGCACAGGTACTACTGCATGTATAGGAACAAGAATCAGTAAAAAAATATTTAAAAAAATTATTTTCAAAAATAATAAAAACTCGAAAATATAATGTTCGTAAAAACGATTCACTCTTACACGCACACTTACAAAACGAAATAGTCAAAGCGCCGCGGCCGCTTTGCCTTATGTCAAAGGAAGCCGTGTCCACCGGTGAAACACGAAACACGTATATTCCGTCAGTCACTCGTCTCACCTGTCACAGCGCAGTCGTATCGCAAGCGGTCTGAAGCGGTTGTTTGTGCGTATTGTAAAATTGGTACGACTTTATGCCATCAAGTGCTCAAAAAACTATCGCGATAACCAAAATCAACGACAGGAAAAGAGTAAAAAACTGGTTAAGTGCAAGTCGGACTCGCACTCGTAGGATGCCGACTGGGCCCTGCCAGTGGTGTAGTGGGAGAATGGTCGGCTTTGACGCCAGAGGTAAACCAAAGGTAACTTGGTAAAGTTTAATGCCCGCCGTGCACTAATGGATTTTTCTATCGAATAAATTATGTGCGCTTTCACACTGGCCTTCCGTAAACGATACGCTGTTCTGACCGCCTGTCCGGTCCGCCTGTCTGGTCCGCCTGTTCGGTCTGCCTGTCCGGTCTGCCTGTCTGGTCTGTCTGCCTGTCTGGTCTAGACATTTTATCCTCTTTTGAAGTATAATATAATTTTGAAAAATATAAAAAAAGGGGCAATGTTTACAATGACTTTATTTTCTATTTCTTAAACTTCATCGTTGTCGTCATCGTTATCGCTACCTTATATAGTTAATGAAAGTCACGAATATAAACAAATATGAGAGCCCTTAGTTGAAGCACCAGCCGAGCAAGTAAAAACCGGTTTCGCTCCGTACGTGACAGGCAGCTAGTGCTCACGCACACACGCGCGTCTACGTCATCATCACAGCGCAGTTGTATGAAGCTTTGTCTCTGTTCCGTTTCATTACTCATGTGCATACACGCAGACTCTCTTTAACCGACTTCACAAAAAAGGAGGAGTTTCTCAATTCGTCGGAATCTTTTTTTTGTATGTGTATTACCGATTAGTACCGATTACTCGAAGATGCCTGAACCGATTTGGATTTTTTTTTAAATTTCAAACGGTACACTTCCCAGATGGTTTTTTATTTCAATTTTAACGAAATCGGTCGAGCGGTTTAATATTTCAACATTTGTATTACTATGCATTTATATACCTCGATGACATGCTACTGACTAGACTACTGGCTACTTTGACTAGGCGCGACGTTTGAAGTCTGTTCTTTTAGTTTTTAAAACGATCTTAAATTATTATAAATCACATCCAAGCGTAGTACTTTTAATTATTCTATGCCCAAGCACACAAAATAATTAAATATTGTAAAAAGGTCTGTATTACAGGCAATAAACCTACGTACTAGCAAACCTGAGCATATAGTAAAGAAGGCATTATTTGTCAGAACAAAGTTTTTAATGCATCTTCAATTTTCTCATGAAGTTATGATCGATCTCGCTTGCTCGAATGAGTCCACGGCGAAATCACTTCTGATCATATCAAGAAATAAACGCCTTTTTAATACGCTTTTATTAGCTTCAGACGTATGTATGTTTGTATGTTAGTATGTAACGGAATCTTTGAACATGATTTTAACCCCCTTCAAAACGTCGGATTAACTCGAAATTTGGCATACTTATTAAGGACCGATGACAATAAATAAATAAAAAAAAAATAATAAAAAATAAAAAATTCGACTATAAAATGAAAAATAAATAATATTTAAAATAAACTAAAAAAGTAAGCTTTTATAGAAAATCCAACTAAAAAATAGAAAATAAATTTTAATAAATTTGAATTAAAAATAGTGTAAGAAAAAATTATTTTATTGTAAAAAAAAGCGTGGGGTGCTTTTCAGGATATTATCAAAATAACCCTTCTAGTCATATCTGTTCATAAAATATTTGGAACTATTGATACCATGCACCCCACGCTTTTTTTTTACAATAAAATCATTTTTTCTTACACTATTTTTAATTCAAATTTATTATAATTTATTTTCTATTTTTTAGTTTGATTTTCTATAAAAGCGTATTTTTTTAGTTTTTTAAATCTATTATTTATTTCTATTTTCAAATCGTGTATACTTGGCAGGTGATTTGAAACGAGTTTATTTTATCATCTACAGGGTATCCTATTAAAGTGCAATGAAAAGTCAATGAAGTTCATAAAAGTTGATCATAAATAAAATAGAACTAGGAGAAGCATATTATAATATAAAACTGATATAAAATAAAGATAAGTGAAAGTACGTCTTTTTAATTATAACTGTTTTAATTATTCTGAAGGCCTTCGAGCTTAAAAACGTTGTCGTGTGAAATGAAAAGTAGGTACTAATCAAAACAATACACAGTAGCCCTAATTCGATCGTCCTATCATTTGCCATTACGGAGTTCCAGTCCCTACAGCATGGCTCCATCAATTTTTTCAGCTCGATAGAATACCATATTATTGCATTGTAACGGAAGATATGCAAGTATACCAAATTTGAGTCCAATCGAACGTTAGAAACATAAGAAGTATTTCTAATTTAGCTTCCAAGAGCTGATCTACCAAAGAAATAAATTATTAATAGGAATAAATTATTCCTATTTCTGTGTGATCCACTAATGCCCGTTTGTACTAAACTTAAGAATCGCCTAAGATTTCAAAAAAAACTCAAATAAAGCAACATCGGGAATCAAAATCTCAAAATATATCTTGCAGATATGCTAATGATCCTATATTTATCAATATTTAGAGATTTCGGTAGCCGAATTTGTTTATTTTGTGATATATTGACAAGCTTAGGCGATTCTTAAGTTTAGTGCAAACGGGTATAAAAGTACTAACATGACAAGTTAAATAAGCGATTGTAACATCGAGGTACATGTGTTTGTAAATATTTTGCTTAACTCTAGTCAAAATTATGTCAAACAAAAAATAAGTTCAAAAACTAAAACCCGACTACTAAAAAATCACCCTCTAAAAAGTATAAAACAAGAAAATATTCTCATCTGAGACCGCTATGTACAAACTATTCAATATGTATCGTGTATTATACAAACAACTAACTTGTAATAAATATTTTATTGTATTTCATATATATTCATAGTGGTGTTCAGTGGATACCCGTGGTCGTATGTTACTTTGCAGAGTGTATTGTATTGTTACGGTAGGTGACATACGACCACGGCTATCCACTGAACACCACTATGAATATATATGAAATACAATCAAATTTTTATTACTAGTTAGTTGTTTGTATAATACACGATACATATTGAATAGTTTGTACATAGCGGTCTCAGATGAGAATATTTTCTTGTTTCATACTTTTTAGAGAGTGATTTTTCAGTAGTCGGGTTTTAGTTTTTGAACTTATTTTTTATTTAAAGCATTTTGGGGTTTTTGGATAGATGTATACATGTATACATGTCAACATACTTACTACATACACAGTCATCAACAAACACATAACCCTCCCAACTGCTTCTTTGCGACGCGGTGGGGTAAAAATTAGTTTTCTTGACTTCGGCGGGATATATCTCGCCAACGCTACGCCCTAAAAAAATATGGTGTACTAAACCCTGTCTTCATTTTAAAATCCCTATTTAACGATACCACACACGATGGGGTGGGGTGAGATTTTTTTAAAGTTCTGGACTTCGTCCCCTCTAGAGCGCCACATTCAATTCAATTTGTTGTGACGTCACATAGCCTATAACCAGCAGACAAATACGACGCGTTCAACGACACTTCATTTGTTAAATTATGATAAGTAGTTTAGAAGTTATGCGGGAACAGATGAACATACATACAAACATACATACATACATACCCACATACTGGTCAAAAACATAACCCTCCTTTTTGCTTCGCCGTAGTCGGGTAATAAAAATGAGGTTGCCACTTGCAAGAGAGCTAACAAACGTTATACATATATTATGATCTGACCGCTTAGTTATTGTGTCAGCTGATTTGAGATTTTGTTAATCGTACCCCACCGAAACAGGGCGATAGTGCTTTTATTATTCAATTAAAGAACAAATATGTGTAGTTTTAACACTTTGTTAGGTTGTTATAGTTTCACTACGTGACAAAGACATTTAGAGCAACAATGTCAACGTCATAAATTCTTGGATGAGCTGAGGAGCACATACGACTTAACTATAACTACGAGTAACGGGTATCGCTGCATTCACAGGTTATATACAAACACATAAATATGTGAATTACATCTACTCTTACATTTGTAACGTTGTAAATGACTTATTTTTACTAGCATGAAAAAAAAATCTTTTGATTGAGTAGTAAAAAAAATGTATTGTGATTAGTAAAAAGAATATAGGTAAGTAGGTATACCCTGAAGATCCTTCAAAGTTTTCGGCCCACATATGAACTTTCATGAATATATGGGTGGGTGTAAGGGTAAGGTAAAAAGCCTTGAAAGTTTTGCAATGTAGGCATATGATTAATAAATGATAAGGTACTATATTAAGGAATAATTTATAAGTTTCCTCTCCAGGACAAAATACCAAATTTTATTTAGAACTAGCTGTACCCGCGACTTCGTCCGCGTGGAATAGTGTCTTTGGGTAGATTTTTTGTTATTATTTAGGCTGATTATTTTACAAATAAGACACATTCGTATCCTACCTACACCGCACCGTACCACGCCGCGCTAATCCCCCCTCCCGTCCCTCTCTCCTTACCCTCTCACCTCCCCTTCCCCCCTCACCCCTTCCCTCTACCACTTCCCTTCCCTCCCCCTCTCTCTTCCTGTGTGCGTGTGAGTGTGCGAGTTAATCCGTAACAATTTGTATGTATGTAATTTGTATGGAAATATCTATTAGGTACCCTAAATTAGTAAGTTTGTTACCTCAGAACTGCATCATTTATAAACCGATTTAGTAAATTATTGTTTGTTTGAGAGTAGTATGCTTTCCGTTTGGTCTCATTGTAATTTTATCTTGATATGATACGCATCTCCGATATATGACGTAACTAATAAATAACTCCTTTAGTTTTATAATTTAGAGTTACTATAATAGTATTTTATAAATAAATGTTTTGTGATATAAAACACCGGGTTGTACAAGGAAAATCACAGACAGTTTTTTTTCTTTTATTATAGTGACATTAACATAGACCATAGATCTATTAGATAATAAGGTTTGTGATTAACTTATTTTAACAGTAACACCTCAGACTTCGTACTGAAATGACTAGCACGGCATTTTCAGTAGGTTTTTTTTCGTTTTGTAAACGATCTTAAATTATTAAACTATGTTGTGATATTACTAATCACACAAGTCAATTTCTAGATAATTAATCCTAATCAACCTTAGATAGAAAATCTAGTCAGATACGATGCTTTCTTTAAAATCTAAAAAAACATGTAACATAATGTGACTTTTTTTAATTTACAGGAACATGCGGTACAGAGAACACATATACAATATTGCATAAATAAGTATATTTTTCTGATCGATGCTGAAAGACAAAAAGGCCGTCAAAAATTCTTCGTCATGAGGGTTGAGTCTGCCAGACACGCACTTGGTGCCAAATGTCTTTAGGACATCGAAAGAGGTAGATTCACTGGGAAAGTTTCACGATCACTCCATAGATGGCGTTGACCGCACGTCACTTGAGGAATCAGACCAGCTCCTGACACTGGTTCCATGCGAAGAAACGGACGACCGTACAAAAATTGCAATTGTGTTTCTATATTAACAAAATCCTTGAAAAATATCGTTTGCGCGATTCAGAACATTTCTACCTGCCACTTTTTGGACAATAGAAAAGTTTTGGGTCCGCTATTGTTACGTTGTCAGGCTTATGAGCACAGAAAAGATAATAGTCCTACTATGAGTTTATATGGCCAGTCGGTAGGAGGCTTTTAGCACGAACGAACGACAACCCGGGTTCGAATCCCACGGAACGGTTATTTTTGTGTTAGCAATTTTAAGTGCCCGGAATGACAATTGGATATCAGTACTGTTGGTCAGATTCTGTATTGGTTTTGGTTGGCAAATAAATAGGCTATTGGATTTCAACCTTGTCGAATGTAGATACAGGTTGGGTTTGTTATTTTATTGTCGATTGGATCTAGAAAAATATAGAAAAAAGCCGTTAAATATTAGTAGTACAGTATTAGTACAGTTTTAATATAATGGTACAATTGTCGTTGCTCTTGCCACTCATTGAATAAAGAAACGTCACCAATTAGATCGCCGAAGTCTGACACAACACTGGAGTTGGGAAAACGAGAAAACTAATAATTGCATCTGACTTTTAAAGGCTCTGCATCCTTTCTTAGCCTGCATCATTATTTTCAATTTGATAGGATAGTGGTTAAGTACTCTCCTTTTAGGGTTCCGTACCTCAAAAGGTAAAAAAGGAACCCTTATAAGATCACTTTCTTGTCCGTCTGTCTGTCTGTCTGTCCGTCTGTCTTTCTGTCCGTGTGTCACCACCGATTATCTCATAGCGGGTGGACCTAGCAAGTTGAAATTTATACCAGATACTGAGATCTATAGTCCCTATAAGGTGTATAAAAATCAAGGTTCTGAGTCAACACGATAAAAAAATATAGGCAAATTTAGATTTTCGCAAAAACTTGTGAGTACCAAAATTTACCTTAATTTTCCAATTTTTTTATTTTTCTAAGACTTTGCTTTTAACCAAAATTGACAATTCTAGGTCAACCGGAAGTACCGGGTTTTGGGTCAAAAACCTATAGAGCACTTCCCATTGACTTAGATACATGAAATTTAGCAAGAAGCAAGGACTTACAGCATAAACAAAGGAAAAATTCCAAAAAATAAAAAAAGTTGAAAATGAAGGTAAATTTTGGTACTTACAAGTTTTTGCAAAAATCTAAATTTGCCCATATCTTTTTATCGTGTTGACCCCCATACATATATAGTTTAGGCCAATTAAGGTAGACCTCTAAGTTATATGAGCGCTCATACAATTTAGAGGTCTAGCTTAATTGGTAATTACCAACGTTGGTACGAAAGCTTCGGTGGGCGAGTCCAACTTGACTTGGCTGGTTTTTATTTATTTACAATATAATTAGCAAAGCTCTTCTTCATATACAAAGTTCAGAATTGAGATTGAGAGCCACGTTTGCGTAAAAGATGAGTAGGCAGTCTCTTTGAAAAAATATTGGCTGTTTTTAGAGCTTCCTTTACATATGTTGACATAAATAAAACTGGCCAAGTTTGAGTCAGAGTTCGCATCTTGCATCGCACACATAGGGAGGGTTCCGTACTATAAGTACAATACGACAAAGTTCCAACATCTTATTTGATTAATTGATTACCAAGAACATTTTGTTTTGGTATACGAGTTCACGGAGCGACACCGCAATGTAGAAAGACGGGGCTCGTTTACTAGCGCCTTCTATGTCATTTTGACATAACTAATCTGAAAGCTTGTTAGCTTAACAAACACGAAGGAGTTGTTAACACCCAGATGACACCTAGGTACATAGATAGATGGCGTTATACTAAAAAACACGTTTTTTGTATGGGGACCCCCTTTAATTTTTCACTTTATTTTGTTTTTAGTATTTTTTATTCTAGCGGCAACAGAAATACACCATCTGTGAAAATGTCAACTGTCTAACTATCACGGTTAATGAGATACAGCCTGGAGACAGATGGACAGACGGACAGACAGATATCGGAGTAAGTAATAGGGTAATAGGGTCTTAGTAATAGGGTCCCGTTTTACCCTTTGGGTACTGAAACCTAAAAAGCAAACATTAGGGTTGTACGCAAAAATGTGTTCGATG
The DNA here is from genome assembly GCA_954871355.1 of Cabera pusaria. Classification (NCBI taxonomy): domain Eukaryota; kingdom Metazoa; phylum Arthropoda; class Insecta; order Lepidoptera; family Geometridae; genus Cabera; species Cabera pusaria. The sequence goes on from OX940901.1 coordinate 15,108,614, forward strand.
TCAATCGTTTCTGTTTCTAATAAGAATCAAAATGTTCTATTGGTCAACGGGTTCTTACAAGAATTGTCAGATATCTCATAAAGCATGTAACGTACCTGTCCGGCTAGCTCATACCTAATCGGCCGATCCGTACGTACGTACATACCTACAGAAACTTAATCAGAAACCTAAACTAGAGGGGAAACAATATATTGAAATTACAATATATTATCTACAAAAACTACGATACACTACTGGCGTGATGATTGTGAACAGAGACATAAATTTCAAAACTTGTAAACTGTGTAACCGCATACAGGAATGTCCTGATCATCCGAGCCCTGTTGTAAGTAGCTCAGGTTTGACGATGGCAACGAGTCCCACTCAACACTCCGTGATGCTTGTTGTGGAAAGACTCAGCTTTAAGCAGGATTTTGACCCTGCAGGCTCAATTATTGCCTGATTATACCAACAATCTCATAGTTATAATAATACTGCCTTTATTTTTCCGTTCTCCACAGGTGATGCAGGACTCCTGCTTGGTTCTTATTTTCGGCGATATTTATTTATTTTTTAGGAACTCTTTTTGATCTTTTTATTTTCCTGTCTTATCCAAGACTGTCCGTCCGTCATCCAATATTTTCCGCTGTCAGTTATTATGAAAACTGAATGAAGGTATTTTAATAAATACTACAAACATTTGGGTTTGTAGAAAATCAGACTATTATAAAAATATGTATAACCTTCTAACATTACTGTACCTGCAATAGAAAAGGTTGGCTTACTTACCTAATCTGGGGTAGGTTAGGTAAGTAAGCTAACCTTTTTTTCTATTATACTTATACTTTTCTATTAAATTTACCAATAGCCCATATCTCAAAAACTATTTTATAGATGCTGTAGACACGGTAATGTTATCTATTATTACCGTGCTGTAGAACATTTATTAATGTTTAATTCCTAAGCATCCACGTATTACCGTTTCGTAGCTCTGTTCACGGTTGAGTGAGGACGTTGATTAAAAATGAAAACTCGATGCATCGGCGTGAGGCCAAACGGAACGGGTCAAGCTTCATATCACAAAGGTAGCTAGATATCTTATACATAATCTATATGTTTAGAACTAGCTTCTAGAACATATAACTAGCTAATAGTCTAGTATGTATGTTTTTGTGCCGGACAGACCAGAACTTGATAACTATCTCACTTGATGTTAAAAAAGTGAAGATAGGTCTTAGATGGTATTGTCTCTCTCTCTCTCTCTCTCTCTCTCTCTCTCTCTCTCTCTCTATTTCTTTCTCTGGTTTCTCTAGTGAGCCAAGGCGTTTGTTAAAACTACTTTTTTTCAATCCACGGCGCAATGGGATAGTAAATTAAATATCTGGACTCGTATTTCAAGCTGTATACCACAAAACAATGCTGGAACTCAACGAACTGATTGGCCGAAAAGTCTTTGTTCGGTGGGTGATTAATTTAAAGCTCCGTTAGAATTGAGGTTCGGGTTTGAATCTGAAATAGCGTTTTTTTTGGAGATATACGAGTATTTGATGTCCAAGCACGTAAGTGCACTTGATTTTTTTTTAACTTCCAGAAAATCCACGATTAATTTTGAAATTGTTATGTTTAAGGCAAAATTACACTAGGTAGATATATAAGATCGTTTAAAAAACTAAAATAACCAACTTGAAATTCCGCGCTATTTATTTTCAGGGCGAAATTTGAGGTGTTTATCTCCATATCTCAGGAGATACTTTTCAAATCTCGATGATATTACTAAAGTATCACCCTTGAAATATTTCCTTTCCAACAAAAAAATAAAGAATCTTCAAAATTGATTCATAAACAACGAAGTTATCCGCGAACAAACATAAATATATATATACATATTTTGTATTTATACCTTAGTAATTTCATCGAGATTTGAAAAGTATCTCCTGAGATATGGAGATAAACATCCTTATTTTCAAGTCGGTTAAAAATGAGTCCTGAACCACGCTAATTAATGATAGATAACATTGCCATGTCCGATCTGTATAATAAATTGATAATCTCAATCTCAATATTCAAGTCCGTAAATCCTGTAATTTACAAAGTTAAGATCTTCTTGGGAATCTGATCGACTGTATTTAACTTTAGTTTTAAACTTTATTTCTTGAGATGCTGACGTTGTTGGTTTAAAACTTTAAATTACGACTGGCTTTGTCGGAATTAAGATTTTATTTCATGACTATTGATTATTTGGCAACAGATTTCCAGCTTGAGGGTGGTATCTAGACAGGCGGACACTAGACGGAGGCCTACAATCATGCAATTTCACCGTTTTCTGCTAAAAGTAAACCTCCATACATAGCAGTAGATGGATGGGGGTTTAATTTCTAATTTCCTCAAATTAATCTAACAACTTTCACTAAACTCGGCTAGTGTATAAAAACCGTCGCATATTATTTAACTTATTCTTTTCTCCCTCTGTCGACTTAAAAAAGAAACTTTTTATTTTACCGACATACTTTTTAATAGATTTGGGATAAGCCGTTATGTGGAGTTTTAAGACGCATTGGTACAAAATTGTGGATTTGATATGGTAATATTGAGTACTTTTGAAAAATAAAAGTTTACTTTGTCCTCGTTAGTGGATTATCGATGAAAGTCATACAAAAGTATGAACAGAAGCTTGATAAAACGGTAAAATTCTTTACGAAATGTATAGAATTAACGTTTGTTTATAAGTTTTTTTAAGTTCATTCGCTGAAAATCAAAAACGTGTCATGAAAATAAAACATACCTATATTAGTTATATTAAAAATTATAAATAATAAACTGGCCATGTGCGAGTCGCGAGTTTTTAGTTTTTATTGTTTGATCTTATAGGAGGAGCTTTTGTAATACACTATGAGCAATATTATATCTATGACGGTTTGTAAGATCGAGCATTAACGCCTGTAAAGAAAAAACACGTTTCTTATATGGGGTATTCTTTAATTGTTAACTTTTTAGAGTTCCGTAGCCGAATGACAAAAAACGCAACCCTTATAGATTCGTCATGTCTGTCTGTCTGTCTGTCTGCCCGTTCGTGTGTCACAGATACTTTATTCTGAAACTATTAGGACTACACAGTTGAAACTTGGTAGGTAGATATATTCTGTAAACAGCTTTACGATTTTTATACAAAAATAAGAAATATATATGTTAAGAGGGGGTTTTCCGTGTATGGAACTGTAACAAAAAAAAAATCATCAAACCTACACGTGCGGTGTGTCTATAGATATATTATTTAAAACTAGCAGCCCGCCGCGGCTTCGCACGGGTAGAACAAATATGCCTATAAAATTTGCATCAGTTTGTTGCATCGAATATGAAATATGAACATATTCAACAATCATCGTCATATTTCAACCAATTTACACAAAACCTTAACGAATTATGCACCTAAACCTTTCTCATAAACACTCTGGCTATTGGTGAAAACCGCATGATAATCCGTTCAGTAGCTATTGAGATTATTGCGAACAGACAGACAGACGCAGTGATGGACTTTGTTTTATAATACTTACATAGTGATATTAGACGGCCCTTTGGCGTAAAGGATAGTTATCCTGATTCTGACCCGACGGTCGTTGGTTCTAATCCTAGCTATATACCTACCAATGAAAGTTTTATGTGCATTCATGAATCATGAGTTTTCGTACAGTGGTAGTGGGATCATTAAATCTACCAAAAAGTAGCTTACCACCAAGGAGAACATCTGCCGCCTTAACCTTACGGCGTTCCCCGACGCAAAAAGTAGAGGTAATATACGCTTACGTGTGCATCTGTGTGTCTGTCTGTAGCATCTTAGCACCTAACCGGATGAACCGATTTTGTTTTTATTATTGATAGTTTTTTTTTGTTTGATAGATGTCTTCATCAAGTGTGTTTTTAGCTTTGATTCCTGAAAATTCGTTTAATCGTTATAAAACTGTGAGCTTTTTTCTAGTTAATTGCGCTATGAAATCAACTTTCATAGGTCTGATCAATTCGAAAATCTTCTTCTTCAACGATATTGTAAGAACATGGAACATTGACCTGATGCTGGGACATCTCCTGGACTCTGCAGAATACTCAAATCCTCAACAACTTACAGCTCAGATTTTAAATGTCGTGTTTAGAGTCATTGGAATGCTTTTAATGAAAAGATTAATACATATACATAGATCAGTCGGGGTGGTTTAAAATATTATATTATTATATATATAGATGAATATTATTTTATACAATAGATCATATTATTATACTAAATTGACTTCAAATTGATTGTGATCGGTGGGGATCTACAGAAAAGCTAAGCTTATAATAATATTTTCGTAGTAACTATGACCTAATCTGTGGTTTCTTCCTAATTTTGCGATGCGTGTATGTGAAATTCGTGATATCTTCTAGAGTTTTCATTTGAATTATATACTGTAAGGGACAATTTTAATCTATAATATGTGGCCAAGCTAATTAACGTAATTATTTGGATAAGGATTAATTTTATATACTTGAAAATGGCCTTGGAAGTTATGTAATATTTTTTACAACAATTTTAAGATTAAAATGGTTACTGTGAGTCAACCTTAAGAGATAGACATATGCTGTCCCGGACTTTTTTGTAGGTCTTATTAAGTTGTATAACACTTCTATAGAAAATATTCTTCTCTCTATTTTCAATTGAGCAGCGTTCGTAAGAAACGAGTTTTTCGACCGTTTTTTTGCCGACTTAGGTTACAAATTAGGTCTCCACGAATGTACCTTTGATTTAAACGGGATAATATATAGCCTATTTTCATTCTGAAAGTTCATTCTATGTATTAGTGAAAGAATTTTTTAAATAGGTTCAGTAGTTTTTGAGCCAAATCATTACAAACATACAGAAATACAAAAATACAAAAATACAAAAATACAAATGTTCTCTCTTTATAATATTAGTAAGTATAGATGACAGTGAGGTTTCTATAACATTTGTTTCTTAAAGTCAATCGTTCGAAAGATAGACACATCCAAAACTGTAAAATTATAATAATAATAAGAGGCGAAAATCTAAAAAAATATACGCTTTAGATCTCAATGAACGCTTTCAACGAAAATTTGTTTGAACAAGATATAGTCAGCAGTTTTTGAGATATATAGACCGCAAATATAACTTTGTCATCTATACAAACACTATGAACATTTTCTTTAAATTTTCAAAATTTAAAGTTATTTTCTGCTGGCGATAAATTATGGTAGTGGTAAGAATAGCATTTTTTGCTTGATCATATAAAATATTATACTGTGTGTTACGGAACCCTACGAGTGTGAGCCCGAATTGCACTAAGCCAGTTTATATATGCTTTTAGTATTTGTTGTTATAGTGGCTATAGTAGGTATTACATAATTTGTAAAGATTTTGTCTCTATCTATTATTGTTCATAAGATTATGATAAAACGTCGAAAAAATCAAGTTTGTATGGGGAACCCCTTTAATTTTTAGGGTTCCGACCCTAAAATGTACCATCGGAACTCCATTACGCAGACTTCTCTGACCGTCCGTCCATCTGTCCGCTTTTCACAGGACTGTATTTTAACCGTTATAGGTAAATACTTGAAATTTTCATAAAGTATGTAATATGCACTGTACAACAAATAAAAAAACTAGGTAGGAAGATCTGATAACGGATAACATTATACGTTTGTATAATTATATGTATGTATAATTTTGAATCAAGTCTATTTTCGTACTAGTGTAATATATGCATTACATCATTGTCATATCGATTACTGAATCATGGCTTTATAACCAAGGCTACAAAAATCTTCCCATAAAATAAACGCTATAAATATTTAACGAGCCTCATAACTTTTTAAACTTCAAACACTTTTTACAGTTCAGTTTCGAAAGTTGTAAATTATGAAGACTTTATTCCGAACAGTAAAGCTGCTGGAATTTTATGATTTTAGGTTACCATGATATGCATATCAGCAGTTAGTAGTTATTACTAGACCTAAGTCTTTTTGTAACAGAAGTTATACTGAAGAAGTTGTGTCACGACATACGGCGCGCCGGAACATTTAACCGGTAAGGCCCGCCGCAGTTCCAAATCAACTGGAGTCTCAGAGTAATAATTACTAAATAGTAATTGTTACTCTGAGACTGGAGTGGTTGACACTGGTCTTCTCCGGTGGGGTCCGGCGGACCCCTCCGTTCCTCATCAGTTTCTTCGAGGTTTGTTTCCTCTTCTTCTGGCTTCTCATCATTTATTTTTACATACGGTTTCATTGAAGATTGTTTCCGCCCTGGGCGGTCCGGTGGTCTTGTGTGAAGTGGGGCTATCTCGCGAATATGTTCATGGGACGACTGTTCTGCTCTCCTGAACATAGTTGTGCGTAGGCGTCTTGTGAATGTCTCTAGGTCTTCGTGTTTCAGATCCCTGCGGATGACATTGTTACGTACAAACCGCGGCGCCCCTACGATCCTCCTAAGGGTGTAGTTCTCCTGTGTTTGCAGTCTTCTTTTGTTTGTCCCGCTCAGGTATGGGAACCATGCGGGGGCAGCGTATGTTAGTCGTGTTCGCACGTAAGTCTTGTAGACTAACATTTTGGTCCTTGTTGGCAGTCTGGAGGACCAGATGCCAGCTAGTAGGGCTCTTGCTCCCTTGGCCTTCGAGGTTATGAAGTCCAGGACTTTTCTGAAGGACAAGGTCCTATCTATTTTGACGCCTAGATAGCGGACGCTGTTGCTCCAGGGGATCTCTTCTCCTAGTAATTTTATCTTCGTAGGCTTTCTTGTTCTGCTAATGCAGATGGCCTGCGTCTTGGCCAAATTTACCGCCAGTCTCCATTTTTTCAGCCATGGTGGTAGGACGTCTAGAGTTCTTTGCAGTTGCTTCACGGCGTGTTCTGGGTTTTTGGACGCGAGGAAGAAGGCTGCGTCGTCCGCGTAGAGCGCCAGCTTTGCCTGCGCGACGTCTGGGATGTCGTCGGTGTACCAGGTGTAGCATATCGGGGAGATGCAGCTTCCTTGGGGCACGCCGGCGCGGACCCTCTTGTAGTCGGAAAGCTGGTTTTCTATAGCCACGGTGATCTTCCGTTCGCTGAGGAAGCTTTGTAGTACTCTGACTATTTTCTTAGGCATCTCGGTGTTGGCTATCTTGTAGAGAAGGCTTTCGTGCCAGACTCGATCGAAGGCCTTCTCCATATCCAGCATGACAGACACCACGACTTCTTTTCGGTTGAAACGCAAGGCCATCTCGTTTACTATTCTGGCGATTTAAAGTGTCGTCGAGTGATCCTCTCTAAAGCCGAATTGCTCTTCTCTAGGTTTGATGTACAGCGCCATGTGGGGTATGAGTGCTCTCTCGAAAAGTTTCGAGAGGTTGCTGAGAAGCGTAATTGGGCGATATGACTCCGGTTTTCTTGCATCCTTTCCTGGCTTTGGGAGCATGACCACTTTTCCTACTCGCCACTCGGTGGGAAAGTGACCTGATTTTAAAATTCCATTGAATGGAGTGGTTGACGTCTGCCCGCAAGTCAATGCGTTGATATCATGCGGATTCATGTAAGAATCGAAGTGCGGCCTGCCGCAACGGCACGCTGCTACCGTAGTATTATTATCTTTTCTATGCCACTACGCAGCCAGCCGCTAGTGCGTTCTTACTGTTGGACTTGGGTTTATCAGAATTTTGCGAATGCATTGCACTGTTACCTTTTTCCTCGCACTTCCCTTTCCTAATCTCCAAAGCCTAAACCTCTTCACACCAACACAGTTCACTCCTTTTATACACACACACACACACACACACACACACACACACACACACACACACACACACACACACACACACACACACACACACACACCCACACACACACACCACACACACACACACACACACACACACACACACACACACACACACACACACACACACACACACACAAACAACGGTGCTGTATTAATATAATCTTAGTAATTATCTTATGGACTAACTTTAAACTAAGATTCTTATTCTCGCCACAACATTCATAGAAAATAATGAGGTTTAAGTAAATTAGGTTAAAATTAACTACATTATTATATTCAACGATCCGCGGGGGGGGGCACTGGTGACCTGTACTACAGGCACCAGTCTCTCACAAAGATAGGTTGCATATTCAAATGTATAATTTTTATTCTGTAAATACTATGTAAGAACCTAATATTGTGAGAGAAAATAAACTTTATTATGTTATGTTATGTTACCTGGAAACATCTAGAACGTCCTGTAATTTAACTGGACTTTTAACCTTTCTGTTCTATGTTTGTGTGTGCCAATATTTTTTGTTATTTATTAAGTTTAAAAAAGTAAGCAACCTTAAATTGGGAAATGCATTTATATATTTATTTAAAGAACTTAAAAATAATAACCTAATGACAATATTATATAACTTTATAATACCTATACTATAAATAAAATACAGAACCTAGGTCACTACCTGCCAGTAATGTTCCCAAAAAGCTAGCGACGTTACCTCGTTGTATAGCTAGGCTAATACGTTGGCCGAGGCAAGAGGAGGTTGGCGAGGCGCTCCTTGGTCACGGGTGATGTCAATAAGGCGTCTGGACTAAAATTTATTAAAAAGTCAATTCGCTTGGTTATTTAGTCCAAGCTGTAAAATGATAAACTTTTCTGATTTTTTTTGAATTCTATCAAAAGTTGTAAATTATGAAAGATGTTATGTTATTTGAGCTGTAAAATCGCGGCTGGGCATAAAAAATTCAAGGCTGAAGCTGTGGAAGTTTTTATTGCATTAGGGATTTCGTTGAAAAAAAGTTTCGTGAATTTCGATTGTGACGTTCTTTTGTTTTAATTTGTTAGGAACTTTCTCTTTTATCTCATTTTCTTGTGGATAGGACTGGTGTACTAATTTTCGAGACGTTAATACCTTGATAATTTCTTGCGTTACCTATATTATTATTTGTTTTCAACCGACTACCAAAAAGAAGGTGGTTCTCAATTCATCTGAATGTTTTTGGGTTCCGTACCTCAAAAGGTAAAAAAAGGAACCCTTATAAGATCACTTTCTTGTCCGTCTGTCCGTCTGTCCCTCTGTCCGTCTGTCCGTCTGTCCGTCAGTCTGTCTGTCTATCTGTCCATGTGTCACCACCGATTTTCTCAGGAACGGGTGGACCTAGCATGTTGAAATGTATATTAGATACTGAAGTCTATATTATATAACTGTTGGTAATAAAGTACCTATTAGGTGTATAAAAATCAAGGTCCTAAGCCAACACGATAAAAAGATGTGGGCAATATTTAAATTTTCGCGAAAACTTGTAAGCACCAAAATTTACCTTAATTTTCAACTTTTCTTCTACTTCAACTTTAACTCTTTACTTGTGCAATAAGACCACGCTTTTAACCAAAATTGACAATTCTAGGTCAACCGGAAGTACCCTATAGGTTTTGGGGCGAAAACCTATAGGGCACTTCCCGTTGACCTAGAATAATGAAATTTGGCAAGAAGCAATGTCTTACAGCACAAATAAAAGAAAATTCCAAAAAATAAAAAATGTTGAAAATTAAAGGGTGTCCCTATACATACATAGTTTACGCCAATTAAGATAGGCCTATGAGCGCTCATATAATTAAGAAGTTAAGCTTAATTGGTAACAACCAACTTTGGTACGGAAGCATCGGTGGGCGAGTCTAACTCGACTTGGCCGGTTTTTTTAAAATTCTTATACTTTTTATCAATTTGAATTGACCCTTGTATCCGAGAATCACGATTCCTCGCACAGCATAAGCACAGATACGGTTTACGCAATCAATTATGGTTGCCAATTATAATGTCTAACAAATAAAAATGTAGCTTATAATAAATATTATGCACACATTAATGAGTATTCGTTACAATCATTTTATCATTAACATTAACGTTATTAGAAAAGTGAAGACAAGCTTTTATCTGATGATATTACGAATAAAGCAAAAGTTCCATTATCCATTAGAAACTACTCCAAAACTTAACTTGAAAATTATCATTACGCGCCACAGTGGCGCCATTTGCTTATACCAAAATTTAATTAATTTCTACAACTGTTGGTACAGTTTCGTTATCGTAAAAGTTGGGTTCTATTAATCTGAAATGATGTTACGTTCCGAAATGGACCCAAGTGGGACATTCCATTTTGAAGTTGGGAAAGCTTTTGATAATGTACTTTTGGTATTAATATTTATGTATAGGTATTATTAGTGTCCGGAGTAATAAGTACTTAGACTTAACTAAGTTGATATTAATAGTGATACCTACTTTAAGGCACAGTTAAGGTACGACCACACCGTGGCGTCCTGAGTGCGCGATCTAAGCGGCGATCAGATAGCGCAGTAGTATTTGTACCGACTGGTTCACTCCAAACGCGTTCTACGGCGATCAGAAAACGATTGAAAATCAACGCGCACGCTAACGCAGGACTCCGCGGTGTGGCCGTACCTTTAGTATTAATAAATACTGCCTAGATTTGTAGACTTGTGGAAGATTTCGATCGAGGTATATTTGTGGACATTTCTTATGATTAGATTGCATTACCGTATACGTCCATGAATTGTATTGTTTGTGAATAGGAGCGTTAGACAGTTTTCCAGTGGCTCGTTTTAGTCTCGTCTATGTGCCATTCTATTTACTTATCTTTTTTTTTACGTTGTCACTTTCTATTCAGTAAAATTGTGGCTAAACGCTTGTATGTTTAAAAAATATTTATTCGAGCATTTATGAAACAAGCAGAGTGAATTGGAAAAGTGGTACATACTACAGATATTATTTTACCCATCATTTTTTCTCCACATTCATATGAAATCAAAATTCAAACTCAATCGTTTATTGGTCTTATAAGTATGCCTGTATGCCCAACCTGCAATGAAACGTACAAATATTTAATAATTAAAAGAGACAAAGTAAAGATGCCATTTGTAAATTAAATTAGCTAAATTAATTTTGAAATATATTAATTATATTTGTTTTTATAAGTTAAATAATGTTTTACGCTATAAAACGAATGTCCAAAAGCCATTTACTATATATTTTACATTTGAAAACATCAATGTTATCTTCGGGCACTTGCCCGAAGGGAATGAACAATTACCTTATAATATAAACTTAATAATGTACTAGCGACCTACCTGAATAATATGTTTATATTGTTCATTTAAATGATGTAGATAAATATAATTCCCGACATGTAAAAACGAATATAATACCAAAAGATGTGATTTCAGTGCAAGTTTTTGCTCCATTTACTCATATTTGTGCATTATACTTTTGTATGGAAATCGTACCTAGTACACATCGATGTATATGTACTACGTAGTAGATGTAGCGTTGCGAACTAGCTCTACGTTCAAATAAAAAGCAGTGCTGAATCTACATCTCGCTTAGTTTAGCGTAAGTACTCCTCATGACCGATCGCGCGCCGCTCGGCACGTAAGTCAGTTTGTGATGGGCGCCTCTGGTTTACATGTACCTCGATGTACCTGCATAATGTACGTTGCGAAGTTTAAAAGATCTAAGCTTATGTAGGGTCAGATGGCAGAAGCGACTTTGTTGTATATTATGTAGTATGTAGAGATTTAACTATGCAAACAACCATATCGAGCCTGCGATGGAAACACAAAAAAACATGTGGAAATCAACCTCAAGTGCTACGACGAGCTTCAACATATTATTCAAACAATAACAATGCGAAATCAGAAATACTACACCCTAATATCGATATCGATAAAACACAGCACATAGAATAACTTTTGAAGTTATCTGGCATAAGAATGAATACGGACGGACATGACATAGATGAACTTATGTAGGTACCTAATAGTCCGAGCAAAGCAGTTTATACGCACCGCATCATAATAAAATAAAAAGTTGTTTGATCACCAAAATTAAAAAAAAACCTTTCTCTTATTTTACAATTAGCTGAACTATTAATATATATTGAACTATTAATATATATATATATATATTGTTATATACAACAATGTTTTAAGATCGTTAAAAAAGTAAGAGAACCGACTGGAATTGCCGCGCTATCAATACCAAGTTTGAAGTATTAATTTCCATATCTCTGGAGATACTCATCAGATATTGATGAAATTTTAATAGGACCACCTAGGAAGTATAAATACCCTTTGAAACATAAGAAGAATTGGCCGTTTCCGACGAATTGAGAATGGTGATATCGATAACTATAAAAATATTGGCTTTTCTTATCATATATATATTATACATCGTCAATTGGTTTTCTCTTCCTTACATCTCTATAAAAAGGATTGGAAGCTGCCTCAAAGTGGGTTAGAATTAGATTACAAAACTTGACCTTACTTAACGCGTGAAAGTTTACTCAATTTAGTCGCTAACGAGATTTTCCCGGGCTTTCTGTAATGGCAACAGGAAAGTATTGGTTTTGTGCGAAATAATATTGCGGAAAACTGCTTTGTACCGTTACGAATTGATTTGATTACTTCTGAAAAGCCTATGAACATTTTGTTAGCTAGGTGAATACACCCTCTGTAATGTACTTCTTTCTTTAATATTAGTTGGTTGACTTATTGTTTGTGTAAGTGATTTTTTTTATATACCATTATCTCGCCTGGTGGTAAGCGATAATGTGGTCGAAGATGGTAAACACGCAAGGTCTAAAATAATAATAATAAAATCGAATATTATCTTTCACAAAAGGTTCTTAAATATTAGTTACTTACATAATTGGCTAATTTTATATACATGAATAGCAATCTATCTTTGTGAAAGACTGGTGCCTGTAATCGGTTTAGAAAAACCTGTAGTACAGATTACCAGTGCCTGTCACGATCGCCTTATTACGCCGGCCCTTTAAGAGATCTGGGTCGTCTTGGAACTATGAGTGATATTTGAGGACGGTTCCTAGTATGAAACATTGTCTCACAGTAAGTACTTCCCATTTCTCATAAAGCTCCTTTGTAGGGAACCTATAATTGAGGCCAGCTCCTACCTTTAGCACGTTGTGCCCTCTCGGCGTCAATAAGGTGAGTCTTTGCAGCACCTCCCCACGATTTGATGCAGTATCCAATCAACGATTGACTTAGTGCAAGGTAAACCATCTATATGACCTTGAAGTCCGCAACATGTTTCAAAATGGTCTGACTCTCTGTCTAACAGGGCTGTGTATTATCGGAACAATGAAATGTTATTTTAGATTTATAGTTTTTGTGAGTTTGAATCATTAGGGTTATGTAATGTAAGGTTATGGCGGCAGCTTTTCTCCTCGATCATGGAACTTTTTGGCAGCAAATCAGGCGAAACATCGGCATAATGCTCTTATTACCTATGAATTCTCATATTAGGTATAATGTCAAGATCCTGTTTAAGTGTTTATTATATTATTAGACGACGGTACAAGTAAGACCTAGATGACGTGAAACTACTATTTCACACGTACTGCAATTTTAATTTCATTAAACCGAAATAGTAGATTGTATCACGGGGGCGCAAAATAGTATTCTCCTTTGAGATCGCTAAGTAGAATTCTGAGGGTAGAGAGAGATTCACACCCACCCAAAAAGAGGAGAGGAAGCTTTTGGTTACCGAGAGAAAAGTACTCCACAAAATTACTAGGTCCGGTTCATCTACACAACGGCAGCTAGAGGATAAGAACCAACAGAGAACTAGAGAGACTATATGCTGAACCCAGCACCGCGGGCAAATTTAAAGGGCACAGGCTTCGATGGCTTGGACATATCGAATGATCGCGCCGTGAAACGTGCATACATAGGACGTGCAAAAGGTCGGCGTCCCGTCGGACGCCCTAGATACCGTTGGTCAGACGAGGTCCAAAAAGACATAACCCAACTCGGAGTGTCCGACTGGAGAAGGACCACGCAATCCATAGACTAATGGTGTCTTTTATTGTCGGAGGCCAATATCCACTTTGGGGTCATCGCGCCAGTCTAATAAGTATGTAAGAGTGGGATTCAAATTAAAAAGCCTAGATAAATTAATGTAGCAACCAAATGATACTCTGTAATTTTAATCACATTCTATGAAAAAAAGGAGTAGCGGGATTAAGAGTAGGAGGAGTAAGTCTCATACATTTTTTCGTAAGGTAAAGTCACACAAATATTAATAAATAAGGTTTATTCATACTTCTCTGGGAAAAGTTCACCTACGTATTTAAATGCCCGATTAATTTAACTAACGTTTTTTGCATCATTAGAAAAATAGTCAAAAGTCGTTAAACATTGTCGAGCATTTTAATGTGTTGTGAATTCGGCCTTTGTAATATGTACAATAACGTCTACTATACACGACGACGTATTTGCGCTTTTTTCAGGATCAGCGTTTTTTGATTAGATTGTTTTAAAAAACTATTTTCAACTTTTCGTACATTCCCTGGTGATTGATATTTAAGATTGTTAGGTTTAAAATAAACATTTGATGCTGGATCTTCTGAAACCATCGACAAAAACTGCTCTCAATCAATTATTTTAATTAAACACGCTCTACAAAATTGTGACGCAGGATTAATAACCGAAGCTTGAGAGGTTTTTACAGTCGGTCGCATCCCAAGGGAGTCGTAGAATAGTTTAATCCTCGTTTTCATCGTTGCTATTCCAATTTGAGCTTTTTTAGTTCAGTAGAGGGTTTAAAATTGAAGTAATGTTACTGACATTTTAAGATTGAAGGAAAATGTTCGTTCTTGATAGTTTATAGACCTATAAAAGACTGCTTACGTGCTAGATGTTAGTTTTACAATGTTTTGTGGGATTTTTTTCTATTCAGACTTTCGAGTAATTAGTTATTCTATTGTGAGATTAATAATTGTTTATATTAAGTGTGAATCTGGGAGATTTATTATTATTTCTATTTGCATATTGTTTGTAACCTTGGTATTATTAGCCTGTTGATAGCAATGAATTGTTGTTTTTTTTTCGTTATTTCTTTTTGAATTTTGATATATGAGTACCGTTTTTAAAATTTACTGTCTGGAAGAAATTGCTTTTAGTGGTAAGGCTGCTCATTTAAAGCTAAAGTTTTAATTTTTTGTTAATGTGTCGTAGAAATTCCTAATATATTTATTTATTTAACTTAACTCTAACTTTATAAGGCACTCGGTACAGCAAACTTAGTATTCCTATTATATTTGACTTACATTACATAACACTTTGCAGACTTCGCTTATGAAATATTAAAATATTTCTGATGGATCAAATATCTGAAATTAAGGCTTAAGAAATAATTGATTATAAGTTATCTATAGATAACTTATAATCAATTGAAACTTATATACAAATGAATAAAACACGCGATGTTCAGCGAAGCGAGACGATTTAATTGGGATCCCTTTATTGAATAATTAAATACCGAACTTTATTGTCCTAACGTCAGAGATTTGGTACTGATTTTATTATAGGATGTCCCATTTGCAAGCTGTCTATTATTCAATTGTGATCAAGGTGAATAAAGGTTAAGGTTAAATGTTTCAATTATTCATTGCTGTTCCTGTGCCCTACGCATGATTTTATTAATGGAACGGTTGCATAATATCATTTTCGTGTCAAGCTTTTCCTCTTAATATGCGCCTTTTTTAATAATTAGTAGCAAACAACCTAACCTGGCAGTGGTCACCGTTATCACATCAACAAGGCATTTCAATGATTGTGGCGATTGGACACTTACACGGTTGTAACACTTTTATTATAAAAACTCACGTTCATTTTAAACTTATAGATTTGGGACGGGAATTTAACGTGACTTACGCGATGTCGATATAGGGATCGACATATGTTTCGGCCTCATCCGGAGGCCTTCTTCAGGATCTTGAGTGCGGGGCGCTCACCGACGCGTTCACGCCTCGCACAGTGCGAGGCTGAACGCTATATCGACATCGCGTAAGTCACGTTAAATTCCCGTCCCAAATCTATAAGGTTGTAACACTGTCAAAAATCTAAATGACTAAAATAATTAAACAGGTTACCGAAATTTCACATTATATAGATTCAGTCCTGCATTTCGTTGATAAGTTGCATGCAATCACAACTAAACTCCTATTTATTAATACTTTTAAACAGATCAGGTAGGCATCAGGAGGTAGCTTGCTATTATTTTATAATGGGTTGGCTTTGCGGCTTTGTAAGGCACCTAGACAAAACGCTGATCGCGGTCTAAGTCTACTCGTGTAGGCAAAACCCTCATTATTCTGTTGGTTTGCCAGAGAAAAATAATCTACAAATATATACTAAAATCACATTTTGACAACTCCACATGAGATGCTTAAGGTTATTATATACACACATAGTTAGATACACATTTCGCAACTGCCTAACTAAGGAGTGACTATCACAAAACATCACGATGGAACCTTTCGAACCTATTGGTGACATGTCGGTTGTAGCCACGGCCAATCAGTGGTAATTTAGCTTAATCTACAAATCACGACCCTAAGGACGCAGGTGTGTAACAACTACCACCCTACCGTGAAAAACAATGGTCATCCACACTAATATTATAAAAACGTTTGTAACTCTGTCTGTGAGGATGAACATTAAAGGTACCATATCGCGGTGTCCTGCGATCTGCGGGCGCGCTCTAAGTACTTTTCAATTGTTTTCTGATCGCGTTTGGTGTGATCCAGTCGGTACAAATACTACTGCGCTATCTGATCGCCGCCTAGATCGCGCACGCAGGACGCTGCAATGTACCTTAGGGCAACTTTTTTTGAAAAAAAATCATGATTTTAACATAAGTTAAATAACTCAGATCTCACAAATGTTTATTGCCAGAGCTGTAGAGTAATAACATTTTTGGTGTACGTAAAAGAAGTCGCGAGTATCAGCTAGTTAATATTAGATATTATTAATGATCTTCTAACATTTACTACTAAGCAATGGGTGCTCATGCGATTCACAAACATCGCTGGCTTTCGTGATAGTTCGTAGTTTCTTTCACAATTTCTGAAATGCGCACATATTTTTTCGTTTGCATGTCAATTTTTCATTAAAATTCTTTAAGAAGAAGCAACATTACTTCGTCCTTGCCAAGAAATTGCCTTTTCTATGAAAACCGCTAATGCAGTGAATTTTTCAAGCGTACTCAACTCGAGACTTTATTCATATGCCCCGGATACATATATCTATTACGGGAAGCGAGTTGAATAAAAAATTATGGAAAATTTAGCAACAAAATGTTAATTCTTATTTGTGACGTAGATATATTTTCTCAATAAATCAATCAAATAAAAAAAATAAATGTTGCATGTTTTTAGATAGATGTTACGGTAACAACTCACCAGGGGCGCTGCAGTAAACATTTGTTTGTGCAAATCGATGTTGCCATTTATTTTCAAGACGTCTAGTCCGATTTTGATGCAGTTTTCAGTTATGGGTTAGTGTTTGATTGGTGCATGTTCTTAGATAGGTGTTACGGTGTCAACTCACCAGGGGGCGCTGCAGTAAACATTTGTTTGTGCAAATCCATTGCAATTTTTCTCCAAAACGACTACTTCGATTTTGTCTTTAAACGTTTCGTAATTAATCATTGGTGATTCTTAGATGTTATGACGTTAATTTTCTAGAGGATATTGTCATGGGTGCTTATTCAAAATTTAAATTTTGTTACTTGTTATATTTATTATTCGGGGACAATTGAGGACGTAGATATACAGAAATATACTTTTAAGCGATTGTTGAATTGATTAATACTTATGGCTCGATTTCTGGTACGGAAGTTAATGTAAAAGTTGACTAATTACTTGTCATCTACAATTCGCTTCGAGCATTCACCACAATTCGGGTTGCAAGTAGGCTATTTGACCACTGCGCTACGCTGACATGACAAGTTTGTCATGTTTCAGTAACGTGTATGAGATGGAGGTAAGAGGAATGGTATAACTTGTAGCTGGTAGATATAAGAAGTAGGCGAACAACACGGTACTGGCAGTTTTTACTAATTTTTTTTAAAAACCTGACCCCTTTAACCCCCCCCCTCCTGACCTGAAACCTTGTGATAAACATGAGAGATATCGTATGGTGCATTAAAAACTTTACACGAGGCCTTTTAAGCATGGAACATCGAGTTCTTGCAGGACGTCAATATCTTCGGTCTTAGATAATAGATATCTAGACCTAAATTTTTCAGAACAGTAGATACTTGATAAATAAACTCTTTGGTATTAAATCTATGCCTTAAATTAATTAATCTTGCTATGTGTAATCTTTGCTAGATGAAATTCCGCAAAGAACAGACTTACTTACGTACATAAACACTAAACTTAACTATGTCAGTTATGTATTTTGACAAACAAACTAAACACTTTATTGTCGAATTTATATCACTTTCTTATGGTTAAAATCTGGTTTCCGTTACTTACATTACGTATTTTATGGGGTGGGTCGCAGCGCAGTAAACTTCAAAGTATCAATTTGAAACCTTTTGTGACCTCAATTTCCTATTGTAGACTTGTTATTGGGGCATAAACTTATTGAGTGACTCTAAGGCTCATTGAATTTGACTTAACATAGTGAATACAATAAAATAGAAGTATTAAGGTTCGGACACACCGCAGCGTCCTGCGTGCGGGATCTAGGCGGCGAAGCGAAAACAGCCTGCAAACACTGTTCAAGTGTGGCTACACTCAATTTTTACGTTAATTTCATGTCTACTGGTTTAATAAACCTGTGTATTAATTTCTTACAATTTTTCAACGGATAAACGTCACCACAACATCAAAATTCAATAATCGTTCTCATAACAATAACAACAATAGTCATATCTATAAACGTAGTGAGAATGGTTATAGAGTACGCACACGTGTGCCTTAATTTATTGTATGTTCTACCTATACCTAATTCTGTAGAATATGGTAGGTAGCAGACAAATACCGTGGTTTTGTTTACGTAAAGTTGCATAGTTTTACTAATCGATTCTGAGAGAGATAGAATGTTCATACTATACCTATCATTCAACATGAAATTTGACTCTTGTTTTACATTTTATTATAATGTTATAAAATCGTCAAAGTTTATAAACTTTACAACAAACGAATTTTATGCTTCTGCGGGCGAATTTCTTACGATCTATAACTTTTTGTATATATATTTTTTTACAAAATATACTGTAGTGAGGATCAATTTTTGAACTAAAATCTCAAAAATGTATCCACGCCATGTACTTTTATGGTACCGCAAACAAAATAAAGCAAAATTTACAGGATCAAAAAGAACTCTTATATTTATTTAAATAAAAAATTAAACATATTGCCCCATTTTGAGTTTCTTAAGGTACGGCCACACCGCGGCGTCCTGCGATCTGCGGGCGCGATCTTAGTACTTTTCAACTGTTTTATGATCGTGTTTGGTGTGAATCAGTCGGTACAAATACTACTGCGCTATCTGATCGCCGCCTAGATCGCGCACGCAGGACGCTGCAGCTGCGGTGTGTCCGTACCTTTAGTAATTTAATTATAATGAACTAGCAGCCCGCCCCGGCTTCGCACGGGTAGAACATGCCTACAAAATTAGCATCAGTTTGTTGCATCAAATGTAAAATATTTACAAATTTAACAATCATCGTCATATTTCAACCAATTTACACAAAACCTTAACGAATTATGCACCAAAACCTTCCTCATAATCACTCTGGCTATTGGTGAAAACCGCATGATAATCCGTTCAGTAGCTATTGAGATTATTGCGAACATGCAGACAGACGCAGTGACGGACTTTGTTTTATAATACTTACGTAGTGATATTGGACGGCCCTTTGGCGTAAAGGATAGTTACCCTGATTCTGATTCGACGGTTGTTGGTTCTAATCCTAGCTATATACCTACCAATGAAAGTTTTATGTGCATTCATGAATCATGGGTTTTCGTACAGAGGTAGTAGGATCATTGAATCAAAATCAATCAAATCATGGGATCAAAGAAGGGGTATTATACGTGTGTCTGTCTGTAGCATCTTAGCACCCAACCGGATGAACCGATTTTAATTTTATTATTGATATATTTTTTTGTTTGATAGATGTCTTCATCGAGAGTGTTCTTAGCTTTGATTCATGAAAATTCGTTCAATCGTTATAAAACTATGAGCTTTTTTCTAGTTAATTGCGCTATGAAATCAACTTTCATAGGTCTGATCAATTCGAAATCTTCTTCTTCAACGATATTTTAAGAACATGGAAGCATTGACCTGATGCTGGGACATCTCCTGTACTCTACAGAATACTCAAATCCACACCAACTTACAGCTCAGTTTTTAAATGTCGTGTTTAGAGTCATTGGAATGCTTTTATTGAAAAGATTATACATAGATCAGTCGGGGTGGTTTATATATAGATTATAACTATATTATACAATAGAATTTTATACAGTAAAAATTTATTATTATACTATATTGACTTCAAATTGATTGTGATCGGTGGGGATCTACAGCATTGCTAAGCTTATAATAATATTTTCGTAGTAACTATGACCTAATCTGTGGTTTCACTGCAGATATTTTATTAATTTTGCGATGCGTGTATGTGAAATCCGTGATATCTTCTAGAGTTTTCATTAGAATTATATACTAAAAAAAGTAATTAATTAAAATATGTAAAGGACAATTTTAATCTATAATATGTGGCCAAGCTAATTAAAGTAATTATTTGGATAAGGAATTTGGAGAATACTATATACTTGAAAATAGCCTTGGAAAATATGTAATATTTTTTAACAACAAATTAAAAATTTAAATGCTTACTGTGAGTCAACCTTAAAAGATAGACATATGCTGTCGCGGACTTTTTTGTAGGTCTTATTAAGTTGTACAACTCTTCCACAAAAAATATTCTTCTATCTATTTTCAATTGCGCAGCGTTCGTAAGAAACGTGTTTTTTCGACCATTTTTTAGTCGACTTAGGTTGCAAATTAGGTCTCCACGAACGTACCTTTGATTTAAACGGGATAATATATAGCCTATTTTCATTCCGAAAGTCCATTCTATATATTAGTGAAAGAATTTTTTAAATCGGTCCAGTAGATTTTGAGCCAAATCATTACAAACATACAAAAATACAAATGTTCTCTCTTTATAATATTAGTATAGATAAACGAGAAGAATGATCTCAAAAAAAAAAAAAAAACACCATATGTAGGTATGTCAATCGAGCCCAAACTCGGTGGGATTATCTTGTTTTATCACAGAGATGCTGTGGCCACCTTCCAGCTTCAACATCAGACCCTGAGGTAATAATAACCTTGTGATTGTTTAATTTTAACCGATCTAAATATAGGTAAAGCTGTCTGTTACCTTAACCTTTATCAAAACTTAAAAGAAACTCCGATCCACCTTTATTAAATTTTCTCCGTACGTGGGTATCACGTTCCTACTCTAAAATTAAAGCCGACGGTGCCGACCTATTGTTTCCTACTGCTTAATATTCAATGCGGCGTTGAATATTTCGATAGAAAGTCCTTAGGGAGTTGACATTCTGTGCAGGCGAAGATAGTAACATTGAAACGTTTGTAAGTGAGAGTCACCTCACAAATAGGAGCGAGACATTTTAAGGTTCGGAGTAGGACACGTTCTAGCGTCAAATAAATAAAGGTTGTATGTAATTATTGCGCGTGTATTGAATAAATTTCAATAAAACTAAAATATGTTTTTATATCTTATAGGTTAGTGTTTGACCTCTTTTTCGCTTGGTGGTAAGCGATGATATTCTCGACAGGCTAAGCCTAGAATACTCTGACACTCAAGGGCTGTGTGCTGCCGGAACACCGTAAGGTTATAGTGGCCGATTTTCTCCCTGATGGTGGTAAGCTACTTTTTGGCAGCAAATCAGCCGAAACATCAATACAATATGCGTCTACCACCTTTGGACGAACACACATGCTAGGATTTGAAGCAGTGACGGGCGACTAATCGCTTTTCAAAGATTCTTCTTGACTTCTATCTATTCGTTTTAAATAAATGAGCGGATAAGATACAATTAAATGATGCAACTACCTCCAACTTAAAACAATTCCTAATAATCCAGTTACTCAACTAAATAGTATAGTTTAAACAAATAGTTTTCATACAATATAAGTACCGCTATTGTTAAGAAAGTTTGTTCTCACGTCCCAATATCGGCTGTTGCAGTAGACTTGTAGATGTCAGGGTTTCATTGCTTTTTGCCTGTGATATATTATACCGGAATAATAGGTAAGTACCTATCATGTCTTTCTCCAATCATTGCATTCGAGTGTAAAACGATGTCCATACATCATACTTATTAGGGTTCCGTACCCAAAGGGTAAAACGGGACCCTATTACTAAGACTCCGCTGTCCGTCTGTCTGTCTGTCTGTCTGTCTGTCTGTCTGTCTGTCTGTCTGTCTGTCTGTCTGTCTGTCTGTCCGTCTGTCACCAGGCTGTATCTCATGAACCGTGATAGTTAGACAGTTGAAATGTTCACAGATGATGTATTTCTGTTGCCGCTATAACAACAAATACTAAAAACAGAATAAAGTTTAAAATAATAGAGGGTCCCCATACAAGAAACGTGGTTTTTTTTCGGCATTTCACGCCATCTATAAACGCTTAGTTAGGTGAACGTCCCATAGATGGCGTTTTATATTGAAATGTCGATCCCTAACACCTTTGTTAGACGTTAGATGGCGTTATAGGAAATAAAATGTTTATTAATTATTATTTTTTGCTGGCGAAAAGTAATAGTGTTATTTTTTGCTCGATCTTATAAAATACTGTAGTGTGGTACGGAATCCTACGAGTGCGAGTCCCGACTTGCACTTGGCCAGTTTATTAGAATACCAGTCGTATTGGTTTTGATTACTCCCCATTAGTTAGCTGATGTAACCATAGAACACAAGAATATTTTTCTTGTGTCCTTTAGGTGGGACCCAAATAGGGTGCTTATAAAAATGTGACAATGCGTAAGAAATGATTTAAAAAAAAATATAAGAGCCATAACCTTACGGTTTTCCGGCAGCACACAGCCCTTGAGAGCCAGAGTACACGCAACTTGATGGATTTATAGCAGCCATAGAAGTAGACTATGTATCAATGAGCAGTGCGATTTTACTCGCAACCCAAAGACATTCATACAAGGTGTATATAACTCTTTCTTTGTTTCTTAGAAAATTCTTACTATATCTAGGAAATATATATGTAACTATTTAAATAAAACTGGCTAAGTGCGAGTCAGCATCGCGTCTCGAATCGCACACTTAGGGAGGGTTCCGTACAATACGAAACATAACAGAATTTCAACCTCATATATTTGATTAATTGATATTACCAAGAATATTTGGTTTGGTCGCGATCTAGAAAGACGGGGCTCGTTTACTAGCGCCATCTATGTCATTATGCCGAAACTAATTATATACATGGCGTTTAAAAACACGTTTTTTGTAAGGGGACCCGTCTGTCTGTCTGTCTGTCTGTCTGTCTGTCTGCCTGTGTGTCTGCCTGTCTGTCTGTCTGTCCGTCTGTCCCAAGGCTATAGCTCATTAACCGTGATAGTTAGACAGTTGAAATTTTCACAGATGGTGTATTTCTGTTGCCGCTAGAACAACAAATACTAAAAACAAAATAAAGTTAAAATTAAAGTTTAAATTTATTTTGACAGCGGACAGCGGAGTCTTAGTAATAGGGTCCCCGTTTTACCCTTTGGGTACGGAACCCTAAAAACTACACTTCATGTCCTAGTTACACGTAGATACCAAAAGGAATCTATCTACCTATATACTACCTAAAATTCAGTTACGATAGTCTTTTAGTTTTCTTGATCGTGTCAGTCAGTGGTGGTTCTTTGTAATAATAATTATAAATGCTGTAACAGTAATCCTGTTACTAAGACATAGCACGAGCACAACAAAAAGTGAAAATGAAAAACTGGTCTACAGATACCTCCTACAAGTGTAATTATGCCTTTCCACCATTGTTGGAAATAATTGTGTGAACGACCTATGTGACATCACTAGCAGTAAATCTATCGTTCATAGAAACTATTGACGGTATACCATCTTATAAGACATTTATGGGATATCTTGTTGAGAACCTAATTGTTGTTACCCGTGTCTAAAGACGTCGGAAATTGACAGTCAATGATGGTTACCAATTAACTTTTCTAATTAGCTCACATTTGCATGGAAGCGATGTACATGCGATGTAATGGCAGGTGGAGTAAAAACTGGTGATGTAAAAACAACGTTAAAAAACCCTGTGGTGTTAGGACACTGGCTAGTGTCCGCCTGGCCAGTTACCACCCAAAAGTTGAAAAATCTTTGGCTAAATATCCAATGTGTTCCGGTTATCCTTGAGAGCCAGTTCCTATAGGTCTACCACCCTCGACCGCATCATCACTTACCAACAGGTGAGATAGTCGTCAAATGCCAACCTATACGATATAGAAAACATAAATAAAACTCTAATGGGCTATATTGGGTGTGCACCAAAAACAAAACTGTGTTGACTATGCATAGCCATCCAGCGTATTTTAAAATACGAAATCTGTATTTGCAGCTGTTATTAGTCGGAGTTTGTTTGTTTGTTTGTTTGTAAATACTTTATTGCACAAAAAAAAATGTACAAAAGGAGGACTTAATGCTAAAAGCATTTTCTACCAGTCATCCAGCAGCGGTGGGGAAAATTTTGAGTCGTGCTTATAGTAATACAGAGGTGGTTTTATATACTAAAATAATATCAATACCTACTACCGGACTAATTATAATATATACAAGTACTTACTATAATAAATAACATAAAAACAAATAAATAATATACATAACTTAATGAAACTACGTATAATATATTGTGCTTTTCTAATTGTTGGTAGGAAAGACTTTCTTGCGGAAATAACCTTTGACTTGTCTCTTAAATAAATCTTTCGATGCAGCCATTTTGATGTCGGTAGGCAACTGGTTCCACAACCGTACAGCAGCAACCGCAAATGAGTGACCAACGAAATTGGTGCTGTGGGTTGGAGTAGCCATAAGCAGCGTGTCAGTTGAGCGCAAATCTCTGTCATGCGTCTCGGACAAAAAATTAAAATCGTCTTGTAAATAGTCTGGAGCAAACTTATCTCTCAAAATTGAAAATGAAACTCCTAATATTCTGCAGTTACGTCTTTCACGGATGGGGAGCCACTGAAGTTTGGCTCTGTATTCTGAAATATGGTCATACTTACGGAGACCGTAGATAAACCGAATGCCAGTATTTAGCAAACGATCCAATTTATTAAGTAACTCCTCCGTTATATTAACGTAGCAAACGTCAGCGTAGTCAATAATTGGCAGGAGCAGTGAATTAACAAGAGTAATTTTGGTAGTGACAGGAAGAAAGTTTTTAAACCGCAGTATGGCATGTAACGACGCAAAAAATTTTCTGGAGACTTCATTTATTTGAGCTGTCCAGTTAAGGTTAGAGTCTAGTATGATACCCAAGTTTTTAACAGTATTTGAGAGAGGGATAACAATATTATTATAGTACAACGAAGGTATATTAGATAACTGGACCTTTGAAAGTTGCCGACTGCTTCCTATGACGATTGCTTGACATTTGTTTGGATTTACTAAAATACCGAAGCGCCTAGACCAGGATAATAATTTTAAAAGATCTTTATTCAAATCGGCAATAGCAGCGTCTAGGTCCTCCACTACAGTATGACGGTAGAGTTGCAGATCGTCTGCGTAAAAATGATAATGACATTGAAGATATCTAGAGAGTAGGTTGATAAAGAGTTGTTGGATATGTTATGATTCCTAATTCATAATTCATTTATTTACTTCATTTGGGTATACTGTACACTTATGAACGTCAGTCTTTTTCATTACAAATAAAAATACATTACCATTAATTCATAGATTAAAAGTTAACAATAGTTGTGAGTTAGTCTTTAGAACAATTTGAATAATCCATAGAAATAAATAAAATGTCAAAACCACTATTTCATTACATACCATTATACTTATTTGTATGATCAGACCAAATTACGTTGTTTGTTTTATCTTATAGCTGGCATATGTATCACGTGTTCATCATTTTCGTCGGGTTATATCTCTATAGCTACTTCATTCGCATACGCTAATGTTCTCTCTCGCTAAACTAAGGCAATGTCATCATAATGGATTTGGAACAATTGGACCTATAAACAGCAAGTTGTCCTTATTGTTCACACACTTCCAAGAGTAAACTGCTTTACAATAGTTCCTTTATAGCACCATTGCTGGTTTTACCCGGAATTCGAAGACTCATCAGACTATTCATCATCTATACAACCTTCATCCTTCCAGATTTCATACACCTACTAGTTCTTCTGATAGAGAGAGAGAGAGTATGACGAAAACAATTCAGTGACGCGCACAACTCTGTCATGTAACCCAAAGATTTATTATTAACATAACATTATGACGAACAACTGGTAAACGACGTCATCAAATATTACACAAACACGTTATACGTAACAGCCATTGAGAACCGCCATGTTCTAAAACAAATGAAAATTAATGTTGTAGATACATTTACTTGCAGCAAAACAATGTGTGATTGTTTGTACGTTGTGATGCACCATACCTTGCAAAATTTTAGGATAATCGTAGTGAATCATTCATCATTAAACACATACGGCATTTGTTACATTTAGGAGAAATGACAATATCGCATTAATATAATAATTCCTTGGTGAAAGAACATCAAACATGTTACCACGTTAATTCATAGTGACAATGCGATCTAAGTTGAATCCATAGGTTAATAATCTGTACAAACTTGGATTGAAAGTAGGAGACGGCAGACAAAGGCGTGGGGCCACGTGGGACAGTCCTATTATTTCTGATCTACCTAGCACGGCTTCAATCCTAGACCCTAAGTATAAAAGTGTGATTCTGTATGTTACAGTAAAAACCCGTTTTTAGTGAGAACGCATTTTTACTAATTTTAACTAGTGAAAACCAGTTGTTACGAATGCCTCTGTAAAAAATAGAATTTCTTAGTAACAACTAGAATTTTAACATGATGCTAGTCTTTGGGGCCTCACATAACGGGTAGAGCAGAATCAAAGTCCAAAAACACAGCCAAAATTGACAAAATCTAAACCCGTCTTCTGTACTAAAACAAAACTTTCACGACTTAGTATATTGTATTTTTGCAGGAGCTTGATTACAATCATAAATGGATCTCCGGTGAACTTCACTAAAGATCTAAAGAGAGCTTTTTAGAATGATGTGCCATGCAAGTTTTTTTTCCAAAAATGTAGTGTTTGCAAACAAAAATTTTGCACGAAGTTGTCCGCGATCTTTTTAACCGTCTTTACAAAAATGAAGGAGGTTCTAAATTTGCCTGTATTTTTCTAATGTTTGTTACCTCAGAACAGAACTCCGTCAGTTATGATCCTAATTAAAAAATATTTTTTGTTTGAGAGAGTATGCATTCCATTTGGTCTCATTCTAATTTTATTGAGGTCTGATAAGTATCTCAATCTAGGAATACAGAGATTAGCCCCTCAAACTTAGTACTGAAAATGACTAGCGGCATTTGAAGTAGGGTTTTTTCGTTTTGTTTACTATCTTAAATTATTTGCGTCAAGATTTTTTGTTCACGATGTTCACGTTTGGCGACATACATCGAGATATTCTATCCCCCAGTGTGTCTCCGTAATAATCCTACATGAACGGCCCTGTAACCACGTGAACATGGATGTAGTCGCTGTGTCTGACATATCCATTCTAGTTTAGTAGGCTGCACAAATTCCTATTTTCGGATAAACGTGACCCACGGTAATGACGTATCATGAACGTGAGCAATTTATTTCATTGTAGACAAATATCTGTTATGAAGAATAACATACATTATGGAATGATCAAAGATATATGCTACTAGCGGCCCTCCCCGGCTTCGCACGGGTGGAACATATGCCTACATAATTTGCATCAGTTTGTTGCGTCGAGTATGAAAGTATCAATAAGAAGATGGAATAGAGCTTGACTGAACGTGGGAAGACAGAATAGATCCTTAGGCTGCGTATACACCATAGCACGCGGTTGATTATTTACTCGAGCACTGATCTGCTTCCTCGCCCAGCTATAATGAATACGCAGCCTTATGGATCCCTGTAAAACTGACTTTTTTAAATCACAATAAATTTAATTTACACCATCTTTCTTGTGTGGGCCAAAGCCACAAAAATCTTGATTAAACAAGTGTTATTCACGATTGCCCACCATAAAATTTCTTTGATTTATTTTTTTATAAACTCCCTTCATTTAGTTCAATTTTAGTCAGTTCTTCAATTGAAAATCTTTTCTCTTGTCAAACATCAAGATGTTATGAATTATGATTTAGTACGATGTCATAATATAACAGGTAATCCCAGAGAAGCAAAAACTTCTATGCCAAAAAAATATTAAGAATGTATCAACATTTCTACAGACAATTTTCAACTTTACAATTTGACGATAAAGTTCTCTAAAAGGTTTTTCTCCGGAAGCCCTAAGGGCCGGCGATACATTATGTATGAGAAGGTTACAATTTGCAGGTGGATAGGTAGCTCGTCTCATAAAAGAATTTTGCTAAGTGAAATGAGAAATTTCAGTTTTCCTTTCGTTACTTTACTTAATGTTTGTAGTGTACCTATATTTGTAGCAATCAGTGTTCAGGAATTAGGTTTGGTACTTTTGCTGTGCTACTTCTGTATTACTGTGCTACTTCTTAAGCTCTTAAAAAGCTTAGGACGCCATCCAGCTAGGTGGAGCGATGATCTAAGTAAGCTAACTCATACTTCTACGCGTTCCTGAGAAAAAGGGTCTTGACAGTCGGACAGACGGACAGATGGACAGACAGTCAGACAGTCAGTCAGACAGACAGTCAGTCAGACAGACTGAGGGATAGACAGACAGACAGACGGACGGCAAAGTGATTCTTTATAGGAAAAAAGGAACCCTTGTGGGTTCCTTTAGTCTTTTGAGGTACGTACCCTTATAAAAATAACTTGTCTTTATAATAGATTAACTAACATTATACTTACAAAATAACAATTTCGATGAAATCCTAAGATTGGCACGAAAGTACGAAACCTTTTTCAACTACATAGATAACATCAGCTGAAATTGAAAAGGAAATTGGTTTTTCATTCACTTTAACTGTTCAATCATTGGTCCCATTTACAGTGATTACGCGTTACAACACAATGGGGGAAACCAAAATAAATCACAAAATACAAAGTCAACACGTGCATTAGATATTGGCCTATGTTTTAATAGGGCGGTTACTAGGCTTCGGCCCTCTCTGGTCACGACGCACCAGACCACATGGCACGCCACAACGAACAAAGCGGATGCACGCCAGACAATACCATGTCTAAACGCCTGTGGTCCCCTATGATGGATCAGGAAATAGCCCCATCGCCAGCCACTTCGGCTGCAGAAGAAAGGGACCAACAACCTCCGCATGGTGGTAGGACACTATCTAGTGTCTGTGTCTGAAAATCTATCGACAAACATCTAATGTGTTCCGGCACCTATCCTTGAGCCAGTTCCCATTCTAGGCCTAGCGTGCTTACCATCTTCGACCACATCATCACTTACCAACAGGTGAGAAAGTGGTCAAATGCTAGCCTATAAGATATAAAAATAAACTGGCCAGGTGCAAGTCAGACTCATACTCGTAGGGTTCCGTACCACACTACAGTATTTTATAAGATCGAGCAATAATTTAGTTTTTTAACCGACTTCAAAAAAAGGAGGAGGTTTCTCAATTCGACCGTATATAAATATATATATTTTTTTTTTTTTTTTTTTTTTTTTTTTATGTTTGTTCGCGGATAACTTCATCGTTTATGAACCGATTTCGATTATTCTTTTTTTGTTCGAAAGAAGATATCCCAAGTGTGGTACCATGGTAATTTTATCGAGGTATGATAAGTATCTCCAGAGATATTGAGATAAACATCTCAAAATTGGTACTGAAAATGAATAGCGCGGCATTGAAGTCGGTTGTTTTTTAGTTTTTAAACGATATTATTAGTAGGTTCTGTTTATTACTTATTTAATACCTAAGTAAGGTTCTGTTTAGGGTCGTATCGAACTGTTACACAATATCTTCGTCGATTGTGAATGTATTATTATCCGATTGCGTAAGGAGGGATATATTTTTCGAGTGTGTATGTATGAGGTTTATGTAGGTATGTATGTATGTAAGAGATTACACCGCGTTTAAAACTAAAGATGATGAAAAGTCGACTTCTCCGACTCACAAACGATACCTATGCCAAAATCACAAATCATCTTTACCCAACTTTCAGCTAAAATTCATTCTTACTGGCAACATTATAAGTGCGTCAGTGTGTATGACATGGCAAGTAAACACAGCGCAGTTCCGCACACATAGCGAACTTTTCGGCCTAGCTTCTGAGCAAGCGTTGTTTGAAAACCTACTTTCTGTAGGTTATAATTCGATGGGCGATGTAATAAAAGTTTCACTTAAAAAAAAGTTAAACGAGACATCGTACTTCACAAAGTTTAATAAATAACTAAGTAATATGAGAACAAATTACTGAAGTTCTTTACAAAGTCCACCCTCCATCCATATTCATACTTTGGTCGTATTCATTCAGAGGTGACACAATAGACCCTTTTCTATAGAGAAGGCGCTATATTTTCGAATACCCGCATAAAAGAATTAGCCTACATTTTCGTATCTACCGTGCATTTCCTCTGGTATTCACTACACTTTGGGCGAATCTCTTTGACGGGCGGTGTATGAATTTAAAATCTGCTCAAAATATGAATCCGCCTACATTCACTACTGAATATAATCCCTGTTATGTTGAAAAGCATTTGACTTTTTTTGACAAATATTTGTTTGAGTTGTGATTAATGTATCACTATTGTTATAAAAACTCACGTTCATTTTAAATCTATTAATTTATAAATGAGAATTTAACGTGACTTACGCGATGTGGATATAGTTCGGGCGTAGAAAACACAACAAATATCTCATAGTTATGAGAAGAGTTGAACCCGGAGGCAGAAGGTTAAGCTCTGCCTGAGATCTATCCTCATACCAGTGGTGTTAGAAGACAGTTAATTTCGTTAGCTCTGTATATTGCACATTTGAGACTAACGAATGTGTCAGATGTGAGCACGGTTAGAGAGCATTTGATTGCACTCCAGACGTAAGTCATGAACGCACCCTAAAACTATCCGTATATACGCCTTTACGCACCCATGTAATCTGTATGTAAGATCTGTAGCATTTATGAAACTGCAGAATAAATTACTCCAGAGTTGAACAATGAATCGTCCGTGTCGAGTGACTACATCACTGAACATTATTTCGCCCGCGGAAGCCTCTAGGCCGGAGGTTGAAGCCGGAAGCCTAGTTAATTTGAAGCTAAAAAGTGCATTTGAATTGCAGAGCTTACTGGTCAGGACTCTTAGGAAGGAGAGATAAGTAGAGCAATATGCAGTGGAATTAAATGCTGTTTTTATCCTTGCCATTTTCTGTGAAATAAAAGAACTTGAGTGATAAATTGCACTGAGGTCGACTTGCATCTAAAATAATGGATAATTAACATAAAATAAAAATCTTCTCTCAAATACATTATACACCTGATAATACTATTCATGGGATGCATATTAAGGATCTCATTGATTAAGTTATTGTGAGAAAGTATGCACTATTATAATTGTATGAGTTTCATTGAATTGCTCATTGGGTAAGGGATGGTTAAGGGCAACATATTGATTGACTACGCAAGAGGGAGGGTAATTCTTTAGGGTATCTTATGTATGCCTATTTCTTTATGATCTTCTATATTATTAGCCATTCTAGATATCCTGCAGAGATGTCATCATCGTCATCATTATCAACCAATTTCCGTCGACTGCTGGACATTGGCCTCTCCCATGCAGAGATGTATCTTACATTAATTAAATCATCTTGTAGGAATGAGTTCAACTAACAATCCATTAATATCTGGGGGTTTTTGTTTCCTTCATCTCTAAAATGTATCAAAAACTTCGAATTATTAATATTTTATAGGTATTTGGCCACTATTTCACCTGGTGGTAAGCCATGATGTGGTTATAGATGAGAACACGCTAGGCCTAGAATACTCTGATTCATAAGGGCTGTGTACTACCGGAATACCGTAAGGTAATGGCGGATAATTTTCTCCTTGATGGTGGTAAGTTGCTTTTTGGTAGCAAGTCAGGCGGCACATGGATGTAAACTGATCCTACAATCTGTGGATATAATATACTGCTACCATCTGTGTTTTATCATTATAACTACAATTTCTAATGCAAGCAAGTGCTTATTACTATGGTACTAGTTTTCATAAAATTAGCTGTTCATAATGTTGTTCTACATTGGCTCTACAACATAAAATAGCATCTCACTGGTCTCACTGACTTGCGTTTTCTAGAGTGCAACCGCAATGAGATGCTTATCATTACGGCGGTAAAGTCGACAGGCAATATTACACTATATATAGCCTAGAGTTGACTATTTATTCTATTAATTTCCCCTCTCATTACAGTTTATCTCTTACCATCGGAAAGCGGTAGCATTGAGAGTAAACGCTAATTAAAATCATCGTGATCTTCATCCTACGATAAGTTGGTATATATGTTACATATAGATACAGGGTATGTATACTTAATTAGTGATTTCTTGTCCTTGCATAGAAACTGGTTTATTTCTCATGGTCATGATACTTGATTATAAGATAGGTTATAGGGACTCCTAATTAGCGCCAAGCGAATTATGATCCATTATGATTTCCTGTTGAGG
Source organism: Cabera pusaria (assembly GCA_954871355.1). Classification (NCBI taxonomy): domain Eukaryota; kingdom Metazoa; phylum Arthropoda; class Insecta; order Lepidoptera; family Geometridae; genus Cabera; species Cabera pusaria. Next base: position 15,141,370 of record OX940901.1, read on the forward strand.
CTATTTGATGTTGGCGACGTTGAGATTTTTCATCAGCATCAGCTTTTATCAGTATTAGAATAAAGTCCATTTGTCGGTATCTTTTATTATTATTTCAAAGAAGGACTGACTGAGGTACTACATTTTGGGGAAACAGTAACTATTATATAATCTGTGGTAAAAGTTACTTGCGAGTATCATACAGGCATTTGTAGCACATGAGTAAAGTTCTTTACTCATGTGCTTGAAGCTCACACAATTTTATTTACTGTATACAAAAGATATGAATACGATTGTTTATGAGAAATGGATTGGCAAAGGCAAGAATGGGCCACAACTAATGGGTACACAGTGACACGTCTACCTGTAGGTACTATCATAATATGATATTATTTTTTTATATAGTACTAGAAGTGCCCCGCGGCTTTGCCCGCGTTAAAAACTCCTTTTATATAGAATTTTATATAGAATCGTTTTACAAAAGAAAAGTTTTAAGTAAACTTAAAACTTTTCTTTTGTAAAACGATTCTATCATTAAAGACATCAAATATGAATTAGCCAAATCGGTTCACCCGTTTTCATGTTATCGCGTGACTAAGGCAAATCGGTATTCATATTTATAAAACCTGTAAAACCCAAATTTTCATACCTTGTTACCTACCCCATTTTGAAAAATCCTACAACACGTACTTACTTATTTATTTACAGAAGTACTCAAGCGTAAAGTTTCGAATAAAACAATCTATCTCATCTTGATTCGCCATACAAACTTTGAATCCCCGTTCCGTATCCGGGAGGATTTTTTTGAAAATCCTTTCTAAACGGATACCTACGTCATAATAACTATCTGCATTCTAAATTTAAGCGCAATCTGAAACAATATTGATTTTAAGACTTTGTTACCCCAGTTCACCCTCTTAGGGTGGTATTTTCAAAAGTCTGAAACTCGTATTTACTTGTTTATATACAGAAGTACTTGTGTGAAATATTGAATAAAATGACTATTCAAACTTTGAGCCTCGGCTTCATCCCTTTGAAAAGAGAATTTTGAAAAATCCTTTCTTAGAAGATACCTACGTCAAAATAACTATCTGCATGCATGATTTCAGACTTTGTTACCCCACTTCACTCTCTTTGGGGTGGAATTTCGAAAAAACCTTAAAACATTTATTTTATTATTTATTTACTTAAGTACTTGTGTGAAGTTTCGAATAGAAAAGACTATCTAATCTTGTTTCTCCATACAAACTGTGAACCCCATTTCATCACCTTCAGGGGTGAATTTTGGAAAATCCTTTCTCAGAGGGAACTAACGTCGTAATTACTATCTGCATGCCAAATTTTAGCGCAATCCGAAACAATATTGATTTTCAGACTTTGTTACCCCGTTTTACCCTTTTAGGGGTGGAATTTTGAAAAAGCCTGAAACACGTACTTACTTATTTTTTTACTGAAGCACTTGTGTGAGGTTTTGAATAAAAAAGACTATCTAATCTTGTTTCTCCATACAAATCTTGAACCCCATTTAATCCCCTTAAGGGGTGAATTTTGAAAAATCCTTTCTTTGTAATACCCTTCAAATTTAAGTCTCTACGACCAGCGGTTTAAGGCTGTGCGTTATCTGTCAGTCAGTCAGTCAGTTAGTATGTCAGGACAAAGATTCTTATAGTATTAAAAGATATAAAAAAAATGTGTTATTTCTTCTAAAACATAAAATTTGTTACACGGGTTTGGATGAAATTTGGCACACAAATCGTTTTTAACCTGGATTAACACATAGGATACCTTGACGAAAGTGTGGGGCATAGCTAGTATTAAAAAAATTGCATGCAAAGTTCTCGGACGTTAGAATTTTGCGCGACACTACACACGTTTCCATAAAACTAGTAAACTCATAGTAATTTCACGTCAACATGTCAACTGGCACCATATAAACGCAGCACTATGAAAAATATAAGGCGGCGAGCAAATTACCAACAACACCGAGTGTGGAGGACGTGGCAAATTACTTTTCAGTCAGCCCAGATTGAGTTCTTTGCATATCGTCCACTTCTGACGGAGCCGGCGTGCTGCTGGGTGATTCATCGCAGGGTATGAAGATAAAATAAAGCGGGGAACTTAAATATGTTTATAGGTTAATTTAGTTTAGGATGTCCGATATTATTTTTTTATTTTCTTATATCGTTTAGTTTAGCGTTGGACCACTATCTCGCCTTAGGTGGTAAGCGACGAAATGGTTGAAGATGGTGACCACGCTAGGCCTAGAATACTCTCACTTACATGTAAAAGTTATGATTACCAGAATTGTGTGCTCTACTGCTCTGTATCGTTATTTTGAGTTGAGATGTCATAGCATGATGTATAGCAGTTGAAATGTCTGCTCATTACGTATCTACCAAGTTAGAAAACTGACAGATAGGTAAAACTGCCTATTAGAAATACTACAATACCATCCCACCGTAAAAATGCAACATCATAAATACAAGTCTACCTCTAGCGCGTACAATAAGTGACCAGTCTATCACCCCGTCATGACTCTACAATTATAGCGACTGCACAATTACAAGGCAACAAGTCACCGTTTTCCGCCTACAACGGAAACACAATTACGCTACAGTTAGTTTAGCGACACGCACGCTGTTTAGGTATTTCTTTTATTAATATTATCATTTACGGAGATAGTTACTGGTCTTATACTACCAAATTTTTTATATTTACCTGCCTTTTAATGATCAATAAATGATTTATTATTATTATTATTTACGTTATTTATTTTCTTTCTTAGTTTTAGGTTTTTTTACAATAAAGATATCCAAACAAAAATAGAAAAAAATCATTACAAATAAACAATATTATAAAAAAACCTAAACCTAGAGTGCCGCCAGCAGCGGGGCAGGGCCCAAGCTACCGGTGGTTAGGGCTGCAGAGAGAGGAACCTCCTGACGATGCGTGCCGTGTCAAGAAGTACCGCCTTCTGTATCTGGCCCTTGATCCAGCCGTCTAGCGAGAGTCTCTTGAGATGTTGGTCGAGACTCTTCGCTATTAGGCCGTTCGCAGAAACGACTATTGGGACAATGCTAGTCGAATCAACATCCCACATGGCGGTAACCTCGAAAGACAAGTCAAGGTACTTGCTGATCTTGTCCTTTTCAGCCTTCACGAGGTTTTCGTCATGTGGGATGGTGATGTCAACTAACACTGCCCGCCGCTGGGACCGGTCGACTATCACGATATCAGGTTTATTGGCGACAATAGTCCTGTCCGTGATAACCGATCGGTCCCAATAGAGCAAAGCATGACCATTTTCAAGAACTGGCGCAGGTGCATACTTATAGTACGGCACCTCAGACTCGACAAGGCCGTATTGAAGAGCAAGTTGCTGGTGGATGATCCTGGCTACGAGGTTATGTCTGTGCAAGTACTCGGAGTTAGCAAGATGAGAACAACCGGAAATGATATGTCTGAGTGACTCTCCGGGACGGCGGCATGCCCGACATATGTCGACCGTACCGTCCTTCATAATATATTTCCGGTAGTTGTTCGTCTTGATAACTTCGTCCGCAATTGCACAAGCAAAACCTTCGGTTTCCCCAAAGAGGTCCCCGAATCGTAGCCAGTTCACCGACGCGAGCAGGTCCACATCGGGTCCCGTTAAGACTCGATAGAACCGGCCATGCAGCTCCTTGCTCTTCCATACGTCTTTGCGGTCCTCGGTGCTCAGCACCTGAGGCTTGCGCCAGTTCTCTTTGCCTAAGGATAGAGGGGTGAAAGTCTTGTCAACTCACACCACATCGCAATGCATCCCACACTCGTTGTTTAGGAAATATTCCCGGAGACTGCATACCTCACGGTTATGGAGTGTCTTGGCATTTAAAAAGCCTCGACCACCCCATTTCCGTGGGATATACAGTCTCATAACAGACGAGCGTGGGTGAAGCATGCGATGTGATGTCAATTGCTTTCGAACTTTTCTATCCAGGGCGTCTAGTTCAAAGGTGTATATAAGTAGAGGCATAACCCAGCCGTTAAAGGCGCGCACCTTGTTGCCTCCTGACAAAAGACTGTTAAGTACCTTTGTCAGGCGACCAAAGAAACGATCCTTCACCGACTGTTTTATCCCCCCACTCTCGATACCTAATGACTCTGACATACCAAGGTATTTGTAGGTGTCGGCTTCGGAGAGAGATCTGAAAGTCATTGTATCAGAGAGTTGTAAATTCATGGAATTCACAACTTTCCCCCGCTGCACGTGCATGACCGCACACTTATCTACACCGAACTCCATGTTGATGGCGTTGCTGAAAGTCTCAGTGACTTTCAGTAATTCCATCAAATCATGGCGCTTCGGTGCAAAAAGTTTGAGGTCATCCATGTACAGCAAGTGAGAAATGACTTCACCCTCTCTCCTAAGCCGATAGCCTAGCCCTGAATCCTCTAATAATATGCTTAGAGGATTTAGGGCTAGACAGAACCACAACGGACTCAGACTGTCACCCTGGAAGATGCCTCGCTCAATCCTTATAAAGTCCTGCTGACCAGAGAGGCTGTCTCCATCACCCGGTTGACGAAGGACTGTGGTCCACTGCCTCATACAAGAACCTAGAAAAGATCTCAGAGTTGTATCAATTTTATACAACTCCAAGATCCTCTCCAGCCAGGTATGAGGCACTGAATCATAGGCCTTCTTGTAGTCAATCCAGGCGGTGGAGAGAGCCCCTTTGTTCCGCCGGACTTGTTGGCAAATGGCCGTGTCGATGAGGAGGAGCTCCTTAGTAACACGAGACCCAACCTTACATCCATTCTGAGAGGGGGCCAAAATGTTGTGCGCAACAATGTGTGAATTAATTTTGAATCTCAGAATAGATGTAAGTAGCTTGTAAAGCGTCGGCAAGCATGTGATGGGTCTGTAGTTTTTCGGTTCCGTGGTACTACCGGACTTGTGGAGCAGGAAGGTGACACCGGTTGTCATCAATGTTGGCAAAGAACCAACCTCGAGAGCTTGTTGGAATTGCGCCGCTAAGCAGTCGTGTGAGCATCGAATCCACTTTATCCAAAAGTTGTGTAATCCGTCCGGTCCTGGACTTTTCCAGTTCTGGGCCGTACGGATCGCACAACTAACGTCTTCGGGGCTAATACTAATAGCCCCCATGGATTCGATAGGCTCACACGCACGCTCAACGACGCTCATCCAATCACCCTCCGTGTGTTCGACGGGCACCGACCAGATACTACGCCAGAAGTTATTCATGGTAGTAGCATCCGGACACTGCTCGTCATTCACACGTTGATTGGTTCCTTCCCAACCTCGGTATACCTTCCTTTGGTCACTTTGGAAGAGGCGATTTTGATAATAGCGATCTACACGCGCTCTATAGCGACGAATACGGTTTGCCAATGCATAAACTTTCTGCTTCAGAAAGTCAATGCGTTCCGTGACACAGGTCATGTAGTCCCGGGGACTAATCCCGGTCCCAGCAAAGGCCTGGTTCACGAAACGCATGACTCGGGGGCGATTATTACCCCCTCTGAAGCAGATCAACTTCGCAATGAGAGTCCTAAACATATTGATGCGACACTCGATTCGTTCTTGCCACGCAGGGATAGCGGGGCGTCGCGGTATTCGGCCAGTATCCGGAAACTTGACGCGAACAACGCGACACGCCGCTATAGCCGCGCAGTAAAGAATCGAGTGTGTATCAACTAATGTTTCGCTAGCCTGCATATATGGGACTAGCAAAACGTTTAGGGCTCCCATTAACGCCAGGTTACGTTTATTCATTGGCAAACGTGGTAGTCGCGGCCTAGAGTCAGGAGTAGTGCGAAACTCCAAAATCGCGTCTTCCAAAGCCCTCCTCAAATGCTCATTAGTCTGGGTACTTACGTTTGTATTCGTACAATCGTCTGCGTCTAGCGCGGCATCCGCCGGGGCAGACGTCGAAGCCGAGCCTGTCGGCACCTGCGTCGACGACACACAAGGCGGGTCCCGCGCTAAAGCAGAAGTAGCACGAATAACAGGTAACGCCTCCAGACGCAGCCGATCAAGCGCTGATTCGTCCAACAGTTTAAGCCGCTGGATGGCACGCACCTGATCTGACAGTCGTTGTGCGGTAACGGCAACAGCTGGTTCAAGGGTCTGAAACAGAGGTAGCATCCTATCACGGTACGCGCACAGGTTAGTTCCTCCCTCTGTAGCCCTGTAGTAGGCGCGCATGCAATTCTCGTTTATAGACTGAGTCCATCGCATGCGACGCGCTACACCACCGGTAGCGGGGGCCGGGCGCGGAGCAGGATGCCCCGCAGGCCCCAAGCGTGCCGGCAGCGGTGGTCGTCCACGTCGCACAGGTGGTAGCGGCGGTCGTGGCGACGGAGGCCCGTCCTCGTTGCTCGACGAGCTGGATCCCTCGGGGGGAGTGGCAAACTCGTCTCCCGATGATGAGCTGGGAGACGTGGGAACGGGCGAGGGTGTAGGTTGCGCGTTAATTTCCGCTTCTTGTCTTCTTTTCGATCTGGTGATCATATTTCTTATTTTCTTTTACAATGTTTTTGTGTTATGTTGACTGACATGTGTCATGTTATGTGTAAAACTATTACATTTCTTCTTCAGAATTCTTGATAAACTTATTTCCATTTTGATTATATATTTCATTGCATGTGTGTTTATTATATTTATTTATTGTAGGATATCACTTATTTGCACTTAATAAAATGTTCAGGGCTGAAAATATTGATAAAAAGAAAATATAAAAATAAATTCGTCAAAAAGTCGACTTGACGGCTCAGCGGTTTTTTTTTAATTATTATTATTATTATTAGATAAATACGTAGTTAGACGAACGAGAAAATGATGGTGATATTATATAGCTTCCGTATTAAAGTCATTGCTAATTATATATATTCTGAGAGCCAGTTCCCGCCAGTTCCCATTCTAGACCTAGCGCGTTACCATCCTCGACCGCATCGTCACTTACCAACGGGTGAGATAGTAGTGAAACGCTAGTCTATCATCATCAGCCTATTTCCGTCCACAGCTGGACATAGGACTCACCTATGGCACGCCACTTAGCTCGATATTCAGCTCTCTGTTTCCAACCGCTGCCAGCCAACTTGCGTATATCATCGCTCCACCTAGCTGGAGGGCGCCCTACACTCACTTCATATATATCATATCAACTCGTCACAGGGCTATCGTCCGTGCTAGTCGCTTACGTATTTATTCCAAAAGTACCCTCAATATAAATTAAAAATGCCTAAGTGTGAATTGTGTGACAAAGTAATTACAAGAAAGTGTCCTGGTCTAGAGTGTATTAACTGTGCAAAAGTGGTGCATGATACCCCGGCCTGTACCGGTCTCACCACCAAGCAGCTGACAGCACTCCGCCAGAGCGAAAGTTTAACCTGGACCTGCAGCGTATGTAAAACCATATCACCTTCGAGTAAATCTTTTATTGTTCCTGATGAAGAGGAAGAAGATGTTCAAAGTAATCATTCTGCTGATCTAAGACATTTATTTGAAGATATGACCAAAGAAGTTAAATCTTCTTTTAAACTTGAAATTGAGTCCTTAACAAAGTGTTTGATGGGTTTCGGACAGAAAGTTGATGACCTATATAATATGATGGAACGTTATGAGACTAGATTGAGCGAGCTGGAAGATAAGAATAAACAATTAACAAAGAAAAATTATGATTTAGAAGCAAAAGTAACAAATATAGAAAATAATTTTAGAGATGTGGAACAAAGTTACTTGGATAACAAAATAGAAATTGTGGGTATTCCGATAACCGAAAACGAAAACGTACGAGCTATTACTACGAAAGTTGCAAATAAACTGAATATAGAAGAAAACCAAATAATTAATGTAAAACGTGTGACTTGCAAAAATGAAACGGTTCCTCCTCTGCAAGTGGAGTTATCGAACGCCTGTCACACCACGAGTTGGATCAAGGCATCTAAGGCTGCGAACCTCGTCGTCGACCAAGTACTAGCTAGATCTCCACCAGATGCACAGAAAACAAAAGTCTTCGCTCGGCGGGCTTTAACTAAAGCGAATAAAACTCTTCTTTGGTTAGCTAACCAGAAACTGCGCCCTGCATACAAATACATATGGGTTCAATCCGGTAAAATCCTAGCTAGAAAAGGTGACAACGATAAACCTGTTGTTATTCGAAGTGACATTTTAAACAACATGACATCATAAACGAATATTATTATTATTAAGTAACAAATTATCAAGTAACAACGATGTAATAAAAAATACATATGTAGTAATCATTTTCTTGTAATAGATCTTAGTTTATTATATTTCAAGTAAATAGTATTTAAATTTAAAATTAATAGTTTAATCATATTTAATTCATATATATATACTACCTACTACTATATATATACATATAATGTTTTAGTTTACATACTACACAAAAATTGTCACTAATAAAACACTGCATATCTCTATAAAAATGTTTATAATACTTATATTTTGTACATATTTTAAATGTTAAATGAAGTACCTGGCATTTTTAGCTATAATTATTGTTTAAACATGTGTGTCGAGTGTGAGTGCTAAGACAAACCTATTGGTTTTTTAGCACAATATCAAAATGAACTTGTAGTTATTGTACGTGATTGAATAAATTAAAAAAAAAAAAAAAAAAAAAAAAAACTACGTTAACCTAGCCGTGGTCTCCATTCTAGAACACGTCTACCCCAACGGTTATCGGTTCTACGACAGATGTGACCAGCCCACTGCCACTTCAGCTTGCTGATCCTTTGAGCTATGTCGATAACTTTGGTTCTCTGACGGATGACTTCATTTCGAATTCGATCCTTCAGAGAGACTCCAAGCATAACCCTCTCCATGGCTCGCTGAGCGACTTTGAATTGGTGAACCAGTCGCACTGTCAGCGTCCACATCTCGGCTCCGTAGGTAATAACAGGTAGGACGCACTCGTTAAAGACTTTCGTCTTCAGACTTTGCGGTATGGGCGATGAAAAGACTCGACGAAGTTTTCCAAATGCTGACCATCCCAGCTGTATTCTTCTGCGAGCTTCCTTTTCGAAGTTGTTTCTACCCAATTGCAAGATTTGCCCAAGGTAGACATATTCCTGAACAACTTCGAGAGGAACTCCGTTTAGGGTAATCGGTTCCGGAATAACATGTTCCTTGAACACGATCTTGGTCTTATCCAAGTTCATCCGAGAGAGATGCGTGCAGAAGAATCAGCAAGGGTGGTCAGCATGCATTGCAAGTCCTGCACGGTTTCAGCCATGATGACGATATCGTCCGCAAACCTCAAGTGAGAGAGGTGCTCGCCGCTTATATTTATGCTTCGTCCTTTCTAATCGAGCGTCTTGAACATATCCTCAAGAGTGTTGGTGAACATTTTGGGGGAAATAACGTCCCCTTGTTTCACTCCTCTATGTACAAAGGATATGTTCAGTCTGTTGATTTTGTAATTGGACGGTCATAGTCGCGGCGTCATACAGGCCTCTCAGTACTTGGACGTATCGCCAATCAACTTGTTACCGTTGCAGAGACTCCAGAACAGACCAGGTTTCTACAGAGTCAAAAGCTTTCTCATAGTCCACAAACGCAAGGCACAGGGGCTGGTTATACTCTTCGGTCTTCTGTATAACCTGCCGCACGTGTGTATGTGGTCTTTGGTGCCATATCCTCCTCAAAACCCAGCCTGTTCAGGGGGCTGAAACTCATCGAGTCTACGCGCGAGACGATTTGTGATGACTCTCGAAAACAGCTTATAGACGTGAGTCAAGAGTGAAATGGGTCGATAGTTCTTTAAGAGGGTCTTGTCTCCTTTTTTAAAGAACATAACGACCACATTCTTGCTCACGCCTTTGGAGATCTCCCCAAAAAGAGGACGGAATTAAATATATGCTGCAGCTGTACAAGCGTTGGAGTTCTACCAGCTTTTAAGAGCTCCGTTGTAATTCCATCCTCTCCGGGGGCTTTTCCATTTTTAAGCTGTTTGAGAGCGATCACAATTTCGCCCAGGCTGACTTCTGGCAGATCCTCGGTATAATGGCGGGTAAGAGTGGCTCTAGGATCCTCGGACTAGGGTTGGGGACGGGACGCTTGCGAGGTATATAGTTGGCCGTAGAAGTCTTGAACCTCCCTAAGAATCTCCGGCTTAGAAGCGACGACACTCCCGTAAGATGTGGTCGCGATCAACGCAAGGCATGTACATGAGCAGCAGGTTGTCATCAAGTGGTCCAATCACCGTCCACGCCTGGACTTGCGAACGAGATGATCTTTTGACGTTTTGGAGTTGATGTAGTGAGCACGTGACAATAAATGGAAGTTCATATAAACAATACGCAGTAAGCAAGGCGGTCGGGTCAGGTTCCGGGTGGATAAAATCAGCTGTAGGTACCTTAACTGACCAAGTCGTGGTCGCCTACTAGAATACTTTTCTATTACGATTTTTCACTGGGAATATTTTTAGGATCATTGTAACCCAGGTATATTATTGTAGGTATATATATTCTCTGACCCAGGGGAGAGTTATTGTTACCGTACTGCGTCCATAGGCTGATCTTACACGTGACCACTGAGTTGTGCTAAATGTGTGGTGGCTTCGACCACCTAACAAATAATTATATATATATATATATTTGTGCATAAGAATACACTACGGTTACATTTAGCTATCGCTGCCATGTATCTCACCAAATACTTACTTTACTTAATAGAGCGCAACTCACCTGATGGTAACTGGTAACCGGCGTATTGCCTAATGACGCATGTAATAGTTGAGGCTTTACCGGTTTGTTGCCCACCTTTATTATTAGAGAAAACTCTCATATATTTTCGTTTGTAAGTACTCAAATTGTAGGTATTGCGGTGGCTAATACTATTTGTTTGTTTGCACTTCAGCAATCAGTAACGAATATCAAATCAGCAATGCTAAGATCACAACCCATTTGTACTGGAGCTCTTTGACCGATAACAGTCACAAGAGATTCAATTATTGCAGGTACAAACTCAATCTCTCCTGAGATGTTGTTTCTATATTTCATTATTCTCAGTCCTGTGGGCTGTTAAGCAAGCAATACTATTGTTAACAACGTGTCCCAAGTCGCAAATGTAGATTCAACTCGAAGCTGATTGGACCGATGTTGACGATCGGCTGGCTTTCAGGTCGCAAGGGCCCTCCACGGCTCTGATAGCTAGTTAGTTTACTCTAGGGCTTGACCTTTGCTAGACCCAATGATCTATTATGTAGGCCTTATGTTGGGTTACTTGAACAGCTAAAATGTATACATCAGATAGGTTTTATATTGGAATAGCTACATGGATTGGACAAATGTCGATTGTGCAACGCCCCAAAATATCACTGTCTTTCAATTCCAGAAAAGTACGATATCATCTTAGACCGCATCGTCACTTAACATCCAGTGAGGCAGTAATTTACTTTTTGTGTAGTAATTGCAATTAAAAAGTTTTTGGGATCAATGTATCTAACGATTACGTCCATGGCCTAGGCAGTAATAATGCATATGATCCTCGGGTGGTGCAATGGGTGACCACTGGTGGTAGGTCTCAGTCGTTGCTGGAACCAACCACTGAACATATGCAAGTCAGTTCATCGGCTAATTTGTAGGATGAGTTGCGATTGTTGCGCTACGTGGATTAGACGAAAGTTGGCCTAGTCTTGTACACCATATAAGCAACTGCGGTCAACCTGTACAGGTTTGCCTGCGCAGGTCTGTTACGTGTAAGGGGACGTTCCGGTGTACCGGAGCGGTCTTCAGATCTTTTCGGAAAGACATCGATTTAGAAAAATTATGGCGTTTATGTTGAAGAAAAAAGATACAAAAACAATGAAAAATAAAACCGGCTAAGTCGAGTTGGACTCGCACACTGAGGCTTCCGTACCAACTTCTCAGACTAGGTTAAAGAACAAACTTAACTTTGTATTTCGATCCATAGAAAATGTATTGCACCAACTACAAATAATAAGTTTGTGAAAGTAAATTTACCTTTTTTTTTTTGTTTATAAGCTACATATTTTTATGGTTTTCAGATTTATTCCTTTATTAATGCTTTAAAACCTTGCTCCTTGCCAAATTTCATGATTCTAGGTCAACGGGAAGTACCATTTTTTTTTGTTTTTGACCTAAAACCTATAATGTACTTCCGATTGACCTAGAATTGTCAATTTTGGTTAAAAGCAAGTTCTTACAGCACAAGTAAAGAGAATATTCCGAAAAACAAAAAAAGTAAAAAATTAAGGTAAATTTTGGTACTTACAAGTTTTCCCGAAAATCAAAATTTGCCCATATCTTTTTATCTTGTTGACTCACGACCCTGATTTTTATACACCTAATAGGAACTATAAAATTCAACGTTCTAGGTCCTCCCGTTCCTGAGAAAATCGGTGGTGACAGACAAACAAGAAAGTGATCTTATAAGGGTTCCTTTTTTCACTTTTTGAGGTACGGAACCCTATAAAGATAGTTACGAGAAATAGTATTTCTTCGCTAGACTTACTGCCTTATTCCTATTTCTACCTAAGATATCATGACTTAGGTAACCTAGGTGTCTAAGCAGTAATCTAAGGTATCCGAAGTGGTCTATCACCAATAATAATAATTAAGATAGTTTAAAAACTAAAACAACCGACTTCAATGCCCCGCGAGTCAATTTCAGTAGCAAGTTTGAGACGTTTATCGTCATATCTCTGGAGATAATTATCAGATCTCAATGAATTTACAATGGGTGGTCCCATCCCCCTCGGTATCGTACTCTACCGATAACAAAAATAATCATTCGAACATTCGAATCGGTTCAGAATTGACGGAGTAATCGCGTAACATACACACACAAAAAAACATACAGACGAATTGAGAACCTCCTCCTTTTTTGTTAAGTCGGTTAAAAATTTACGATACAGCGATGACGAGAGGTGCTTAGTACCTGTAAACAATTAAACAGTTATAAATTAGTATACAAAATATATTCCTGCAAGTTCAGCCCCCTGATTCTCAATAATTCGAAAACATATTCGGATTCGGTAGCTTCATTTTTAATTTTGAATATTGATAAATGCATGAGCTATTTTGTCGCGAATACCTTTCCAATTAGAATCTCTGATTTTTCGAATAGAATATCAAAAGTAACCGATCGGAGCATTGTGAATTGCAAAGTTCCAATCAGAATAAAGGTAGTTTTCCGAATCCGAATTTTCTTTCGAATGATTGAGAATAATCCTGCTAAAGTAATAATAAAAAAAAATAGTTTTAAAAACAATTTTTTGTCTGGGACAATGAACTAAAATGTTAAAAATAAATTCCAGTAATATTTGGCGTTACGCGTTGCAGGTAACAGGTATGGTTCTTACTTACCTTCTGTGCTTCAATAATATAGGTAGGTACTTACCTACACGCCAAATACTTTGAAGTACTTTGAAAGAAAAAAAGTTTTTATACAAATTGGATAGACTTGCGATGTCTATCATAATCTATATCTATGGGTGAGCGTTTAATATAATATACCTATGTCATACCATACCTTCGCGCTCCCTTTGATTAGAATCCATCAAAGATGTGGAAAAACGTGGAAAAATTATCGATATTACTCCTTAATCGTTTGGATTAGCGTCAGTCAGCTTTTTGACACCTTGTTCTTCATTCGCACACATGAAGCTTAGACCACGGCTTTTGTGTGTTGGTGTCATTGGTGCTAGTTTTTTCTGGCTACCTTGAGTACTACTACTATCTAAAATTTGAGGTTAATGAATCGGGCAGGTGTGAATGCTCACTCCTGTCCGATTTTTTTACTCTTTACGTCTCCTTTACGTCTTAAAATGTTAGTATTAGTACTTCCGTTTTAATGGTTCCAGATAGCCCTGTTAGGAACTTATCTGACATTTTTGACAACTTTTGTGTGGCGTCATATTTCAGATTTATCATGATCCGGTAAAACTAGTCCGTAGTATGTTTTGTTTGTCTGATTGTTGACGATCTATACTTTTCTTGAATGAAATTAGGCTATGAGCCTGATGACAAGATATGGTTTGATCTGCCTATACATTCTGAATTGCTAAAGTTTTACACGTTTTACACTGAACCGGTACTAAACCCGAGCTACTATATCACATTTCTTCAATAAGATTATTTTGCCAATAATTCCATACTTTTTTGGGGTTCCGTACCTCAAAAGAAAAAATGGAACCCTTAAAGGATCACTTTGTTGTCCTCCTGTCTGTCTGTCCGTCTGTCAAGACCCCTTTTTTTAGGAACGCGAAGGGATGTTAAGTTGAAACTTATATCAAATACTCGGGTCTACGATCTCTTTTGGCTTTAAAAAAATCAAACTTAAGAGTCAATGCGATCAAAAGATATGACCGTTTGTGTCTCATATTTTTGCATATTTTGCAATTTTACAAGGGAATCAAAGACTATAGGGTACTTACTTCCTGTTGACCTAGAATCATAAAATTTGGCAAGTAGCAAGGAATTGAAACACTTCTATAGGAATAAATCTGAAAACTGTAAATATGTAGTTAAATTTAAAAAAGTTAAAAAGTGAATTTACTATTACAAACTTATTATTTGCGGTTGGTGCAATACTTTTTCTATGGATGGAACTGCAAAGTTAAGTTTGTCCTTTAACCTATTTTGGCAAATTTGTACGGAAGCCTCGGTGCGTGAGTCCCACTCACACTAAGCCGGTTTTTTATTGAATGAAAAAAAAATCTAAAGAAGGTAGCTAAGGTAGGTATTTGTTCATTGAAAGGATCTGCCAATAACTGATATCGTTAGGGCTGGCTTTGGGTGAATTTTGAATGTCAGTCAGGTAAATCTTTGATATTGGACAGTTTTCTAGAGATCGGTCTGAGCGGTGCTTAATAAGGATCTTTGTGAAGAAAAAGTCCAAGTTCTTTATGGCAGGCAAATACTGCGAAAAGGGTATTTGATTTAGCTTACTTTTCTATTAAGTTGGTAAGTTTGTGTTTTCATGATAAAGTACCTACGGATACATAATAATTATGTAAATTTTTCAATATATGATCAAAGAATCAAGATCAAACATCAAAGAATGCCAATTTCAAGAAAGATACTCCCAAAGATTATATATCTGGTAAAATTGTAGTTTTAAGACGATGTTGAAAAGCGAAAATAACTACGTCGATAAGCACGTAGATAAGACCTAGCCAAAAGTAAGGTCAGGACAGTAATTAATAGCAAGAAGTCGCAACGACTTTCCTTAACTAAACACACGTTGAATCCCGCATGCCCTGTAATTTAAATAGACATTTTGAAGTTGAACTATGCGACAATCCTCTCACCTGCCATTACCGCCAGTTCGTATTTCAGACTATTTTCAAGTAAAACAAGCTTTAAACAGTTCCGCCTGACTTGTTTCCAAAAAGATTACCACAATTAAGAAGAAATTTGCCGCCAAAACCTTACGGTAGGTACTCGGCAATACACAGCCCTTGAGAGTGAGATCATTCAAGGCCTAGTGTGTTCACTATCTTCGACCACATTATCTCTTACCACTAGGCGAGATATTATATATGGCGGAATAGTGGTTAATTGCTAGCCTCATCAGATTTTAAAAAAAGCTCAACCTTCGTCTTTCACTAGTCGCACTACTAATGTAAGCAAACCTAAGCACCTGATTGGGATTACACAAATCCATTGAGTACAAGTCCCTAGACGACCCGGTTAATCTCACTAAGAAAGGGCTTCGGGAGGTCACGAAATTGAATCAAGATATTGGATATATATCTGGAACTATAATTTGGATAACAAGGGTTACATGAAGATGATGCATCCATATATTTAATATATTCGAAAGTTAGTTTGTTCTGTTTGTGATCTCTGTATGGTGGTTGAAGCAGGAGAAGCCAACTGAGCCGTAATATCTCTACAGAATCGGTCCCACAGAGTGTGAACCTTACCTTACAAGTAACAGAAAAAAGCGTAGCCTAAAAGGGATTGATATTATTGATTTTGAAGGTGGCTTGCAAAGCTCATCGGAAAAACTACTCCGCTTTCCTCAGTAGAAGAGTTGATTTACGTTACCTCTCTATACTTTTAAGTACCAATCAAAATATCAACATTATATGTTTTTTCTACCACAATCTGTAATAGGTAGACGTAATCGATTACCATCAGGCGAGCTTTGTGCTTGTCCTAACCTGATATCATAAAAAACAATCGGCTTAAAAGAAAAATACTAAAAACGTAAAGTAACTTTTTCATTCCTCTTAAAATGCCCGTTTCCCGTTTCTTTAGATAGACACCGAGCGAAGCAGTAAATAATTTATTTAGGAGTTATCTTCTGAGTGAAAACTTGATAAGATTATGTAAATCTACCGCGTACTGCGCAACCCATTTCTCGGGTAGCGGCAGAATTTTGTTTGCCGTGTGAGTGTGTATGCAAAATGTTAAGTAGGTTGACATAAATTATTAAGGTCTATGACGAAATACATAATTTTAAAATCCTTTTAAAGTACGACCTTAAGAATTCAGGAAATGACAATGAAATAAATGAAATGAAATAAGAAATTTGCGTGTGTCGTCCATTTCACACAGCACACGTCCTACTTCTACTTTACGTTGCCCACTGGTGGTCTCATTTTCAGCACGGTATACAGTTATCGGTCTTGCAGCAAATATGACTTGCTCACTGCTACTTCATTCAGCTTACCAATCCATTTAGCTGTCGAAATGTTTTGGTTCTCTGGTGTATTTTTAATTTTTACTTTTTATATCTTACTAGCTGGCCCGGCGAACTTCGTACCACCTAACAGACAACGAATTTCGTGTTACCTTTTTGATTAACTTAATTTAGGCTTTTATGAACGTAATACAATGAATACAAAAGAGATAAGTAAGTTAAGTTAAGTTCTGTGATGTATTATGGCACTTTGATTATCAAGTAAATAATAAAGTTGTGGCAATACAGAAATAGAACTTATCAAATCTCAATAAAATTAAAATGGGACCACCTCGGAAACGTATCCTACCTATTACAAAAAGAATCATTTCAAGACACACACACCTACATAGACATTTTACTTTATATTACATTGAGTGTTACTTAGGATAGGACAAGCGTTGTCTTACCTTATTTGACACGCACTGTTTGTACAGATAAGTCGTAAAAAAAAATATAAAAAATAAATTAATAAATAAATAAGAAAGTATAGTACTTCCAGTACATAATACCTACAGTTATATAGTTCGCTGAGTACTTCAAATATTATGTGTTCTTAATAATGTCTGTCAGGAAGAACTGGCCTCCACGACAAAGGATATCCTAGTGTGGAGTCCACGGACCACCTTAACACCTTACCTATTTTTTAGATATAAATGTAATTGTAATAGTCGTAAGTTTGTTCCGAATAAATCATTCATTCATTCAAAAATCCATTCACAATTGACGGAGAAAAAAACATACAGACGAATTGAGAACCTCCTCCTTTTTTGTGAAGTCGGTTAGTAAAAATACAACAATCAAGTACTTCAACCGCGTGTCAGCAAGACATGATGCAATGAAAAAATGTTATTATTGTTATAGATAAGTTATTAAATTGAAATTAGTTCGATTGAGTTTAATTTTGATTGTAAAAATATAATCACCAGTATTTAATTTTAATTCTGAATAAGTATAGGTACTTCCTTAATTGATAACTGTCTAATATTTTTTGCCTTATGGATAAGACTGTATACATACGACATTCATAACTTGGCTATCACATTCTTGCATATCTCTGTATTTACATACATTCTGACAAAATATAAAATTGATTAGGTATTGATTATTATTGTCTCGATTGCTTGTAAGCACACATTTTTTTAAGTTTCATTATGTCTCCACACGATTATTGTATTTAGCCAGTGTCAAATATTAACATTTTTCAAGTTTTTATCAATTTTGGTCGTAGAGATGGGTCAGAGTCACATTTCAGCTCAGTTTTCAAGTAAAAGTCTAGTCTAAGTCATACCTTCAGTAAAGATGAGGTGTTTACTGAAGATTTTCAGTGGAATTTTGGTGAAAATGCAACACGCACACATTCACAAAAAAAAGAAAAAAACACCAAAATAAATAGTATCCTAAGTCCGTCTCCTGGCTCTAAGCTACCTCTTCACCAATTTTCAGCCATATCGGTAAAGCCGTTCTTTAGTTATAAATAGTGTAACTAACACGACTTTCTTTTATATATATATATAGATAGGCTAGCGTTTGACCACTATCTCACCTGTTGGAAAGTGATGATGCGGTCGAAGATGGTTAGCACGCTAGACCTAGAATGGAACTGGCTCTCAAGGATAGCTGCCGGAACACATTAGTTGTTTGGTGATAGATTTTCTAACGTGAGGGTAGTAGCTGGCCAGGCGGACACTAGATAGTGTCCTACCACCATGCGGGGGTTGGTTTCTTAACGATGTTTTCCTTCACTGGAGGGCCACTGTGAGAAGCGCACTTAAATTTTTCGATAGTTTCGTTTCAGATTGATCATTTAGTAAAACAGCTGTCTCCATAGTCGAATTGGTGGATTAGTCGAACCGTGAGTTTGCACGTTTGTCTAAATGGTATGTCATCCGGACGCATTATATTATGGTATAGGTATAGGCAAAAATAAGACAAGAAGAACAAAACCAAACGCATTCCATTAGTTATACTAGTTCAATAAACTTGAAAACCAAGCCTCCTAGTATTTAGTGCACTGACTTGCTCATTACTTTATTTATACTTGTCATTTCAATGGCGCTCTATGAATACGAGTACAAACATGCACGAATGGTTACGACATTGTATTGTGATGCATATATTTTATTATTGTCGAGGAATGCTTCTTGTTACTGCGCACTTGTAGACCTAAAAGAGACCACTAATATACTATGGCTATGAGGTTTCATAAAAATGTTTGTATAGGAAATAGTAAGACGCCCGTTTGATGTTTAGCTATGACATCTGCCTATACCATACATTATGGCATAAATATTACTGAGAATTAGTGGTGGATTGGCTGAATGTTATGGCGTTACTGCAGCAATGCGACCTTTTTCTGAGACATCTATAAAGGTACGGTATCTGTAAAGGTACGGTAGGTATCTATAAACACACCGCAGCGTCCTGCATACGCGATCTAGGCGGCGATCAGATGCGCAGTAGTATTTGTACCGACTGGTTCACACCAAACGCGATCAGAAAACAATTGAAAAGTACTGCGGTGTGGCCGCACCTTAAGTGTTTCAATTAAGTGTTTTAATGTCCTTTGTTATCTTATAATGAATATGTTTTCTTATGACTGTGTGTACACACTACACCTCATATTATAACCTCAGTTTTTTTATGCTCAATAGGCAATCGATTGACCACTACCTCACCTAATGTTAAGTGACGATGTGGTCCAAGATGTAGCACGCCTAAAAAGAAACCTATTCACTTGCGACTTGAAGACCCACAGCCTGTGGGTCTTTAAGTCGCAAGTGAATAGGTTTCTTCTGAAACTACCACCTGTGGGCCACAGGTGGTAGTTATCAGGAATTTAGTAATAGATAAAGTTTTCTGCACATAATTTATAGGTTTTAATTCGTATATGTGTCTCTGATAAGTTTTAACTAAGCTTTATCGTAAACTATAACGTTGATTGTACCTTTTTGTAAACCTCCTAAATTATTGTCTGGATAATTTAGGAGCTTTTGATCTGCTAGCATACCGATAACATACATACATATTACATAAAATTAGGCCTTTTTTCCCGTTGGGGTAGGCAGATACTACTTCTTTCTACATGCTTCGATCCTGACATACCTCTTCCGCTTCTTCCACTTACATGAGCGCCTTTATACTTGCTTGCCGGTAAAAAGTACTTTTAACTTGGCCTTTCTTTAAAACGTCTCCGATCTGGTTGTACCTTCTAAGTAATCGACATATCCTAAATGACAGATTATTTACTACCCCACTTCACTATAACTATACCTAACCATATATCGTGACCTGTAACTTTGCGATTTACTTAAAACTATGCATCGCAGTTAAAATGTACCACTCTACAAGTTATTATCAAAACTCGCAGCCAATGTTGACTAGCGCTGCATGCATATATTGCTGCCTTAAAACACAAAAAGCACTGTTTTGACCAGCCTAATGCGCTGTTACCTACTATGAAACTGCGTCATCGCAAAGTGGTTTTACAGCGTCTGTCTAATCCATAAAGTAGGCAATATCCCTTACAAAGCGTCTATTCAGCTACTATCTGGACATTTATAGCAAGATGAAACAAGGCGGCCAGTGATGCGATGTAACCATTATTAAGAAGTTTATCGATATCGATAGTTTTCTGTGATGGCTCTGTACTCATCCTTACGTCTGAAGTCTAACGCAATCTGATATGCATTTATTTGTAAGTCTTTAAAATAAATAAATGCATTAAAAATATATATAAGTTTATTCAATAATTTTGGATCACACATGTAACGACTAGGTACCTACTTCAAATCCTATCATAAAAATACCTACAAAAAGAGTCGCTATTTGTAAAATACATCAACCTTTTGAGTAACTTCCGTTAAGCCAAGGCAACTTGCTTTTCCCATAATATTAGATCTTACTGGGATCCATAGAAGTTTATATTCAGTTTTCACACGTAGTTTCCTTTCGGGTGAATGCGTAATATGCACATCGCGTTCCTATGAAAGAATATTTCCTAGCAAATAACAACATTCACGTATATTGTATAGAAATGTTAGCTATTGAGTGAAGTAAGTGATCCTGTCTGGAAAATAAAGTATTCTTTATTCTTTTGGTTTTGAGCGTGATGCGGTATATAAGGTTTTTTTATTATAGAGAGAAAAAAAAATTATTACTTTCTCTCATGATGTTAAGTGACGTTGCGGTCTCAAATATAATCGTGCTTGTCTTAAATTGGAAGACACTGGTGAGACGAGTTGCTGAACAATTGACTTTATGATACAAAAATTCTAAATAGCGCAAATACAAAAACTTTTTTAACCTACTGGCTGTCACTGAACATCTGCAATTGCTTAGAGAAAGGTTTATACGGTTTTAGTAGTATCAGAAAAATTTTGATGGCAATATCGATACGTGGTTAAAATAGTTAGGTACTTAGTTAACAAATTTGTCCCAACACTGGCCGGTGCCGCAGTGTCGAAAGGGTGCAGCACTTCAGGCGACGCTGACATCTGACTGAAGAGGGGTCGGTGAACTTCCTCAAACTTATCCGCACTCACTTGCGTAAACTTTTTATATTTTAACTGGAAGCAATTATAGGACAGTTGATGAGAATCTCACAGCTGTTTGAAAGACCAGACTAACAAATAAAATGTTCTAATTGCAGTTCTTAAGTAAAAAAAATTAGAAATAAATAATTTTAGAGCTTTGATGTTGTAGGTCGAAGCTAGAGGCTGATGGTTCGTGGTACGCAAATTGTGGTAAAGATTACCTACTTGTTAAATATATTTTAATTACATATTGGGTAGCAAGAATAAATCGACAACTTATCCTATTGAGGTGAACCGTTACTTGGCAACCTACTAAATTTATATTTATGTATTTTTTCACGTTTTCACCATGATGTCACAAGATGTAACCAGATTTGATATGTATGTTTTTTTAAAATATCTTATAGGGCTCTAGTGTTTGACCACTATCTCGCCTAGTTAGCGATGATCAAGTTAATATGCTATCTATTGGGTATTTTTGACACAGCTCATATTTCATAAGGATTGTAACTTGTTGTAACGATGCGTGCCTACACCTAAGTGTAAGGATACGTCTTACTGAAAACTATGTAAAAATAAAGTTTCTGATATAAATATTCCTTTTTCCTGTGGACGGAAACATTTTCTGATGTGCACTGTACTGCTCAATTACAAGACTGTTGTAAGATGCTCAGCACTGGGAGAGATTCCTTTCATAAAATAGAAAATAATTTGCAACAACTTGTCTTACGTAAAATGTTGCCAAGAATGACATTTCAGTACGCTTTAATGATAGTATTCTTATTCAGTTATTGATAAAAGTGCAGTCGAGAGAGCCTTTTAAGTTTGTCATCAATTTTGTAGAAATTTCCTGTCTTAAAAAATAATAATAATAATGCGGGTAGTTAAAATTAAAACGAGACCGGGACTAGGTAGTTTCAATGGTATACCATTGAAACTACTAACAAAGCTTTACTATAAGTAAAGCTTTGTTTGCAAGCAGACCTTTGAAGAAAGAACATCGTTCAAAATCAGTTTTTAAAATATTAGTAAAATATTTTCACTCAAATATGTGGAAGCTAAGGGCTGTGCGAATAAAAAGTACACAGGTAACACGCGCAAAAAGTGGATGAATCGAAACCCTTTCCCATTACAGAAATCAGTTATATGTTTTACTTTATATGCATAAACATACTCTACTCTAGTGCTCTTCTATCCCGAAAATGTCTTATACCGCCGATAAATTATAAATACAATTTTCAATCCTTTTGATGAATAAATCATGAGGCCACGGTCTGGTTGCCAATCATAGACGAACACTCACTATTTAGAGCTAGATATCTCAAAGGTTTCAAAGTTTTGACTAGGTAATAAAACTTGCTCGATTTCCCTTAAAAGCATTGAATAGTGATTGACTTTGGTAGAAAATTTGTAACTTTAAAATTATTCTATAATTTCCTTTGAAGGTAAAATGTTAATTAGATGCCGTCGTAAGATTGCATTGGGCTCTTGGGATATCTATAAAAGTCGTACCTTTCTATGACATAAAGTTATACTCAACATTTAAAGTCACCTACTACTATATTCATCAGCCTATATCTAGCCACTGCTAGACATAAGCTTTACCTATGGCACGCCACTGAGCTCGATCTTCGTTTCCAGCTCTTTGTTTCCAGCTGCTGCCAGCCAGCTTGCGTATATCATCGCTCCACCTAGCTGGAGCCCTACACTACATTTGCCGAGACGTGGTCTCCACTCTAGAACCCGTCTACCCCAACTGTTATTGGTTCTACGACATATGAGACCAGTCCCTTGCCTTTTCAGCTAACTAATCTTTTGAGCTATGTCGATAACTTTGGTTCTCTAACGTATGATTTCATTTTGAATTCGATCCTTCAGACAGACTCCGATCATAGTCCTCTCCATAGTTCGTTGAGCGATTTTGAATTGGTGACATATCCGCTAGCCTATCCACCTCCTACTAATGTATGTGTAATCTATTCATTGAGAGTATTGAGACCCTAAATGGGCTAACAACGTACACGTGTTATTGCAATTAATTTAGAAAAGCGAACGCCATAGTTATATATGTTTTTGGCTTCAAAAACTGTCACGAGTTTTTATCCCGCAATCAAAAATATAAATTTCGGTATAAAGTTACGTGTAAAATATATTTTAACAGCTCCAGGACTTTTAGATTAAAACGAAATAGTTCGTACTACTGCACCGTCCAGCACCAACTTAAGCGATTTTTAGAAACATGACTTGAATTTTCCATTTTCGATTTTTCATTCATCCTTTGCCAAATATCCGAAGGGTTCCTAGCAAGTCACGGTTTCCGATCAAGAACATGTCTACCGTTGTTTACGTTTACGTTCAGGTTATTGGTATATAAGATTAAGTAAGATTATGACCTTAGTTTGTACTTCTTGTGTACACTGGATTTGGATTAAGAGAACAGTAGAAAGAGGCAGTTATGTGCGATTACAAAAAGAGAATATGATTACACTGAAATTAAATTCTACCTATCTATATTTTTCCATGCCACAGAAGCCATCCAACATTGAGCAGATATTAAAACTTGGCAGATCTCCCGTGCCCCAAAGGTAACCCCGGGGGAAATCAACGGAAAGGGTTATTTTCATATGTAGTTTAGTTGCTCCTCTGTGACCCTGTGAACCGGCAACTTTTGTTTTATACCTGGTATGATGCTTCTGACATGGATTAACCATGTAATATCAAATGTATTCGTAGTTGGTAGTTCGTTCTAAGTTTGGTGCTTATTCTAAACTCACGTTAATTTTAGCTATTTCCGTTTTTAGCTCACCTTATTAGGTACACCATGTCATTGTCTCGCCATATATTTCGTGCTTCATATTCTCATCTAGAAATTGCTTAGGTTCAAATTCGCTCCCTCGGATTATTAGACGAAACATAGCATGGCTTTGACGAAAGCGATCTGAGCATTATTCGAGATTGGCGCGCCGTACTAAAATTGTTACCGATGTAAAATTTTCATTAAACAATTTTCCGTCAGCGTCGAAACAATCTCGCCGAGGCCTGACATTAATGGCTCCCGTCAATTATAATTTGTACGCGAAAATATAAATTAATAACGCTTAGCTTAGCAAAATGTAAGCATGACGATAATGAGACAAATTAAAATTATAATCGTTTCCGCTTCGGTATCGGGAGCGGCAATTTATTATGTTTTTTAAGACAAGGGTAATTCAAAAGAACAACATTCTGTTAGGTGATGAAGACATTATGATATGTACTTTATACGGTGCTAAAGATGTGTTCTGTTTTGATGTGTTCTGTTATTAATTTGTAACTATTACTTTTCAACCGACTTCCAAAAAGGAGGAGATTCTCAATTCATCTGCTTTTTTACTCCACCGATTTGAATGTTTTTTTATCAGCTTTTTGTTTTCACCAATAAACAGAAGTGATTCATGAGGAAGGTTTAGAGCTGATGCAACAAATGTAGGAATTTAAGCTCTATCCGTGCGAAGCTGGGTCGCTAGTATTTTATATTATAAATAATAGCATGTAATAAGTTTGAAGCTTATAATAAACTATGTGTGATGTTGATGAACTATGTATGTGTATGATTAACTATGGAAGACATGAGAGACCAGCGTGACAGGCTCCTAGCGACAGTGGATGTACACACTCAAAACCAAGAACTTTTTGAACAAACTCTGACCTATATCCGGGACCTGGAGCAGGAGCTTTTGTGTACTAAGAATAAACTTGAAGAAATGGAAACTTCTCATGCGTTACAAAATGACTCTAATAAAGCTAACACTGTGGATTTATATACAGAGCTCATCCCTTCAGGTTCTAGTAGTGTCTGTATTAAGGGTTCTAACAAGATCAAAAAATATATTAAGTATAATAAAATTATTAGGAAAACTACTTATAAATTAAAAAAATATAATCAAATTAAACAGGATAATTTAAAGGCTTGTAAAAAAAACATAGATTTAAGTCATGAATTACAAAATTGCATAGAGTTGCTTGAAAGGTGTAACAGTGATCTATTAGAATTTAAGAAGAAGGCTGATTCACTCAAACAAGAACTGCTTACCTCAAAAGATGTAATTGGGGCTCCCATCGCTAACTTGCAGAGTGAATGCTACCAAGGTCATAACAGTCTACCAAGTACAGTAAATACTGCGAGTTTACATCTACAGACTGACTTGGTTAGGCAGGAGGTAGCGTTATCGTTGCAGTGCACTGGGGCCTCTGGGGTGGACTCGAGCAGTCCTGTACAACTGCCGGAGCCTGCTAGAGAGACCATTGTGTACAGCGATGAGATTGGCATAGGTATGGGTAGCTTATTAAGAACAAGATTAAGCCAAAATGTACATAATAATTGCTGTCCTAATTTACCTATAAAAGATCTATGTACGAAAATTAGCAGCCACCAGTATCATAAAAATTGTACAATTATAGTGCAGCTAGGCAACAGCACAAATGTAAAAAAAAATTGATATTAATAACCTAATTGAACTTTTATCAGACATTGCCAGCAAAGGTATCAGTAAAATAATAGTGTGCTCATTTCCATACTTAAAACACAGGAGTAGTACTGTCAATATCAATAATCATATACATAAATTAAATTTGACATTATATAATCAGACATGTCGCCTGAGCGACTTTTTGTATTTCGAATGTAATACATTTATGAGTAAGCTTTTATTGACAAAGGATACTTTGTATCTCAAAAAGACTGACATCTCGACCATTGCTAAGTTATTAGCATTCAATATATATGATCCAGTTTTACATGTTGTAGCGGATCACACAGACAAGCTCCAATGTAGTGGTGTTACTATGCGGGGTAATTGTAGTGTAGTTGACAAAGTTAGTTTAAACTAACGCTTAGGACAATGGGGAGGCCAGACTTAATCAACATTTTCCATCAAAATATACAAGGCCTCTCCAGCAAAGCCTTAGAATTAGAATTATTTCTCGACTTTTATAAAGTTGATATAATGTGTATTACTGAACACTGGTTTGTGAAAGGTACTTTGTTACCAATAATCAGAAATTATACAATTGCAAGCACATTTATTAGACAGAAGGCAATTTGCGGTGGCTCACTTATTTATGTATCTGAAAATTGTAATTTTAAGGAGCGTAAAGACATTGTAGCTTTGTCTGTTGAACGATGTATTGAATTATCTTGTATAGAACTGGGGCAACATATAGTCATCTGTGTATACAGACCTCCATCGGCTGATTATAAAATGTTTGAGACAATTATGGAAGAAGTCATGATGAAAGTCTTCAACACCCCGAAATCTTTGATAGTTTGCGGTGACTTTAATGTTAATTTAATTGAGCAGTCACCGCTCAGTGATAAGTTAAAAAATTTATTTCTTAGCTTCAATTTAAAGCATCTTTTTAACCAGCCGACTAGAATCACTAGCTCATCAGCAACCTGCTTGGACAATGTGTTATGCAACTGTGAACCTGAGAAAATTGCAATCTTTGATAAACTTGGCTCCGACCATCTGGGACAGAGTGCCACATTTTCATGTAAAACATCCACCAAAGGTCAAGAATACACATACAGGCCCATTACAACCAATCGGGTTGAACAGTTTGTGGATATCATTGACAAGCAACTAATGAACCTAATATTTTCTGAGGATCCCGATGACCTATGCAGCACTTTATCTCAAATGTTGGGTGCAGAGTTCAATAATATTTTTAAATTTAAAACTATTACAAGAGCTGGGAAAATTCGGTTCGATGACTGGGCTACTCCTGGTATTTACAAAAGTAGAAATAATTTGTACAACTTATACTCACAAAAACAAATTAATTTACACAATACTAAATTCATAAATCACTTAAAACTATATTCCAAAACTTTTAAAGTGGTTTGTCAGACAGCAAAATCTTTGCATTTTAGTAGAAAAATTAAGCATGCTGATGATAAAATAAAAACAACATGGAAAATCATCAATACTGAAACTGGAAAAATAAAACAAAGAGACAGTAAGATCATCTTAAAAGTTAACAATAAATTAATCATGGATAGTAATGAGGTTGCCAATACATTTGATGAGTTCTTCTCTCAAGTACCCATTACTACCACTCAGTCCATAAATTCTAGTCCCGCTGATGCTTATTCTATATTATCAAAGTGTGTAAATAAATGTGATACCTTGTTCCAGTTCAAACACGTAACTGCAGACTCAATTGTGAAAACATTTAAAATGCTCAAACAAAAGAAAACCGAGGACCTGTGGGGAATGTCAACCACAGTTCTCAGTTACATTATTACTGTTATTAGCCCATACTTAGCTTTTATTTTTAGCAGATGCATTGATCAAGGTGTCTTCCCGGATTTAATGAAAAAAAGTAAATTGATTCCTTTATTCAAATCAGTAAACAAAAATGATCCATCTAACTATAGACCAATCTCTATACTACCGGCATTGAGTAAAATTTTTGAAAAAGTAATATTAGACCAGCTTTTAACACATTTTAAATGAATGATCTTTTAAATAGCAAACAATTTGGATTTACTAAAGGGCGTTCTACTACTGATGCAGGAATAGGTCTTCTTAAACATATATTTGATGCATGGGAGAAAGCACAAGATGCTATTGGCGTGTTCTGTGACCTATCAAAAGCATTTGATTGTGTCTGTCATGAAACACTAATTTACAAATTAAAATACTACGGTGTTGAAGGTAAGGCACTTGATCTGGTATCATCATACCTCTGTAACAGAACACAGATGGTTGAAGTCAATGGCGTCAGGTAATCTGGATCCCTCATAAAAATGGGAGTCCCGCAGGGATCGATCCTAGGACCTTTTTTATTTCTAGTTTATATCAATGATTTACCGTCATTCGTACAGAACCTATGTGATATTGTTTTGTTGGCAGATGATACTTCCTTGATATTCAAAATAGATAGGACTACACCTAACTTTGACGATGTAAACAAATCAATAACACAGGTTCTGAATTGGTTTACAACCAATAACTTATTGTTAAACGCAAAAAAAACTAAATGTATTAATTTCTCTCTACCAAATGTAAAAAAGGGTATCCTAAATAGAAGTATATTAATAAATGATGAACCATTAGAACTTGTTGAATCCACAACATTCTTGGGCATCACCCTGGATTCAAAGCTTCAATGGGGTTCTCAAATATCGGTTCTAGCAGGTAGGTTAAGCTCCGCTGCATACGCAGTACGTAAAATTAGATTTTTAACGGACGAAGCCACTGCAAGATTGGTCTATTTCAGCTACTTCCACAGTATAATGTTTTATGGCATTTTATTGTGGGGGAAAGCCGCTGAAATCCAATCAATATTTGTTTTGCAGAAACGAGCTATTCGCTCTATATATAGTATGAGGTCGCGAGATTCACTTCGTGAAAAATTTAAGGAAATTAAAATTCTAACAGTGGCATGTCAATACATTTATGAAAATATTTTGTTCACACGCAAGAATATAAATGATTATAAGAAAAGGTCTGATGTACATAATTTTAATACAAGACATAAAAATAGATTAATTATACCTAATTTCAGACTGCAGAAAGTTAGTGGTTCATTCATGGGAAACTGTGTACGCTTTTACAATAAGCTACCTAAAGATATTGATCAATTGCCTATGAGCAAATTTAAAATCTATGTAAAATCCAATTTGATGATAAAATCATACTATACAATAGGTGACTATATGGATGACAAAAATGCATGGCCTGAATGCCCCAAGTTCCAAGAACAAATATAAATTGTATTATATATATATATATTGTTAAAATTTTAAAGCTGACATGTACAATTAATTTAAAAAAAAAAAAAAGATAAAATGACAAGACAAGCCCCATAGAGTTTCTTGGTGTTTCTTCTCTGATGGGAGTATTTCCGAAACACCGGTAGATTCAACAGCCATTCAGTTTTCCCCTTTTGTCCGCAGATTTTCTTTCTAGGCTTGCCATTTTTTTTTTAAATTTAAACAATATTATGCAGCTGACAGACGGACTATCAGTTCCATTTGGATCATGATATGTACTGTGATCGGTATGCGTTTCTCTATGTTGTGTTTCACTATTTCACTTTTTTATTTTTTTTATATAAAAATTGTCTGAAGTACTGAAACACACAGTTACATGTATGGTTGGTTTTAACCTACTTTAATTTTTTTTAAATATTCTGACGTAAACGATTGGATGACAGCTGAATGGTTCATTACTTTTTTTTTCTAATTCAAAGCGTTAAATTCTGCTTTTGCTATGTTTACTTGATAATTGGTTATGATTTATTTTATAATTTATGATTTTGACGTGTATATGTGCGTATATTTATACTGCCTACATACTGAATAAATGCTTTGATTTTTGATTCTTGATTCTTCTTGTGCCAAATATAATTCGAATCTGTTCAGCCGCTTATGCGATTTTGAGCAGCAAACGTACTTAAAACAGAATTGCCAAACATATTGTCCCATTTTTGAGATATACTCACAGGAATGAATAATAACTTATCAGGCACAATTTTCTTGCAAACAATATATAAAACCAACATCATGCTAATTGAAAACATACCTGCACAAACATTGTAAAGACTCTCACACGTCTGCACTAATAAGTCACATCGTACACCCTCGCCCGCTATTGCTGTGCTGGTAATGAAATGTTGGACACTCATTAATTTGGACCGGACGCAGTATTGACCTATAGTCCTACGCAAATTGTCATATAGACAGAAACAGTAGTCGACCTTTATGCTTTTTGTTTTATTCCTATATCAGTCCTCGTCCTCGATCTTGGTAAACTTGGACTGAGACCACATGGTGCGCTGCGCTGCTATGATTTGTACATGTAGTTCTACGTCGACTAGTCAACGTCGCAGCTTACCGTGTGGCATAACAACTAGACTGGCGCCAGAGACTGGTATCGTGTAAATTGTTTTTCGTGCCACTCGCTGTGCCGGCCCGGCCGCCTTACTGACCATCATATTGACGTGATTAAATATTTTGTTATTAATTTTGGTGTATTATATAATTAACTAAATCAATTATTATTGGTCGCATATAAAAAAATTTGAACCATCCTACCTATAATCACACTCAAACAGATTTTTTGAGCCTTAGTATGGCTACGTAAATCATATGTGCGAGGCCATACTACAAAATGCCTTGCCAAAGACCTATGTCACTGTCACATACTTACATTACATATTTGTACAGAGAAAACGGCAATAGATTTTTGCAACATTGAAATGTCAACTCTGTCTATAAGGTCCAATGTTGAATTTCGCTAAAATATGTTTTTAGGGTTCCGTACCTCAAAAGGTAAAAAGGAACCCTTATAAGATCACTTTCTTGTCCGTCTGTCCGTCTGTCTGTCTGTTTGTCTGTCCGTGTGTCACCACCGATTTTCTCAGGAACGGGTGGACCTAGCAAATTGAAATTTATACCAGATACTAAGGTATTAGGTATTAAGGTATTATTAAGGTCCCTATTAGTTGTATAAAACTCAAGGTCCTGAGTCAAAAAAAAGCAAATTTAGATTTACGCAAAATCTTGTAAGTACCAAAATTTACCTTAATTTTCAACTTCTTTTATTTTTCGGAATTGTTCCTTTATTTGTGCTTAACCTTGCTTTTGACCAAAATTGACAATTCTAAGCCAACCGGTAGTACCCTATAGGTTTTGGGTCTAAAAGCAAAAAAAAATATAGGGTACTTCCCGTTGACCTAGAATCATATTTGGCAAGAAGCAAGGTCTAACACGTCAGCACAAATAAAGGAAAAAATCCAAAAAATAAAACAAGTTGAAAACTAAAGGGTGTCCCCGTACATACATAGTCTTCTCCAATTGAGATAGGCTTCTGAGTTGTATGAGCGCTCATACAATGTAGAGGTCTTCAGTTGTAAGATTGAAGTTTTTACGTTGATACCTATATCTGAGAATACCCATCTGTTCTCAACGAAATGTATAATGTATGTATAACTTTTCTACAATACCCTTTCGAGCAAAAACAAATCCAAATCGGCAAGATGCCAGAGTACTGAGAATTTCGTATACTCGTAAAAAAATTGCGACAATGAATTCGCAAAAAGTGGCGTCTTTTTTTTAACCCCCGATGCAAAAATAAGGGATCTTATAAGTTTCACGTGTGTATCACTAGTCTATCTATATAGTAGTAAGTATATACTAGTATATAGTCTATATAAGCAAATTGTATTTGTATTTGTATTTTTAAACAGATGAACCGTTTGATAGGTGTCTTCATCGAGAGTGTTCTAAGCTTTGTTTCATGAAAATCCGTTCAGCCGTTTAAATATTATCAACTTTTTCTTGGTTGATGAGACTACAATAGCAACTTTCGTAGCCCTTTAACCGCAAACGTCAAAATATCAAAATGGCACTTCTGCGCACTACTTACCCGTCACTCTGCTGCCGCCCTGTTTAGCGTAGTTTACATTAGTCAAGTAGGCGACCATTATACATATACAAATCAGTCGGGGGTGGTTTTAAATTTTAAATTTAAGTATTATTGTGTTTTTGTTCGTTTTTTCCACAGAACGGCAGACTTTAGAGAGTATTTCTCCAGGTGGTTACTTAATACACATGAAATTAAATGACGTCAAACAAAATAACCCATTATAACACGGTCTCATCCCATTCTAATACTGCGAAAATATGTTGTATGAAACAAAACGAGAGGTCAACACGTCCGGAGGTATAATTGTCAGACGTGATACAACCTACAGGGTTCGGACAGGGTGAGACGATATTATTAACAGGGACATAACTCAATGAAATCGAGTTGAGGTGTCGAAAGTTTGTTTTGTTATATCTACTCATATTTACTTTACATTATTAGATTTTAGGTTGTCATTTGATTAAGAAACTAAATTGGCATTGAGCTGGTTATATTTGTCGCAGGATCAATAACCGTTGGGGTACACTTGTCTTAGCGAACCACCCACAGAACATCATATATATAATCAGTTCACTGAGTACCAGCATTATTTTCAGTGATATTAACAATCAGTTCGGAAGATGGATAGGTATTTTGAGCCCTGTTTGCGTAAAGGATAGATGGCATGACTTCAAAGCGAGAGGTTCCGGTTCAAATACTACTACGAGTGTTCGTCCTTAGGCGGTAAGAGCATATAATACCGATGTTCCGCCTGACTTGTTACCAAAAAGTAGTACAGCCATCAAGGAAAAAATTTGCCGCTATAACTTTACGGTGCACATGCACTGTCTTTGAAAGTCAGAGTGTTCTTGGCCTAGCGTATTCACTATCTTCATTCACATCAACGTTTACCACCAGGGGAGAAAAGTAGGTGTCAAGCGCTCGCCTGTCTGCCATAAAAAACAAAAAATGTGGAGTATTTACACAAGTAATGTCAATTATGTGTATCCATATGACACTTACATTATAACTTTAGTAATCTGTGCTGGCTAATATGCGTTCACGAGCAATATCATTTCTTATAGTGTTGTTCGATAATATGAGTTAAAGGCTTAAGTCAGTCCAGCGACTATAGTCACAGTACTCTTTAAATTCTAGACAAATAGGTACATTTCCATGATATACCACAATATGTTGCGAAACAGTTAGTGCTCGCCGTCGTAAAAACAGAGAAAAAGAAAATTTGTAATCAATCTTTTCGGATTACCCAATCCGAAAAAAAATTATTCCCTGCTAGATTTTTTTTTCGCACTACCATACTAATATTACAATCATCCTTGCGTTACCCGAACCGCGTATTAGTTTAATTATATCTACTTACAGTATCGTTTATTCACGCTATAGGCCTACTTACGCTGAATATCAATAATTAACTTCAACACGAAAGCGCTTTCAATCGGCGAAGTGACTATGTCGACGCCTCCGCACTCAAGTGGTTTAACGTGATATACTGCTAAAATGACTCATCAGATACATGCCTAACCTACGATACGACCTTTACACCATTTTACATGAAGGACTGATTTTCTAATAAGTCAACCGGTATTCCGGTACTCATTAAGTAATGATGGACTCCGGTATCTATTTAATGGTAATAAAGGTTATTGAAACAGATGTGGTATTAAATGTTAATGTAACTGTAAATAATGTTACTGTTTCAGTAAGCAGACATTCCTGATCAGAGCAGAAAACATACAGCTATCATTGTATACGTTAAAAGAGAAGACATTTGAATTGCATATTTTAATTCTTCCTTGTAAATAGGTAAACTATACTTTATTTCTTAAGTTAACCATATTTAATTTTATTTACAGTATAGTGAAAAAAATATTATTAAGAAACCTCTAAAATACAATTATTAAAATAATATATAATTGCCTGCATGAAATTATAGTACAAAGAGGTGTCATAGTGCACTCCAATATATTGCAATGTTCGCCACACAATAAGTATCAACACATTTAGACAAAATAGTAGATTAGAACTATAAGATAAGTTTAATAACTAAAAAAACTGACTTCACATGCCGCAAAGTCAAATTCAGTAGCCTACTATTTTGATCTAGTTTGCAATTTTTATCCCCATATCTCTGAAGATACTCATCAGATCTTAATAAAATTCACTAAATGACCACATCTACCCAAGAATAAATAAAATAGGTTCATTTTCAATTTAACGTTTGAGGTGTTTATTTACATATCTTTGTAGATACTCATCAGATCTCAATGAATTTTATAATGGGACCACCGTAGAGAGGTATCCTGCCTATAATGAAAATAATCATTTGAATCTTTTTACAAATCGGTGGTGTAATTGCGTAACAAGTATACAAAAAATCATACAAACGAAATGAGAACATCCTCCGTTTTAGAAGGCGGTTGAAAACCATGTGTACAAACGTTCAATAATGAAATACATAGCGGTAATAATAGGATATTCAGTCCCTACTTGCCGCCCTTTGTACCAGATTCGTAGCAAATTCATGGGGACCTCGATTTGTATCTTCACAAAACAGATTGCCGTTTCTTTCGGTCTTTTTACGACTGTATAGATAAGAAAATTGTTAATGCCATAGTAGTTCCTCGGCAAAGTATATTTTTACTCGTAAAAAGCCTTTTTAGGCAAATAACAGTACCTTTGCAAGTTACGCCGACACTGATATGTGCGATAATGTCATGCAAAGAGAAAATATGTTTCAAAGGGAAAATTCATACATAAATGACTGAAAGTGTAAGGAAATAGTCAGGGAGACAGTACTGCCTTTGCTTTACGTAGTTAGATACATGCTTCTGTGATCATCGTAAAGAGATTTAAAGAACCTACAGGTACAAGGTACAATTTTCTTCAAATGTATTATGAATATTAGTTACACTATTTAACCGGGAAACTCAATCAATCAATAATAATTTATTTCCCTCTCACAATAAGAAATTGGTACAGTTTGGACTTATGTTATTGTACAAGTAAAAATATAGACACGTAAGTTTGAGTTATGTATATAAGTTTAAACTACTCACGTGATAAGTTCGAAGTTGATATGACATGCGACCGGTTTCGGAGTGATCCGCACTCCTTTCTTAGTAGTTTATCGGTTAAATAGTACCTATAAAGGTACGGACACACCGCGGCGTCCTGCGTGCGCGATCTAGGCGGTGATCAGATAGCGTATATAGTAGTATTTGTATCGACTGGTTTACACCAAACCAAACGCGATCAGAAAACAATTGAAATGTACTGAGATCGCGCCCGCAGATCGCAGGACGCCGCGGTGTGTCCGTACCTTAACAGTGAATTATACTCTCGATACGTTTAATACAATTAATATTAGTTACCTAAGAATGTTTTACTGCTACAAAGATAGAGTTGCCTTTCCTCACGATCCCATCTCGAAAATTCATCCTGTATCATCGAAAATTCAGCATGTATGCATCCAATTTGGCTACGTGAATAACGACGTCTTATCAATTTGCTTTGATTTTAGGCCTTTTCAGGCATACAGTAGACGTGTATGTCTAGAGTCGTGTAAACCGATTTTTTTAATATCTCATAGGCTAGCGTTTAACCACTATCTCCGCCTGGCAGTAAGTGATGATGTGGTCGATGATGGTGAACACGCTAGCCCTAGAATACTCTGACTCTCAAGGTAAAATGCCATATAGCTTAGCTGTGAGTTGCGAAGGATCTCAAGTTCATTGTTACTCCCCCTAACTGCCGGAATTTATGTCGATAGGTGATCAAATTGTCTTGTTTTTCTCGTCGAATCCGTAAACAGCTTTCGTGTGAGATTTCTATGAAACCACAAAAACGGTAAACAAGTTAAGCCGTGTTCGTGTTGCTTTTTCTTGCGTGATAGAGAGTATTTTATTTATTTTGAGCATTAAGTAAGCTGTAGTGTAAAGTATCGTCTGAATGCTTTTAGAAATAAAAAATAAACATAAAAGAAGTTTTATATTTTTATTTATAAAAATATATATTGATAATATTTAATTCCAATCAGGCAAGCTTTTGGTTGAAATTATGAATCGTTTGGCACGAAAAGGGGAAGTGGAGGGTGGAAGAGAGCGTCCCCCCTACCCTTCCCCACCACTTTCATTTTAAGGTAAGGTACTACAATTTTTTTTTTTTTTGTTAAATCCAAATAACATTTTACAAAATAACGTAGTTAAACGTCACCAGGCGTCTACATACGTAAAATTGTAAAATTCACTCTAAGCAATTTAAATACAAGGCCACAATTTGCAGTTAAAAATAAAACATTAAAGTAAATTCAATAAAAAGTCAATAGGAAAACAGATTGGCACGACAGGGCTGGTTGTAGCTTATAGACGAAGGCTCCTTTAACTCGGCATCTTCCACTTGGACTTTTCTATGCTATTTATGAACGCTTAATGTGTTTAAATCATATGATTAAATATGTATGATTAGTTATATTTTTCTATCAAAATATGTGTTTGCACATTCTCACAGTAGCCCGGTGAAGGAAAACATCTTGAGGAAACCCAGTTACTAAGCTGGTAGGGTACAGGGGTTGAGCAAACTTGTATCAATCCAATAACGTAATCCCTTCATGGTGGTAGCGCATTGGCTAGTGTTCGCCTGGCTACCTTTATCAAGTTGGAAAATCTATCTCCTAACACGTCTGTTACAGAATATATAATAGTAATCTGTACTAGTATGTTACGATTACAGAAGTCTGAATATTATTTATGCTTCTGTGGTTACGACGTCTATTACCAACTGGTGAGATAGTGGTCAAACGCTTATAGTTGACATTTAAAATAATTTAAGAATACTTTAATAAGCATTAACAAATAAGTGGCACCATCCCAGGAGGACTAGCAAAAGTCCTTACCGATAATAAAATTATTTGTATTTTTAACCGCTGTCTTATTTAAACAGTATAATGTATTAAATAATGGAATGTAATTACACATATATATATATATATATATATATGCTTAACGCGACGTTGTAACAGAAAGCACTAGTATAAAATCTTTCAACCGCAGATTGTTAATTACATGTTCGAATTAAACTTACCTCACGGTACGCGGCACTTAATTTGATTGCGTATATTTCGTGCATATGCCATTTCCTTCATTCTTCAGACGCGTACAATTGCAATGATGTTACCTAGAAATGTAGGAAACCTACTTTCTAGCCGTACTGTATTACTCCGCTTGTAATGAATTATTGAATAATTTCGATTTTTAAATGTCAGGACAATCAAGGTAAACACCCCAAGAGTAAAAAACATTGCAATTGAATAATATTTGTAAAAAGGTCATTTCTTATTGTCAGAAAAGATCTAGATTAGACAATGGAGGCTATGGTAGGTGAATTTTCCGCAGGGTCTACATGATTTAGCTCACGGAGAATAGACTAGATCCGTGATTTAACTCTAAAAGTGACATTGACATAACATGAATTTACACGTTAAGTTATTATAGTTATTATATATATATATATTATATATATATTATATATATTAATTTTATATATAATATATTGTGTATAATATATTGTGATTTAACTCTAAAAGTGATATTGACATAACATGAATTTACACGTTAAGTTATTATAGTTAATATATATATATATTATATATCTTGATAACTGTCATCAAGACAATTTTACTCAGTGGAGGAATTGGTTTTCACTTTAGTCACTGAATTTTAAATGTAAATAACCAAATTTAGGCACTGCTCCAGTTTTTAGAACCTGAATTTTGAATAAAAACTCTAAGGTAATGTGTATGATTTATGCTTTTCGAAGTACCTACTACAATATAACGTAAACATACTCGTAATTCCTGCGTGAATTGTTTCAAAACTCACGCACTTACACCTTTATTTAAAAATTCAGGTCCTGATAACTGGACCAAACTTTGGTCCTATTACCCATATACGTTTTTTTTTGTTTACTATCATGAACAAAGACTTTGCTGAATCCAATGTTAGAAAATAAGTATGTAGGTACTAAGTATATTATTGGATCTAACCGGAATACTCCTTTCATCTCAACGGCGTGCGACACAGGGCTGAGACACGGCTGATCTTAGTCCGTAATAACAGGAGCAATATCGACGTAACAAGCGTAATATAGTGCCACCCCTGCCATGACGTCAGTTTGTCGGGTTGATTTATGTGGTTATGTGAGAAAGAAATGTAGGTCTGCGAAGAAAAATATTTGCCTAAGAATACCTAATAGTTCTTAGATCACAGACTCACACTTATGATGTTGCAAATGCAAAAGTTTGTGATGTTTTTATTAGGGTTTTCATACTGATCTGGCTTAATGAATTTGGATGACATTCCTGGGGTCTAAATATGCTTGTGTCTGGAGTGGGTTCCTGTCAATAGTGCAATGGGTGAGGATCGAACTCACGACCTCTCGATCGCCAGTCCGACACCTTATCAATTGAGCTATTGCCGTTTTTTTCTTTGACCGCATCATCACTTACCATCAGGTGAGATAGTGGTCTTCAAGTCGCGAGTGAATGGGTGAGGGCAAAATCTTTTGGGCAAGTATGCTACATATACATTTAGTTTAATTATAGGTTATCAGTTACAATTATGTTCCAAATAAGGCTAATAACTAAGGCGTCTTCCAGTCGAGAGCAAACAGGTATCTTCTATGCAGGCTTTCTACACCTTCGATCAAATCACTTTCCATCAGGTGAAATAGTAGTCAGATGCTTACCTATCAACAAATCATATCGGCTATTCTACAAACCGAGCCCGGTGGTGTATGTGAGACAACGGTCAGCATTGATGCCAGATGTTTAGTCCCCTTTGTGCACCAAGGGATTTTTCTGTCGAAAAATGTATGTGCGCTTTACACAGTGGCTTCACAGTTTTCCGGAGAAGAAAAAACATCGTTAGGAAACCAACAACCCCCGCATGGTGGTAGGACAATGTCTAGTGTCCGTCTGGCCGGCTTCCACCCTCAAGTTAGAAAATCTGTCGGCCAACATCATCATCAGGCAGACTGGTTCTAGAGTGGATCGAATCGGCAAACGTAGCGTAGGACGCCCTGTGACTAGGTGGAGCGACGACATTCGCAAAGCGGTGGGCAGTGGCTGGAAACAAGTCCAGCAGTGGACCGGCTGATAATGATGATGATGATGATGATAAATATTTTTAAAGCGATATTATTTCTATTCCTTTCTATTCCTAATCCAATTGGCCTCATTTCCTAAGGAAATGGAAGTAAACAACAAGAACAAAGCAAATGAAAAAAAAAATTATACATACTGAATTTATTGCTTTCTGCGAGATGATGCCTAGGGTAAGTACACAAGGCTGCTGAGAGAGTCCTATAGTTTTTTTTTGTTTTTTTTTTCTATGTTTCTATATTTTTACTCGCTGCGCACGGACAATCTACGAAATTTGAGCTCTACTTCGAAACAGTTTTAAATGTTAGAAATATATATATAAATATAATAAACAATTTGATTCCCGCCCGCGACTTCGTTTACGTACATCAAGAGTTTTATCACTGGAAAGCTCTGTCAATCAACATTTGTGTGATGTGAGTTATTTAAGATAAGTGATGATTTTATTTTCAGATAAAGTAGCCTAGTAAGTATGTTCATATTGTTCATCCTCATGCTATAAAGTATCTCCCTGTTAAACAGTAAGATCGCGTCGTCCGGCTTGGATGAATCTGGATGAAAGCTACATATGTATACAGACCCGTGATACAGCAAAATAGGGTACAAAATCAATTGATAGAAGACAAGAGGCACGGAGACAAGAGGTTTGATAGATTAA
The DNA here is from genome assembly GCA_954871355.1 of Cabera pusaria. Classification (NCBI taxonomy): domain Eukaryota; kingdom Metazoa; phylum Arthropoda; class Insecta; order Lepidoptera; family Geometridae; genus Cabera; species Cabera pusaria. The sequence goes on from OX940901.1 coordinate 15,180,800, forward strand.
TTCAGTATGACAGTGACCGATTGCTACGTTCCATGTCTAGGCTGCGTTCATTTTGCAAGCCATCTATTGAGTCTTTACCAAACTAGCTAATAAGTCTAATAGAAGTTATACAAAGCAGAGATTTAGATCAGACTTAATTAAAAATACTAAAGGCATGGGAACAGGGAAGCATTTTAGGTCCCCTGCTCTTATTATTATGTATTAATGATTTGCCCCAACATACACCACACAAGAGTATACTATTTGCAGATGATACTACACTTATAATTAAATGTAATAATAATGACTCGCCTCAAAAATATGTAGACCGAGCTTTAGCGGATATTATTAATTGGACTACACGTAATAATTTGAGTATCAATATTAACAAGACTACATTAATTCAATTTCATTCTGATAATACTAATCCAATACCAATTGACATACAATATTTAAATAAGAATGTAGAAAGGGTTACTTGTTTTAAATTCTTAGGTTTACATTTAGACGAAAATTTGAACTGGAAAGAGCATATCAACGTGGTTTGCTACAAGGTTGGTCGTTTTGTCTTTGCCTTAAAAAGACTTAGGCAAACTGTGTCAACAGAGGCAGCTTTGGTGGCATATCATGGGTATGTCTCGTCAGTCTTGAGTTACGGGTTGATTGTGTGGGGCAACTCTGTAGAATCTGATAGGGCTTTCAAAATTCAAAAACAATGTATAAGAGTAATAGATAAAGCATGGTTTTTGGATAGCTGTAAACCACTATTCCAAAAGTACAGAGTCCTTCCTCTATCATGTATGTATATAAAAGAATTATGTGTTTTTGTTCACAGTAATGCCAAGATTATCAAAAACAAAGAGATGTATCAACACGACAAAAAAGAGCACAATATAAAAATCTGTTATTGCAACCATCCTGTAATAAAGATATATATAAACGGAATGTATACAATATGCCAGAAGATTTAAAAATACTAGGTGGTAACGTTTTCAAGTGTAAAGTTTGCCAATGGCTTTTGGAAAAAAGTTTTTACAGCGTGAAAGAATATTTATGTTATAATAATATCGTTTAAAAACTAAAAAACAACCGACTTCAATGCCGCGCTATTCATTTTCAGTACCAATTTTGAGATGTTTATCTCAATATCTCTGGAGATACTTATCATACCTCGATAAAATTACCATGGTACCACACTTGGGATATCTCCTTTCGAACAAAAAAAGAATAATCGAAATCGGTTCATAAACGACGAAGTTATCCGCGAACAAACATAAAAAAAATATTCATTTTCAGTACCAATTTTGAGATGTTTATCTCAATATCTCTGGAGATACTTATCATACCTCGATAAAATTACCATGGTACCACACTTGGGATATCTCCTTTCGAACAAAAAAAGAATAATCGAAATCGGTTCATAAACGACGAAGTTATCCGCGAACAAACATATGACAGTAAGGTTGTATAAATACTACAGTATAGTAGTAATAGTAACTAAAGTAACAGTAGAATCTATCCTTTATTCCAAATACTGGATATAGTTACGACACGGCAATACGAGCGATGAAGTACCGTTATTTATGACCGCTCGTTATTGTTTGTTATATTTTATTTATGGACTTTTATCCTGGATCTTGCTCCACATCGTATTGCTTGGAGTTATGTAACTACCTTTATTGAAATAAGTTTATTTTAGTAGGGTTTCTGCTAGTCCGCTTTGAGTAGTACAACGCTGAAGTCAATAATGCTTTTATACATTACCCTAGCGCTTAACGACAATCTACTTATTGGAAGTGACGATGTGGTCGAGGATGGTAGCACGCTAGGCTTAGAATCATCATTATTTACCACCAGTATTCATCCGCTGTTATTATATTTAAAAAAATATAAATGTACCTATTACCACAGAATAAATAAAAGTAAATATACTTGAAAATATTTCATGTCTATTTAACTTATATTATTTTATCTTTTATGAAAAAATAGAAATCTCGGTAACATCAAATCTACGGTAATGTTTGAAAACAAACATATTATTATAGGTATTCAAGAAATTTGCGTACCCAAATGTCATTTGATATTTTCAACCGATTTTTAAAAAGGCGAAAGTTTTCAATTCGTCTATATGTCTCTTCAAATACCATGTCTCTCTCATCGTCTTATGTCTCTTTTTGACTGCACAGTACACAAATTCCACGGAACAGATAAATATAAACACGCACCTACCTACTATTCAATTTATATTCTACTCCATAATGATTTCATCATAATGAATATGACGAACGGAATAATGTTCCGCGTTCATGAATACGTGAATAAAAATAAGAGTGAGTGCTTTAATGTGCGGTTATTATGCAATGTGATAATGAGGTGATTATTTTAACGCGTCTTTGGGTGTACGTTTTTAATATGAACTTCTGTATGTCTATGTTAATTGAGAAAGTTAAAAAAACTAAAAACCCGAATTCATATTGACATGCTGGCCGAGTCAGTTTCAATAGCAAGTTTGGAGATATTTATCGCCATATCGTTGGAGATACTTATCGGATCTTGATAAAAATTAAACGGGACCACTTTGGAGATGCACCCTATCAATAAGAAAAATAATTCGATTTAGTTCACAATTGACGGAGTATTCGCGTAATAAACATACAAAAATAACAACATATTTATAGACAAATTTAGAACTACCTTCTTTATGAAAGTCAGTTGGAAAACGAAACAGCCTGGTGGTGACTATGCGATCAAATGTGAAATCGTTTTCAACTTGACGTGAAGACAGCATTAAGACAAAACTCTGGACAAAGCCCTAAGTCCTATCCACATAAGGCTACTATTATATAAATACCTTCCGATTAAGCTTGCACCGAATTTCATGAATAAAGTCTGTGAACCGATCGGCGACATGTCGATATGAGACGTTTGAAGCTCTTCTGTACAGGTTTAGCTCTTTCCTTTCTTATCCCTGGATCCCAAGTATTATTTAAACTGTATTCTAGTCTAGTCTTACATAAAAATCCAAAAGAAATTGATCATCTACTGAGTCTAGATAACTACAAGTGGATGTAGATTTCTCTACATTTTCTAGATACTTGTGTGCAATAGAAACATTACGTTGAAGGCCGTGAAGATTACAACTGCATTCCTGAGCTGTATCTGGTTTTGATTGAGCTATCTGATTTTATGCTCTACGAAGTTAATGCTACTGAGAAACATAATTAAATTTAGTTAGTACAGATATTATATATGTTTTGTAATGTACTATTATCATAATATTTACTGAGCGTTCCTTCGTGTACCGTTATATCGAGCCATTGAGAAAGAAATAATTAAGATAGTTTAAAAACTAAAACAACCGACTTCCATACCGCGCGTGTCAGTTTTAGTATCAAGTTTATCGTCATATCTCTGGAGATACTAATCAGATCTCGATGAAATTACATGGGAACCACTTCGGGAATATGTATACCCTCTTGAAATAAAAAATATTTTTTTTAATCGATCGATAAATAATTGGCGAAAATATCGATGAACATACACAAAAAAACATACAGACGAACATAGAACTCCTCCTTTTTGGAAGTCGGTTAAAAAAAATACATACAGACTAACATATAACCTCCTCTTTTTTGGAAATTGGTTAAAAAGTACCGTAGTAACCGGCCAAGTGACAAAGGAAACCGATTTCCAACCGATACAAATATTTCATGAATAAAAATCTGATTTGCCTGTTGCCAACTCTACCTACGTATAATATAATGATGTATAAAAGCAGGTAGTTTTTATGATGAACAAATAATCTTGTTTTAATTTTTTGAACGATTTTATTGAAGTGATTGTGTATGCGTCCATTCTCCAGCGCAAGTAAGCCGTATCAGTCATATTTGAATCAGATAATCAAGCAGTGTCGAAATCGTCGCAATTACCTCTCAAATAGTATCGTGGTGATGAAATTTTCAAAATTCAAATTCAAAATGTTTTTATTGCACAAAGGTAACACATTAATAATATAGTCGCTAGATACCAAACTAGACGAATGATCGCCCGTATCTTGGGATCTAGTTCCTCCCACGTTTAGGCACCTATATTGTACAAACTACATTTCCTATGTGTTATTTTTTTAAATAACTATCTCCAACTTAAAAGCACATCACATAAATGAAAATTATCAAAACTGTCCTATGATATAATCACAGATTTAAAGGTTGATTTACATTGGTCCATTGACTCACAAGTTCGTACTGATGGCTACTGGCCCAGCTTTAAGCATGTAAATTACTAGTCTGACTATAGACTATTTTGTTGGTTTACAAGGATAACAAGTTTTGTAGGTTAAGGTTTTATTAGAACATGCTAAATCTAAACTACGTAGTTTAACGTTGCCCAGATGTCCAGTAGGAAGGTATGAAAACTAAACTTCCCAGCGCTCCAATGGCTTAGCTTTAATTTAGCCGCGCAAGGCTTCAGTACGAACTGGTCAGTTGATGGACCAATGTAAATGAATCTTTAAATCTGGGACAGTAACTTAGGACTGTTGTCTGATAATCTTTATTTATGTGATATGTTTGACCACTATCTGGATGGTGATGGATATGAAGGATGGTAGCACACTGGGCCTAGAATGGAAACATGGAAACTGGCTCACAAAGACAGCTGCCGACAACACATCAGATGTTTGGCAACAAATTTCCTGACTTTTTCGCCTCATATAGAGGGTAGTATTTCTACCCTCCATAACCTCATGTAGCATGCAAAAAGGCCTTATTATTATTTATTAAGATCTGTCATCTGTCGCAGTCGTTGAAGACTGGCTTTATGTAAATCTTCCTTGAGTTTTTTACTTACACAGTTTCTTGAACCATATCCAAACTCAAAGGTACAAACCGTAACGGACCGACTACTATTTCGTATAGTGAAGATTTATATTGAAATATTACATCAGATACGTGTTATGATGAATTATGGACATCAAGAGTAGAGACCAAAAGCGTAGGAAGTAAATTGTTATTAGGATTTATGATACTTCATAGTTTTCTTTGTTTTTGTTTTCTGTGATGACAACCGTTAAAGATTTCAGCTTTTTTGGCATTCTTATATCAACTACAACACAAATTACAAACTTATTTAAAGTTTGTTAAGGAAGATGATGAGTCCATTAACCTTTGTCAACACAACATAATATTAAACTGGTAACACATTAACTTACGTAATAAGTAGTCGTAGATGGCGCCACCAATGCATAATTGGGTTAACAAATGCAATCCACTAATTTCGTCGTAACGATACTTCGCACCGTGGCTTAATTGGCAAAGCACCGGAACATGTCATTCCGGAGGTTGCGGGTTCAAGTCCCGTCGGTACGATGAAATTTTGGATTGTGTTTAACAATTAACAAAAATATAAAGTGTGAAACACTTCAAAGAAACATAATATTTGCCAACACAATATCATTAGATATTGTATATGTACCTATATATTATGGTGTGGTATTGAATACACTCTAACATCAAGTATGAGTACTGTTAATTGTGCTTAAAACGTATATATTACATGTACACGTAAAATGTTACTGCTCCCATGGCGTGATGAAAACGAAGGCATTTTTATTTAAATCTAATTGCAGAGCGTTTGACCCAGGTCTCCTGGTTCTCGCCTAGTGGTAAGCGATGATGTGGTCGATGATGGTAGCACGCTAAACCTAGAATGGGAACTGGCTGTCAAAAAAAGCTGCCGGCACACATTAGATGTTTGGCGACATCATTATTTTCCAAATTGATGAAACTATTCTAAGCTTAATCTATTGATCGACATAATAACATTAATTAATGGTCAATGGTAAAAATTACTGGACATTGACTTGTAAAGGCAATAAAAGCACATCATTGGCTCCTATGCTCCATTCAACTTGGTCACTATGCTATACATACAAACAAGTACACGTGTAATTCATTGATTCAACTAAGGGTTGTCACGTGAAAATGTAATAAAATGAATTCTGACTTTTTAAATGTTCTTATCATAGAAGTATTTTTTTTTACCGACTTCACAAAATATGAGGAAGTTCTCAATTCGTCGGAACTATTGTACTTTTTTTAATATTTTTTTTAAAATGTATGTGTACTGATTACTCGAAAATGCCTAAACCGATTTGAAAAATTCTTTTTTTGTTTCAAAGGGTACCCTTTCCCAGATGGTTCCATTTAAATTTTAACGAAAGCGGCCGAGCCGTTTTTAATATATCAACATTTGTATTCTTTGCATTTACTTATCTTGACGGCTTACTACTAACTACTGACACAGATTATGTAATAGTTACTTCGTCTACTGGCTACTTTGACTAGCGCGACGTTTTATTTTGGTTCTTTTAGTTTTTAAACGATCTTAAATAATATAAGGTACAAACGGTAAGGTACAATTGTATCATAAAGTTGACCGAATTATAGCTGCAAAAACAAATATTTTTTTTGTGTTAAGGACTTTTGTTAATCTGCATTGATTTACTTACATGTTATTTTTTGTCAATAATATTATTGATTACAATAGGCGTGGCGAAATATTTTGAAATCCTCTTCCGTAATGTGGGAACACATTTATTATTCACGAAAAAACCTTTCTTTCGTTAATAAACTTAAGTTTAACAAAGTGTAAAGCAATTTTTCTAATATTTTTTTCAATAGTACGCGAAAACAGCTCACAAGTGTCATGGCGTCGGCTGTGACGTCACGCTTAGGTTAATGAACTACTTAACGTAGTAACTATTATATAATCTGTAACATTGGATACACATGGGATTTCCAAAATTTAATAACATTTTCAAGAAAACCTCATATATGAGGACCTAAGCGTGACGTCATGCGCTGTGTTTGGTGATTTAATCAAAATGGCCGATTGCAGTATTTTAATGTTTTATTTTATTGAAAATCTTAATCATCTCAATTTTTATATAAAACTTAAGTAGTGTTTTAATTTTTTTTTAATATGTATTTTCCCCTAAAATCATTAAATCTTCGATTTTTGACACTGTCGTCATATGCCTATTATTAGTATTATTATTTTTTCATTAATCAATCATTTTGCTACAAATATATGCATCATTCTGGAATCTGGGTAAGTTTCATCATCATCGTCGTAACATCGGAGACAGAATAAGAATAATAATTTAACTGTGATTGGATTATGAACCACATTTCCACTTAAAAAAAATTTAAAATGTCACAGCTGGAATACAATGACTGATTGAACAATTAATGATTTTGATTTTTAAGAAAGTATTTCACTGTGTCAGCCCTGGTGAGTCAATGTCCGGCAGCTGGATGCGAGCTGCAATTTCAGGCTAACAGGCGCTCTCTGTTTGTTAGCATCAATGGTGACTGGCGACGGAATAGAATGTCTAATGAGTTTCACAACTTTAGATTTTAATCATGCAGAGGTACGACGTAACTTGTTCTGTACCTTAGTTTAATGTTGGATGCTGTTTTCTTAATTAGTCAGAAGTTTATAATCATGCTCCAGAGATATTTGCTTGTTTGGTTGCATATACTTTTGTTCCGGACAGCGTCGTACTCCGATAGAATATATAGATATATAGTTGTGACACGTAAATAATAAAGATAAGTCTTAGCTTAGTACTCTAGGATAGGTAGGGTACTTTGCCATGTATAGGGTTCGCATTTCGTTGTAGATTCGTATAGATAGATAGATATATTCGTAGATAACTTTTACTTGTAGTTACTTGTATTTGTATCGCATTCGTATAGTAAAAAATAGCTAGATAGGCATTCTTATTAGATTTGTAAACTGTAGATCGTATAAGATATTGTAATAGTATAACAGCTCTTGTAAGACTGTAAATAGATTTTGGTAGATCTAGACAGCCTAGGTAGCATGACATACATCTACCTACGGTAATATAGAGTAGAGCATATCCGGCTCTACATTACTAGAACATGTCCGGTTCTAGATAGGTCATTCGTAAAACCTTGATAGCCTAGGTAGTTAGGTAGACCATGTCCGGCCCTACACAGTAGTACTAAAGCATGTCCGGCTTTAGTAATAGCATTAGAATATAACAGATAGATAGACAGTCAACCTAGACCAGGTTAGGTTTAGGAATAGGGTTGGTACTTGCAAATGGCATAGGTCTGGGGGAGATCCGCACTCTGCGAGAGCTAGCATTTGACTAAACAGGAGCGCGAGAGAGTATATCTCGGAAAAGTCGGCATCTCGTGTGTCCGCCCGAATGACACGCCCCGCGAAACAGAGTGCGCGCGCTCCCAGACTATCGACCTCTCGCTCTTCAACCAACAACTTTACTTACTTACTTTTACCAACAACAATATAAATAGAGCGTTGCTACCGTACTACAACGGTGGCTCTACTAGAAAGAAGAAAGGAAAACTAGGAAGAATAGTGAATAGCGCCTAGCCTCGTTGCTAAGAAGAATTGTGAAGAAAGAATAAATTAGCATTTCAAGCCTTGAAGACGTGTTTAAATCCCAGCTCCAAGCTTCACAGTACCTAGAGTCTGTTGCATCGAAGAACTATTTTCCGCAATACAGTCCACTGCTCTACCGCCGGGCTTTGGGTTCCCAAAACCTTGACTATTTTTTTTGTTTATGACAATGTCAATTTATGTTTATGACAAGATTGACAAATAATTGATACCTGAAGATAAGTGACTGAGGTCTAAAGAAGGAATCATGTAGTTTGAGTTGAAGAAAAGGCGTGTAAAAACCACTTTAGTTTCACATCAACTGTTACAACCCTCACACAAGGTCACAATAGCTGGCATCGAACTTCCTAACGGATAACGGTAAATCAAATGCCAACATGTCGTTGTTCGGTGGCTGATCAAAGCCGTAAACGAATACTTATCAAGTACCAACCAGAGATCAGTCTTCAAACGCGGATATAAATCACCCCCTCTATACTAAAATATGAACTCTTTTGCCACTACAATCATATTACACTAATATTTTTCACAGCCATTGAGAGTCAGACCAATCTAAGCCTAGCATATTTGTTATCTTTGACCACATCATAGATTTCCACCAGGTGAGATAGAGATCAAACGGTATAAGTAGATATAATAAATATAATACTAAAAATATTAAAGAAAATATACAAATGAATTGTGTACCTACTCCTTTTTTAAAGTCGGCTAAAACAGAATACAATGTAAATGGACCAAGAAGGTAATAAAAATCGACGTAAAATGAAGGGTAAAATAATACAAGTCGCACACGTACTACGCAGTATTGCAGAAAATGACGGAATGAAAGAACAAATTAAATTCTATGAAATGTTCATGAACAAAGAAATTGCTTTCAAGGATGTGGACATTTTCTCTGGAAATTGTTCAGAACAATGAGTATTAGGATATTTGTATTGCGTACTATTCATCTAAAAAAAAATACAATAAATTCTTTATGATGTCACCAGAAATTACGTTGTTTTTTGTAGATAAAGGCCCTGCCGGAATGCTGCATAAAAGTCCACACCGCGGCGTCCTGAGTCTTGAGATTGATTTTCAATCGTTTTTTGATCGCCGTAGATCGCGTTTGGTGTGAACCAGTCGGTACAAATACTACTGATCGCCGCCTAGATCGCGCACGCAGGACGCCGCGGCTCGGCCGTACGCCATACAACCGTTCCTATTAAAAATATGCTTGGCCTTTAAACACACACTAATTTTAATACACCAAAAAAACTAAAGACTATTGCTAAATCCTGTCAGCAACTCAAGAACGCCGACGCTGGCTAAGGTAATTAACCCGATTTTCATTGTCTATTTAAAAAGTCTGCGAGCATGCTTATGCTAGTCTTTTGTTAAACCACCGTAACTATCTACTCATCGACACGCACAGCATTATCAAGGGCAATCGGAAGCAATACAAATTGTCAAGAGTCCTACCTTAATGACCCTTGAGCCAGTCAGGCGGCCATTTTTGTTCTAATCAGACTCTTAAAAGTTGTGATAAGGCACGCTCTACCAATTCAGAGACTAAATTGTCTGAGTGCCCTCAAGGGACTATAATTGCGGATTACGTGATTTCTTTTAAAATTTGATGATATTGCTACATAAGCTGGGTAAAGTTTGAGTATTTTGAGTGGATTTATTTGACCCTTTGGAAAAAGAAAACTATTCCTTTTGTGTTTTTGTTTCTCTCATGGTTAGTCCTTAGCTATATTTGACAACGCGAATACAGCAGTTTAAAGGTATATTATAAAATATACCTTAAAACTGCTGTATTCGATGGTCTTATATATTTCTTATTTTCTTCTTAATATATTTTATAAGGTTACAACCGAAGAGTTACCCTAATGTATCTCCTCCTTGCAACGTCGAGCGACTTTTTATGCCTAGTCCACACGCATACTAATCCTGAACAACTCTTCACAAACGTCTGGAAAGGGGTATTCGACATGGTTTGTGTAGATTAAAAAAGCAAAAAATAAGCCAAACGTTTGAAGTGGTATAAAGTATGCGGCAAGTGCCAAGCGTAAAGATCCGGCATGATGTAGCGCGTTTTTCCTGAAGATACTTGTTAACTCTCGGATTATACTTAGGTACTACTACAATACCATCTATGAGTTACACTTAAAACTATCACACGCCTACCACTAGATGTAAAGCAGTTTTATTTCAAGCTTGTTTTTGCAAAAGAAATAACTACCGTCGTACGGTCGTACAGTAGGTGCATCTCACTCTCTTCGGTGTAGTAAAATAATAGGAGGCCTACTGAACGCTTTCATGGTTCAGCGCGTGTTCAGCGCTCAAGCGGTTACCTATTACAATGACAGCATATGTATGTAGCGTCACGCTACTGAAGAATCGACAGCATAAAAAAAACATACAGACGAATTGAGAACCTCCTCTTTTTTCGTGAAGTCGGTTAAAAAGGAAGTTAGGGAGATATGCAACTCACTTATGTATAAAAGCATTAAAACGAATATTATTTAACCCTTTATTTAACCCTTTATTCTATTTACGTAAAGTTTCACATTATAAGGCTGTATTCCCACTAGGCCGAAAATACGCAGCTTAGCGCACCATGCATGTAAGGATCTAATTTCTGAGCGCAAAATAACGTCCTAATCTGCAGTAACGTTTTTAAACGAAAAATATGTTTTTTCTTTTTTTTTCTATGTCTCTTTCTCGCCTGGTGGGAAGCAATGATGTGGTCGAGGATGGTGATACACTAGGTCTAGAATTGTCTGACTCAAGGGGTGTCTGTTGCCGGAAAACCGTAAGGTTATGGCGGCAGAGTTTTTCCTGATAACTAGCCAGGCATAAACTATACAATACCAACCACCATGCGGAGCGTTATAAGATTGATACAAGTTTGCCTAACACCTAAATCCTGTCTGCTTATAATAAGCTGGGCGTGTCCAAGCGAAATTTTCCTACACTAAATAGCAGCTGTAAATATGCACGTATTTTTTTCGATAGAAATATCCATTGTTACACGATGGATTTAAGCCCACGACTTCTTACGATTAAAAAGATGAGCATTTACCCAAATACTCTTCAGAGCCCTCAAAGATACTATATAATGTATTCTATTAAATAAGCTCACGAATTTTAAGTGTTCTTTGCCTAAACGCTGACATTGCAGACTGATGCTTATGGTTAGCCGCAAACTGCAGGCCTAATGTGAATTAAGCCACGCAATCTATCTCCAGTTCTCGGCAAACGTTAATCAACAGATTAAACCTAGATTAAACAAGGATTTATAAGACCTGTGGTTGGTTAGGATCTTCGCGCTCTTGCATGCCATTGGGATTCTGTGAGATAAGTTTAGGTATCAGTGACAACAGTGTTTTTACAGTGTACTGGGAAAGCTCCAGCAAATTCCGTCCGTCAAATCATAGGACGTAGACCTCTCCTATGGCACGCTACTGAGCTCGATCTTCAGCTGTTCGTTTCCAACAGCTGCCAGCCAGCTTGCGTATATCATCGCTCCATCTAGCTGAAGAAAGTCAATAATATATTATATATTACTATATAAATATTGATATTATATTCATACAGATTTTCTATAATTATTTTAATTATATATTTGTATATATAGGTTAGCATTTAACCTTTATCTCGCGTAGCGGTAAGCGATGATGCAGTCGAAGATGATTAACACTAGACCTAGAATACTCTGACTCTCAGTGCTGTGTGCTGCCGGAATACTAAGATTATGGCGGCAGATTTTCTTTTCAATTATGGTCAGCTACTTTTTGGTACCAAGTGAGGAGGAACATCGATGTAATATGCTTCTACCACCTGTAAACGAATACCCGTGCAAGGATTTGAACTGGCAACCTCACGTTAAGTAGTCAAGCTATCTATCCTTTACGGTTCCCTATTGTTTCGCATAACTTTTGTTGTCATAATTTACTTTAGAATACCGTGAGGTATGGTCCGTATATGTACTGGTATAGACAAAAACTGGCCAAGTGCAAGTCGGACTCGCACTCGTAGGGAGTAAAAATGACTTTGTTTTTCATGTGTTTGTATGAAAAACAAAGTTATCTTTGCGGTCGGTATATCTCAAAAACTGCTGACTGTATCTCGTTCAAACCAATGTTGGTTCACAAAATACATTCACCTACTATGTTTCAAGTCAGTAGTCCTAATAGTTTCGGAATAAAATGGCTGTGACATACGGACGGACAGACAGACAGACATAGCGATTCTATAAGGGTTCCGTTTTTTCCATTCGGCCACGGAACCCTAAAAACAGCAAAACAGCCCTACACACACAAGCAAATTAATTTAAAACTAAATATACGTAATATGACTCATTATTAATTATAATATATATATATATATATATTTATAATTATATACAGCGGTATCTAATTTATTATTTTACTCGGTAAATTTAATACTAATCATAATATGGGAGATACAACTGGCTCCGGCATAGCCTCGCTAGTTTGGGCGTCCATGTAATACAGAACCATATTATTGCATAGTACAGTGTTAATAAATACTTAATTTAAAAGGTATGTATTTTCTTAAATGGTTCATCATTTAAGAAAATGCCTTTTCAAATAAAGTATTTCTTTACAACCTCAAAATATAATACTTAGGGCCGATTTCACCAGTGAATATAAACGCGATCAGGTCGACTTGAACTTGATTTACGTGTTTAATTGAGATTAAAACGTCATTTTGTATATCACCACTACAAACTGAACGCAATTACAGTTTTAAAACGAGTTTTAATTCTGAACTACCGATTTTGAACATTTAGTTCTCTTGATCCCGTTTACACTGTTAACAGCCACTGTCACTCGTATTTTTCGCGTTCGTTTCCGTGTTCGTGCATGGCGTAACAAGACGAGATGTCTTGTTATTTAGTTATTAAAATTATAAATATTTTAATTCCTTTGCCTATAATTTAAAATTCGAAATTCACGATTCAAAACACAAAAATATATACCATGCACGGACACGGAAACGAATTTGATAATATTAATTCGTCAGTTTGACAATGCCAAAACAATCTAATACGACAGCTCTATGACGATATTTACGTTCCATTGTGCGTAATAGCATAAAATCTTGGTTTTGGTAAACACGATCAAATGAAGCCTCATGGGAGGTGGTGAAATCAAGTACGCGTAAATCAAGATCAACATCGACGATTGAACACGTTTTAGTATAACTTAGTTCAATAAATCTCGATTAGTAGCATAAATGGTAAAATCAACCCTAAGTCACCTTACTCTCTTGATAATGAAAGTTTTTTTTTTATATAAATCTTACAGGCTTTATCACTAGGTGATATAGCGTTTGAAAAGTACTGAGATCGCGTCTTTTACGTACCGCGATTGCACTTAGATCAGGTATTTGTGATTACATCATTATATTTTACCTATTGGCTGGCGTCCCGTATCCATATCTCACCAGATAAAAGAATCAATGTAGAGATATGGCCAAGTTACAATTGTGGTGATAATTTTTAAACCTGGGTGGATGAAATTAAGAAAACTCTTTCGTAAAGCATTTTACTTAAATAATTGTGCCTGATGTAATATTTTTAGCCCTATATATTATATGCAGACATAAAATATAACCTTCGTAGGAAATATTTTTTTCAAACATGCCTATTTGAAACTCTACTAAAAACGAATACAAATTGAGTTTAAGGAACATTGGTTTTTAGAGTAGGAAGCGCCGGAAAATCTAATTGATAGGGCGTCCCTAAGGTTCATGAAATTCAGATGAGATCCGACCCTCGACGCCTGGGATGAGCCATGACTGATCACGAGGCATTTCCAGTCATGAACTGGACAGGTTGGATGGAATGGTTTCTGCAGAAAAAGTACTTACTCAGCTGAAAAAGTCAGGTAGATTTTTAGAGAAATGTTTTTGTTCACCGTACATTCCGTATATAATTATTACACCGGTTTTTTATTACTTTAGGGTTAAATAAAAGAATCAGTATACCTAATGAGAGAATTGAAACTAATATAAAAGGTCGTTTTGTCACTTTAAACCAGAACAGAAAAATAAATTGTAATAAGAGGATAACATTTCGAATTGGCTGTGACTTAAGTATTTAATTATTTAGTATTTTGTCTCACTGGACGTTTCCACGTTAGGCCATATCGCCACTAAAATCGTGGTCAAGTTGCGAACAGATGTACTGCAACAATAAGCATTTATTTTGAGAAACGATTACATAATTAAATCATACTTCATTTCATATATAGCATGCATATATAGCTTCTTGGAATAAATAGTATTTTAGATAGATAATTTATTTATTAAAAGTCATGAATTTCAAGATACCTAATAAAGTTTATTTAGAATAAAAAAATAGTAAAAATTACCTCTTTTCACTAGATTACAAATAATTTGCAATGGTATCAATTATGTTATAATTACTCATTAACCGACTTCCAAAAAGGAGGAGGTTCTATGTTGGCTTGGAATATTTTCCACAAGATTTCCAAATGACGTTGAAAATCGTCTTTATATTTTTTATTTATGGTTTAATATTATGGTTTTTAATACCATCACCAAAAGTAAATAAAAAGGTTTTACTTCCTCCTATATTTGTAATAAAACAAACTTTAATTTAGATTTTATTTTAAAAATATTGATCAAATATTTTAAAAGTTAGCGCTTTTTATAACCGACCCGCTTTAATTGCAGCCCAGCTTATTATTTTGGAAGAAATCTTTGTATTATACGATTCAGTTTAAAAACCTATTAGATATGTAATTATTTTATTAACACCTTGAAATAGTTGTTATTGCATGTGTAGATAATATATTTATTTACAGAAGGTACATATATACAACTTAAAAATAAATTAAACAATTAACTGAGAATAAATGAAATGTTATAAATAAAAATTAAAGTAGTTATAAATAAAAAACAGAACCTAGGTTGCAGCTGTCTGCCGGTAACGTTCCCAAAAAGCTGGCGACGTTACCTCGTTGAATTGCTAGGCTAATCTGTTGGCCGAGGTAAAACCTATTATAAAAACTTTATAGACAGATTAAATATTTATTACTTACCCCTCACGAATTTACTGAAACTAAACTTCTAATCCCGATCGAAATCAGTAGTGTTGAAATCTGACAAATTAAATCTGATTTGTGGACTTTCTCAAAATGAATAATTGAATTCCTTTGGTACGAGTAACTGTGTAAACTTTTTTTTTATATCTTATTGGCTAGCGTTTGACCACTATCTCACCTGTTGGTAAGTGATGATGCGGTCGAAGATGCTAAGCACGCTAGGCCTAGAATGGGAACTGGCTCTCAATGATAGCTGCCGGAACACATTAGATGTTTGGTGACAGATTTTCTAACTTGAGGGCGGTAGCTGGCCAGGCGGACACTAGATAGTGTCCTACCACCATGCGGGGGTTGTTGGTTTCTTAAAGATGTTTTCCTTCACCGGAGGGCCACTGTGAGAAGCGCACATACATTTTTCGATAGAAAAATCCATTGGTGCAGGGCGGGGTTTGAACTCGGTACTACGGCATAAAAGCCGACCGTTCTTCCGATTACGCCAACGGTCCCTCAAAACCCTCCAAAAATCTCTGAATCCATATTTTGTGCTTCATCCATTATGATCCGATTATACGTTATAACTTTTTTTTAATATTTGATAGACTAGCGTTTAACCACTATCTCGCCTGTTGTATGATCGATAAGTCGAGGATGTTAACACGCTAGGTCTAGAATGGTCTGACTCCTGAGGGCTGTGCTGTCGAAACACCGTAAGGTTACGGCGGCTAATATTTTTAATGATTTGATATTAATTGATATTTTTAATGATATAATAAATAACTTATCTCTTATAAATATGTTATTTCTTTTAAGCCTTACGATAGCTCTAAATGTTTATTGAGAGACCTTTTCTCGCTTTATGTTCCAAAAATGTCACCCCACAAAATAATCCTTTGAATTATAAAGGAGAGCTTTGACACTGCCGTGGGTGATTGACGAAATTGGCGGTAAACTGGCGACAGCGGCCAAAATGCCCACGAAGATTGATTAGTCAGCATTCTGTATACACTGTGACATCAGTATGGACATTCATAATGGTAAAATGAAAATCTAAGACAGGATATAATAGGGTTTTCTAGTGCACATAATATCCACGACGATCCATGGAAGATGTTATGGGCTCGATTTCCTCAACATTTAGCAATCCTAGCTTAATAAGTAGTAAGTAATAAGGCAGAGGCAGTAGTTTGGTTGGGTATTAAGACTTTATTTATTCTGTGATATAAGTGAACAAGAATACTAATAATGTGCAACCCACATTGCTAGTAAGCATTTAAAAAAAGGATTTTGAGTGCCAGTTTTTGTCGAAGGTAGGCTAGTAGGTAGTCTTGCGTGTTTACCATCTTAGATATGGTCAAACGCTAGCCTATAAATGCCTATAGCCTTATCATAAAAACTAATATGAACTAGCCTATAATAAAAATTAATATTAATTTAAAAAAAACATTGTTTACTGCTATGAAGCATACTGCGATGCAAAGTTTTGTATGTATTTCCCCGAAAATCAACATTAAGATTAATGGCAAAGGGCTTGTCACTTTGAAATAGTTTCTACAGAAACACAAAATAGCAAACGCGCTAATTATTAATTGGGGAAGTTTTGGGCATGGCACTTGGCAGCTTAGGGTCAACTGGTAACTAAAAATTTAAATAGATTACATACTCAAGGTTTTGTTAAGTCAATTTCTAGAGGTTTATATTTGGATTGACAACAGTTTGACATCAATTGCGATAGGTCAAGTATCTCTTACTTAGATAGCGGCCAAACGCTACCACAGTTAAAAAAAAAAAACTTTCCCAATGGTTTTTTTATTGCCGTAGTAATTGTAAATAATAAATTCTGAAGTGGTAAATCTGAATTCTGTAAAATTTATAATTACATCGTCCAAAAATGCCGGAATAACATGTTTTACTGTTTTAGGGGTAACCACGTTCTACATATAATCATTAGATTATTTTAATTTTTATAATTTTTTGTTATAACGGCCAACATGCATGCATGAATTTATGAACATTTTATGTGTCTTCATTTTACAGTTCAGAAGATGTAACTCTGTAACAGAACGAACGGAAAAAAGAGTCTCAGTAAAAGGTTATAAAAGAAATAACAAGTTAATTTTGAGTTTATATTGTGACTGATTGTTGAACAGCTGTGAGGTTACGATAGCCCAAGCATGCACTAGAATCAATTGAACGATATCACGGACGATTGCTCATGTGCACGCGGACACATGACAGACCTACTGGAAAGGATATTGAGCTGAAGGGGACATAACTGGGTCAATCCTGCGCAATACATTACAGTCGAGATGGTCTTTGATATCTTAAATGATGTGTACTTAGAGCCAAATCCTTACATGATTTAAACCAAAATGGTGTTTTTAGTTTAATGTACTGGTTGATGGGGTTGGACATGCAATTATTCTGACTTTTTATGTTACTACATGTCTATACTGTTTTATAATAATTTAAGGTCGGTTAAAAACTAAAAGAACCAACTTTAAACATCGCGTTAGTTATTTCATATCTCTAGTATAGTATGGTAGTAATACTTAACATATCTCAATTAAATTTAAAAGGGACCATCTGTGAAGTATGCCGTTACAAATAAAATATATAATTCCAAATCGGTTCCTGTCTTTGATTAATCGGTGAAAATGTCCGAAACGTGTCGGAGTAATTTCGATATCTTAACCCGTGAGTGTAAAGCCGTTTTAAATAATTATAATCGGTGAACATACCAAATAATAAAAATAAAAAACCGATCAAGTCGAGTTGGACTCGCCCACCGAGGCTTCCGTACACCGAAAAACTTAATTTTGTAGTTAGATCCATAGAAAATGTATTGCATCAACTGCAAATAATAAGTTTGTAATAGTAAACTTACCGTTTTTTTTTTGTTATTTAGGTCAACGGGACAACTTCCGGTTGACCTAAAATTGTTAATTGTTAATAAATGTGGTTAAAAGCAAGGTCTTACAGCACAAGTAAAGGAAAAATTCCGAAAAATATAAAAAAATGAAAATTAATAAATAAATTAAGTAAATTTTGGTCGTTTACACGTTTTCGCGAAAATCTAAATTTGCCCATATCTTTTTATCGTATCGACTCAGGACCTTGATTTGTATACATCTAATAGGGACTATAGACCTCAATATCTGGTATAAATTTCAATTTGTTAGGTCCACCCATTCCTGAGAAAATCGGTGGTGACACACGGTCAGACAAACAGCCCGAAATCAGCTCGAAAAAATCTCGTTGCCGGTGACGTCCCGGTGGCGTTGCTGTGGACAAACGCTCTTATTCCCAAAAAAACTAAACAAAGCACACTGCCATCCATCTCGTGTTCCAATTCATCGCCCCGCTAATGTACGGTCCTAAGTAAATTCATCCTGAGTCTGTAGCGTCCTGAAACCGACCAAGTGTTTGCATTTACTGAATGGCCTGATATTATGGGCCCTTCGAGGGACACTATACTTGTTGCTTAGAGGTTATTTTTGGTAGATAATGTATGTAGCTTTGTATGTAATGGTTGAGACTACTCTTAGATCTTGCGCTTTGGATTGCGATCGGCTTCACAAGAAATCGCCAAAATATTATACGCTAGTTCTAGGGCACACAGAGTGTGTCAGATTTTAATTGTTTTTTAATTGATAATTTAGTAAATTTATTTATGCTTACGGCTATGGTTTCAACATAAAAGTGACAATTATGAATACTGGTTTATTTAATATTATACTATAGGTACCAGAAACTTGGTTTATAATACTTGCAATACCTTCTTATATTAAACTAGTAGTGAGATGAAGCTGTACATATAACTCTACTACCCTAGCATGATAACAAACGTTTATGATGCGTCTTTCACTGTGCAAACTGTACGTCTCTGGAACAATCTACCAGTCGATACAAAACGTGCTCAATCATTGTACTGTTTCAAGGCTCAAGTGAATGTCACTCAATTAATATTAATAAGAATTATGTCACTTGTCTACATTAGCAACATTTTGTTGTATGTAGTTATCTTTACATAGTATAAAACAAAGTCGCTCCCGCTGTCTGTATGCGTAGATCGTTTGCGATAACGAAAACTGTGTAAAATCCGTTGCGTAGTTCACGCATTTTCAGCAATATATAAAATTCAAGAGGAAGGTTTATAGCCAAGATTAAACGCGGCCAAAGCCGCGCAGCTTGTATATAAAGGTGGAGCGACGACATTCGCAAAGCGGTGGGCAGTGACTGGAAACAAAGAGCCGAAGATCGGGTTCAGTGGCGTGACTTGGGAGATGCCTACCTGGACTGATACCGGCTGATTATGTTGATGATGATGATTAAATATCTGTAGATCATAAATAAGTTTATGTACTGAATTATATTATGCCACCGTCCATGCTCATCATTTCACATCCATCCGAAGGTTGTCTGGAAGAGATCACACTTAGCAATAATACCGGCCACTGTACCTTTAATTTAAGTTATGCAAAGTTTTGTTTTTTTTTTCTTTGTAAATCGGTTTTAATGAATGGATATTAGTAGTATTGCATTGTATTGTATTGTCTTCCAGCCCAGAAAGTTTAATTCATTTAAAAACACTTTATAATGGGTGACATCGTAGTTAAGTGCTTGCCTATATCAATATACCAATAAACCAACCGGTATGCCGCTTGTCTTATGTCAAAACCAGTGAGTCATTTCACTCTTATTTTGGTGCGTTCAAAACATTAAGCAGGTTTCCTCATTTGGTAAGTAAAAGATACAGCTTTCCATAATAATGCCTAAATACCGTTGTATGCTTAATGAGAAGATGATGAGCTTTTATCACATTTTGTTTACATTTTTCAAATATTTAAAAACACCCTTCAAAATTGTAAATCTGTCGCCGAACATCTAATATGTTCTTGCAGATGTCTTTGGTAGCCAGTTCACTTTCTAAGCTTAACATGTTATCATCCTCAACCGCATCACCAGTTCACCACTTTTAATAGTTGAGATAGTGGTCGAACGCCTATTTGGTATTAAGGTACGTACTTTCAGAACTTTTCAGTTGTTTTCTGATCGCGTTTGGTGTGAACAAGTCGGTACAAATACTACTGCGCTATCTGATCGCCGCCTAGATCGGGAATGCAGGACGCTGCGGGGTGTCCGTACCTTAAAAGGTACTCCACTATGAAGCCTAGTTTGGTAATATATTTTCAAAAATATTTTGTGTAGTTTTCTGAGGTATCTCTGTACAAAATGTAAAGCATTCAGCTGAGCGTCATCAATCAGTAATTTAGTCCTTTTTGAAATTAATAAATTAATTAACTACCAAAGACATCAATTAAAATGTTACTTGTCTAAAAGATAAGAGAGAAGAGAGTACAAACAATGAATATTTAAAGTCCAAAATATAAAGGAAAATTTATTAGCAGTAATAAAAGAAAAAAGTTAGGTACAATGAAACATAAATCTTGTTTTCTTACACAATGCTAAAATTTATTTTAAATGTATTTAGCAGTTTTAACATAAAATAAATTAGATATATTACGAGTAAGTGGATACGAAGCCTGAGTACAAATTAATTCAGCACTTAGATGTATCTCTGTGTATCGGTCTCTGGGTCTAGAAAGCTGGATAATTAATTGTTATTTGTAGCTATGAACAAGAAATATATTACTTTTTATTTGAAGAAAGAGAACCGTTATTTTAGCGATCTATTAATGCTGAAAATATCACATTTAGCGAGACTTTCACGAAGATCTACTTAAGTAGTAACTTCTACTAAAGGCGAGTTTAACCGGTTCATAATAAAATATCAGATAGTTATATAAAATATTTATGACTATCTGATATTTTATTTAGGTAATGGAATATTTTTTCACGTACTGTTCCATGATCAGATTACTCTTGGCTACATTCAATCTCTTTATTTTATAATTGAGAGCCTCGTTGGCGTAAAAGCTTGACTTCTAAGCGAGAGGGCGCCGGTTCAGTCCCCAGCACGGGTGTTCATCCACAGGTGGTAGAGGCATATTATATCGATGTTCCGCCTGACTTGCTACCAAAAAGTAGCTTACCATCATCAAGGAGATTATCTGCCTCCAAAAACTTACGCTGTTCCGGCAGCACATAGCCCTTGAGAGTTAGAGTATTCTAGGCCTAGCGTGTTCACCATCTTCGACCACATCGTCGCTTACCACCAGGCAAGATAGTAGTTAAAGCCTATACGTAAAAAAAAATAATCATCACAAATCTTCAAAAATCATTATTCTTTAAGGTATGACTCACACGGCACACAGATAGGTACGTGATCGCTATGATCTACTGATTTCCCGACAACAAAAGAAAGTGAGCACTTGGCCTTACGGTATTCGAACCACGCAACACGCGTAAACATGAAGGAACGTGAGAAATATCGTTCGTAGATGCTTACTCATACTTCACTAGAGACTTGACCTATCTATACATTTACACTCATAGAAAAACAAATAAAATGGTGGGAATCTTGCCGATAGGCAGAGTAAAGGAGAAAAAGTAAGACATTACAAATATACAATAACTAGTTGATACCCGCGAAGTCGTTCACGACCTCCAAGAATATTATCACGGTAAAGTTCTGTCGATCAACATTAATTGTGTTATCTGAGTTATTTAAGTTCAATGTGTGAAACTCGTGATTTCATTTTCACAAAAAGTAACACATGTTCGTCCTCATACTATAAAGTATATACTTGTTATATTTCAGTTAGTAAGACTACATTCACATGTATGTAAGACTTTAGGTGAATACTCAAAGATGTAAGAAGAACAATTTATTCACTGTTTATTACGAACTTTACTGTAACGAAATTACCAAGCCACATATTTTGACTAAGGTGTAGAGCTAGTGAAGTTAGAGCTAGTACAGTCAGGGCGTGTAGAGTTAGAAGCTTGGCTCTACATGAGATCTGATAACTTTTTGACAGTGCGAGCCGCATGGTCACGTATTGGCAACATTTTACATAAAAATGTTTTTGGTAGGATGATATTAGTCTGGATAAATAATACGCTTGCTAATCAATCGCTTGATGCGATGACGACTGCATATAAAATTACTGTGGCACGCTAAACTATGTTTTACAAGAATTTTTCGCGTCACTTTGCAAAATATAAAGCGATACTCTGAAACATCTAAATGTTGCTTTTCTGCAGTAGCACTTCTTCAGGTAGGCTAGTAAAAGTCCTACTGATACATATAACCTTTTAACTTTCTAACGATCCAATAATCTGATTAGGAGTACCTACACTTATTACAGACTTCACAAAAAGGAGGAAGTTCCAAATTCGCAAGTTTTTTAAATGTTTGTTACCGCAGAGCTCCGTGATTACTTTACCGATTGTTTTTTTTTTTGAGAGACTATGCTAATTTTATCGAGATCTGATGAACAAATCAATTCAAGGCAGGTCTGAAAACATGTGTTTTATAACACACGTTTTACAACACGAACGTCAATCGTAGCGCATGGCATCGTAGCGCCTAAACGAATGAACCTATTTTGATATTAGTCTTAAATAAATTATTCTGATTCTGATAAGTATCTCTAGGCTAGAGATATGGAGGTAAACACCTCATACCTTTTGTACTGAAAGTGACTAGCGCGGCATTTGAAGTAGTTTTTTTCGTTTTGTAAACGGTGCATTCCTTGATTTTTATACTCTACCTACATTTATTTTGTACATTTTGAAACCATTTAAAAATCTACCTACACGATTACCCACAAATTGTTTGTAAATTACAACAAGAATCCCATGTTTTATCCTATTTATCATAAAAGATAGGCGTTCTTCAAATTGAAATAGAGCACCAATAAGTAAGACAGATTACAGGCGGTTTTTTCCGCAAAAATACAATTTTGTCGCTCAAGTTTATAAAATTGAATTCTCCCAAGTGTCAGGAATAAAGCGAGGAAATTATTTTTCAAGAAAGCGGAAAATCAATGGAACCACCTGAAATTGATCTCTTTGTATATAAAACGAGGTCTCGCTCCTCGTTATCTCTGTTTGAAAACTCCAACTTTAGGATACCTTAGGAATACCAGAAACCCTTTCACTTTTTACCATCGTCTAAGAATGAGCTGCCTAATTATAGAACTAGTAATTATGTGTATTTAGGTGGAACGATATTATATCGATGTTCCGCCTAACTTGCAACCAATAGCTTAACACCATTAAGGAGAAAATCTGCCACAGTAACCTAACCTAACCTTACGGTGTTCCAGCGCCACACATCACTTGAGAGTCAGAGTATTCTAGGCCTAGCGTGTTCACCATCTTCGTCCACATCATCGCTTACCATCAGGCAAGATAATGGTCAAACGCTAGCCTATCAAATATTTAAAAAAATTATGTATTTCTCGCCTGTAGTAGCCAAAGTACTGATAACCGTTGGGGTGAACGAGTTCTTGAGTGGAGATTGCGGATCGGCAAGCGTAAGATGTCCTCAGACTATAGAAGCGATAATATTTCCTAAAGAGGTAGGCAAGAGCTAGATTAAAGTAGACGATAATCGTGCTCAGTGGCGTGCAGTTGGAGGAGCCTATGTCCAGCATTGGACTGATGATACTGATGATGATTTTGATGACTTATGTGCTTCTTAGTTTGTACCTACATTAAAAATGCATATCCGCTAATGCTACAACAGGTAGGGTCCATAGATTTCAACCGCACAGTGATAAACTGAACTTTACAAAATAATATAAAAAACTATTTAAAATATATAACCATAATAATGGTCAGACCAATAAAAAAAAATTGTTGGTTGGTATGGTTTGAGTAAAAACGTATGAACAATCTTGCTCGCTATATTCTTGCCGTAAATCGATAAACCTGCCATAAAAGGTACGAAGGTACGGAACCTTAAACTAAAGTAAAAAATACACTTTACCATGTTTTTCTGTTGAAATCTCTCGATGCCATTATTTAAAGTTCACCTTCTCTATGTTTCATTGCTACACTTTTTTTTTATACATTCCAACCCTAATCTTTTTGCAATGTAATTGAAAGATAATCTTCAAAGTACTAGTATATTTACTCGTGACTTATACCGATACGGTTACCAAGTATCAGATGCGGATAACTCATCACGAACTCGACTCGAACGCTTCCGCTCCGGACTCGTTGGAGCAATTTCCGTTACCTACGTACGCATACTATAACATACCATGTACCTATATTTCATGAGTACGAATACTTCTGCGTTTTGTAGGACTGAGGCTGCAATCAACTTTATCTGGGGGTTATTAATTCTGTTTGTCGAAGCTTATGATTTAGTATATGACATGACTGACTTGTATATGAACCACATATATTTTGAGGATGCCCACGAGCTACGTATCCAATATAATCTTTTAATAGCAGTTACTAATACAATAAACCAAAGTAATGGTTTTTGAAAGAGAAGAAAGAATGACTGATTGTTATGTGACGATTGAAGGAGAAAGAGTGGAACAAGTGAAAGAGTTTGTGTACCTGGGTTCTAAGTTTACGAGAGATGGTAAGTATGAAAGTGATATTGAGCGAAGAGTTTTGGCTGGAAACCAAGTAAGTGGGGCACTACATAACTTTATAAGAAGTCAGAAGGTGTCTAAAAAAGCACGACTGGCTGTACATAGGGGAGTGTTGGTTCCCACACTCATGTATGGTAGTGAATGCTGGGTATGGCAGAAGAAACATGAAAGTAAAATTAATGCTGTAGAAATGAGAAGTTTGAGAAGTATGATCGGAGTGACTCTGATGGATAAGTTGGAGAACAGCGTGATAAGGGAATGTTGTGGTGTGGTAGAAGATGTAGTGACAAAGATAGAGAAAGGGATGCTTAGATGGTTTGGACATCTAGAGAGGATGGATGAAGAAATATTGACGAAACAGATTTATGAGACGTGTGTGAATGGGCCAGTTGGTAGAGGCCGACCTAGGCGAACGTATCACGACCAGATCGGAGACGTTTTAAAAAAAGGCCAAGTCAAAAGTACCTATAACCGGCGAGCATGTATGAAGACGCTCATGAAAGTGGAAGAAGCGAAGGAGGTATGTCAGGATCGTAGCAAGTGGAAAGAAGTAGTCTCTGCCTACCCCAACGGGAAAAAGGCGTGATTGTATGTATGTATGTATGTACTAATACAAAATGCAAACATAATGATGTAAGAATTAAGGTACAGACACACCGCAGCGTCCTGCTTGCGTGACCTAGGCGGCGGTCAGATAGCACAGTAGTAGGTATTTGTACCGACTAGTTTACACCAAACGCGATCAGAAAACAATTGAAAAGTACTGAGATCGCGCCCGCAGATCGCAGGACGCCGCGGTGTGGCCGTACCTTTAGATTAAATTATACGCAGTCTTATTAGTTAAAGCAATCGCTTTCAGGCAGCTGGTTTGAAGAGGTAGTGAGGTAGTGACGGACAATCATAACCAGATATCGAAAAGTATAACAACAAAAAAGGCGTTCCAATTGAAAATAACACCGAATATAAAGAAATTAAGCCTA
This sequence comes from Cabera pusaria, assembly GCA_954871355.1. Taxonomy (NCBI): domain Eukaryota; kingdom Metazoa; phylum Arthropoda; class Insecta; order Lepidoptera; family Geometridae; genus Cabera; species Cabera pusaria. The sequence goes on from OX940901.1 coordinate 15,206,816, forward strand.
TAATAGTAAATAATAAATGTATATTTACTATAAATAAGCATGTAGTGGTCAGGCACTTCCAGTTTTTTTTAATGTTTGTTCATCAACATAACCTAACTATAGATCACTGTTTACCACATTAAATACTATTATGATTGAAGAGTTCTATCTAGGACTCTCCTATTTTACGACACTGAACACAATCCTTAGATACTCTTATCCAGCTCTTACTCTTAATATATATTACGCTATACTCTTGCCAACCACCTTGTCGCTCCACCTAGTCTGACTGAGGTCGTCCTACGCTACGTTTGCCTATTCGCAGTCTCCACTCGAGTATTTGTTTAATCCAGCGGTTGTCAGTTCTTCGGCTTATATGCCTGACTCATTGCTACTTCAGCTTCAAAATCCCGAGTCTCGATGACTTTTCACTGTGTTGAATTATATACTATACTTTTTTTTAAGGAACCGATATATAGCTACCAGAATATTAAAGCCTTTGTCACGGTAATATTATCTAGTACATATTATCCGTGCCTTTGTTTTCGGAAGCCGTTAGCTCTTCTGTTTCGTAGGATTGTGCCAGGTGCGAACTCTCTATCTATTGCATTTCACTTCAACAGAGATATTGCAGTATGACAATAATAGATAACGCTAAGGCACATTGCATAATCAATGAATTATCTTATCATCGTAGTAAAGTGGGTGATGTAAACCTTACATATTTTGAGCATTACTTATGGTCCGTTTCTGAGGTACGTTTAGTGAGAGTCTACTCAATTGTACCGTTATTGAATAGATAAACTCTCAATAAATGTACTCAAAAACCGGCCATTAGGCATATAGATGAAATCCGGAAATTAAAAATTCCATTTGACTTAAGTAATAAGTATAATTATTAAGCAAGCCTATTCTTTGAAATAGTACGATATCAGATTAGTTGCAGCAGCAATATGCTATTTGTTTTCAGTTTTAAATGAAATGAAATTTAGTTTTATTAAAACGCTATATGTTATGGCGCGTGTATTTGTATGGTATATAAGTCGAGCCAGACTATAATTTATCGACTCTCTGCTCTAAATGTTATAATGAAAACGAGAAAATTGATAACCATAATAATGTTTTCTTAAGAAGTTGCTTATACAAACAAAGGTTCAGACGTACTTAAATTAAATGTACGATCATCAGAAGGAAAAGGTTAAGTTCAATGTTTATACAAATTAACCTACTTCACTCAATGGAAACGGGTAAATGAAATGAAAATTCTATGATACCATCAAATTATTGCCTGTATGAATTTGCTTGTTTTTTTAAAGATTTCCAAAAAAGAAGTGGTTTTCAATTCTTTTGTATGTTTTTAGGGTTCCGTACCTCAAAAGGTAAAAAAGGGACCCTTATAAGATCACATTCTTGTCCGTCTGTCTGTCTTACCGTCTGTCTGTCCGTGTGTCACCACTGAATTTCTCAGGAACGGGTGGACCTAGCATTTGTACCTGATACTGAGTTATATGAGCGCTGATACAATTTAGAGGTTAGTAGCTTAATTGGTTGGTACAGAAGCCTCGTTGGGCAAGTTCAACTCGACCGATTATTCCGACAATTATAAACTAAAATACGAATAAGTACGCAAACGATAGGACGGTTTGTCTTATTTTCCATATTGAACACGAATCGAATACGAGTCGGATACGGTTAATTGGGCAAACGCCCAACCTATATGCCGATCTTTCTGAACATTCTGACATCGAATATTTCGGAGTTCCGCAAATCAATTGACGCATGACATGTTAAATACACAAAGACGTGTTAAATACTTAGATCAAGTGGACGACTTACTTTTGATCGGGCTACTTAAAAACTGTGCGTTTTGTATAAAATAATTAAGAAATAAATGAACACTTTAATTTCAACTGGTATACCATTTAATAGACGTGTAACGATTGATAATTCGTTACACGCATCGAAAAAGGTGGTTAAATGAGTAGGTATTTGAAAAGTTAGATATTTTTTTCTATACTAGATAGGCGCAAGCGTTTGATATTTTTGTATGACCTCAACGTTAGTTGTTGTTGTGAATGTAGATAGATATTCAGAGCATAAAGGGTTAATTACCAACTTACTTTTCTTAATGTATTAAGACCTTTTTTCCACCGAAGTGTTAAAACTAGGTTCCCTAAATAAGTAAAGTTGGTCAGCAGCCTGAGGTGAATCGATAGACACCACAAGCGTTTGTATGCATTTTTAACACCTTTATCTGGGGCGAGTGCTGTATTGACATGAGTAAGTAAATACTATTTAAAGCTACTTAGTGACGAGCGTGGTTTTGCATGAATAAGAAGAGAGGTTGTTATCTATTATCGATGCAAAACAATACATTTAATATATAATTAAAAAATCACAAAATTATAAAAAACTAAATATTCAATGAAGTAGTACTCTCACAGTAGTTTTCTGCGCCCATACATTGCATTGCAAGATATTTTGATATCGATAGCCTTACACAAATAATCATCGAGAAATCGAAATATTTTTTCTGCTGATTGCGAGATTGACATGTGTTTGGCCAATTTTTTTATTATAAGGTTTTTCATATAATTATGTGCTATATTATAGTATAAATACAGTTCTGGATTTTTTACTTTAGTATACATATTTAAATTGTGTTGCCGTCATTGAAAGAATGACAAATGTGTTCGGTTGGGCAAACAGTCATCGCGGGCTTATAGTTATAAATTCCAATTAGCCTATCACCAGCAGGGCTAACCTACTATATTACTATACTATATTATTCTATATTATAAAGGCAAAAGTGTGTGTGTATGTTTGTTACTTCTTCGTGATAAAACTACTTAACAGATTGAGCTGAAATTCGGTACGTACTTACATAGCCTAGATAGCCGAAAAGTTTCCATTTGATTCCGTTCGTCTATCAAATAGTAGTATATTATTACTGGACATCTTTTGGTATCTTGGAATTCCGATTCTGAGATATTCGGCTAAATAATCGCCTCATGGGAATGTGCGAAGTAGAGCAACTGATGTGATAGTGTGAATTATTAATAAAGTATGTCCACGTTATTTAGGATGAACTTAATTATACCGAGTTTTAGATAAATTCACAAGAACCGTAGAGTTCTTTTCAGTAAGGCTTACTTGAACTTGAACTCTACCATAATTTATATTGAATGTGATAACATTCAATAAGATATCTTAGATTTCTATAAATCTAATTAATTTATGCTTTTTTGTCTTCATGAAATGTGCATACAATATAAGGAAAACAATGTCCATATGATGTACAAGTACAGTAAAATAATTTTAGTTTTAAGTATTACAATTTAAGAAACCGCTACATAGTAAGTGTTTATACGATTAATTAAATATCAAATGAACATAGGAAGCATAATACCGGTGAAACTGAAATTTAATTACCTATATTTCACGTTAAACAAAAAACACGTCAAATACCTGTAAAAGCGTCAATCGCGTTAAAAAAAAATCCAAACACAAAACACTATGTGCACTATGTATATGTATCACTCAAATTCCAAATTAGTCAATATATCGACATTTTCACTTTGTTTACGTTATCGTTCGACATCGGAAAACGGTATAGAAACGGCGAAAACGTCGTTCCTCGCCGCGGTAACGTTTTGTACTGAGTCGTCAAGAGTAGAACCGAGATTGCCACAGAATACCCAGCTGTTAGTATCGATGAAAATCTACAATGCGCGGCTGTGGAAAATGCTTTCATCACCATACTATTACTATACTGTTACTTTTTTACTGACAATGAGATCCAATGTTAAGTAATCTGTGTAATAAACAGATTTTGCACGTTACATTTATTTTATTTGTTTCATTAGGTAGTTTTGTTATAGAACTAGATAATGTTTTTATTGGTTAGTTTATGTATGGAGACCGACGTGTGCGCTAAATTCTTTCACTTAGACTGTTATTTTGGCTATTTTATATTCATGAGTACTTAATCTTTTATTTGAAGTTTGCATTTGTAAGTAGACAGTGCGGTGTAACAATTTGAATAGGTAGGTTCAGTTGATGTTTTGTTTGCTAATGAAGGTACGAGTATAATGACTTATGTATTAAGGTAGTTAATTTTTTTTGCAGGCTATAAAATGAATCTCTTGGATATGCCAATGCTTATTTTGATTTTATAACCAGCTGATAAAGTTTAAGCCGTGACCCAGATTATATAGAGACGATCTTTAATTCTCGTCTCACTCCTACTCTTAACATTAAGGTGAGATAGTGGTCAAGTCTTTAAACAAAAAATCAAACCAAAGCGTGTGAAAGTTTGAAATTCCTTTATCTATAATATGCAGGTATGGTAGGCCCAGTTCCCATCGATGATTCGACGATGCGGTCGCGGACGGTAGCATAGTAGGCCCCTATGCCTAGAGCGCTACCGCATTGTCTCTTATAACAGGTGAGGTAGTTGGACAAAGGCTAGTCTATACCTACGATAAGAAAAACAAAAATGTCAAAAATTTAGATTTTTCTTGTTAATATTGTAAAAAGAATCTCAGATACCTTTTTCGTCATAAATCACAGCGCTAACTATAAAAGAACGAATTCAATTGAATTCTACTTTCTTAAGGGGCCGTTGACGTAGGGCTTCTATGGAAACTTAACCGCATGTCACTCCACCAGCGCGTGACGGAGACTACTACGAGTATGTGTTCTATTACCAGTATAGCAAAAGATTTTCGAAAGCATTATATACGTTAATCATTAAGGGGAGGGAGAGGATCGAGCTGAATCTCACCCAATCTCACGTGCGAGAGAGAGGGTGTGGTATTTCTTTCTTGAATCACCTCCATCCATGTTCGAGATCCATACCTTTTTAGGGTTCCGTAGTCCTAACAAGGAACCCTTATAGTTTCGTCATGTCCGTCTGTCTGTCTGTACGAGGTTTTGCTAAGAGACCGTTAATACTAGAAAGCTATAATTTTGTGGGGGTATGTAAATAAATGCCGACAAAGTGCTGAAATAAAATTTTGAAAAGTATTTTTTTTAGGGTAGCTCCACTATATGAGAAGTGGGGATGCATTTTTTTTTTCATCATCTACCCATCGTGTGGGGTAGGTATCGTTGAATAGGTCTTTTAAAATGACTTCAGAGTTGGTAATACCATTTTTCGAATGAATGCTCCTTTTACGAAATATTAAACTTTAAAGTGCAACTTTTTGTTCCAGTAGGGTGTCCCCCCCCTCTAAAAGCTAAACTGCTGGCTTAAAAAAATTGGAAAAATTCGTGATAATAGCGCATTTCATGAACTTTAAAGGAAAACTATAACGGTTAAGATAACTTTATTAGTTTAGCAGTCATAGTCGTTGAACTTGGGTGTTGGATAATTTTGTACCAAATACAAAATCCTTAGAAAAAATCCTTTAAAGTGACAAAGACGGAGTACCTTGTTGCTTGTTTATAACGGGTAATGACTTGCATTGAATAACAGGCTACTACGGAACCCTACACTGCGCGTAGCCTGACACGCTCTTGGCCGGTTATTGATAAATGTTTATTTTATAGAACGTTTAGTATTTGTAGAACGTTTTTAAATATTTAAATAATTGAAGGATGTCAGCGAAAATATCTGGGACGACAGCCTATTTAATTCCTGCATTGCAAAGATGGAGAGTTTTAAAATAAAAAAAAATAATGTTTTGATGATTGAATATTTAAGGTAGAAAAGGATATTTTCCCCTGAAGCAAGATGATACCAGAAAGGGTTTCCTTTAGAAGATGTGACCTACAGAACCTCTGGAGATCTATAATGAGGGAAATATCAGTATGATGAACGATGAGTTGATCCGGATTTAGCAGCGCTGATATCCACCAGGCAGTACACAAACACAACCTATGGGCCGTCGTCGAGCCGAATAAGTCTGCATCTTTGACAGTATACATGGTCTGCATAAAAAGTGCCAGAATATCTTTGTTAGAAATGGCTAAATGTAGATGCCCACAACCTTCGGCACTATCGAGGTCGATGTGATCACGAAGAGCCCGGATTTTGTATGGTGTTCATAGCATAGTTTTTTTATGATTATATAGTTTGTTATTGTAACCTGATGCTCATATTTTGTCTAGGTCCTTTATATGTGTAGCATGAGGTAGGCGCTTTATTACGCTACATTTTAAAAGACCGGGCCGGAGCTGCCGGAGCTGGGAGAGCCTGGGCTGGATAACAATTATTTAGCTGCCACTGTCATCGCAAACGTCTGCTGGAATTAGATAATTCCAGCAGACGTTTGCGATGACAGGACGCATCGCTATCAATGTAGAGACTTCCACTTTGACTAGCGCGACGTTTAAAGTCGGTTCTTTCAGTTTTTTAAACGATCTTTATGACAGACAAGCTCTATCTCACGATAGCTTTATCCTTGTCTGGAAATGGAACACGAAAGTGAGCAAGACAACGAAGACAAAGCGTAGTACCGCAGCTTTCGATGCGGCTTCAAGAAACACATCGGAAAATTACTATTTGTTCTATCTGTGCTCTTGAAGGTTCCGATTGAACACGCTCTCTGTGCGTGCATCAGGCTTTGTACTTGTATTACTAAACACAATTTAACAATGATTTGGTCTAAGAAGGAAGTAACAATTCAATATTTGCGATTGGCAGACACGCGAAACGATAAAATTAGAGCCTTTATAATGTTTTTTGTATGTTAATGTTTATGTTAGGAAGGTATTATACTATTAATTAATGCAATGTGTATTTTGTCTTAGTATTCGTGTTGTCCGGGTTTTTCACAACATAAATTTCTAAAATGTTCGTACAATTGTATGTCAACGTACAATTTTGGCTTAAAGACAGATAATCAAACATTGTAAATCAGTCGCAAAATCTGGTATGATGTTTGGTACTGGATCAGTCCGGTTTTAAAATTGAATTTTTGTGCTACAATTAATTTTACTTTTATACTAATATAGAAGTAAAAATTAATTTTAAAAAGTAATATTAATTTTTACTTCTTTACTAATATATATAACTTTTACTTTTTTTTTATACTAGATAGGTAAGCGTTTGACCACTACCTCACCTCATGTTAAGTGACGATGCGATCGACGATGTAGCACGCTTACCTAGAATATACCTGTTCACTCGCGATTTGAAGACCCCCGGGTTATAGTTACTGGGAAACGCAGACACCGGCAAGGGATTCCATTCCTTGGCAGTACGTATGACAAATGATGAATCGAAACGTTTTGTGCGGGTAGATAGAATGTCCACCATAAATCGATGGCGCACATCGGTACGTCTGGTTGTCCGATAGAAGAAGGGGGGTGGTGGGACTAATTCGTGCAATTGGATGGCACACTCTCCGGTAAATGTATTCGATAAAAACCGATAAACTTACCACTTTGCGGCGATGCTCTAGGCTCTGGAGCCTTTTACCAACAAGTTTGTCGTCGTTGATGAGTTTCTTGGCTTTCCTCTCAATTATTTCCAGCGCCTCCAGCTGGTATTTAGCTGAGCCATCCCAGAGGTGAGAACTCCATGCACGATCGGACTTGTGCTTGATACAAATTGAGCAGCTGTCCCGGTGTGAAATACTGTCTCACCTTGGCCAGAATACAGAGCTTTTTCGAAGCCAACTGGGCCTTGGACTCTATGTAGGATCCAAAGTTGAGAGTGGGTGTTAAAGAAATGCCAAGAAGCTCAAGGTGGTTAGTTATACGGCAGGGATACATCTCGAAAAGTAGGAGTCAGATGGAATGGACTCCGTTTGGCGGAGAACAGACACGCCTGGGTCTTAGCAGCATTAAATTTGATCAGATTGGCATCACCCCATTCGGAGACACCCTGTAAGGACAAATTCATGCGCTCGACCATCGCCTCTCTAAAACACTGTATTTCAGCCGCACTGGTCCGTGCACTGGATGTATAGCTCTCTACAACGGTGCTGTCGTCTGCATACCCAAAGATACCGGGCTTAAGCAGATCGTTGATATGCAGCAGGAAAAGGGTTGCAGAGAGCACCGATCCCTGAGGGACCCCGGCATTAATTGCCAATTGGTCAGAAGAGCAGTCATCAATGACTACCCTTATTGACCGGTCCCTCAGAAAATCCGAAATCCAGACACACAAACCAGTGGGCAGTCCGTAGGATGGAAGCTTACTTATAAGGCTATCGTGCCAAAGCCTATCTAAGGCTTTTGAGATATCGAGGGAAACCGTAAGCGCTTCCCCATGATCATCTATAGCCTTACTCCAAATGTGCGTGGCATACACTAGAAGATCCCCAGTGGACCGATTTTGGCGAGACCCGTATTGTCGTTCACTGAGGAGATCGTTTGCTTCTAGGTATGCTAGGAGTCGGTTGTTCAGTACACGTTCCATAGTCTTACAGAGTATGGAAGTGAAATTGGCCTATAGTTGGCAGGGTCAGCATGACTGTCTTTTTTGGGCACAGGTTGCACGTTAGCAAGCTTCCATGATTTCGGCACTTGACCAGATGTCATGGAGAGACGAAAGAGGCGTGTCAAAACAGGAGTAAGTTCAGGCGCACAGGTCCTCAGGACTATAGCTGGAATACCATCTGGTCCATTGGCTTTATACACGTCTAGATTTTGCAGTGTTTTACGAACCTCAGTCTGACGGATGCGTATATCCGAAATTTTGTGTCACGCATCTAGGTAGACTCGGAGGTGTCTCACCGGCAGTGTCTAGACGTGAATATTCCGCAAACAGAGAAGCAAACAAATTTGTTTTCTCTTTAGCGGTATGAGCCAGCGCGCCATCGGGTTTCAGCAACGGAGGAAGTGAGGGGCGACAGAAGTTTGATTCGACCAACTTAAAAAAAAAGAAGCTTAAAAAAAAAAAAAAAGCGGCGATAGCCCAATGGTTAGGGTGTCGGACTGGCGATCGAGAGGTCGTGAGTTCGATCCCCACCCCACCCATTGCACTATTGACGTGAACCCACTCCAGACACAAGCATATTTAGCTTAGTTGGAGGGGTTAACAAGAATACTAGTAATGTGCAACCCACATTGCGTGTAATCTTTTTTTTTTAAATAAATTATTACAAAATAAAATTACAAATTACAAAATTACAAACATAGCCAGGGACCAGAACGCTTTACTACCAGCAGGGTACGAAGCTATTTTGGCCTAATTAATTTAATAATTTCCCTATCCGGTCTATGTGGTCAAACCGAGCGTTCCGTGAAGCCTTCTTGCAAGACTTGGCAGCTTTGTAAAAGGCTTTCTTCATATCTGACATATCCTTGGTTTTGCGGTTACGAGCATCAACCCAGGCAGGTATGCTTCATGTTTCAGTGCTTCAGCACGTCTACATTCAGCCCCGAACCAAGGTTGAGCTTTGCCTGACATCGCTACATCAGAGAAAGGAATATAGTATTCCATTCCTTGACGCAGCACATCCGTCACAGCATCCGCGCAAACCGAAGGATTTACAGAAGAAAAGCAAAAAGGTCGCCAAGGATAAGATGCAAAGAAAGACCGCATCTCATCGCAATCTGCCGACTTGTATCCCCATACTCGCCGGGTGCCTCTAGGGCTAGGATCGGGCGGTGAGTACACAGATACAGATTTCACGAGACAGTGGTCGGAGCTACCTAACGGTGATGATACCGACACTGAGTAACGGTCTGGATCAGTTGTCAGCAGAAGGTTTAAGCAATTGGCTGTATGGCCGTCAACATCAGGAACCCGCGTTGCTTCTTGGACCAGCTGGGTGAGATTTAACGCTAAGGCAAGCTTTCGCGTCTCTCTCCCAGCGTGGTCGGTGCACTGGTGTGGGTAAAACCACTCCTAGTGGTGGGCATTAAATTCCCCCAGTAACACTAATTGGGCAGAAGAGTATTTGTGTTGAGCGACGTCCGCCACCTCACTCAAGTACTCTGTGAGGCTGGTTGTCTCCTGGTCTCCGCTGTGCGACCGGTATACACAGACATATAGAAGTTTCTCTAAGCCTGTGTCCACCAGTATCCAAAGCACGGAAAAACGAGGGTCTTCAAAGTTACGGAGACGCCGACAGCAAATGTCGTCCCGGGCGTTCACGCACACACCTGACCGAGCCTTAAAATTGTGCTCCAGGATGTAGCCGGGGTAAATAAGGTACGCCACATCAGACGGACATGGTATCTGCGTCTCCGTAAGGAACAAGAGAGCCGGTTTCTCAGTCTCAAGGTGGTACTGGACTGCATGGATATTGCAGTGCAAACCTCGGATGTTAGTGAGGTGCACTTTGAGTGAGAGGAAGTGCAGCCGCTGTGTAACATATTTTCTCTTGTTCCTGAGTTTCATTTTTATTGCGAGTGAAGGTAGGAAGACGGCTGTAGAACGAGACGGTCTGCTATCAGCTCAGAAACGAATACGGGGATACCACATTTGATGGGGGACTAGCCTGGCGACTGTGGGGACGCCCGAGCCCCCCCCCGGGGATGTCCATAGGGCCCTCTCGTCCGGTCGCCAACCAGCACCATGGCGCATCCCGGGATTTATCGTCAGTTGGCGGGGCAGCCTTTCGCGTGTGGCTGGCACGCTACTTGGGCCCCCTACTAACTGCGGTCGGCCAGCGGTGCACCGTGCCTCGGATCCCGCTACCCTCCGCGACTGGTCTCCCGATGTGGCATCGTCAGTAGGCGTCAATACGGTTTTTAGCAGGAGCGCAACTGTTCTGACCCGTCTTCCAATATGGCTACACCGGCCATCATACCGTAAAACTGAATCGCTTGGCGGTATGGCTTTGGCCGGTGGGTGGTCACAAGCCGCGGCATAAGCCTCCCACCGTGTCACCTAATTTGCACCACCCAGGGACCACGTGTAGGACTTTTATATTAGTATAATAAATTATATTATATTATTAATTATATTATTATTAATTATATATAATTATATTAGTATTAGTAAAATAGTAATAATTAATATTACCACAAAATTTCAATTAAAAAAAAAACGCTATACGTTATACGAATCTAAGAACGTTTGCGATAAAAAGGCTTTTTCATATATTTTTTAATATCTTATAGGCTATCGTTTGATCACTATCTCACCGGTGGTAAGCAATTATGTGGTCGAGGATGGTAAACACGTTTGGTATAGAATACTCTGATATAATAATATAAGACCATATAAGACGGCAAACAAGCAGACGACTCGCTTCATGATAGGCGGTCACCGACACCTATGGACATCTGCAACACAAGTTGCGTTGCTGATGGTTTGCCAGCCCTTTTACCCCTTCTCTTGAAGAATATTCTATTCCTGTGTGTGGCAGGAGAGATCTGTAGAACCTAACTGTATGGATGTCTATCCGTCCAGAATGTATGGAATGAGTTTTGGCAAGACGACGAGCAGTGCGATGGTAAAATCGTGAGGATAGAATGAGATAGGTCATGATAAAATAAATTTCGACCTCATTCTTTTTTTCTATATTGTCTCTAATATTTGCCACTTTGCGTTTAGGTACAGGTAGCCTAAGGACTTATCCTTAGGCTACCTGTACCTGACAAAACTATAAGGATAGGCTTAGGCTACTTGTACGAAAAGTGTCAAATATTAGAGACAAAAGTAAAAGTAAAGTACCTTTGCTAAGGAATAGAGAAATGTATGACGAACAAAATAACACATAATTTTATAATATCCTCGGCATGAATCTACAAGTTAAGGTAGTCCGCGAATAAATCCAGTTGAGAACATTTTCAACATTTTAGAATTGCAGTCTACGTTTCATAAAGCGGGCGCTGAAAAACGGGTACGACGAGTTTGGTCCATAGAGATTTCACTACGTCGCAACATCGACCTTGAAGACTATATTCACGGGAATAAGAAGCTCCATTTTGTAGACAGAGAGCTAGTTTTATATATAGTTAATTCTTGAGTGCTCTTCTTTCTAGTTTTACGAAACTGCATTTTTTAAAATCTTTTTTAGTTTCTGTGTGGAATATAAATATCTTTAAAGATATGAACCAAAACAAACCCCGTAGCATGTGGAGGTATGAGTAACACGTAACGTTTATGTTGTAACAAGACATAACACATGCAACGGGTTATATTTAACTTTAACTCTTACATAGTAGGAGTCTAAGGCTGAGTTGCACCATCTTACTTTAACTATAACAAACGTCAAAAATCTGTCAAACTCCATACAAAATCACCGGTTAATAGTTAAAGTTACGGTTAAAGTAAGATGGTGCAATTCAGCCTAAGTAGTAGTAGTAGGCGTAAATCGCATTGTCACTTAATATCAGATGACGAAGTGGTCAAACATTTGTCTGTCACACTGGTCACAAATAATAAAATGAAATACATAAAATCACTTCAAGTGGAACGTGAGCTTTCACGTGGAACGGCGAGGTTAAAAAGGACCAACTTCAAAATGTTAGTCGTTTTCTACCCCGATGCAATAAAACGGGTGTTATAAATATAACGTGTGTATTATAGGAGCATTATATCGATGTTCCCCCTGACATGCTACCAAAAAATAGCTTACCACCATCAAAGAGAAAATTTGTCGCCATAACTTTTCGGTGTTCCGGTCATCACCCACCCACACCAAGTGGTCAAAAGCTAGCCTTTCAGATATAAAAAAATGTATGTCTGTCTATGGCAACGTAACCCCCAGATCGCTAAACCAATTTGGATTTAGTTTATATATTTATTTCATTGGTGAATTGATCTGTAGTGTACGTGCCTACACCTATGCTACTACTAGCCTTGCAATGATTAAAAAAAATCATATTTCAAGTTTTTATACGCATCAAATGTTTATTTTATAATTGTTCAATAGTCTCTTGATCTATTTCTATTATAACAGTGCGTTGTAGAGTCGACAGAAATTCTTTAAGGGGCTCCTTCAATTCTTGCCTCTCAGCGAAAATTGTTTCTCTGACGTTTTACTGATTTATTGAGGTTTACTGCTATTTATTATTTATTCTAGGTTTAAAGTAGAGCAGACGATTTATTAAGTCTGGATTTAGGACATAGATGAAAACTTATGGTATTAAAATGTGATGAACATTGAATGGTAGACTTGAACAATTTGATATATTTTATTATTGAGAAAATGTAATGATGATAGGTAACAGATCTTATAGGGTAGCGTTTGACCACTATCTCGCCTGGTGATAAGCTATAATGTGGTCGAAGATGGTGTGAACACACTAGGCCTAGATATTTTTAATTATTTTTTTTAAGTTTACTAGCTATTTTGGTTGCCCATTACTATAGTAGTCTTGTTAACCTCTCCAACTAAGCTGAATATGCTTGAGTCTGGAGTGGGTATACGTCAATAGTGCAATGGGTGAGGATGGAACTCATAACTTCTCGATCGCAAGACCAACGCCTTAGCCATTGGGCTATTACCACTTTTTTGAAGCTTATTGAGAATACTCTGACTCTCAAGGGTTGTGTGCTGCAAATAGACGTAATATAAATTGACTGCGCAAGTCGGCCCTGATGAGACCGACCTAGAACGGAGTTTGTCCCTTTCTTTTGTATGGACGACTTATAAATATATACTATACATATAGTATATAGAACATATATTGCACTAGCAGGTTGTTAGACAAGGACACACTCCCACCCGGGTGTCTTTCGTGTGGGCCGTTTTGTTCTAATAAATAATAGTTTAAAAAAATTAAAAACAAGTTTTTTATAGAAAACCGAACTAAAAAATAGAAAATAAATTTATAAAATTTAAATTAAGGATAGTGTTAAAAATTTCAATAAATATAAATTAATAATATTGTGAATAAAAAAAAAATATTAAAATAACCGGCCAAGTGCGTGTCGGGCCACGCGCAGTGTAGGGTTCCGTAGTAGCATGTTATTCAATGCAAGTCTTTACCCGTTATAAACAAGCAACTAGGTACTCCGTCTTTGCCACATTTACACACAGGATTTATTCTGATTGGTACAAAAAATGTATGTGGTACTAAATTATTCAACACCCAAGTTCAACGACTATTACTGCTAAACTAATAAAGTTATCTTAACCACTATAATTTTCCTTTAAAGTTTATGAAATGCGCTATTATCACGAATTTTTCCAGTTTTTTCAAGCCAGTAGTTTAGCTTTTGGAGGGGGGGGGGACGCCCTACTTGAACAAAAATTTGCACTTTAAAGTTTAATATTTCGTAAATGGAGCATTCAATCGAAAAATGGTATTAGCACCCCTTAAGTCATTTTAAAAGACCTATTCAACGATACCCCACACGATGGGGTAGACGATGAAAAAAAAATCATCCCCACTTCTCATATAGGGGAGCTACCATAAAAAAAATATTTTTCAAAATTTTATTTCAGCACTTTGTCGGCGTCATTTATTTACATACCCCTACAAAATTACAGCTTCCTAGTATTACCGGTCTCTTAGCATAACCTCGGACAGACAGACAGACGGACATGACAAAACTATAAGGGTTCCTTGTCAGGACTACGGAACCCTAAAAAGCGTGAGGTGCATGGTGTCAATAGTTATAAATATTTTATTGACAGATATGAGTAGAGTGATTATCATTTTGATAATATCTTAAAAGCACCCCCACGCTTTAAAAAAATAAAATATTAGTTTTTTATTCACACTATTATTAATTTATATTTGTTGAAATTTTTAACACTATTCTTAATTTAAATTTATTAAAATTTATTTTCAATTTTTAGTACGGTTTTCTATAAAAAGCGTGTTTTTTAGTTTTTTTAAACTATTATATATTTTCTACTTTTTAGTTGAAAAATGGAATAATTTTTTATCAAATTAGTGTATTGTCATCGGTCCTCGATAAATCTACAAAGTTTGAACGAAATCTGGCCGTTTAAAGTGGTCCCAAATCGCGCCCAAAGAAGTCGGTTACAAACATACAAACATACAGGTAAAGCTAATAAAAAGCTAATAAAAAGCAATTACAACCTTATTGTTAGATAGAGAAACATATATATAATATGCTATGCCTACCACCTGTGGAAAGATGACGAAATTAAGAATTTTTATGATTTTGGTATTGACTCTATACGTTTCAGTAATGATAATAGAATATTTTGAACTACGTACATTTATTTTATTTACATTTGGTATTTAGATTTTTTTAAATGTTTGTCTACTGTTTCTGCACGCTTTTACGAATGGTTGGATTAATTTAAATCCGGTTTTCAGGCCTCACGGTACCATCTCAAAAATTCACTCTATTTATGGCCGCTCTGAGTATTTACAAATATATTTTCTCCAAACACACGCAAAGGTACTGTAAAATTAATCCATTCCTAATTATTCACGTGGAAGTGACAACCCTAAGGTCACACAAACTCAGTGAATAATTAATATTTGATTAACAACCATCACTCCTGTGAAACCTGTGAAATGTAAAACATTTGTTAAGAAAATAAACCTAAAGTTAGAGTCGGCGTTACCTAGTCTAAGTTCCGAGTGTAGTTATCGCAGTATTATCACATGAGTAATTCCTTCCTTTACTCATGTGGTATTAAAGAACAATAACCGCACTAAATGCAACAAATTAGTTGATTATACTGTCAACAGATGACACTTAATTTTTCACATATTTTGACAAAATCTACATTTGTCTATTTTTAGGGCAAACTAAAGCTTTAAAATGGTGTTTGATGAAGAATTATGGAAGTTAAGGTACGGCTACACCGCAGCGTCCTGCGTGCACGATCTAGGCGGCGGTCCGATTGAAAATCGGATCGCGAACGCGCACGCGGACGCAGGACGCCACGGTGTGGTCGTACCTTTAAGCTTTGGTCTCGTGATCAGAACTCACTACGCTCCGGTGTACGGTATGCGGGGTCGAACACGTAATTGTATGAAAATGTCTCTTATGTTCTTTTGTTTTTAATGATGAGGGCCCGGTGGCGTAAGTGGGAGAACAGTCGGCTTTAATGCCAGAGGTACCGAGTTCAATCCCCGCCGTGCACCAATGGATTTTTCTATCGAAAAATGTATGTGCGCTTTTCACAGTGGCCCTCCGATGAAGGAAAAACATCGTTAAGAAACCAACAACCCCCGCATGGTGGTAGGACACTATCTAGTGTCCGCCTGGCCACAGATAAAAGTTTACGGGGGGCATCCCATACATAGAAGTAAAACAAAAAAATATCTTCAAACCTATACGTGTGTCTATGAATAGGTCTTTAAAAATGACATTGAGGTTCCTAAAATCATTTTTTCTCAAAGTCAATAATTGAAAAGATAGGCGCGTCTAAAGTGGTAAAATGTGTCCCCCCCCCCCCCCCCCCCCCCCCTCTAACTTTTAAAGTAATAGAGTGAAATATCTAGAAAAAATATATTCTGAAGATCTCAATAAAAACTTTCATCGAAAATTGGTTTGAACGAGATACAGTCAGCAGTTTTTGAGATATAGCGACTGCAAAGATAGCTTTGTTTTTCATACAAACTCTATGAAAAACGAAGTTAATTTTTTTAATGGCGAAAAATTTAAGTACTAAAATACGGAACCCTACATGTGCGAGTCCGACTTGCACTTGGTCAGTTTTAGTAGATTTAATGATCACACTACTCATAATACTTACATTGGTAGGTATATAGCTAGGATTAGGACCAACGACGGTCGGGTCAGAATCAGGGTAACTATCCTTTACGCCAAAGAGCCGTCCAATATCACTACGTAAGTATTATAAAACAAAGTCCATCACTGCGTCTGTCTGTCTGTTTGCTATAATCTCAATAGCTACTGAACGGATTATAATGTGGTTTTCACCAATAGTCAGAGTGTTTATGAGGAAGGTTTAGGTGCATAATTTGTTAAGGTTTTGTGTAAATTGGTTGAAATATGACGATGATTGTTAAATATGTTAATATTTTATATTCGATGCAACAAACTGATGCAAATTTTGTAGGCATATATGTTATACCCGTGCAAAACCGGGGCGGGCTGCTAGTATTTGTTATTTTTAAATAAACGAATACCCGTCTGATACACTACCGCACGTCGCAGCGTTAGGCATTCCGACCATGAGACCAACGCTTTATAACGTTGTGACAAAACACCAATGAGAAATAATATGCAGACATGACACTGTTATGTGTATTCATTGCTAAAAATTAACACATTAATTAATTAATATTGGCGAACAACAACTAAACATGTTTGTTCAGTAAATACATGCTTTAATAGCAAACAATTATGCAACGAACATTATTTTGGATTAAACAGTTGTGTTGTTTGCCAAATTGTTAAGTTATCAACGGGAATTGACTAAATTGCTACCAGTTATCATATTAACTAGACAGAATTAATATCGTTTGATTTCTACAAATAATTGAAACTTACCTAAAATACTTTTGGTACTATAATACCTTCCGAACCTAAATAATTACTGTGTATGTCTGAATAGCAGCATACTATATGGAAATATGCTCCAAAAGTTTTTTTTATGCAATGTATACAGAGTGAATTTTTCAAGTGGTCTTAGATGGCCAAATCAGAAACTATGAGATACCGAATAATGTTCAAAGGAGTCTCATCTCGGGCCCGATTTTGATAAAAACTAAAACTGCAACATTGGATTTTTTTAAATCAATATTCCTAGCCAGGAATGGAACCCGTTCATAAAAAAAAAAACACATCCTGTATTATTACACCATTCTATAGCGTCGCTAATAAGGCACGAATTATGGCAAGTAATGGCATCCGGAAAATTTAAAGAAAGAGCGCATTTTAACAAAATACTATTGTATTTTTCATACGTTACCTGCCTATTAATTGTTCAAACTTAGTTCAAAATGATGGCGGTAATTGTTCTCCATACATAGCTGGTTTTGAAATATGTTGTGAAGATGATTGCGCTGCGGGTTGTGCGTTAAAATAATATTGAGCATCATTTTGCACAAGGTACAGTTAATGCAGGTAAGATTTATAGTAAAAACTTGCAGTGCCTGCGACTTCGTCCGTCCATAGTGTCTTTGGGTAGCATAAACAAATATGACACATACGTATCCCAACTACACCGCGCCGTACCACGCCACGCTAATCCCCCCTCCCCTCCTCCCCTCACATACCCTCCCTTCCCCCTTCCCCCTTCACCTCATTTCCACCTCCCTTCCCCTTCCCCTTCTCCTTCCCCTCACTTCCACATCCCCTCCCCTCCAGCTTTCCTCCCCTTGCCCACCCACCCCCTCACCTCCCCCTCGTCTCCCCCTACCCTACCCACCCCCCACCCCTTCCACTCCCCCTACCCCTTTGAAACAAAACTTTGAATGTCATATTTATTTATATCGAAACCATAGCCATAAAAATAAGTTTCAAGCTTCTAGCTTTAAAAATGACGATACTTCCATACAACTTTTCATCCCCTCATTCAACCCTTTACAACCCACTTTTTGCATTAAAAAGTAACCTATGTCCTTTCTCAGGCTCTAGACTATCTGTGTACCAAATTTCATATAAATCGGTTCAGTAGTTTTGGCGTGAAAGCCTAACAAACAGACAAACAGAGTTACTTTCGCATTTATAATATTATTAAGGATAAATAAAACCCAGAGATGGCGCTAGCGTAGATTAGTAGTTCTCCTTTAAATATTGCCTAAATATATGAGATCCTGCATCGCGCAAACGATATTTTCCGCGACATTGAAACCGATGCACTTGCTTCGTGTTTAGACATTTCAAAAGTTGAACTCGTTTAACAACGTTTTCTCTTTATAATAATATTAGTCTGGGCTAGCTGGCCCGGCGAACTTCGTACCACCTAACAGACAATGAATGTCGTGTTATTTTTAACCGACTTCAAAAAAAGGAGGAGGTTTCTCAATTCGACCGTATATATATTTTTTTTTTTTTTTTTTTATGTTTGTTCGCGAATAACTTCGTCGTTTATGAACCGATTTCGATTATTCTTTTTTTGTTCGAAAGGAGATATCCCAAGTGTGGTACCATGGTAATTTTATCGAGGTATGATAAGTATCTCCAGAGATATTGAGATAAACATCTCAAAATTGGTACTGAAAATGAATAGCGCGGCATTGAAGTCGGTTGTTTTTTAGTTTTTAAACGATATTATTTAAGATTAACTTAATTTAGGCTTTGATGAACGTAATACAATAGATATAAAAGATATATTAAGTTTGTAATGTATTATGGCAATACAGAAATAGAATAAAATACAACAGTCAAGTACTTCAACCGCGTGTCAGCAAGACATGATGGAATAAAACAATGTTATTATTGTTATAGATAAGTTATTAACTTTGTCAACTCAATCTAACTAATGTCTTAGTTCGATTGAGTTTAATTTCAATTGTAAAAATAATATAATCGTATATAATATATATCATATAATAATATAATAAGTATTTAATTTTAATTCTGAATAAGTATACTTACTTCATGGATAACCGTCTAATATTTTTATGGATAAGACTGTATACTGCACTCATAAATTTGTTATCACATTCTTGCATATCTCTGTATTTACCTACATTCCGACAAATGAAATCGATTAGGCATTGATTATTATTGTCTTGATTGCTTGTAAGGATACATTTCTGACCGTACGCATATTTGACTATCAATAAATTTAATATGTCATACAATTTTCATTACTGACAGTAGTTAAAATTTATTAACATTTTTAAAATCTACATGACTTCAATTCACAAAAACTCGAAGAATTTTTATACTTGACACTGGCTAAATTCACTAATTGTGTGGAGCCATGACTCTTATTAATTTGCGGTTAACCGTATATACGGAATGAACAATTAAACATCAAATGAATGGCAGTTTTGAAACCAAGGAACATTTTGGCAAAATACTTTTTCTTATATATTTTTTTTAGGATAATTATTCACTGTTTTTATATACTTATTATCCTATTCCTGACAAATACAATTCCAAAAATACAAAAATCATAAAAATGGGTCAGCCGTTCTTGAGTTATAAGTGTAGTAACTAACACGACTTTCTTTTATATATATAGATATTGTCTGAAAATATGAAGCTCATTAAAATCTAACGTATTCCTTAAGATTCCCGTATGTCACTACCTCCCATAATGTGTTCCTTATTAGCGACACTATCGAACGATGTAATAATACAGGGTGTGTTTTTTATTTCAAAATCAACGGGTTCAATTCCTAGGCTAGGAATATTGATTTTTAAAAAATCCGATGATGTAGTTTTTATTTTTCATCAAAATTGGGCCGAGACTCTTTTGAGCATTTTTCGCTATTTCTCATAGATTCTGATTTGGCCATATAGGTCCACTTGAAAAAAGTACCCTGTATTTTTTTATATCTGATTGGCTAGTGTTTGAAAACTTACTTGCCTGGTAGCAATAGATCAAGTGGTTGAAGATAGTGAACACGCTAAGCCTAGAATAGTCTGACTCTCAAGAGCTGCCGGAACACCGAAAGGTTATAGAGGCGTAAGGTTATATTTTCTCCCTAGTGGTGGTAATTTACTTTTTGGTAGCAAGTCAAGCAAAACGCCGATATGATATGCTCATATCGTCTATGAAGATCTGTGAAATCTGGCCAGAATTAAAAAATATACAGTAGTTTATAACATGCGTACACCAACACGAATAAACATCATGTAATCAGAACTTAAATATCGCTCAAAAACTCAAATGATTGAAACAGGATGTTCTTTAAAGAAAAAATACGGCGGTAATTATTAACTTGGTTGGATGGACTTGAACGAAATTCTGAACTCAATTAGTTAAACTTTGCAAATTAAAACTTTATCGGTTTCTGAAACTCAGTGAAGTATTTTTCAGCAAATACCTAGAATTACTGAACCTCGAAAGGGTAATAATTGTATATTTAATTTTAATTTTTTAACGTTAAATGCTGTATTTTGAGACACACAAAAACCACAGATTTATAGGTAATTACTGCTGCGCATGCTACGCGCTCTGCCGATACGAAGCTTCGTAGCTCTGATATTGATGTTACGTAGCTTTTTACTTCTGGTTAACCTTAATTTTCGGTAAATTTAAGGCCCAAATAACGATATGGTGATGGTGAGGGCCCGGTGGCGTAATCGGGAAAACGGTCGGCTTTGATGCCGTGGTACCGAATTCAAACCGCCGTGCACCAATGGATCTATCGAAACATTTATGTGCGCTTGTCACAGTGGCCCTCCGGTGAAGGAAAACATCGTTAAGAAAACCCCCGAAACCCCCCCTAACAACCCCCGCATGGTGGTAGGACACTATCTAGTGTCCGCCTGGCCAGCTACCACCCTCAAGTTAGAAAATCTGTCACCAAACATCTAATGTGTTCCGGCAGCTATCCTTGAGAGCCACTTCCCATTCTAGGCCTAGGCCTAGAATGGGATGGTGCTTACCATCTTCGAGTGCATCATCACTTACCAACAGGTGAGATAGTGGTCAAACGCCAGCCTATAAAGTAAAAAAATATATATATTTCGTTAAAAAATAAAGCTTTTCTTTTTATTACTATGAATATAAGTATATTTATGTAAATTAAACATGCGCAGGGATAGTTCCAATAACTAGAAAGCGCTAAAGCGAGTTGACTACCTCTCCAAGGCCTAATTTATGTCACTGCAATTTTCTCCTTTTAGACAACGTTCATCATACGAACCGCCAAAGAATGGAATACTCTGCCTGAGTCTGTGTTTCCGGTTAAGTACAATATGGGGGTCTTCAAATCGCGAGTGAATAGGTATCTTCTGGGTAAGCACGCTCCATCATCGATCGCATCATCACTTAACATCAGGTGAGATAGTGATCAAGTGCTACCCAGTTCTGTATAAAAAAAAAAAAAAAAAAAAAGACAAGCACGATTTCATTTAGAGCATAATATCTTGCAAGTAATTTGCAATGCAAGTAAGATCGTGTTTGAATGTTAGTTCGTCAGTTGACATAGCAAAATCGTCTTCTAGCTGTACCCTTTAAAATAGTCAAACCTGATAAATAAAACTCCCAAACTATATTCACTGGTGACTTGTAATATACATTGATAAATTAATAAAAACCCCACATCGCTTATATCCATCTGGTGATACCAGGCGAAATAGTGGTCAAACGCTATCCTAAGGGCCAGTTTCACCGTTTCCTGATAATGCGTTTAATAGTTATCTGACAAATGACGCCATACAAAAGCTGTCAAAAATCTGTCAAATTTCTTCATATTAGCGCTGTCAGGAACCGGTGAAACTGGCCCTTAATATAAATAAAAAACTGACTATCAGTAGTCAGATAATTAAGAATGGAACTGGCACTAAGGGTCATTTCAGGCCAGATTCATTCGTTCCTGATAGCTTTTTTATAAACTTATCTACCATACAAGCCATATACTAGTAAAAAATTACAACTATATGACGTTATTTTTCAGATAACTTTCCGAAACTTTATCGGGAACAGATAAAACTAGAGCTTAGCAAAAACCCTATTTTAACATTATGAGTATTTTAACCAAACTAGAATTATATATTTGAAAAAAAAACAAAAAAACTGCTAAATGCTAATAATGTTCTACTTCAAGGAGTTCAAAAGTCATTATTCTGGAACAAAATTGTGGAATGGATAAAGAATGAATACTACTGTAGATTTCAATTTAAATACCATAAATATCGGTTTCGACTGAATTTCTATGAGATTTAGATAGTTTTTTTTTATTATTATAATTATAGCCGTGCATTTAAGGAACCCTAACTAAACTTGGCAAGAGTATGAATCTAAGCAATTTATTTTTAATCCAGAATCTTCGACTTGTATAATGTTTATCTTGTGTAAATAACAAGTTAGGTAGAATTAAACTTCTAGGAGTCTTAAAATCTTCAGTTCAGAAATTGAAACCCGAGGGAAATTAGAACAGTACAAGTTTCTAGCTTGGATATTAACGTAAGCAGAAATAGAATTTTGGTAGTTTGTAGCATCTAATTGCCCTATACGGTTTCACTAAGATTACTAACATTCGCAAATTTGGAACCGAGAATAAGGACACGTTGAGAATTAGTATTCACAGGCCTGTCGCACTCCGCGCTGTAGCTATGAAACTACAAGTACCTCCGCGCACCCGCTAGGGTTCAAGTTCAGTCAGTTAAGTGTCACGCGCGCTCTCGATCGGCCGCGCGCCTTACTTGTACCTACCTCAATATTATATTCCTTGCTTCATATAGTAACTGTAAAGAATAACTATGTAAAAAGCAAAGAATGTCACACATAAAATGGTAGGTAGGTATAAATCAGCTGAGTTTCATGTTACAAGGGAATTCACGTAATGATCTTTAGGGAATTTCTATCGATATTACATCTTGCTTTATTTAGTTAGATCTAAGATAAATAAATACGGTAGGTACCTACTAACGTTTACTTCAATTTTCCTTTTTTTCTTTCTTAATGATTTTGTCGTGTCATACGATAGTCAGATTTATATAATCGGAGAGTTAATGTAATTAAAGTACTTATAGATCTCAGATCACTGAGATTTGATAAGTATCTCCAGAGATATGACGATAAACGTCTCAAACTTGCTACTGAAAT
The DNA here is from genome assembly GCA_954871355.1 of Cabera pusaria. Classification (NCBI taxonomy): domain Eukaryota; kingdom Metazoa; phylum Arthropoda; class Insecta; order Lepidoptera; family Geometridae; genus Cabera; species Cabera pusaria. The sequence continues at coordinate 15,230,284 of OX940901.1, forward strand.
TGACTCGCGGGGCATGGAAGTCGGTGTTTTAGTTTTTAATCTACTTCACAAAAACGGAGGAGGTTCTCAATTCGACGGTTTTTAGAGTTCCGTACCCAAAGGGCACCAACGGAACCCTATTACTGAGACTCCGCTGTCCGTCTGTCTGTCTGTCTGTCCGTCTGTCCGTCTGTCACCAAGCTGTATCTCATGAACCGTGATAGTTAGACAGTTGAAATTTTCACAGACGATGTATTTCTGTTGCCGCTATAACAACAAATACTAAAAACAGAATAAAGTTAAAGATAATAGGTAAGTAAGTAAGGTCCCCATACAAGAAACGTGTTTTTTACGGCATTTCACGCCATCTATGAACGCTTAGTTAGGTAAACGTCCCATAGATGGCGTTATATTGAAATGTCGATCCCTAACACCTTTGTTAGACGTTAGAAGGCGTTATAAGAAACGAAATGTTTATTAATTATTATTTTTTGCTGGCGAATAATGATAGTGGTATTTTTTGCTCGATCTTATAAAATACTGTAGTGTGGTACGGAACCCTACGAGTGCGAGTCCGACTTGCACTTGGCCAGTTTATTTAAATGTTTGTGACCTCAGAACTCTGTCAGATCTTAACCGATTTGAAATTGAAAATTCTTTTTTAGGGTTCCGTAGCCTGATAAGGAACCCTTATATTTTCGTCATGTCCGTCTGGCTGTCTGTGTGTCTGTCTGTCTGTCCAAGATTTTGCTAGGAGACCGTTAGTACTAGAATGCTGTAATTGTGTAGGTATGTGTGTATATCAATAACGCCGACAAAATGGTGAAATAAAATTTTGGATTTTTTTTTAATTTTGATATTCAACTATTACAAAATAAAGTTTTCCTAGAATGAATAAAATACATAATTATTTTTGGTCGAAAAAGTGAGTCGGCTCCTACACTATTATAATGTTACAAGTCAAACAACCTACGATTCTAGGCAAGTGATACTATTGTCGCGTTATTTAACTTACGCAATCTAAAACTTTACTCAATTTTAATTGAACGTCACGTATTTTAGTTTAACTGTAGTACTTTTATCATACCTCGACATTAAACATTAATGTAGTACTTATTATCAGTAATGTACTCATTACATTCTTCTACGAGTATTCTTCTACCAATTAAAGGCTAACAAGTTTTCTCATAACATTCAACCCTATAGTAAAGGCCGCGAGTTGACCGAGTTATTCAGACCCTCGCTGTGCGGACTTACGGTGCATTTTACTGTGCGCAACACGCGGTTCATAGTTACTATTAGTTGATACTGTGGCGCAAATTCAAGGTCGCATCCGAGGCGTGAAGCGCATTTTGAACGTTACTAGCGTTGTAACTAGGTTTAATCTCGCATTTTTGCTCTCAGGAAGTGCAACTTCTGTACTTGTACTATTCATTATTCTGTGGTATTTATCGATATCTGGCAAGATATTCCGTTCCAGATTTCAAAAAGGTATAATCTTGACTGGAGCTTGCAAGATAGAACATTGCTATGAAGACAAATTAATTCCCTTCAATTTTGATTTTATCCCACTTACACTTACCTATCGTTAGAACAGTCTCTAATATTCTGTTAAACACAGAAGTGAACAGATTTGACAGATCAACGTGAAGTGAAGTGATTCAGGTGGTAGAAGCACTAAGTATATCGATGTTCCGCCTGACTTGCTACCAAGAAGCTTACCACCACTTTATACACCACATATTTAATTTATATGATCTAGGCTAGCGTTTGACCACTATCTTACCGCTTCGTCCCTCATGATGAAATAGTGGTCAATCGCTAGCCTATGAGATATTTAAAAAATCACCGATCAGTATAGATTACATTTTATTAAGGACTGAGTGTCATGGTGTGCGATTTTCAGTAACTTGTTAAGTTATTTTGCTTGATAGCTCTAACCGATTTTCATAGGAATTCATGGTATCTTAATAATTTTTTTTTTAGACCTGGAATTTCAACTGAGGCAGCAATACTGACACTCAAGCACACCGTTCAGTACTATACGAGAAGAAACACACCTGTCTATGCCTGCTTCCTAGATTTATCTAAGGCATTCGATCTGGTAGCGTATGACAGGCTGTGGCATAAGTTGTCTGAGGATACTAACGTACCAGGTGAGTATGTGTCGCTACTCAAATATTGGTATGATCATCAGAGCAATGTTAGATGGTCAGGATCGCTATCGGACGTGTACAGGCTGGAGTGCGGAGTGAGGCAGGGCGGCCTGACATCACCGAAGCTCTTCAACCTGTACATTGACCGCCTGATCGGTGAGCTCAGCAGCACCATGGTAGGCTGTGCTATAGAGGGCGAATTTGTGAATAATATAAGTTATGCCGACGATATGGTGTTGCTGAGCCCATCGATCGGTGCTCTTAGAAAACTTATACGTGTCTGTGAACGGTATGCGTGTGCCCATGGACTCAGATAAAACACTAGCAAGAGTGAGCTGATGGTATTCAAGGCTGGCACCAAAACATATCATACAGTGCCACCTGTCATACTTAATGGTGCTCCTATCAAGAGAGTGTCAGAATTTAAATATCTGGGTCACTAGGTCACGGAGACGTTAACGGACACCATGGATATGGAAAGGGAACGCAGGGCGTTATCAGTCCGGGCAAATATGTTGGCCCGTAGGTTTGCGCGGTGCACTGCAGAAGTAAAGATCACTATTTTTAGAGCCTTTTGCCAGTCTTTCTATACGTGCAGCCTGTGGGTTAATTTTACGCAACGATCTTTTAACGCCCTGAAGGTTCAATATAATAATGCGTTCAGGGCACTTTTGAAGCTGCCCCGCTTTTGTAGTGCATCAGGAATGTTAGCAGAAGCACGCGTCGATAGCTTTGCAGCAATACTCCGAAAACGGACCGCGTCCCTGATCCGCCGGTTGAGGGGCAGCTCCAACAGTTACCTGCAGCTTATTGCGAAAAGGATGGACGTTGACTGCCCTATAATGCAATTGTGGCGAAAATTGCACGTTGTTGGCCTTAGTAGCAAATATGATATAAGGTAGTTAGGTTTTTATATTAATTTGATATAATGTTTTTTTTTTCGTGTGTGTATATCGAATCGGCTGTACTAGTTTTTAAAATAATATGGTCATTATAATAATGATAAAGTCTGAAATAAATACATTGAATTGAATAAATTGTACGAGTTTATAGAGTCCAGTATTTCATGTTTGTCCTTGCCCGTGGTTGTTTTAAAGAGAACGTTTTAAGCAATAAGACGCATTAACGCAACGCAATATTTAAATTCGTAAAAACTAAACATAATATATATATAATATATACATATAGGTACATAATTACTTAAGTTTTTCGAACGATGACAAATTAAGCAACGTTTACGCGAAAGACTCAATAACCCCACATGGCCCAGCCCAGTCATAAACATCTAGTTTTCTATAAACCCAATCAGTTTTATTGAAATGCCGATACGAGGGTCGGACCCCTGCGGAACCAAATTATCCCATTATTCCCAGGAATAGAGTGATCATCGCGCGAAAAGCCCCCGCTTCCTCGCCACACGGTTACATTTTGATTGATTGGTATCAGTATAAATAGTCGTTATTGCGAAGTTTTGTCAAGTAGTTTTTTTAGTTTTATTATGGTTATATAAGTATGCCTATCTATGACTTTGCAGCGTGTGTTTATTTCACCGGAATGCGCGCACTTCTAATGACACTCCGTACTTCTCAGAATATGCGCTTGGCCTAAGAATAGTTCAAGTTTGCGTAGATTCAAGCATTGGACTCAAGTCGTAAAGTCGAGTCAAACTCACATTCAGTCATTATTTAGTCCAAGTCAAAGAAAAGATGTGGACTTTACTGAAAAGCTTTTAGTAAATTTTTTTGTGAACGTAAAAAGTCATTAATCGCAAAAAAATAATATTTCATACATTTTGTAAATTGGAAATTTACCTATTTGCGTAAATGCTACTGGCAAAAAAAGATGCGGGACGTAAATACTTTTAAAAGCCAGTAGTCCGTGCATTACACAAATAAAACTTTTCAAATTCAATTACTAGTAAAATATTTCTTACTGAAATTGAATAGGAGGAGGAATTTAATAAATAATTGTTCAGTTACTCTCCGGCTATTTCCATCGATTCCTCTCTAGAACTATGTCAGCAGTTGCGAGACAGGATAGGAAGGACAACTCCGATAGTGGGTCGAAGCGGAATTCCGGATCGGGATGCAGACGTCTGGTGTAAAGCACAAGCGATAAGAGGGTCAACTAAAAGCCTTTCAGGAATAAAGTCAGATTTTTTCAGGGCTCTCCTTTCATCTGTCTGCGATGCTGAAAGTAAAATCATATATATCAGTTTTTTAGAGTTATCCGTAAAAAAGGAACTACGAAGAAGAGGATACGAGTCGATTTTGCGACTCGTATCTGAGAAATACTTTTCACGACTTCGACTCGAACAAAGTTTGACTTCTTGTCATGTGCGATTATGTGCGAGCGTGTGACGAATATTTGCGGCCTGAGCCCTAAGCGCCTCGCACCTTTGCCATCGGGCTGTTGCTACTTGCGGCCCGCAGTTCAGTACAATCCGCGCTACCCACGGTTCTGCGTCTCGCGGCTTCGTGAGGTACAATCTTGTGAAATCTATCGCTAGGTCTGAAGTCCGTCTGAAGGCAACCAAATAAGTGTATCAACATCAACATCATATATTCTCGAGGGCCCGGTGGCGTAATCGAGAGAACGGTCGACTTTGATGCCGGAGGTACTGAGTTCAAACCCCGCCGTGCGTCAATGGATTTTTCTATCGAAAAAAATATGTTGGCTATTCACATCAACAAAACATCAAGACTAATCAGAAAAACATCGTTAAGAAACCAACAACCCCCGTAAGGTGGTAGGACACTTATCTAGTGTCCGCCTGGCCAGCTACCACCCTCAAGTTAGAAATGTCGCCAAACATCTAATGTGTTCCGGTTATCAGTCTACATCCTTTCCCTGCTTGGCTAATGTCTCTCTCATTCATGCGACCATCAGTGTACTACAGGCTCCCTCTAATAACCAAAACGCACACATACATACACATGTGTGCTTGCAGTGTCCAGCAGTACTTTAGTAATTGTTACTCTGAGCCAGCAAGCCTTTGTAATTTTGATGTGTATATGCACTAACTACTACGATTAAAATAAATATTCCACTATTGACATGACTTGCAATTGAGCTCAATTTACGGGTCAACTTACAGCTCTATCCATAGGCATAAATTAATATTATTTTATACTAAGTTTTCTACCATACTCTTATAACTTAAACCATAAAATTAGTTTCAATGCAGGTGAGTGTGAATACAGAAAGTTATCTCCGTGTTTATTGCGGTGAAGTTTATGTTTAATAGTTAATTTTAACCTCTGAAGCAAATATATGAAAGCTGTATTTAATTTGTTCTTTTTGTTTATATATTTTCCTGCGAAACAGATGGACAAAATTGCAACAGTACTGACGAAATAAAATAATTTGGTGCAATTTTTTTACAGCACAATAATTAATAATAATGATAGAATAATTCCTCGCTGCAGCATCAGCTCTTTGTGTTGCCACCATTTCATGATATGTAGAATCAATAATACCTATTATGCGTCTAAGATCCCTGCCACAGATGCCGCATCCAATTTTAATTCAGGTTAGCAGTGAAGTGAAAAACCTTTAACAGCACTCAGGGGTATAATCGTGATATACGTTACTTAAACTTAAAGTTAATAAACACTATACGGTAATGAAACACCGACATCGAGTTCAAATAAAATATATTTTTTCGTTTAAATTTATTAAGTCTAAAGATTAAAAAAATAACTGTTCTTAATAGAATAATTAAAATAATTTTAAATTCATACACAAGTCATCGTCTAACACTTTTGTAATTCATTAAAATAGTTATGTGTAAGCTAAGTGATGATTATTTACAATTTAATGTATTTTTCTTCAGTGGCTTATAATAATTTGACTAAAACGTAATGAACAATGTCATGTTAATGAATTTAGTTTTTAATCTTAATTAAAAGTTTAGTGGCTCTAGAAACTATTCTACAATATTTTACATGATTTAACAACTATAGATCTACAAAGCACAACAATAAAATGAATATGAAATAATATGATAAAAACCACGATTTAAAGGTTTCCAAAAATACTTTTTTCTTAGATTTGAGCACCATAATACTAGAAGATTTCAAAATAATTTTGGCAACAAGTTGGATTTTAAATTGAGGGTAGTTAGATATGTAGTAATAAAAATAATATTATTAAATTATTAAAACATTATTTCAGTTACTTAAAATAATACAAATTATTTTTTCTAATTTTGTAAAATTTGTTTCTTTTAACAGATGCAAATACATAATTGTGAAACATTCAAATGCAGAATTTAATTAGCCTGACTCCGCAGTAAGATTAGTGTATGCGTTGAAATTGATACAACTTTGTTAACTGTTATCAATTGAAAGATTATTATTTTTATGGAACATATCCAAATTATTTTAATATGTAATAAAATACTAGCTAGAAAGCAAGAAAATACATTGTGGTAACAATATTTTGGCATTTCTGTCGCCTGACATAGACTAAAATATGACACAGAAAGTACGATGAAAATATATTTACCTAAGACACTATACAGGCGAGCGTTATTCCATCGATTGTATGGTGAGGCAAGACTGCGACGAGATTGTGTTTTGTACCAATATTTTATTCCATTCAATATTGTTAGATTTTTTGCATCTAATCACGATATGCGTGTGGGTCAAAAATATTAGTAATAGCCGCCTTGCCTGACGATGTTATAGTCAAAAAAACGCTAATATATACTGTGTATTGCTATAATAATTTTGATAAATTACAATGTTTATGAATAAAAATATACATGATATAAATAGGATTGCACAATCAAGATGAATATTCAATATTATTTCATTCTAAGTAAAGAATTAATGTTGAGATGTTAAAAATTGCTACAATTTTATTTACAAATCTTATTAAAGTTACAATTTCTAATTCAAATTAGCTAAACTCATGTTTGTCTTCATAATCATCAAAAAATAGGTTAACTAATCAGTGTTATGAAAATTGTAACATTTTATAGGCTAAGAGCTAACGCAAACTTATCTTCTCGTAACGCAAATAATTGGACGAATAATAATGTTGGAACTTAGAAATAGACCTTACATCGTTTGCGTTAGATCTCACAGTTGATGAACAACTGGCAAGAGTTAATTACTAAAATAATGGCATAATTTCATTCGAAAGTCCGAATCATAAAATGTTTCTTGCTAGCTCTAAAAGCTTTGAAAACCAATGCAAGTAATACTAAGACTAAATATATGATGTCAGTGATTGATCAAGGATGTAATATTGACAATTACAATAATGACAATATAATATGTATGTTATGATTCGAACAAAAGCATCCAATTGAGAAAATAGTTTATTCGCCCTATCTACATTTGGACGTTATAATACATTAAGTAAAGTTAAGCCAGAGTTATTTGAGATAAAATTAAATAAAAAATCTATTTCAAGGGTACTTGGATGCTACATCAAGTGTTTTCAAAAATCATACTACCTACATTGAAGATTAATTTTAAAAACCAAATTCTCAAATCACTCCGACTCGAAACAAAATTAAAAAGAAAATCACCTATTCGCTTCGTTGACGTGACGCGTAATCTTTGACAAAAAGCGCCGCTAACAAAAGTATAGCTGTCTCGTTTACTCCTATGTAATTAGAGCGATTTAGAAGGTTGAGTCCCAACCTGATAGGTCGTCGGGTGGCGGTTCGTCGCCATCTGGCGGATATTGGTCGAAGTTATGTGTATCGACGGGCGATTTGACGGTCGGTGTTATTGGTGGTTCGAGAGAACGGGTTGCTAAGCCTTCCCAGTTGAAACCGTCAAACCATCTGAAAAGAAACATTGTGGTCATTAATTTGCAAGACTTTATTATATACGCAGTGGGGCAAATGGGATTATTTTTGTAGAGTGTCGTAGATGTCGTAGAACGCCGGAGCACGTAATAGCGTAACTGGTAGGGCTTATGGGAAAAATCACCGTAGCCTCCCACCATTGGGTGACCCTGGGGCAAACGAGAACGGATTCTCACAAACATTTTCTAAGCTCCTGACTGTAAAAATAATAGTGAATATTAACTCACTTGTGCTTCTGAATCTCAGTGATACCGCCTCTCTGGTATCCTAGCCTCTCAGCAGGGTTATCTCTGCAGAGTTTTTTGATCAGATTCGCTGCGTTTCGTGTGATGCACCGAGGGAACTCTACAGCATCTATGCCTTTAAGTATCTTGTTGTATGTCTTCATTGGATCCGTGCCCGTGAACGGCGGAGAGCCAGTTAGTAGCTCGAACATTAATACACCTGGAATGGAGAATATTGTATTTCTATTGAGATCTATTAAATAAGTTTTCAGGCTTTTATCAATCATCTGTATCACTCGCTATAAGAACCAAACTATCAAGCGCGTTCTGGGGCTCCACAGTTGTCCGATATTACGAAACTGTACATGCGTGCATATTTATAGAAGACACGATTTGACATAAATAATGTTAGTAAACACAATAATGTCTACTAAAGCTACTAAAAAATTGTGTACGTATAAAACGAGTAACACTGGCTTTTTACCCGACTACAGCGAAGCAAAAAGGAGGGTTATGTTTTTGATCGGTATGTGTGTATGTATGTATGAAAGTTTGTATGTATGTTCATCTGTTCCCTCATAACTTCTAACTACTTATCATAATTTGACAAATGAGGTGTCGTTGGACGCGTCTTATTTGTCTGCTGGTTATAGGCTATGTGCCGTCACAACTAATTGAATGTGGCGCACTCTAGAGGGCACGAAGTCCAGAACTAAAAAAAAATATTTCACCACACCCCATCGTATGTGGTATCGTTGAATAGGGAATTTAAAATTAAGATAGGGTTTAGTACATCATATTTTTATCGGACGTAGCGTTGGCGAGATATATCCCGCCGAAGTCAATAAAACTAATTTTTACCCCACGGCGTCGCAAAGAAGCAGTTGGGAGGGTTATATGTTTGTTGATCGCTGTGTATTTATGTAAGTATATTGACATGTATACATGTATACAATTATTCAAAAACCCCTAAATGCTTTAAATAAAATATAAGTTCAAAAACTAAAACCCGACTACTGAAAGATCACACTCAAAAAAGTATGAAACAAAAAATATTCTCACCTGAGATCGCTATGTACAAACTATTCAATATGTATCGTGTATTATTTAAACAACTTACTTTTAATAAATATTTTATTGTATTTCATAAATATTCTTTGTGGTGCTCAGAGGATAGCTGTGGTCGTATGTCCGTCCTTCGTGGCTGTGTAACCGTAACAAAACAATACAGTCTGCAAAGTAGCATACGACCACGGGTATCCACTGAGCACCACTAAGAATATTTATGAAATACAATAAAATATTTACTAAAAGTAAGTTGTTTATATAATACACGATACATATTTAATAGTTTGTACATAGCGATCTCAGGTGAGAATATTTTCTTGTTTCATACTTTTTTGAGTGAGATCTTTCAGTAGTCGGGTTTTAGTTTTTGAACATATTTTTTATTTATGAATGTAAAATACGACGTGGTTTGTTTCTTTAGAACCGGTTTTATCGTTTGATTACTATAGTACCTGTTGGTGAGTGTCGATGTGTTCGAGTATGGTATCACGCTAGGCCTAGAATGGAAACTGGCTCGCAAGGACAGCTGTCGGAACACATTAGATGTTTGTCAACAGATATTTATCAACAGAACAAAAAAACCTGAGGGTGGTACCAGATAGCCAGTTGGAAACTAGACAGTGCCCTACCATGACGCTTTACCAAAGCGGAGAGATGCGGCAACCGACAAGATTTTCTAGCGCTTCATGTATTGACGATGTGGCGCGAGCGTAGTACCTTCATTGTTCAGAATGCATTTTTTTAAATATATCTTATAGGCTAGCTAGCGTTTGACCACTATCTCTCACCTGATGGTAAGCAATGATGTGGTCAAAGATGGTGAACACGCTAGGCCTAGAATCTCTCAAGGGCACTGTGTGCTGCCGCAACACCGTAAGGTTATGGCGGTAGACTTTCTCCTTGATAGTAATAGGTAAGCTACTTTTTGGTATCAAGTCATACATTGATATAATATGCCCATACCACCTATAGATGAACATCCGTGCTAGGATTTGAACCGGTGACCTCTCGCTTAGAAGTGAAGCCATCTATCCTTTACGCCAACGGGGCTCTCGATATTATTTTCTTCATCTGAATATTTACCTAAAGACCAATAGTCCGCGCTGATGTCGTGTCCTCTGTTCATGATGACCTCAGGGGCGACGTATTCTGGCGTTCCACAGAAGGTCCAAGTCTTACGGCTTGCTTGCAGCTTCTTTGAGAAACCGAAGTCGACTAGTTTCACGTAGCCTTTCGAGTCTAGTAGAAGGTTCTCTGGCTTGAGATCCCTGGAAAGTTACAAAAATACACTTAATTTTTTTAATACTTGATAGGCTAGCGTTTAACCACTATCTTGCCTGGTGGTAGGCGAGGATGTCATATATTTTTATGGACGAGTCGCTAGACAATTAGATGACTTTAATCCAATCTACAGAGCACAACTACAATCAATACAAGAAACGTGTTTATTCAGCGTTTTTTGCTTAAACTTATGAACCATAATAGATAGAGACTTGAAATCCTAATAAAGTATGTATTACTATGGCCGTTATAACAACAAATACTAAACACAGAATATAGTTTAAAATAAAAGGAGGTCCCCACACAAGAAACGTGTTTTTTTCAGGCGTTTTATGCTCAATCATACAAACCGTAATAGACAGAGACTTGAAATTTGCTCGGTATGTGTATGTATTACAATGGTTAGTTGCTATATATAATAAATCAAATAATGGAAACTATATAAAGAAAAATAAGTTTTTTTGTGTTGGGATTCCCACAAAGAAAACTTATTTTACCAGCAAGTTTTTTTAAATTGGAACCCTACGTGTGCGAATCCGACTCGCACTTGACCAGCTTATTTCAAACTATTTATTAAAAACTCTCCAATCGGCGCATTGCGAATTACAAAGTTTCGAGTCAAAAGAGTGGTAGTAGCTATTGAATCTTAGTTTGTTTTCGAATAATAGTGAATAGCCGTGTTGGTATAATTAAAGGTAAAAACAATTGCAGGTCATGTCAGAGACTTTGAGTCAGCTAAACTCCAATATCAGCGCTTGCTACCCAGTTTTTACTCATACTACTTACAACTCTGCATTACAATTTTTTTATCCTGTTATCTACCTCGTATGGTGCTAAAGGCGCACGCATTGGGGGCAGCTAAACAAATAACCGTCTCTTTTTACCCGACTACGGCGAAGCAAAAAGAGGGTTATGTTTTTTTACCGGTATGTGGGTATGTATGTATGTTAATTTGACAAATGAGGTGTCGTAAGACGCATCTTATTTGTCTGCTGGTTATAGGCTATGTGACGTCACAACAAATTGCATGTGGCGCCCTATAGAGGGCACGAAGTCAAGAACTTTAAAAAAAATTTCACCCCACTCCATCGTGTGAGGTATCGTTAAATAAGGATTTTAAAATGAAGGTAGGGTTTAATACATCATATTTTTGTCAAGCGTAGCGTTTGCGAGATATATCCCGTCGAAGTCGAGAAAAACTAATTTTTACCCCACGGCGCGGCGTCGCAAAGAAGCAATAGGGAGGGTTATATGTTTGTTGATCGCTATGTATGTATGTAAGTATGTTGACATGTATGCATGCATACATTTATGCAAAAACCCCAAAATACTTAAAATACAAACTAAGTTCAAAAACTAAAACCGTATGTACCGTATCGTATTTTATACTCAGAGGACAGCCGTGGTCGTACGTCACCTACCGTAACAAAACAATAAATTCTGAAAAGTAGCATACGACCACAGGTATCCACTGAACACCACTAAGATTAAGATGAGACTAAGATGTATAAAATACTATAAAATATTTATTAAAAGTAAGTTTTTCATATAATAAACGATACGTATTGAATAGTTTGTACATAGCGATCTAAGATGAGAATATTTTATTTCATACTCTCTTATCTTGTTTCATACTTTTTAGAGCGTGATATTTCAGTAGTCGGGTTTTCGTTTTTGAACTTATTTTTTATTACTTGTGTAACCAGTTCGGGAGACGGTTTAGAACTAATGATGAAGTAAATGAGGTGAAATTGTGCTTGCTTGTCATAGAGAAATAATAAATAAAAATTTAAACACTTTATAAACGCAAGCTTTTTGTAAAGAAGTTATAGTGTCTTATGAAAAGTACTAATTGATAACAATACATACTAGCCCAAATGCGAATGTACTACCATTTGCCATATCGGAGTTCCAATCACTACAGCCCGGCTTCATCATCAGGTCAGCTATCGATGGTAACATATTATTGAATTGTCACTCAATATTCTATACGCATGTATACCAAAATTGAGTCCAATCGAACGTCAGGAAGAGGTTTTTATTTAGCTTCCATGATTTTACTCACACAAACGTGGATAGATACGTAGATACATACTAATAGAGAAAGTAAAAAAAGCTTGTAAAACATGTGTTAAAGATGTTTACAATGAAAAGTGTTATTAGTTTAAATTTAGTATTTACCTGTAAATAATATTCCTAGAGTGGAGATAATGGAAGGCTTCTACTACACAAGCTGTGTAGAACCTCGTTGTGGCATCGTCGAATTGTCCTGAAACACATTATGATATATACTCTTAACTGTAGTTCCCAAAAAATATTTGTTTGAGTTAGTAAAATAATGTCGTAAGTCGTTAGTGTCACTGTTTGCTACTCGTGGTCAGATAAGATAAAAGTATGGCACAATCACAAGTTATAGTAATTTGAAAATTAATTTCCTTTGCCGCAATCTTTGCAAATGATGGTACTCAGGAAAAGTACAGGCAAAAACTAAGGTTTTGGCCTGTATTCAAAAAGAGGAGAACAAGCCCCAAGACAAGATAGTCTTACCTTCGTTAGGAGTACCTTGACAGTAAACGAAGATATCTTGTTTGGAAGCCTAGCGTAACTAGGCTTAAGCTACGGTAATTTAATATATTACCGTGCTTAAACTAAAATTGACTTGTGTACTACGAATAAATCATCATCATCATCAGCAACTCGTGTCAGTCTACTGCTGGACGTAGGCCTCTCCGAAGGTGCGCCACTGAGCCCGATCTTCGGCTCTTCTCTTCCAGTCACTGCCCACTGCTTTTCGTATGTCGTCGCTCCACGTGGTCACAGGACGTCCTACGCTACGTTTGCCGATTCGCGGTCTCCACTCTAGGACAAGTCTACCCCAACGGTTATCAGCCCTGCGGCAGATATGACCAGCCCACTGCCAGTTCAGCTTGCTAATTCGTTGAGCTATGTCGATAACTTTAGTTCTCTGGCGAATAACTTCGTTCCGGATTCTATCCCGCAGAGAAATACCGAGCATAGCTCTCTCCATAGCTCGCTGAGCGACTTTAAACTAGTGGACCAGTCGAACTGTGAGTGTCCACGTCTCGGCTCCGTATGTCATTACAGGTAGGACGTACTGGTTAAAGACTTTTGTCTTTAGACACTGCGGTATAGGCGACGAGAAGACTCGACGGAGTTTTCCGAATGCTGCCCAGCCCAGCTGAATTCTTCTCTGGATTTCCTTCTCGAAGTTGTGTTTGCCTAGTTGGAGCGTCTGCTCTAGATAAACATGCTTAGTGACAACTTCGAGTGGGATTCCATCTACGGCAATCGGTTCCGGAACAACGTGCTCGTTGTACATGACTTTGGTTTTATCCAAATTCATCCGGAGACCGATGCGACGAGAAGAATCAGCTAGGCCATTCAACATCCTTTGTAGGTCCTGCAGCATCTCTGCCATAATGACGATGTTATCTGCGAATCGTAAGTGAGAGATGTACTTGCCATTGATGTTAATGCCACAATCTTTCCAGTCCAGCGTCTTAAACATATCCTCCAAGGCGTTAGTGAACAGTTTCGGGGATATGACGTCCCCCTGTCTCACTCCTCGACGCAGGTGGACATGTTCAGTTCGCTGGTTCTGTACTTGTACAGTCATCGTTGCGGTATTATAAAGACATCTCATCACTTCGATATATCACCAGTCGGCTTGGCAACGCTGCTAGGACTTGAGAACAGACCACGTTTCGATTGAGTCAAAGGCCTTCTCATAGTCCATAAATGCTAAGCACAGGGGCCGATTGTACTCATCAGTCTTCTGTACAATCTGCCGCACAGTGTGGATGTGGTCTGTGGTGCCGTACCCGCTTCGAAACCCGGCCTGTTCCGAAGGTTGAAAATCGTCGAGTCTTCGCGCAAGACGGTTCGTGATGAACCTTGAAAAGAGCTTGTAGGCATGGCTCAGAAGCGAAATCGGGCGGTAGTTTTTCAATAGGGTTTTGTCTCCTTTTTTGGAAAACAGAACCACCATGCTTCTGTTCCATGTCTGTGGAGTTCTCCCAGTGAAAAGAACGGAATTAAAGAGCTGCTGAAGCTGTTGAACTGCTGGACTTCCTCCGGCTTTTAAAAGCTCTGTTGTGATTTCGTCTTCTCCTGGGGCTTTTCCATTTTTGAGTTGTTTAAGGGCCATCACGATTTCGTCTCGGCTAATTTCGGACAGATCTTCTGTGAAGTGGCGGGTTAAGGTGGCTCTAGAATCCTCAGTATCGGGTTCGGGCCTTGAAGCATGTGATGCGTAGAGCTTGCCGTAGAAGTCTTTAACTTCCGACAGAATCTCCGGCTTGGATGCGACGACGTTCCCCGTCGACGTTGTCAGCTTTGTGAGGTGGCTTCTACCCAGAGGCTGGAATAACACTTTCGACCCCCGATTCTGCACAATTGATTCTTTAATCAAGAGCGTGTTAGAGGATTGGAGGTCGCGTCGTACCAGCCTCTTAATGGATTTGTTGCGCACCAGGTTAGTTGACAAAGCTGACAAAGGGTCTGTTCGTCTCTCTTCCATTAGCCGAAGTGTTTCTGCCGAAAGTTTGGACTTTTTGCCCGTACGCATGCTCTCGCAAAACTTCGTCCCTTTATCCCTGAGGATTTCCAACACTTTTTCGAGTTTCTGGTCTACGTCATCTGTGGTTTCCAAGGTAGCGAATCGATTTTCCAATTTTAATTGGAATGTTCCGGACCCAACAACGGTTTGGAGTAGGTTTGGAAGGAGCGTAGACTTCATCATTAGGAATCTCTCGGCTTTAAAGTCGATATCCAGAGAGCCTCGTACAAGTCAGTGATCACTTCCGGTATTAAACCTAGTGATCACTGAGACGTCTCTGTATATGCGCCGTTTGTCTGTAATGATGAAGTCAATCTCGTTTTTAGTCACAGTGTCGGGGCTTTGCCACTTCACTTTCACTTCCTTTGAGGGTGTTTCTTAAAGAACGAGTTCATCAAGAAAAGCCCCTCTTTTTCGAGGAAATTGACTAGCATTTGCCCCCTGTGATTCCTACTCTCAAAGCCGTGTGGTCCTATAGACGATTCGCCGCAAGTTTGTACTCCCACTTTGGCGTTAAAATCTCCCATGACAACGTTGTAGTGAGCCTTGGAGGTGGTGTGTAAAGCTCTGGAGATATCTTCATACATGCTCTCCACCTCATCATCCACGTGTGTCGAGGTCGGTGCGTAGACCTGGATAACCTTGAGGCTGTACCTCTTGGTTAACTTAATTATGAGGTACGCTACCCTGGTGGACACACTGGAGATTTCTACAACGTTGTCACTGAGAACCTCGTTGACCAGAAATCTAACGCCGCCTTGGGATGGCTGACCTCCTTCTCTGTAGTACATAAGATCAGCTCCTCCTCCAGCTGCGCCAGATGATCGTCCAGCCGAATCGTGCGTCCATTGTAGGTTTGTTTTGGCGGCCTACCGTAGCCCGGGAATTCTTAGCACCCCCTGCCCTGTCGTTACCGTGACCGGCGCCTTGGTCAGGAATAGCAGGGCAGCCGGGAACTGGGGGCCTTGGCTTTAGGTGTCCTTCCATACTACTTTGCATCCCTTGGGAGGGATATGCCCTAATCGCCACGCTGGGCAGGCGTGTTGGCGATCGCAAGACGTAGCTTCTCGCACCGGTGACGCTGCTGCCCGTCACCGGCCTGTAGCATTTAGCTACGCCATAGATAGGAAATGGTTATACCGCCATTTGTCGGTCGCCAGAGCTCCGTCTGTTAGTCAGCAGGATGCACCACGGGCAGGTGAGCTTGGCTGGGAGCACCGAGGTCGTATTTGTGCCCCCTTACATCCCTTATCCTTAATCCCTAACGAATAAATAATAAGTCTTAATAATAAAAAAAATATATATAAATATTTTTTTTTTAATTAATATTATATGTATAATTATTATTTATTCGTAGCTTGTGTAACCTGTTGCGTCCGATCAAGATTGCCTGTCACTTTTTTATATGCGATAAATGGCGCCAGCAGTCCTAAAGCAAGTACCTATTATATTTAGTTTTGGGCATATTTTCTTAAACTTACCTCTGTCTCTTAAAATCGTCCACAATTCGCCTCCTAAGCACGTTTCCATCAGCATGTATAAATACTTCCTATCCTTGAACGTCTTGTACAACTTCACGATAAACTCGCAGTTCATTTCTGACATGATCTCTTTCTCGGACATTATGTGCTGTTGCTGTCTCGTTTCTACGATCTGGGCTTTCTTCATTTGTTTCAGGGCGAAGGATCGTGATGGATCGCCTGAGATTTGGACTAATTCTACCCGCCCAAAGCCACCGATGCCGAGGGTAGCAATGATGCGAAGATCTGAGAGGCGTAGGTTCGCGAATTCTTCGTTTAATCTGTGGATTGGAAGGTGTCAGTTAGATAAGTCATATTACACATTTTTTAAGGCTAGTACCTATTTATAATTATGTTAACGTTGACTCATACGTATACCTATAGCTGAAGTTAAGAAGGAAACAAAAATCGTTCCGGTGGGAGTCGTCCATAGCTGAATTTGTTACAGCGCTTGGGCGTGTTACCAAGGAGGCGCGGGTTCGAGTCCGACTAGACCGTGTAATTTTGGATTGTAATAATAATGTACCAAAAATATAAAGTGTAGAAAGCACTGAAAGAAACATAATATATGAGGTAACAAAATTATGACACGTTCTATATGCGACTAATAATCGCGAATATCTTACGACTCAGTGCACTTTACATATCAGTGCCATTATCGATGTTCGATCCCTCACGATCTTGTCATTGTCTCATCATATAGAGCTATATAGCACCCTTATTCAACCCAGTGCTAATGAATCGGCAGTTTTACGGATATTTACTATGTAGGTATAAGTACAATCGCATATTGTTGGTTACAATATTGTCTAACTTATTGATTAACACGCATTGTTATAAAACAAATATTAAGTAAGTACCTATTAGGTATTACTTATAAATTCCATCCGTTTTTATTTCTAAATAATTATTAAAAGGCTTCGCGCTACTGTTGCATTTAAGATGATTGCATCGACACACGTGACAAAGAATATTATACCTGTATGGTACTTCAGAGATTGCGTGTAGAACAAACTCTTAAAGAATAGAAATATGACCCTAAATTTCATTGCATGTTTTTGCTCAATTCTAAACGCTGATTTAGTATTTGACAGAAAATTATTGGAATTAGTGGGACAGAAACAACGTCAACGTGAATGAAATTATCTGTAGAGCAATGTTCTACGATTTAAAACTCTATTTATAAGAGGTTTAATCTTCTTGCACCTGACTAATAAGTATTTGTCTTATTGAAGTAATCAATACATTTTCTATTGTCTATGTTTAAGTTTTTACAAAACGCGGATCTAATGAGTATAACCAGGTGCGCCGACGCCAGAGCCTATTGTTCAATCGATCTGCACAATAACTTCACATTCAGTTGCAAAACCGAGGGAAAATTTAATTGTTATGGTTTCAATCTTATCTGAGACATTTCTATAGCTATGAAAGTTAGCAATTACTTCCACTGATTTTTGACATTAATAGAGAAAGCTATTAGTCTCTGATAGCATTTTATCGCTTTAATCGATTTGATCGTCATTCCTTTTTTTTAATCGCTGATCATCAATTAAATTTATAGCTAACTAGCTGATACCCGCGACTTCGTTCACGTACACTAAGAATTTTATCACTGTAAAGCGTTGTTAATCAATATTTGTGTGATCTGAGATATTTAAGTTATGTGTAAAAATCATGATTATATTTTCACAAAACGTTGCCTAAGATCATCCTCATGCTATAAAGTAAAATTTCAGTAAGATCCGATCGTACGTTTAGGTGTGATTAGGTAACAAACACACTAAGTGACAGAGTTACAAACGTTTTTATAATATTTGTCTAATTAAATAACTGTGTAAAGTGAATTTCAGAGGTAAAACTACAGTAAACAATCTGACTGTCAGACTTAAGCTTTAAATGAATGGATAATACCTTGTTTACACAACAGATATTTTGACAAAGATTTATCCGATTTCGACACTGTATTCATTACAAATCATGCGTGTTTTAGGTATAATGGTGACGATTCTGATATTGCGCTATCTGAATTACTAAATTTGACAGCACAAGTGCTATATACCATCTGTAATTCACATACCTTTAGTCGAATTTTCTCGACCTAGGTGAACGACCAGTGAACATCGCGATCTCAACGCGTAACCTCACTCCCGAGGAAGAGCGACGGACTCGCTCGAAACCTAGGTCGAGAAAATTCGACTAATGGTACGTGAATTACAGCCGGTATATAACATTAATAATGTTACAAATGTACGATAATTTTAAAACAAAAAGCACAAGTGATGTCATTCGGAAGTGTTTGATTTTTTTTTTATGACATAAGTCTTCTGAGTCTTGCTTGTTTTTTGTTCAAGACAAGCTTAACGCTCGCCATAATAGTAATGGCGTCTGATGGTAATGGGTAATGGCGAACGTCTGCATAGAGATTATAACAGATACATTCAAAGTGTTAGTGCTTGACCTTCAGTTTAATTAAATAAACTGCAAAGATACCTAAAACTTTTAACCCCCGGTACAAAAATAGGGGTGTTATAAGTTTGATGTATGCGTCTTTCTGTCTATGAATATGTGTATATTACCAATACCGATTTAGTTTTTTTTTATGTTTGATAGGTGTCTTTTCTAGCTTTGTTAGAAGAAAATCCGTTAAGCCATTTGATGATTATGAGTTCAGTGATATGAGCCAATTCTAGTTGATGAGACCTTACAATTATTAAGATATGATAAATTCGTAATTTGGTATCATGTTACTTCAATGATATATATAACAAAACATGGTAAAAGTGTATACATCATACATTGATCAGTCCTGTTTAGTTCTAAAATTTAAGTATTATAATGTAAAATACTTACCATTATAAATCGACGTCCAATGTTTGCATCAAACAGAAAAAATATTGTTGAATTGAAACCAAGATATACATTTAATTGCAGTGATACGAAACTGCCATTGTTTAGCCGAAAGATAATTCACACAAAGGTGTTGGATTTGGTGTCAATTGCTCTGCGATAGAACTATGTCGCAATGACAGTTTTTTATAATTAGTCTATCGTGTAAATCATTATGTGGAGTAATTTATTGCGATACAGTTTTCAAGTTTACTGCACCCATTGTTATAGCGCGTCAATTCGTTGCGGAATATGTGATCTTGACTACTCTGTACTTGACTATTTTGTGACTAAACTATTCTGAACAAATGTTTAAATAGTTATGATATCAAGCAATTATGTTTTTGTATCAATGTTTTGACAAAATTGTTATCGGTTTTTTTCCATAATAATTATCTCATTCTTCAGACTATTTAATTAGATCCTAATAAAATAGTGTTGCTTTTAAATAGAATTGTAAATTGGGCTTCTAGTTTTTTTTATCTTTATAATTCATATAATATTTAAATATCATTGATTTGCAAAATACTAATTGATAAAGCGGTTTTGGAAATGTTAAGACATTTAAATCAAGTTTCTAAATTCCAAAGCGTGCACACATTATTTTGAATATTGATTTAAGTAACTAGAACTAGAAACATTTTGAATAAACTGGCTAAGTGCGAGTCGGACTCGCACATGTAAGGTTCCGATTAAACAAAATTTGCCGGAAAATAAGTTTTTTGTCTCTTTAATTTTAAAGTTAATTTAGTTTTTATTATTTGATATTATAGCAACCATTATAATACACACTATAAGTAAATTTCAAGCCTCTATCTACTATGGTTTGTAAGATCGAGCATGCAACGTCAGAAAAATACGTTTCTTAGTATTTTATTATGATAAGAAATCATACATATAATTTATATATCACCAATATCAAAATCATCTAAAAAAGGAAATAATTCCACCTTTAGCGTAAGGGCTGAAATGCTAGTACTTTTTAGGGTTCCGTAGCCGAATGGCAAAAAATGGAACCCTTATAGATTCGTCATGTCTGTCTGTCTGTCCGTCCGTATATCACAGCCATTTTATTCCGAAACTGTTAGGACAACAGAATTGAAACTTGGTAGGTAGATGTATTCTGTGAACCGCTTTCCAATTTTTATACAAAAATAAAAAATATAAAAGTTTAAGGGGGGGCGCATCCCATACATAGAACTGAAACAAAAAAAAATTTTTACTTCAAACCTATACGTGTGGTCTATGGATAGGTCTTCAAAAAGGACATTGAGGTTCATCATTTCAAAATCATTTTTTCTCAGAGTCAATCATTTGAAAGATAGGCGCGTCTAAAGTGGTAAAATGTGTGTCCCCCCCTCTAACTTTTAAAGTATGGGAGTGAAAAATCTAAAAAAAATCTATGCTGTAGATCTCAATAAAAACTAAGAACGAAAATTGGTTTGAACGAGATACAGTCAGCAGTTTTAGAGATATGGCGACCGCAAAGATAACTTTGTTTTTCATACAAGCACTATGAAAAACAAAGTTAATTTTGTAGTTGCGAAAAATCATAGTTATGGAATATTTAACTGTGTTACGGAACCCTACGAGTGCGAGTCCGACTTGCACTTGGCCAGTTCATTTAATCTGCAAATTTTGATTAACCACCTTTTTGTTTTGTTAATGATTAATTTCACGATGCAATGGCTAATTGCAGCAAACTTTCGACTAAGGAAATATCATATGATTAGTCATATGATACTAATATGCTTAGCGATGTTTGTAAGAATACTTGTGACTCACCACTGGTCACCTTGAAAAATCCATATTGTTTTACATTGTATTCTTCCATGTGATGAGACATTTTGCACGTTTTTAAGAGGCGCAAGTCTGCTCAAAATACAAAAGCATTTTAAAAGCATTAAGCATATTGCTTCTTAGTCACTGAACTGGACAGACAGAGAGTAACTAATAACTTAAGATTCATTGAATCATTTGTGCTCAACACTTTTGAACAGACTCCAAAAAAACGGATATGGTTCTCAATTCTATGTAATATCTTTATTATGAATGTTCCCCTATTATTCAAGATGCCTGGATCCATTTGGAAAATTCTTCTTTTGTTTGAAAGGGTAAAACTTGACAGGTTGTCCCATTTAAATGTCATCGAGATCTAGATCTGATGAGTAAGTATCTCCAGATACATGGTGATAAACACTTCAAACTTGGCACTGAAAATGACTAGCGCGGTATTTGAAGTTGGTTCTTTTAGTTTTTTATACGATCTTAAATTATTTATTTGAGCATATTTCCCAAGTAGGTGCTTGGCTACTCCTTGTGTGATTCCTTTTGGCGACTGTTGGAGCAATTATTTAAAATGTTTGATCAAACATAATGTCATTAGCATAAGAAATTAGGAACTCATTTGGATTTGGAGCTATTGGTTTCTATTTGTATCTGATGAAATCGGTTTTATTCACTGATGCCAATCATCCCAAACAGTAGTATCACATCACAATCTACGAAATTTAACCCACAATTTAAATTGTAACACAATAAGAATAAGGATGTAAATGGCTCACCTTGCCCTGCTTTCTCCTTCATCCTTGTACTTAGTTCGGATCTCATCAAGTGTCGAAATGAGCTGGTTGAAGGTTTCCCTGTCGATGACGAGACACGTAACGCCTTCTGGTGCGTCGCAAACTATATTCGCTGTTCGGAGATCATCTCTGAAAAAAAAGGGAAAATAATAGGTACCTATTTATTAATTGTCTAAAATTATCATTAATTACAAGATAAAAGACGCTGTGATATTATGTGCTCACAAAAAACTGACACCTGCAAAATTGTAGTTCAGTTGAATTTTACATGTTACTGCACTGCGCTAGTTGCCTTGAAATACCAAAATTACAAGTCACTTTATTTGCACTGGAACACTTTGCTTCCAAGTCCAAGAAGAATGTATTGTAAATCCAGACAAATAATATAAGTTTTGTGGCATCGTAAGCAAATTAAATTATCTCGATGCTTATCTATCGGTACCAAATATTTGTGTCAGACTATTTGATTTTTGTATATTTGATCTAATTATTCTACTCATTTAGTTAATAGAATACGTAAGATATTTATGCTCAATTTGCTGTCGAAAGTTAAAATAGAACAATTTTTTTTTTAGAATTTACATTTACCTTAGCCTAATTATAACAACATAGTAAATATTGTGACGACCAAGAGTCGATTAAGGAAAGGTCAAGAGAATAATGATGAGTAAAATAAGCATATGGCAAGTCACATTGGTAGCGGTCACCATCGCTTATCCACAATAGCTGAAAATGTACAAGAGTTTCCTGCTAACTAAGTTTTTTTTTATCTTTTCAATGTATTTTCTTATCGGTAAAAACAAGCACCTGTATCAAAAATGACGTCATTTCATAACAGAGTTATTATCATTAGCTTAGATGACCACATTTTCCTTATTTACGTGAATGAAACCTAATTTCTTACTTGAGCAAGCTCACCTATTTTCCTTGAATATATTCTAGTGATTGTTATTTATTTTATTCGTCCAATAATTGCAAATATGTCTAAATCAAAACTCGTAAATACAAAGTAGTATATTTGGTTATTATTTAGTTAGACAGACTCCCTTGCCTGCATTTTTATATCTCTGCCTAAATAGCATTGCCTATGGACTATTAATTATCTTTAATTTGTTATTACTTTACTTTTTTAAAGTACATTTCAGTGTGATTAAAACTCTGCCTTACCCTTGTAAAGCCTTCTCGCCGAAGAAATCTCCTTTAGTTAACGTTCTGATGAATTTTTCATCGTTGCTGTTAGGTGGTTTCTGCGTAACTTTGACCTGAAATCAAGAAACATACCAGACGTTAATAAATCATTCGATTTCTCTATGTCAGTTACGCAATATACCTTCGCGCCTTTACCTAAGACGTAGGTCAGTTTCTATCAGATCTGATGATTATTGGACAGTAATTTGTTTAAGAGGATATTCGTTTGATTACATCATAACGGGTTTGCGTAACATTTTAACAGCAATCAAAATAGTAGGATCGAAATATTTGCGGCATTTGTTTTTCCATTTAATTTCACATAATTAATGTTTGGTGGTTTAGAAATTTTAATAGACTTGTCACCAATGATGTAATGTCATGGTTTGTCTGGTAAATTCAGAAGATGGAATAGTCTCAGCCTTAATATTGGAATACACGGCTTTTCCTTACTAATCCTTAGATCGTATCAGTTCTTTTCTTCAGTTGTGATTGTTGTTAAGTGGTTACTAATTTTGAATTAAGAAAAATCATACATATTATTATTTCTAAGGCTATCGTCTCTTACATCCTACACCAAATTCACTGTTTCTAATTTTAAATATCGCTTTGACATTTTGAGAAAAGGCTACCTCGTGTGCAAATTAACACATGTCTGCAACACTTTCTAATGCCAAACTTAAAAAGTGATGAGCAGGTGAAATAAGCAAGTCAATACTGCTTTAGAAATCCATAAATTGTTACCAACTCATTAAGATACAGCTGCTTTCTTTACGGATATACCAGTGACATATAGTCAGACTTTTAGCATCAAACTGTCTCAAGCTCACTAGTTGGAACAAAAAGAGTCATTGAAGCTAATTTGCCGTCAACAGCTTGAAATGACAACAAAATATACTCTAGCTTATCCTCACTACAGATGAGCGGATGGAACCAGTTAAGACCGGTGTAGCGAGTCATTACTGTTGCCATAAAAATGTGAAACGTTTAGAGAAACATCGAAAGTTGTCATTATGGTGCAGATGAGAGCAGAAATTACAAGCCAGTTTGCTTCAAAACGAAGTGTTGTGAACCTACATAAAACATGAGTATACACCATAAGAAAGGGGTAATGCGAATAAAATATTGAGGAACATCCTTAATTACGTCATCAGTTGGGTGGAAGTACAGATGTTGCAAGCATAACTGCTAAAACGGGATCTACACAACGTAACTGGTCTTTTATTTTGTAGCTTACCAATCCAATGTTTTGGTAATAGTTCTATTCTATCACCACATTTCGTAGTCGATACTTCAGAAATACCGTGAGCTCGTCGCTTTATTAAATATAGCAGACCGTCATCTACACGTAGGATGCTCTTAGATTAAAACAATGGTGGAACAATGATCTGCACAATGTGGTTGGCAAGAGCTGGATGAGACTTATCAAAAATCTTGCTTAAATACTTATTCAGTAGATTATTATTAGATGGTGATAACAATGGTGAGGCGGTAACGCTTCTGATACGTGATCCATTAATCAAATAAATTTTATATCATAAACTTTGTTTATTTGTACATCTTAAAAACATCAACATAATTAAAATTAATTTAAAACAACTTATAATGGAAAACAACCTATTAATAATAAACTATTAGTATCGGATTCTAAAACCAAGACATGCGAGACATAAATGACTGGAGATACCTAAAAGTAATTATGACGGGTAATTCAACCTGTGCAATAACAAGATCCGTTAATGCAAATTACCAATTAGATGGACGATAAGCTGTTGCTGTTTTTCTTAGTAAACGCAACATTTAAAAAAAAATTGTAAATTGTTTTATGGCTGTGAGAGGATACGTCGAAAATGTCCGATACTTGAAGCATTCACCAAAATATTTTATAAACGAAAAATGAAACAGAGATCATGGTATCTAAAAAGTGAAATAAAAATAAAAAATACTTATGTTGATTCAGATGCAAATGTGTAAGGCAATAAGCATTTAATGATAATGAAACACCCCACAAATTAAATATTAATAATAAATAGCGAGGTGAAACACTATCTTGGCATTACTGTCAATTTTGGTCATGGACAGTTATTTAAAGACATACTTAATGGTAGCTTACTTACCAATCGAATAATTAGTATTGTAACCTGTTAGGAAAACTTAAAACTTGATGTGCCATCAATGAAATAAAGGAAGTAAGGTAATAGACAAAAACTCACCGACTGACATCAAAGTTCAATCATGCATTAACAGAATCTAAATAAAACGGTCGTGTTCGTACTTCTTAACAAATTGAAACAGTAAACAATAGCTATTCTTTTGTTTTGGAATAACCGAAGATCTAATGGTTATGGTGCAGTAAAAAGTTTACTTATTAAGTTTTTTTTAACATTGTACTTTCAATGCATTCTTTTGTTCTTCTTTTGAGTTTGGAACTATATTGTTTCCTGTTGTACGTGGCACACGGCAAATAAAAAGTTCAAATACAGAGGTACAGTGTTATTTATATCATGATTTTTGCTGCTTTTTGTTGGTTTAGGTAATTCAACACCTTTGAGGCCTATAATTAGTGTTTTTTTTTTGGCAACGCAAATTATTAAATTAAAGGGTTAACGCAATGAAAGTAACATAGTAAGACCACAGAATAATGAATAGTACAAGTAAGACGTTGAAATCTAACAGGTAGTATAAAAACTGCATCATATATTTAAATTATTGGCTTAAAAAAATCATATGTCTGATATACAAAATTACATATTTTTCAACCGACTTTCAAAAAGAAGGAGGTTCTCAATTCGACTGTATGTTTGTTTTTCTTTTTTTTTGTGTGTGTATGTTACGCGATTAGTCCGTTAATTGTGAACCGATTCGAATGATTCTTTTTGTAATCGGTAGTGTACGTTTTCGAAGTGGTCCCATTGTAATTTTATCGAGATTTGGTAAGTATCTCTAGAGATATGACGATAAACGTCTCAAACTTGCTACTGAAATTGACTCGCGGGGCATTGAAGTCGGTTGTTTTAGTTTTTAAACTATCTTAATTATGTTATTAAATTCATAGAAAGAAGGAAAGACATTCTAAGTTGTGATTTAAATGTCGAGGCTATTTCCGTCACATTTTGTTTTGCATAATCAATATGATAATACTTTTAAATATTTATTAATCATTTAAATAATTTAGATTGGCGCTCATAATAAATATTATCGCCTTAAGCATAATTTTATTTACAAAGGAAATAAGATAAAAATTGATCTAAACATTTAATTAACATAATTCTCAATAATTTTATTAAGAAAACTATTATTATAACCTTAATGTTCTTATATACTTGGGACCACAATTGATATAAAATCTTATCAAATCGTCAATCGGTTATTCAAAATACCTATTTTGGTATACCAAATGAGTTTTTTCCGTTACAGTAAATTACAGAAAAAAACACAGTTTTACTATCACACCAATTAAAAATATATCGTGATAATGGACATTTAATAACATCACACCTAGTTTGTTACAAGAAGAAAACGTAAAAAAGATGTTAAAAAAAAAGAAGTAAAATTGATATAGATATTTTTTAAAACTATTTCGCATAATTTTTTTCCTAACACCGTATAAGAAGTATAACCACAGAAGAGATACTAGTCCTACGGAATAACTCCAAAAATACTGTTTGTCAGGTGAGTTAACAGCGGAAATGAGTGAGATAATATACCTTGAAGAAACATTTGTTTATGGTCAAATGATCCGTACAATTTCACAACAACCAACAGTTACATCGGATATGCTTTGTGATTTCATTCTTATAATGATGAAATGACAAATAAATAAGTAATAGGTTTGCGGAATGAGGTTCCTGAAAGAGATAAGATCGCCGATTAGTATGTTCTTATTTTTATACAATAAGTTTGTTTTCATTTAGAGTAAATAGTTATTTTATTATATGCTAACGAAAGACGAAAATTATCGGGTAACCTTAACAAATTTTTAGTGGTGTAAAATAAAATGTTTATAATTTAAGATCGTTTAAAAAACTAAAAGAATCGACTTCAAACGTCGCGCTAGTCAAAGTAGCCAGTAGACGTAGTAACTATTATATAATCTGTTCCAGTAGTTAGTAGTATGTCGCCGAGAATGTGGTCGAGATAAGTATTATGCATCGTAATACAAATGTTGATATATTAAAAATAAAACTGGCCAAGTACGAGTCAGACTTTTGTCTCCCACACGGAGGGTTCCGAACCGCAGTATAATTTTATATTTTATTACCGTGTCAATACTAAACATGCTTATTAACTACAACGCCATCTAACGAATATAGAACGAACTTCTAACACCAAATAAGTGAACGTTAACACAAATTTGTTAGTGTAGGTAATTAATATTATTTATTTATTTATTAATATAGTAAAGAATCGTTCATAGATAGCGCTATAGTAAAAATATGTTTTTTGTATGGGTACCCCTTGAATTTTTAACTTTGTTCTGTTTTTAGTATTTGTTGTTACAGCGGCAACAGAAATACATCATCAGTGAAAATTTTAACCATCTAACTATCACGGTTCATGAGATAGAGCCTGGTGACAGATGGAGAGATAGACAGACGGACAGCGGAGTCTCAGTAATAGGGTTCCGTTGGTACCCTTCGGGTTCGGAACCCAAAAGAACGGCTCGGCCGATTTCGTTAAAATTTAAATGGGACCACCTGGGAAGGGTACCCTTTAAAACAACACAAGAATTGTCCAAATTGGTTCAGGCATCTCCGAGTAATCGGTGAACATACATAAAAAATATAAAAATAAAAAAAAGGTTCCGACGAATTGAGACCCTCCCCCTTTTTGTAAAGTCGGTTAAAAAGGAAAACTAGGAAAGAAAGAAAAAACTATAAATAATCAAGTCGATTAAGATTTATGAGATATTAATCTATTATATATTAATCTAGAGTATTAAGAAATAAGATCATCACGAGTAAAAGAGAACAAACAATTAAATAGATATCACTATCACCATCGATTTGTAATTGTAAGCACGAAATAAAGTAAGCTAAAACTTTGGATCTTTCCTAAGCGTTTGTGACGTTATAAATTTACACAAAGAAGAATTTCCACTTCATCATCATTATCATCATCATAAGCCTATCTCTGTCCACTGTTGAACTTAGGCCTATAATTGCTACTTAATAGTTCAATAATAATACAATTTATAAATAATTAAAACACACCTACTTTACCTTTTTAGGGTTCCGTACCTCAAAAGATAAAAAAAGGAACCCTTATAAGATCACTTTCTTGTCCGTCTGTCTGTCTGTCCGTCTGTCTGTCCTTCTGTCTGTCCGTCTGTCTGTCCGTCTGTCTGTCCGTGTGTCACCACCAATTTTCTCAGGAACGGGTGGACCTAGCAAGTTGAAATTTATACCAGATTCTGAGGTCTATAGTCCCTATTAGGTGTATAAAAATTAAGGTCCTGAGCCAGCACGATAAAAGATATGGGCAAATTTAGATTTTCGCGAAAACTTGTAAAGTACCAAAATGTACCTTAATTTTCAACTTTTTTTATTTTTCGGAATTTTTGAGACCTTGTCTGTGACCAAAATTGACAATTCTTTAGTCGACCGGAAGTACCCTATAGGTTTTGGGTCGAAAACCTATAAAGTACTTCCCGTTGACCTAGAATCATTAAATTTGGCAAGAAGCAAGGTCTTATAGCACAAATAAAGGAAAAATTCCAAAAAATAAAATAAGTTGAAAATTAAAGGGTGTCCCCATACACACATGGTTTAGCCAATTAAGATAGGCCTCTGAGTTATATCAGCGCTCTTACAATTTAGAGGTCTAGCTTAATTGGTACCTAACAACGTTGGTACGAAGCCTCGGTGGGCGAGTTCAACTCGACTTTGCCGGTTTTTTTATAGTTAATAAGCAAGCGTTTAACCACTACCTCACCTGATGTTAAGTGAATATGTGATCGACGATGTAGCACGCTTGCCTAGAAGATCAAACTTGAACAATATGAGGTACATATATATGAGGTACGTACATATTATACATCTTACCGCGGACAAAACCACGGAGGCTACTACTCCTATCAAAATATTTGCAGGAGCAGTAATATTTACATCATATTACTAAATATTCAATAGATTACGAAATTCACGAATTTTAAAATAATTTCAAGTCTGAGATAATTTCATAATTTTGATTACGACATCATAATAAAGAATAGTAGCTACTTTACTATTTTATTGTTGATGAAACATGTATTGTTCCAAATGTGATGAAAAATATGTGAAGGATACTTGATGCAACCGAAAATCAGTCACTTTTGTGATGTTCTTTTCGAATCTTATTATTTATTGTATGCAACATAACACTTACAAAGAATTCTTTAAAGTTATTCATTTATTGACGCGCAAAGAAATCTCCGGGATTGAAAGACATGTAACGAATTTTTTAAATTTATAACAATACCTTGTTAAAAACCGTCGTGTATTCTGGCAATTTGAATTGTATGACATCAAAGAAATCATCAATTTGTAAGATGAATATTGTCGTTGGATGAACTTCCATAGACATCATAGGTTTTTCATTTTCAAAAACAATATAAAACGACGCGACGGCTAATCATCGTAATAAAAGAACATTGTTAGAAAATTTGCATTCAAATTTCTGGACATTTTCGTTGAGTTTACAATTATCACAATTGAGATAATTATAAACTGATATTACCTGACTTATTTTCATGATATTCTGTTACAAGGCTCCAAGTCTCTTAGGTTATTGACCCGCTATACGCCACGGCACTAGGATATCAATAGCTGATTTTGACATAATCGCATTAGTCACCCAACGCATGTTTCAGTAATCTAGGTGTAACTCAGAGTTACAAAACTGTACCAGTGCGGCGGTGTAGAATTAGCGTGAGATTTTGTTATAAGTTAAGAAAATTGGGCCCAGGACTAACATGACGCCTTGCCTGAAGGAAAGCAATGACGTCTGGCTATGACCTGAGGCATGCAAATCTCTGGATTACCAAAATTCTACGCGTCAATGCACTGTAACGGTTTCCATCAAACAAATAGAAGTTTACGTGCCCTGTAACATCGAACTGTTACCACCACAGTTTACAATCCATAGGGATTGTAGAACTGTGGTTATTACGTAATTATTTTAAAGTAACTTATGATCATTTTTATTTTTATTAAGTTGTTTGCACACTGCTTTTCCGCATTTAAATTACCATATAGAATGGCACAAAGAATGTCAAGAGTCAATACAATATAATGTTAGCAAGAAATAATATCAATGTTTAATGTAAATGAGATGTCAAAGTGCATATATCATTTTGTAAATAATATGAAAGCGTGGGACTGCTTAAATTAACAAAAGCTTGAAAATTATGTACTTTTAAGATAAATTCTTGGGTAGAGAATTTAAAAGATCGGTCTACAAAATGCTACAAAAATCTGTCCTCAAAATTCCCAAGCTCATGTTTCTCACGCAAGTTAGTAAAATGACCTTGCCTCCCTGTAGCGTAGTCTATGACCTCTGCAGTATGTCTAGGTACGTACAATTTAAACAATACTAAAGCAATACAAGATTATGTCTTCTATTATTCATTTTGAGCAACTTATTATTAATAACGGAGGAGGAACGTGCATATGTTGAATTCTAACGACTAAATGTGAACGTCAATGTTTTGCACAATAAAAGTTAAATCTTTAAGAATACAAAGTGATCCAATGACGCAAACGCTACAGTCAAAAATGTTGTGTTAATCTGTTTTCATTTTAATACCATATCGAAAGTATTTCATTAAATTGAAAGTTCTCTGACCAAACATACATTTAGGTACCAGTTCATTTGAAATGGTCAGAATAACAATCACAGCTCACAGACTCGAAGTTAAATGCCAAGGTGAACATGCACAATCACCGCTTGCTGCAAACATTATACAATTTAATGTCAAGTCTTTAAGTGGCTAGGTTTGCTAGAAAAAGAAATCAAAAGCAGTTCCGTGAGACAAAATCTTTTATAAGATATTATATCCCGATATTTTGTTTACGGTGAAAAAGAAGATAATAGTGATAATTGTGTTTACAAAATATTGAGGCGTGGTATATGGTAAAGTCATGGCTCGAAGAAATCAAGGAAAGTTTAACGAAAGTTAAACTTTCATGTTTGATGCTCTTTATAAGTTCAGTTTAAATATTCAAATAACATTAAGTCTTAACACAGAGTTGTAAGATCTAAATATCAATAAAACATGCATTTCTCTATTGCTCTCATATATTTGAGACAACGTCATCATAATAAACAGGGTGTCAAATAGGCACACATTGCTTCTTAATATTTTGTATAATAGGATCATTATGGGCGTTGCTTCTTAGTATTTTTAAATCGACATCAAATTAGAAAGTCGTTAAATAAAATATAGGAACATGACCATTCTAAACGTGTCAGTATTTCTACAGCTTAAATTACAGAGTGACCAATCAACACGTCATTTCTTGAAAAGTCGTAAACCTCGTAATGGCAATATAATCTTGCATTCAAAGCAATCAGCGTTTATGTTTGCATAAAATTTAAGAGGCCGGTTAGTACTTATTATCAATTTAAAATGATACCAATAACACCAGTTTTGGAAAGGTTTCGATTAAAGCACAAGGTCTTAGTAAAATAAATAAAACAAACCAGTTGCAAACTAAACAGCGGTTATATAAATAGGTTCCGGTTGTATAACCTGAGGCGCCTTCTTTTAAAGTTTCAAACTACTATTGGCTTAGTCCATACGGAACTGTGATTGCAAACAAGATGGAGATAAATATAAAATATATATAAATAATCATTTTGATCGTGACAATATTTTGTCTTTTGAAGGAGATTACAGAAGAAGTGCTTTAGGATGTGTTTAGTGATGAGAGTTACGAAAATGTTTATGCGAGAAATTTTAATTTACTCTGATCCGATGTATATGCAACGCTCTATGGATAGACCATTTCAGACTTGAACTGTAAATAATATTTACATCATCATACGAGTAAAAATGTATGGCCTCAAAGGTAAAGTTGAATCCTGTCAGATGTCACAAGCAGGCCTTCAAGAAGAAAATATTGAGGTTGGTGTAAAAGTACCTGTCCTTTACTGATGATGAAGAAAGTATCACCCCTTGCGCCTTGTCTGATGATGTAGTCGCCATTCTGGTAATGAGTTTCTTCTAAAACATCTGAGATTTTGATCAGTGTATCCTCTGGTAGATTTTTGAATATAGGCACGCTGTGGACAATGAAATATACAACAATAAGTGGAAAAGTCAACATTAAACGCACCAATTAATTATTTTTCTTAATTCACAAATAGTAAACATGTAGCTAAAACTAGGATGAAAAATGAATGGAATTTAATAGCAATAAAAAATAAAAACAAAGTGTTATGTCATAAAAAGTGAGCGGTAAAGTAAACTACTGTATGTTACGCTATACGGTTAGAAAGTGCAATCGTTTATGAATATGGAATTTTTATGACAATAAAACGTTAATATTTACATAAAGATACTATAGATTACGAAACGTATAAGTTTCCTTTGCGGTTGAACTAGATTATACCAGTTGCCATAATGTTTGGTTTTTGTGTTCTGTTTTTCTAGCAATAGATGGTTGTATATCCCTAGTGTTTACGGAAAGGTTCGGCTGTACAGTATATATTAATATTATTATTTGAATATCTAGCCTTTTTGCTTTCGCACCTACGAATAAATTATCTAGTATTCGTAGTTTCGCACCTATATTTATTTTATTTTCTTTATATTCATTATTATTATTCATGACCTTGGTAACACGATAAACTATTTCGCATGAGTATTGTACAGTAGCTCATGATGTAAGTAATCATTTGTTATTTCAACTCGTGTGTGTTTCTTTCGTAATACCGATATAATATCTGACGGACGTGATTTTTAGTTAATTTTATAATGATGTATGTGTGCTCGTTCAAGAACGAAAATAATACAATTGCGATAAAAATCATTGAAAAAATTACAAAAACTTCATTGTCCATAAATCCTTACTATATTATACATGCCAAAGTGTGTATGTTTTTAACTTAATTATGCAACAACCATTAATTGGATTTTATAATTTTTTGCACAGCTCTCTGTGTTTTCTCTCTGTGTTCCTGTCTCACGGAGTTTTGATTAACATATAGGATAATTATTACAATTACTTTTTAACGCGAGCGAAACCACGGGCACAGTAATTTACTCACACATGTCGAAGTAAGAATGTCAAGTAAATAATCGTTTCTAAAAGCGCTTCTAGCACTGAATAAATAATGAATAAAAATATAATAAATAAAATAACAGATATAATTTAACGTTTTGATGTTTAAAATCACCGTGTAGAATTGAATGTCGTTTAAAATGACAAATTATAATTTGGAAATCAATCACCGGTTATTTAGAAAGGCTTCTCGTACCCGCCTCGAATTTGACAAGGAAACGACCAAGGTTGTATTTCCAATGTATAAATTGGTTAAAACATTTGCATTTTTACATAAATCTTCGAAATAAAATACAATGACACTATACTGGCGAAAAGGTTATATAGGTTCCTACATAATTTTTATGTTTAAAAGTATGTTACTCCAGGGATTGGTGGAATCCATTTTTACAATATTTTTGTTTCAATGATTTTAAATAGATTCCTTTTATTTAGGAACACAATATACTGTTAGCCGGTGAGATGCTTGAAGACGGCTTATAAATCCGGCAGGATACAGGCAGAGGATACATTTATATCGATCTAGTAACGGTGCCTGCATAGTGGTAGGACAGTGTACGCCTGTCCAGCTAGCACCGTCCAGAATCTGTAAACCTAAACATCTAATACGTTTCAGCAGCTGTCCTTGAGGACTAATTGCCATTATAATCTTAGCGTGTTACTATCCTCAAGCGCATCGATCTGACTTCTTACCAACAGGTGAGAAAGTAGTTAAACTATAGAGAGAATATTAAAATTTTTTTTTTTTAAAGTTTGTCTCTATCCATAGCAAAAAGTTTCGTCAAATAATTTTATTAACCGACTTCACAAAAAAGGAGGAGGTTCTCAAGTCGTCGAAACCTTTTTTAAATTTTTTTTATGAATGTTCACCGATTACTCGATGATGCCTGAACCGATTTGGAAAATTCTTTGTTTGTTTCAAAGGGTACCCTTTCCAGGTGGGCCCATTTAAATTTTACGCACGCATTTACTTATCTCGACGACTTACTACTCACTACTGGCACAGATTATGTAATAGTTACTACGTCTACTGGCTACTTTGACTTGCACGACGTTTGAAGTCGGTTCTTTTAGTTTTTAAACGATTTTAAATTATTTGTATTCCAGTGAGCATGACATGTCAATTAAACCTAGGCAAGGGAAAGCAGCAATCAAAACAGTACAATATCATTCTAACTGTGCGTTACAGTGTGTGCCAAAGAAAATTACTGCAATCATTGCAATTTCATGCTAGAAAAGAAATTTAGAAGAAATATTTTTTTATACAATTTAGTTGGCGTTAGAACATTTTAACGCAAACAAACGTATTTCAACATATATGGATGATTTCGGAGTAGTTTCACATGTATTAGCTTATTGTGATCACATGGGAGCGTTGGAATTTGGCGTGGTAAGTTCTCGGGTACAATCTCAACAAACTAATACTACTTAAACAATTTATAATAAAAAAAAGTAAAAGGTAAAAAAAACTATATTTTAGACTTCGCGAAAGTTAAGTTAGAACTCTGTGTAATATGGATAGTTAATAATATCTAGAACTCTACGTTGAATATAAAACTGCAAACAAAATTAACTTTCATTCAAATAAAAACTGGAACCGTCAGCCCATCAATGAATTAAGTAACTAAAATGTGACTATAGGTTTTGCTCATGGAGAGAGAGAATATTGAAATATTAGTTCACAACATTAAGCACTAACCCAAGGTTATTCCAGTTCTGGCTGCAATAAAAATAATAATTAAGTAATTTTTTACGTAACTATGTAGTAACGGGTTACAACATCGTGTTATACGATGCTAATGTATAAGTGAGTGATTATTTTAAGTGTGTCGAGGTAATAACGGCTACTGCTTGATCTCAAGATAGATGAAAATATAAGAAGTTGGATAACTTGGATACATACATTACACACAGACTTACCAAATATGAATAAAATTAAAAAAGCTTAATTACTATTAAATATCTTAAGCTAAACAACCAACTAGGAATAAGTGTTTGCTAATGATTGGTGGTCGATTTTAAAATTACTTAAATATTTTTTTAAGTTGCGAATAATGAAGCCTCATAATCTATTTCTCATCCAATATTCAAACTGATAACATAAAAATTCTAATGTTAAGAACTCGAAATCATTTAGTAGTAAGAATAAAAATTCCACCAGTAGCAATTTTAAAATTACTTTAATATTTTAACAGATTTATTTGCTTTGGTGTTGGTTGGCCTTCAGACTTATCCAAATTAGAAATTGACAGACAATTTTTCATTCACGGTACAATGCGCCAACGCAAATAGGTATCATTATGTCTAATAATAGAATTTGGTGACTCAGAATTGCATAACCATATTATTTTACGCAGGTGATAAGTATAGTCATTGGGCAGTGAAAGGATCAGAATCGCAAAATGTCATGAGACTAGCAAACGTGACGCTTAGCTTCGTAGGTGTTTCGCAAATTGTGCGCACGAGTGCTTAAGCAATATCGACTGTGACACTGTACAAGAGATTAATGTAACAGTTACTGGAATTATACCAAGCAGGTTTCGTCAACACAGGCTTTGTTTTTTTTTTTTTCTAGAAATAGTAGAAATTGGAGCTATAGATAAATCACACGTACTTGGACCGAATACAAATCATTTCAAGTATTTGACAATTGATTCTCAATTCGTCTTTTCTTGAATCTCAAAGTGGAACATAAATCTTTCGACGAATTATACTTCAAACGGAAATGGACGGTCAGCGCAGCGGTGTCGTCTTATACCGACTGTAATTTTA
The DNA here is from genome assembly GCA_954871355.1 of Cabera pusaria. Lineage (NCBI taxonomy): Eukaryota > Metazoa > Arthropoda > Insecta > Lepidoptera > Geometridae > Cabera > Cabera pusaria. The sequence goes on from OX940901.1 coordinate 15,266,611, forward strand.
AGAATTCTTTTTCTAAATGTCTAAGGAAGTCTCATACATCAAGATACAGTTCAACTTATTTAGAGAATTACTAGATTGAAAATCGTCGATTATTTCATATGATTTTCTTTTTTTCAGGGCAAATTTTATTTAAAATATTACTACTATAATGTGCTTTAAAATGTTAAAGCTTATCAAAATGTAATTTCACAACAAGGGAAATAAATCATTACAGAGGAAAAAATATTCTAGATTAAAAATTAGATCTACAAAGCAAAAATTATAAAAAAAACGTTTATAAATATAATTCTTTTCTGACCCAATACTAACTTGAAATACCAAGTCATTGACCTAACTATAAATATATCACTGCGCAGGTAATCAGATTTCACCAGACTAAACACCAATGCCACTATATAAAACGGACTCGATTAAAAATAACCCGTCTTGCCAGTTTGCTATGAAGACATCAATCTTTATTGGTACATCTAAGAAGACAGATCACCGTGTTTGAAGGATGTAGGCAGATGCTGGTCACCTCAGCGATAACTTCTGATAAGAAATGACTCGTATTACAATTACAGAACCTTTTGGACAAGCAATAACAGTGAATTCTTGTTACCATGTTGCATTCCAAGAAAGGTGAAACTTTATCTTCTATGAGAGGATGCATTAAAGTTTTGTCGCAAAAATTTAGATTGCTTATGTAATATTTTGATATAATTGGAACTTGACCATAATTTAATAAAGTGTTTTATCAGTTCAACTCTATGATAACGTTTACCTTTTTCTTTTTAATATATATATCTTAAATATAATCTTAAAATTACAATCTAAGATATTGTAAAATATAAATAGATTTTAAACAAATATTTTTTTAGGAAGATGCGTAAAATTTTTGACAACAATAACTGGTAATTCATCAATAGTTTCATGTCTAGTTGTAATGCTGCTACAAATTACTTTATATATAAAGTTTTCCAAACAAACAAACAACGCATCATAAAAACAAAAGGATCGTAGCTTATATAATATAAATATAAATATTATTATATTAATATAAATACTGATAAATTATAGACATACTGTCATGTCGTTAAACTTAGTAATGTATACGGCAATTTAAAGGTATCTGTACTAAAGCCGATGAAAGCAGAAGAATGAGCAATTTTTTGCATCCTCCATGTATTTATTTGCTTTAGTGTCTTCGAGGTCATCGTCTTTTCATGACTTTGGTGAACAATTAAATAATATAAATAAAGAAATTTCTCACGTTGAAAATTTAAGAATACTCAAGTTACTATGACGTATTCCCAAGTACAAATAGCTCTGAGCGTAACCTATACAATCTTTGTTTATATGGCCAACGTTAAGTCCTTTTTAGGGTTCCGTAGCCGAATGGCAAAAAACGGAACCCTTTTAGATTCGCCATGTCTGTCTGTCTGTGTCTGTCTGTCCGTCCGTATGTCACAACCATTTTATTCCGAAACTATTAAGACTACAGAATTGAAACTTAGTAGCTGGATGTATTCTGTGAACCCCTTTCCGATTTTTATACAAAAATAAAAAATGTAAAAGGTTAGGGGGGAGGATTCTACACATGGAACTAAAACAAAAAAAAAATTTGTTCAAACCTATACGTTAGGGGTATAGATAGGTCTTTAAAAATGACATTGAGGTCCCTAAAATCATTTATTCTCAAAGTCAATCATTTAAAAGATAGGCGCGTCTAAAGTGCTTAAATGTGTGTGTCCCCCCTCTAACTTTTAAAATAAGGGAGTGATAAATCTAGGAAAAATATATTCTGTAGATCTCAATAAAAACTTTCAACGCAAATTGGTTTGAACGAGATACAGTCAGCAGTTTTTGAGATATACCGACCGCAAAGATAACGTTGTTTTTCATACAAACACTATGAAAAACAAAGTTATTTTTGTAGTTGCGAAAAATCATAGCTATAGAATACTCTACTGTGTTACGGAACCCTACGAGTGCAAGCCCGACTTGCACTTGGCCAGTTTCTTATTTATCAAATTATTTGTTAATAACAGTTGACGCTATGCAAATTTGTCTACATCGTGTTATTTGTTGTTCAAAATATAAAAAAATATTCTCGTATTAAATTTATAAGAACAACATTTTACAATTTTAGATACGCATATTGATGTGAATATCAATTATTTGATTATGAATTCAAATAAATAATAAAACACATGACATTATGCATTAGGCATTAATTATGCAAGACAAAGATCAATAAAGTCAATACGATATTGAGGTTTGATTTGAATAATCAATAAAATTACTTCAATAAATAAGTACATAAACAGATAAGATCGTTTAAAAAACTAAAAGAACCAACTTCAAATGCCGTGCTATTAATTTTCAGTACTACAGTATTTCACTCAAGTTTGAGGTGTTTATCTCTATATTATCTCTGGAGATACTTATCAGATCTCAAAGAAATTACTATGGTATCATTCTTGGGATATTTCCATTCCAATAAAAAAATAATCATCAAAATCGATTCATAAACGACGAAGCTATCCGCGAACAAACATTTAAAAAACCGGTCAAATTGAGAAACGTCCTTTTTTGAAGTCGGTTAAAAATAAAAATGTTTTACGATTGAAATGTATTTTGTCCCTAACTTTAGTATGACACTGCCAACAGCAACTAATACATACATCATAAAAATCAACATTTTTTGATAGATTCGTTGCAGCTAAAATACCTTTATCATTATAGCTCTGAGTGTATCGTAATCGTAAAACATGTCCATGAGTTTGTTGTTAATAATCCATATAAAATGTTCCTAGCTCCCAAAGTCATAAAGGTTAGTGACCTCATTAATGTAAACAACGTCTTTTTAGGCAGGAAATCTAAAAATAGGTGGTTGAATCCTAAAAAATATATATAAACTCAGTGTTGATACCGTGCCAAAGACTTTAGTAAATCAAGAACACCTCAATGAGAAGTAAAAACTTGTTTTCGCAGAAGAACTATTGATGTCATTTGAAGTCGCTCGAAAACTCGAATCATCGCAATTTTACAGCAATTTACACGACGGTAACGAGGCTTTAAATTAAGATGACTTGGAAAGTCTAGCACTTTGTCTCAGCCTACATACTGGTATAGCACGCAATTTCATATTCGATTAATTTGCAGTAGAAACCATTTTCAATATTTTTTAAATCACATATCTTTGACAATTAAACAAATCTTGTATTTAAGTTAAAGTCAGTTAAGTAATTAAGTTTTAGGTTTAACTTAAGGTTAAATAAGTCATAAAGAAATTAATAGTTCATTTAAAATAAATTAGCGCGTGTTACTATTATCATTAAGGTCTGGGTCAACCTGATATCAAACAATAAGGTTATTCAAATGAAAGTTCATTCAATCCGGTCTTGAATGTATCCGGCAAACACGTTAATTATATGATAAAATTTATGAATGAACGTTTGCAACTTACAACCAAAATATTATTGTTAGTGAAATAGTAAGACAAGCTTTAATTAAGTGTGTCGTGCATAAAATAGGATATATGAGAATTAAAATAGTGGACTCATCTTCATAAGGCATAAGAAATATAAGTAAGTAACTATTTTTCCCTATATCTTCATATTTATATGCCCGCGTATGTGTTTTTACCTTTAGGCGATGTTTTTTTTTAAATTTAAGCATACTTCGATTTATTAGTTAATCAGCTTTGCCTCTTATGAAATTGGAAGAATCCTACTACGCTGAACCATAGATTTTGAACCGTTTTATGCAAAACATTGAGTTAACTAGTTTATGTGCATTATTATAAAGTACCTGATCTATGAGGGTCCTGATTAAATTCTCAAAAAAAATCCATAATCAGCTAGATATCCTCAAAATTTAAACATACCTCTTCAAGAAGTCCGTATACTCCGCTTGTCGAATCAGCCCAGTCCTCATCATGATGGTCTGGAAGCATTGTCGTTCTATCGCCCACAATCTGCAATCCGTCGCCGCTTTGATGGTGGCCGTCCTCTTGCAGTTGTATAGGATTGCCAATTCACCAAAAACTTTGCCTGGTGCCATTGTGCTGAGGTACTTGTTCTCTCGGGAGACTTCCACTCGGCCCTCTGTGAAAAATAATATTCTAGGTTAAGAAATGTGTATACATTTGTAAGTACATATGAAGCCCTGATTTTTTATTCTAGCGAACAAAAATTGAGGCAGCGCAATGCCAATTCACTGTTGTCAGTGACTTACAGAATATGTACGCTGTCAAAATCAGCGAGTTTTTTTTATTTCCGCCTTGGTTTTAAGAGGTTTGCTTAGAGATTTCGGGGTTAGTTCTTCACCTTTGCGAAATTAATTTTGGTCGTTGATTTAGGATACGTAAGGTAACTCCTAAGGTTCGCTTATAGGCATTTCATCATTGGAATTTTTCTCTACCTGTTATGTTTTCCGTGCTGATATTTTGGAACGATGGGCAATTTAGCTTAACAAAGCTAAAGTTGTAAATGTTAGTGGACACTTAAAAATACTAGCTTAGTTGAAATCGTATACAAGTACGGGATCCTGCCTTCTCGCCGAAAATTGTTTGGCCGATTATCACTTGCCAACCAACGGTTCGCCTATTTTTCACTTTGGCAACTAACGATTGTCAAATTTTTGTATGACAACGTTTCATTTAGTAGAGTTATTGTTAAGCTGATTATTATAATGACACAACACGTTTAGGGCACTTATCATTTGTCAAATCCTTCACTAGAACAGACTTTTAGACGAATAACGTTTCGTCTGTGTAACAGGGGCCCTAGACAAAATCCAATTTCCTGTTTGCCTTCACGCTAACGTAAGTTCAAAATGTATGGGAATGACATTTTTGTTGAGGAAACATAAATGTCATTTCATATATTTTGAACTTGCGTTAGCGTGAAGGCAAACAGGAAATTGGATTTTGTCTAGGGGCCCAGTTCCCTTTTCGTACATTTATATTATGATAAATGTACGAAAAGGGAACTGTTACTATGTCTAATATACGTTAGGTTAGAACTGCGAGCAACAATGCACGAGCCGAGCGAGCGAACCGAGCATGCCATGGGAGCGGCCGGCGAAGTGCCAGAACCAAATCGCTTTTGTTTCACTACACAGGGTACTTAATATGTGATAATAGTACAGACGTGGACGGCAAACATTCTAAGACATCCGTAGACACAGTGCTTTTGGCATTTTGTAATACCTTACTGAAACGTTTGGTACTTGAAAGTTGGCCTTTTGAAAAGTGTCATTATAAAAGGCAGACAAAACGTACAGTTGGCAACTGTTAGGTCGGGAAATAAAACAAAATAATATGATAGGTTGGCAAATTATTATTCGGCGAAATAAAATTCTGCGAAACGTTAGTTGGCAAGTGATAATTTGCCAAACAATTTTCGGCGAAAAGGCAGAGATCCTTCAAGTACACATGATGAACTTCATCATTGGCTTTATATCTAATTAGCTGTTCCCCGCGGTTTTACCCGCGTAGACATCGTCCACGTCGTAATATCCCAATAAAACCTACCCTATGTGTTATTTCAGAGTCTAGGCTATCTACAGACCAAATTTCAGCTTAATCAATTGAGTAGTTATAGCGTAAAGAAGTAACAACCATCCTCATTAACTTTATCCTTTATAATATTAGTAGGAAGTAGGATTATATTTTGATGCTGATATTGTGAAATTAATTTTGAAAATTTAACTAAACAATAAACTAAATAAAATGGAAATGACTACATTTTGGTAGTCATTTTAAAATAACAGTTAAGTTGAAATTGTATACAAGTCCTCGTGACATTGATGATAAAGTAAAGAACTATGGACTCAACTAATTAAAGGTTAGTTACACGGTCCGGTCTAAGAAGCAATATTCACGTGTTTTTGAACGTGGCAAAATAGAAAAAACTTGATGTAGGTATAAGTCAAAGCTATCATTAAAAACCAGTTGGGATTCACATTTAAACGACTTCGCAATTTAGTTGCATCAAGTAATGCCAGTTCTTGTAAGTTTAACAGAACAAGTGTAATACCTACACAAAAATATACTAGTAAATAAACAAATATTTTATGGCATTTAAAGTTGGTTGAAAATACGATTATATCGTCCAAACAAACGATTAAATCCCTGCCTTTAACACATTTTTTCGTCAAAAATAGGCCTTTTCTCTTATTTAAAATAAAATTAATTGACATAAATTCCGTTATGCTGTTAAACTACAGGGGTACACTTAAGGTACAACCACACCGCGGCGTCCAACGATCAGCGGGCGGGATCTCAGTACTTTTCAATTGTTTTCTGATCGCGTTTGGTGTTAACCAGTCGGTACAAATACTCCTGCGCTATCTGATCTCCGCCAAGATCGCGCACGCAGGATGCTGCGGTGTGTCCGTGCTTTTATCCTTACATTCACTAAAGAAACATTATCCTTATTCTTGGTGAGTCGTGTAAAAGGAGCGGGTGACTTCAAGATATTTGAACAATAATAATTAATTTCATTGTTATATCGTCTCGGAAAACTCTTTTTGATTGATTGATCGAAAAAGTTTAGCCCCCTGATTCTTAATAATTTGTAAACCTATTCGGATTCCGAAACTACCACTCCTTCGACTCATTGCAATTAACAATGCTCTAATCCATACCTTTAGATATTTCAACTCTAAAAATCAGTGATTTTAATCGAAAAGTTTTCCGGTATAAATAATCGAAATTCTAAAATGACGCTTCCGTATTCGAATGTATTCGATTGAAATGATAATAACTATGCAGGGTTTAGACGGTCGGCACCCTCAACTTTTTCCTCGATTTTTCGATGCAATCAAAGTGAGTATTCTGGGATAATATAATTATGTAATACTAGAAGTGCCCCGCGGCTTCGCCCGCGTTAAAGACGTCTTTTATTTACTTAAAACATTTATTTTGTAAAAACCTTTCTATCATTAAAGACATCAAAGAAACGGAAAGACAAAAAAGCCAAAACGGTTCAAACTTTGAACCCCCGTTTCATCCTCTTAAAGAGTGAATTTTGAAAAATCTTTTCTTAACGGATACTTACGTCAAAACAACTATCTGCATGCCAAATTTCAGCGCAATCCGAAACAATATTGATTTCAGACTTAGTTACCTCACTTCACCCATTTAGGGGTTGCATTTCGAAAAAGCCTGAAACACCTATTTTCTTATTTACTTACTAAGCACTTGTGTGAAGTTTCGAATAGAAAAAAGACTCAATATTGTTTCTACATACAAACTTTGAACCCCCGTTTCATTCCCTTAAAGAGTGAATTTTGAAAACTTCTTTCTTAGCGGATACCTACGTCAAAATAACTATCTGCATGCCAAATTTCAGCGCAATCCGAAACAATATTGATTTCAGACTTTGTTACCCCACTTCACCCTTTTAGGGGTGGCATTTCGAAAAAGTCTGAAACACTTATTGACTTATTTATTTACTGACGTACTTGTGCGAACTATTTCTATTCAAATACAAATACAAATACAAATTGTTTATTCATAACACCATCGTTACATGTCATTGCTGATCTGCAAACTATTACAATATTAATAGTCATACAGCAAATATATAATAGCAAGTATATCAAACTTAATAAAAATGTATCACAATTATTGTAATATAATAATAATACTGAATATGAAAATATAAGCGTCAATATAATTAAATAAATTCCGGCAATATGTAAAATTCATTCAGATTGTAGAAACAGTGGCTCAACAGCCATTTTTTCAAACGTATTTTAAAGCACACAGTGGAGGGCGCATCACGCACGGTCTCAGGTAGTCTGTTATATACTGACGGACCCATTATATACACAGACCTTTCAGATTTTGCGAGCCTATGCGAGGGTGTTCTAAGGCGGTCCTTGTATTTGTCGCTGCGCAGTGCTCGTGTTTTGTTTATCCCTCTTTTTGCAAACACATCGAGATGTGTGAACGTGAACAAGGCAATCACAAAAATGAGTTCACAAGGCAAAGGTAGTATCTTTAGTTCTTTGAAAAGATCTTTGCAGGAGATGTCGTCTGTGACTCCCATGATGGCGCGCACGGCTCGCTTCTGCATCACGAACGCTCTCTGCCTGTCCGCGGCGCGACCCCATAGCTCGACGCCGTAGGTGAGAGCGCTGTGTACGGTTGCAAAATAGCACGAGCGCAACACTGCGCGGGAGGCTGTCATCGCGAGCCGCCCCAGAGCGAAACACGAACGACCGAGTTTACCGCACAACTCCTCTAAATGGTGGTCCCACACGAGTGCGTTATCAATAATAAAACCCAGTAATTTAGTATATTGAACCTGTTCTATTTTAGAGTCGCCGGCGACTACATTATACGGTCGGGAAGTCTTACCGTTGAGGTTGAAGATCAAAAATGATGTTTTATCCCTATTCAGCGCTAAGCCGTTCGACCTGAACCACCTCTCCAGTCGATTTACGACTGAATTTAGCTTATATTCTAGTTTACTAGCCGAAGGCGCGGTGACAACAGCTGCCACGTCATCGGCGTACATATATATCTCCGCGTCCTCAATGGCACCCGGGAGGTCGTTCAGCAGCAGGCTGAATAGGGTATTGGAGAGACAGGAACCCTGCGGAACTCCCATCACATTTACCAACTCGGATGATAATGCCCGACCTTTATCACCTACCACCACTTGTGTCCTGTTTGACATAAATGACGTCAGGAGGGACAAGACCGGTCCACGGAGACCATAGAAGCGTAGCTTGTCCGCTATTAGTGCATGGTCGGCTGTGTCAAACGCGCGCGACAGGTCGCAGCACAACAAGGCGACTTGTAGTCCCGCCTCGCGCGCGCTCAGCACGCGCCACACCACCTCCCGCACCAGGTCGGTAGTGGAGCGCCCTGCTCGGTATGCGAACTGTCTGTCTGTGTAGATTTCGCGACTCGATAGAAACGAGATAATTCTCATATTGAGTCCGACCTCGAACAGCTTGCTCACGGCGGGCACCAATGAAATGGGTCGGTAGGATTTAACCTCAGTCTTTTTACCTTTGCCCTTGTATAATGGGCTTATTTTTACTTTTTTTAAAGCCATCGGATATAAGCCATCGCGCATGCTTTTGTTAAAAATATAAGCTATAATGTTTGCTAGCGGCCCAATTGCGGTCTTGATAAGGCTAGCAGAAATGCCATATAGATCGGTGCTCGTTTTAGGTGCTATGTACTTGTTGGCTATTATGCTGATTTCAGTCTGCGTAAAAGTCGTCAGCCTGATCGAGGTATCGCTTGCTGACGCTCCGTCTGCTAGCGTGGCTAGGGCGCGTGGGCCGTCAGCTCTAGGCGCACCACACTTGCTCGCCGCCGTTACAAATTCCAGATTAAGTGTGTCAACTAAATCTTTCTTGGAGAGGAAAGGCTGATCGCCAGCGTCTCGCAGGAGATCCGTGTAGTCGACGCGCTCGCGGCCGCTGCGCCCCAGCTCTGCATTAACAATCCTCCACATACACTTGGATTTGTTGGGATCGTTGCGGATAATATTGTTATAAAAATCAGACCTCTTCTCTTTTAATATTGCATGATACCGCCGCGTGAACTGAATGCTTTTGTTAATCAAATCTATATTACCTGGGAAACGTTTTTGGATATTCAAAATGTCAAAGAGTAGATGTTTAAAATTATGCGTTTCTTCATCTACCCACATGCAGTTATTACGACATAATTTATTTTTTACAGGGTAACAAATGTTGAACTTATTTATCAAAGTGTTTATCAGGGAGTCGGCCAAAGTGTCACTATGACCGTTACTATTATGTATTATATTATGTATTATATTATGTATTATACTGTATTCGAAAAGACTATCTTATCTTGTTTCTCCATACAAACTTTGAACCCCCGTTTTATCCCCTTTTTCATCCATCTTTTCATAGCGGATACTTGCGTCAAAATAAATATCTGAATGCCAAATTTCAGCGCAATCCGAAACAATATTTATTTATTTCATACTTTGTTACCCCATTTCACCCTTTTAGGGGTGGCATTTCGAAAAAGCCTGAACCACGTATTTTCTTATTTATTTATTAAGCACTTGTGTGAAGTTTCGAATAGAAAAAACTATCCCTTTAAGGGGTGAAGTTTAGAAAATCAATTCTTCGTACACGTTTACGTACTAAGACAAATATACCCTCCAAATTTCAAGTCTCTGCGACCAGCGGTTTAGGCTGCGCGTTGTCTGTCAGTCAGTCAGTCAGTCAGTCAGTCAGTCAGTCAGTCAGTCAGTCAGTCAGTCAGTCAGTCAGTCAGTCAGTCAGTCAGTCAGTCAGTCAGTCAGTCAGTCAGTCAGTCAGTCAGTCAACAAGGCTATGCTATGCTATGACAAGGCTGAAATGGGACTGGGCTCACTTGTCGGATGCATCCCGACAGGTTGTCCAAAATTGTCACGCAGTGGGTGCCTGAAGACGGCCGTCGATGTAGAGGAAGGCCCAAAATGCGGTGGCGAGACGATTTGGATTGTTTTCACAATGGCTGGTCACAAACGGCGTTAGATAGAGATATAAGTTGAGAAAATGGGGGAGACCTTTGCCCAGCAGTGGGATCAAATAGGTAAATAAGTCTTATCTTATTTAATAATAAGTCTCTTAATTATTTAACTTAAGTTTTATTTTATTGAATTTTAGTTACTCAATTAACATTACTTTAATTTTATTACAGCAATATTCAATAAAACTGCTCATACTCTTATAAAAATCAATTGTAACACAGATCCACCCAATTAAATAATTAATAAATAGGTAACTAAATATGCCCAAGAATATTAAAACTAGTTATTATTTAAATGAGGCTAATTTGAACTAGGTACGCTAAAAATAAAAGCTGCAACATTGAAGGTTAAAATAGTACTTAAATGGTTAAAATGACTCATCTTGTGAATGTTAGGGTTATAAGAAATATCATTGCTATAAAAACCAGATATAGTGGAGCGCAAATATAAACCTTTAAACCAAAGTATTGAGGATTTAATTTGCTATAAAATATTTTGACCCTGAATAATATAAGTGTGCGAATATGTAGACAGCCGTGCGAATAATATGTACTTTTAGCTATTATTGTCTCTTTGATTAATGTAATCTAAAGATTTAGTTTTATAGCATGGTATAAAATATTTATAGCCTCTTCGTAGCAGAGAAAAAAATTATATTTCTTCGGATTGAACAGGTTCGACGACACTTATTTTGTAGAAATCGCTGTGTCTGATATTGTCGGCTATAGTTGTAACCTTGAATAAGTAGGTATATTATATTGACTTATACTGCAATCTTTTCAACTTCATCATCTAAAAGTACGATATGTTTATTTTTATTTCTAACGCGTTTACAAGGAGCCTAGTCTTCAAGATAAGATATTAATATCGTTTTTTTTACTCTGTATGTTATTGGTATGACTAATAATTGATCTGTATTATTGTCACAGAAACAAGCTTATTATAACCAGGTGTTAAAATCACAGTTATGCTTCCCCTGATATTACCATTTGTGTGGTTTAAAGGGCCGGATATAACACTATTTGTGTCATTGTCCTGTAACACCTATTGTTATAAAAATGTTCCGTTATTTACATACTGTACATTGTTAAACGTGATATCACATACGTCTATTTATTTTCATTTGCCCAATGCCTTTTGACAACCTTTAAAAATTACCAAAAATAAATGCATTGAAATAATATCTACTTTTTTATTTTAAGCAGAATTGTAACTAATTTTGATAAAAATAATTCAGAATGTAGATTAAAATAGCTGAGAAATAAATACAGTAAGTGAAGCTATTTCAATTCTATCTTACAATATCTTATCTATTAATTCTATCTTCTATCATACAATACATAGCACAATGCAGTTCTAAACAATAAGAAAAGTGCCAATGGACACATTCTTAGTTTAACAATAATTAGCAGTTTAGGTCAAATGTAAATTACTTATTAGTCTTAAGACTCGATTGTAATATTATTAATATGCCATTATATAGGAATATCATTTTTGAAAAAAAAAATGCAGTTCTGATGCAGCATAAAAATGAATAACTCAGTTGTAAAATTGAATAGTTATTAACCGAGTAAGTAAGTAATAAAGGTAAAGCTATCATGATAAAATATCCATGCTATATATTTTACAATTATATTTATAGATGACTATACATCTAAATGACTCTTGGTAAGAAGCACCGAGACTTACGAATCGTCTCACGGATATTAGGCAACCATGATTTTTCTTCATGTTGCAATACTTGCAATGAAACCAAAACCGGCATCAGATCTCGAGTAATTAAATGGAAAATGACATAGCCTAGTCTTTTCTGAACATGACTAAGTTATATCCATTTGCAGTTCAAACGGACGCAAATTACTTGAACAACGAAAGTGTTTCAAGGAGACTTGCATTGAGTACAGGTCTCAGCTATTATAGGGTTATGAGTTCAGATTTGTGTTCTCTTTCTGAACAATTTATCGCTCTCTGTAAATTTTTGTCCGCAATAAAACTAGACAAGCCAATTTAGTAAATAGCCATTCATCTTATAGCTTTTTGTTCTTAAGCCATTGTTTTTTAATATTTTTTGCCTCGTCGAAACATATTGTTATCATAACGAATCTTTATAGTGTTAAGACGCTTCTATTGAAAAATATATAACTAATTTAGAATTTATCATAAAATTTTCCTCTTGTATAAACTTCCAGCGTCAATGTAAAATTCGTGCTGATATATTCACGAAACCATTCACAATATGGATCGCTAGATTTAAAATCATAGTCATGCTCGATTTAAACGCAAACTAGGCCATAATGAACCTTTTAATTGATATGCCGGACTCGTGCGTTTAGCAACCTCTAAGTGGTTCGCATCGTATGACGAGGCATTCGGTTCTTCTGTCCTATAAGTGGCGCAACGGTTATGCACCAATAGCATTGATTTTCATAATTAAATATGCGTATATTGTTAACAATGACATGTTTAATGAAACATTAAAAACTAAACTCTTAGCTTTAATATATGATAACTGACCTACTTTATTTGTGATGCTTAATAAAATACAAGAAACGTAACGACAGTAGAAGACAATATCTTAAGTAACATAGAGACTCACTTTTGTTAGATATAGACTGTGATATTTTTACAATTACGTCACTTATATTATAAACAGCAACAAGCAACAAGACCTCGAAATTGCCTTGTCTATTATTGTACAACCTACATCGATCAACATCAGACATCAGCACACACGAGATCATAATATAACGTAGAAGATAACAGTTTCATAGATAAGACATTTTTCAGAGAATAAATCATGTGAATTGAATTATTAATAAATGCAAAATATAATATTACAATTTATTAAAGAAATAGTGATAAATTTTGTGCAATAGTAGAGGGAAATATTTAAAAAAAGCTATGCATACCTGAATCGCCATTTTTTGGTTTATCAGCTTTGTCGCCCGGGTCTTCCAAACGCGTAACATCCAAAATTATTCCAGCATCAAGAGACGCTTCAGTCGCAGTAGAATCTCGCTGACAGAGATTCCCTGTTCTCCGCTTTCTCATACCATAAGTATGAACTGGCACTATTAACTTAGGTCGTGGGATTGAAAAGTCGGAGTCCGAGCCGCTCGAAGAACTTTTGGCACTTCGCGAGAACACACTGTTGCCATTTGTCACACGCTCCTCACTTATACGTTCGTTACCGAAAGATGTAATGTCATTGTACCTGTTATACCTATCGTCACTCTTCACTCTTACTGTGCTGTACAGCTTTCCATACTTATCACGTTTGATTTGTTTCGTAACACCGTTTGTAGTCCGATGGTCACTTTCTTTGCTCAGATCATTGGAGTGTAACCCATTGGTTACCGGTGGCGCCGGTTTGTTTTGACTTCCGTTAAACATTTCGTATTGCATTAGGGTCAGCTGTTCGCTGGGCGAAATATTTCTTTTTGGTTGAGTAACGGTGACACTATTGTATGGCGCACTTTGGGGCTGAACGTCAAGGTATGATCGGAGTGGAGCCCGGCCTTCGTTTTTGACCCTTAAGGATTTTGAACGAAAACTGGGCTTAGCTTCTTCAATGCGTCCGTTTCGTTCGTTGGTTGGCTGCGTTGTGTGCTTCGGAAGTTGTTCGCATGTAGATAACGACGGAGTAATAGGCTGCATGTATAAACCTGAGTCTTCCGCTTCGCAATCCAGTTCGAGGTTCTTTTTGCCGGTTTTGGCTTTTATTGGTGTCAAATCTAAGGTAGCCATGGAGTTGATCAATTGGTACATAGTGCTTCCATTTGATTTTGAATATTCACTAGGATTTTTTTCTTTAATGGTATCAGTTTGCATTTGCTTAATCTTATCACTATCTGTGTCATTATTTTGTTGGCTTACTCTTGAATAGTACTCGTAATAAGACTCTGATGATGGATCAGGAGGCACCGGCCCTGGATCAGGCAGTGGGTAATAACTTTTCTTAGAGTCAACTTTTCTCTGTCGATGCGCATATTTCAACGAATCCTTACGCTGCGGCGGTGTTGGAGGCTGTTTGCTATTCGATCCAAATGCTTCAATATCCCATTCAGTAAAATTTCTACGCTTTACCCTTCTCAAAGTTGACGGTCTATAGCCATTGGGCATATCCTTAAAGCTAAAGCTATGTTTCAATTTGTTCTGTGTAATGAGGTTATTGTTTGCTCGCGCCTTTTCTTCTATATCTCGTTGGTATTTAGCTAATTGAGATATGTTTTCATTAGGAATATCGTTAGGATAAACATATCCATTGTCTTCGTGCGAATAGGTCTGACTTTCGTAATCTTTGTCATTAGTGCGGCCGACGTCTCTGCATGATTTGCTTCTTGATATGGAATTGAATTTAACCTTGTCTGACTGGTTATCTTCATATGAACCTAAATTATTTGCTCCGACCCAGTTAGCCGCATAGACTAGATCCATAGTCCGGTCATTAATGGAGAGCCACGGGTCCTCCATGACCGCCTTTCCTGGGTAATGTTTTATTTTCATTCTGTCTTAAAGTCTTTTATCTTTTCACATCCAAAATAATCCACAAACTGCAACTGAATCATTTCTGATAGTGGGAATCCCATTTTCCTGTTTAAGAAATCGCCTTCGACTCGACTCAGGAAAGGTCACGTTGTGACTTCATTTAAACAGATATATATTGTTAAAATGTTGTTTGTTACTCTTAGTTTACTTCATTTATCTAATAATATATAAAATTATTAATAAATGCTACAACAAAATGTTGAACTAAATTCTTACTTCACATAACAATTCAGATTTTACGACAACTAAATTATGAATGGATTTTATTTTTGAACAAGTAAGTTCGAAGTGATTGATGCAATTGATTAATGTTCAACAATCAACAATGTTTTGTTTCAACCATTATAATAACGACTAGTAACACTATTAATATTGAGTGAACGGTACATGGGCTTACTTACTTGTCTACCTTTATAGAAGCCAGCGAATGAATTTAGTAAGCTATGAAGAACAGATGATATTATTAAACCTATAAGTACGATTCTGATTCACACTCGTAGGGTTCCATACCACCGTACATTATATTATAAGATGCTGAAAAAAGCTGCTCGTTTCTTGTACCCCCGTGCATTTTAAAGTTTATATATATATTTTTTTTTAACAGACATAATAATACATGCCCTGTTTAAATTTCCAGTATTTGCCTATTATTATGGTTAAGGAGACACAGCCTTGTGACAGACGGACGGGCGGGCAGACGGGCAAATGGACGGTCGAACGGACGTGACAGTGAAGTTTCTGTAATAGGGCTCCGTTGCTACCCTCTGAGTACTGAACCCTTAAAATATTAAAACTATTAACAATCCGTATTATACTCGTACGCACAGACTAATTCAGTAATTTAATAATTGTATGTTAAATGTTTTCTTCTTATTAGAATAGTAATTATTTAGTTTTTATTATTGTTTCAAAATGACTAGAAACACAAATTAAGATAATACTTTAGGATTTTTTTATTTAATTAAAGTAGATGAGCTGGACACTGAAAAGAGATTTATAAATACTGCCAGGTGGTATAGTATATAGGCGGTCAAACGCTAAGCCTATGAGATATTAAAGAATAAATCTATTATTTGAGACTTCACCAAGCAGTGGATACAAAGTAGGCAAGTATCAGGGCAAGTATTATTTGTGATGATAGGAAAATATATATAAAGGGATCAGATCACAGTTTTTTCTTTGCATAAAATTTATACTACACAGATGAATTGACGCAATACACCCTCTAAAGTAATTTATCCGAAAAAGGACTAGAATGTTTTTGAACGAAACACCTTCAATCCTGTTTAAATTAAGTCACATCATCAGATGAGGTTAATTGCTTGCCGATCTAAACAATGAAATATTCTTAAATCACTGAACATCAAAATATTCTGAATCTTTTACCAAATTCGTATAAACAGTTATTGTATTGTGTAAGTTCGTATCCAAGGCAATGGCTTTTACTTCGCAATAACGGATGCGTCACGGGATGTGACCACATTGCACAACCCCTGGCTTAACTACCGTCAAGGAAGTCTTATGTCCATCGAATGCAAATCACGTTGCGTAATAAATTAGATAATACAGAAAACACTACTGATACTAAATAATAACTGCACTTTCACTGACATTCAAATTATAAAGGCAAAACCTCTCAGAATGGGTTCGAAAGTTTGCGTTGTTATATCACTGCAATTTGGAAGCTCCATTTTGGGAGATGTACAAATGCGTGAGCTTACAAAATTATTCATTTAATTGATTTTTTATAGGAATATAAAATATTTTAAGACGATAACACCCTACAAAGAAATAATTATAGAGAAGAAAATTAATCCAAAGTGGTAGATGATAAGAATGACAAGATGGTAAGAATTCAAGAGACAAACAAAACTCATATTTGAATTTGTCTATGGACGAAAACGTATAAAACATCGTTTTATTCACACTATTTATAGAAAGTATGTAAACAAGAAAACTAGTTAACGTGACCACAACTAATAACAATCTAGATCATTACTGATCTAATGGTATAAATAAAAAATTACTCCGAGAAGCGAGAAGAGACAATAGTTATAATTACACAGAAATTCTTATCAAATGTTCAAAGTGGGGTCTAATTACCCACAATCATTAAATGCATGATCGCGTTAGTAGGAAACGTTTTCTAAGACAACCGATGGACGGGTGAAACTAGTCCATTGGTCTACATGTCTAGTCGCTTGGTCAACGACGGTACGTGAGAAATAGCTAGGAACATAGAAAACTGCACATAATTAATCATCATTATGTGATGTACTGTCTCCTCTACCTTTTTTTGTCTTGATTTAATAAGATTTGCAACTTCCCAATAACCTATAAGTAATAAAATCTTTAAAGTAGTGAAACCGAGAATGTTTATTGAATAATCCTGATCAAAATGTTTGATTAACTTCACAGTTTTTGAAGTAAATTCAAATTAATATAATGACCATCCTGAAGGCAAAATATTTTGTTTTGTCTATTTATAAAACCATCAGATCTAAATCAGCTCAAAACTTACAACACAAACAATATAGTTTGAGAGTAATCAACATGAATTGGTAGTTCTATAAATAAAATGATTGTTTTAAGTGGACATTACGTAACTCAATCATAACAATGACTCTTAAAAAAACATTATCCGTCAATGATATTGATTTAGTATATTTGTTGGAAGCCTATAAATAATACTTTAACGAATTTCACAAATCGGTCAAAACTATTTCTCTAAGTACAATCGTAGATTATTTTACTAACGTCTATATAGAAACTAAATCAAGATGAAACGTAAATGAACTATATTCAGAAGTAGAGCAATGCGTAGCCCAGATCGATAAATATGTAGGTAGATAGTATACAATCAATAAAGCACGACCTGATTTCATTTCAAAGTAACAAAACACATTCTAAGACACTATAGTTATTATCAACACAGATACAGTAGCTACTTTCTCAAATGAGTACGCAAAGCCGGAGGGGTCAAATTCTAATGTGATTACGCAATAGTCCAAAGCTTCACATCCAATTATGGTGATTAGTCATTTACTTTGTCTTAAACTGAATAAACGATAGAAGTGGGTAGTTAAAGTCTGTAGACTCTTAGCAACGAGGAACGATAAGAGTGAACGACTTGGAATGTATTATTAATATGAAACTATATAATAATATCTTCTATAGAAAATGTCGCCTGCTATTCCTGGCAGCTATATAAAACCAGTTGAGTGACAGTCACATTGAAATACCAACATTTCACGGTCTGATGACCCTTATAATACATGGAATAGTTATTTGTGATACCATCGTCATAATTCATGCTGTTTGATGTTTAGTTCTGATGTTTATGTATTGTTGGACATAATAAAACCCTTTGGTTATTATTTGAAAAATAATGAGTAATAATGACACACATTAGTGATTACATTTGGATAATAATTACATACGAGTTTAAGCCCACAAGTTCAGTTCGAATCTAAAAATTCTGTAATCATTCGTATAAATCAAAACGTTTCGCATAAGTACCAAACCAGAAAATATCTAGATCTTTAAATAATAACTGAGATTAATTATTTTTAAATAATACTTATCATGTCGCGCTAGTCGTTTTCATTAACATGTTTGTGGTGTTTATCTCTGTGATTCTGGAGGTAATCATCAGCTTTGAGATTCATTGTAAGAAAGGACCAAATGGGAAGTACCTACTTTATGTTTTCTCAAACAAGAAAGGAATTTCGCAAATCAGTATAACTAAATGATTCGCCTAGAATATTGCACAGGGATTGCCAGTATGTAAAATAGGATATCACACATTTTAATGCGGGCGCAACAAGTAATTTTCATTTCGGTTATAAAAATAATTTTACCACAATATGAAACACAAGGCGAATCAAGGATTTTGACAACTGTTCACCAAGAATAAGAACAAGAATTTAGTAACGCATCTGCGCATGCTAAATCTCACTATACAGATGCTCATTTATAATACATAATACCATGTTACAATAACAAGTCATTGCCACCCTGTAATCCTATACTGACAAATTATGCTATTGTTAAACATGCACATCAAACCGCAACTAACCGAGGTGATATTATCAGTACAACTTTCTAATCTCTATAAAGAAACGTGACAATAAACCAACACAAGTCATGATCTGCCGTGTTGATAAAACATTTAAAATGATAAAACATCTCAAAATAACATAAATAAAATATGTATGAACGAGTGTTTACATTCGTACCTATCAAAGTCATAAAACGGAAACCCTAGCGATTTTGTTCTATTTTATTTCTTTAAATCAAATCTTCAAAATCTAAACTCATGAAAGTGTAGTCGGTACTAAAGTGATTCTGCGATATAACATGTCAGTCTAACCAAAGATAGACTTGTGAATGAATGACTGTGTGTAAATTAAATAATTAATGAAATTAGTTGCTGCAGTTTTTGTTTATTTTAATTTTAATTTTTACATTTATCCTGACACAAAACTGCTTGAAGTTGAAAATTCTAATTGAATTTAAAAATATACTTAAATACAAAACATAAAAATTAAACATTTGTCAGAAAACGATTGTAATATCCACGTTATAAAAATAATTTAAATGCCTTGTGAGTTTTAAACTCTAAGCCTAACCTTCAATATTCGAAATGTAATAATCTATTAAAATCAATAATTTATGCACAATTTTACGCAGCTGCTCTTATGGCTATAGTGGCAGATGTATCCTAAAGACCTGTTTCTACCTCAAGGACAGTTACGTTATTAGAAATTATAGATAATCAAAAAGCATTGTTTAGTATCATATATTTTTGCCCGACAACGGCGAAGTAAATGGGAGAGTTATGATTATGATCCTTCTGTTCCCTCATAACTTCTAAACTCCTTATCATAATTTGACAATGTAACAAAAATTAGATATCGTTGGAAGCGTCTTGATTGTCCGTTGGTAATATAAACTATGTGACGTCATATTAAATTGTGCCTCTGAAGGAGATAATGTCATGAACAAAAGAAATTATGATGCCGTGTTGGATAACAAATGAAAATGCATAACTAGCTCATAGGCTTTGCTTGCATGTTCTTGATAATTGGGAATAATTTAGAAAATAAGAGAGATTGGTTGAGTATCTAGTCGGGTTTATGTATTTTTTTATGTAATAGTTGGCAAACAACAAACAAGCTGACGGCCCTATAAATATTTGTAACACCATGGGTGCTGATGACACGATAATATTGATGCTTTTAAGGAATTAATGAATACCCTTTTTGATAGCCTCCATTCTACAGCTCAAGGGTATTTGAACTTTGTTTAAGTGTTGACGGCAATAATGTATGGAATCAGTGCAGTGATTTCAATAAACCTAATGAACCATGCGTCGCATTGCAACAAGCTGTTAATTACAAAACTAGGTCTCGATTGATTTGCTCCAGTACTTCAGTAAATAAATTTAATAACAAGTCTTGGAAAGATCAATATCGATTAATGCAAATTTTTTGACATTTGCCTTAAACAATGTAATTTGTATTGATTGTACAGGTGTTTTATGTATAGGAACGATGATATTTCGCGCGTCAGATCCGAAGTATAATTTACGTAAGTTTAAATCTACTAAAATAAAAATTACATATTTATATAGCTAAAATTGTTTTAAATGTTAGGTTGCTTACAAAACTAGACATTTTAACAGTGACGGAAGAAACTATTACCTAACCTACAACCCAGTGACCGGAGACCTATAGAAAATGATGACACCATACCATTTAAAGAATACTTAATATTTCAAGCTGTCATAAAAGGAACTGTTACAGTAAGCCACCGAAAGAATCATAACAAACAGGACTGAATGATGTCATACACTGGCCACACAGAACCATCCAAAGGCAAAGAAAGCTCGCTTGCCACATTAATATGCTAAAATATCTTCGTGAAGACAACCAAAATACTTTCACAGCACGGGTAGTGCACGCGAAACGACTTGCAAGTCTCGAAGTTTTGCAACCTTGCAAGCCTTTGGTTTCGATACTTTCAATTTGTGTGGTTGTTGTAGTTAAGAACAATGGCAAGTAGTATCTTAATTGATTTAATTATTGGTAATATATATTTTAATTTAAGCTAACATAATAAAAATTAATCTAACACATTTTAATTAATTCAATGATTCTAATTGTAATAATGAAGTTCAAATATATCTAAAATATAATAGCATTGAAAGAAGCAATATAAGTGAAGTTCAAGTTTTGTTGTAGCATTCGCAAAATCGAAATCCAGGTACATCGATCCCTTATTCCAAACACAGCGGCAGCTGTCACTTCCGCAATAAAAACACTTCACCTCACGTACACATACCATAATTCAAGGAGAATTAAAAGAAAAGCATTTAAAAACAAAAGATCAAAACATAATGCACTCTGCTTAACTCGTGACGATCTCAACTAATTGAAATTCACGCGACTCAAGAACGACTAATCACGACCGCGCCGCTCCGCTCACTGTCTAGTCTCGAATCCACTCACTCCTGCACAGCGCAGCTGTTGATGTCAGAACGAGACAAACGTATACGAAAGAAAGGGAAATCAGATACCTACCTGAATAATAAAAGCTCCAAGTTCATATTACAAAAGGTGGGCCAGACGGTGAACTTACCGATTTTGATCCTAGAGGATTCAATGGTGAAGCTTCAGACAAAAGATTATGAAACGCTTAGGGCAAGGGAAAAGTTAATAATAATCGATTGTATGTATTTAGGTTATTTTGTATACATAAGTGTGAGGACGAAACATTGTTTGAACAGCTGAAACATTGCGTAAAAATCATGATGAAAGATTATTATGGAATTACATTAACATATAACATGGATACTGCATCGGGAAATTATTGTAGAAAAATTTGAGGACGCTTGGGAAAAGGAGGGAGAATTGTTTGTTACCATTGTTGTTACATATTATTTTATTATGCTTACTTAGGTCGAATAAATAAAATGCTTTGAGTGTACCTCCGAACCTTTGGAAAACGGTAAAAAGGTTAACATTGAATGAAGGGAAAAAGAAAAGGATTAACATAAGAATACTTGCAAAACGAAAATCAGATACATATACTGCGTAGAAATCTCGATAGCAACTTATTTAAGTTGAATATTATTAAAATGAATAGAATTAATAAGATAATTAATAAGAAATTAGAATATTACTAAAATGTCTTAAATTGAATTTAATATAAATTATTACACAACATTAAATAAAAATATCCCTGGCTTTTCCGTTCATATTATTTATTATATTCATTATTCATATATCTTTATTATTCATTTTTCCGCCATGAAGAAGTTTTATTAAGGTATAGCAGTAAAAATGCTAAACAAAAATTAAATCAATGAGATCAAAACTAAATATCTATCGATATGAAATAACCACCATAATTATTTGTGACTAATATAAGGAAACGGTATTTGATACTTAAATTCGCATGTAAAGCAAAACTCATCCGGAAGTCTAAGTAATAATAGATGGTAATGAAGGCAAATTAATTGCAAGGTAATGTTGACCATGACCGGGTAAGTTAGTGGTAAATCTATCAAATGTTAAACTTTGAATAGAAGGTTAATCATTACATCCCATATCCGAGTCGTTTTTGTCGGATCCTTTAATTGAAATCAATTTAATTGAAAAAACATTAGAACAAGATTCATTAATTGTCTTATCCTTAAATAAAAATCAATTTGATTTAAAAACTATTTAAACGTGAAGTCGCGGGGCACAGCTGGTGATATAAGTCTAAATTATATGCATGCGACTGAGCCCTGTATTTTGCCGGTTTTGTTTTTGGAGTATGACACATATGCCTATGGCGTAATTTTTTTATTATCATTGCGATTAAAAAAGTTACTTGATTACTAATCTCGTCTAACGTTAGATGACGATGAATATTCGAGTCGTGCTCTAAAGTGGAAGACGGCTGTGAGCCAAAGTTTGAGGAATACCAACGTTTTATTCAAATCCGCATTACACATAACACAAAATAGACATATCGAATTGAGAAACATTATCCTTTTTCCATCGGTTAAGAAATCAGTTATCAGCAAACTTAAGAAGTTGTAACATTAAACAATGTCATGCCTGTAAGTAAAGTATGCGAAAGTGAAAACAAGCAGTTGATAAAACAATAACTAATAATCAAGAACTTGCTCATTGGAGCGAATAAAAAAAACAATTCATGAATATAAACCAACGATATTTTATAGAATAAACGTGAATTAACTGGCTTTACGGTTGCATCAATGAAATGTGATTGAGAACAATAAAAATTTAATTAATCTTCATTACATCTATTTTTTGGGCTCAGTTGCACTTACGTGTCTTGGGAGAGGCCTACGTCCAGCAGTGATTATGATGAAGATGAAATCTTTTAATGATGAAAAACTAAAACAACCGACTTCCATGCCCCGCGAGTCAATTTCAGTAGCAAGTTTGAGACGTTTATCGTCATATCTCTAGAGATACTTATCAGATCTCGATGAAATTACAATGGGACCACCTCGAAAACATACCCTACGGATTACAAAAATAACCATTCGAATCGGTTCTCAATTGACGGAGTAATCGCGTAACATACACGCAAAAAAAACATACAGACGAATTGAGAACCTGCTTCTTTTTGGAAGTCGGTTGAAAACAGGAAAAAACTTGAAAGCTGTATATGCTTCTAAATATGAGACAATGGTTAGGGACATCGAAGTACTAGACTATTAACTTAAAGTATTATGAATCTTATTCTATTTTTAAATAGATAATAGGTATGAAAACTTTATTTTCAATAGAACGAAAAGGAAATAAGAAAACAACAACTCCTCTCAAAACCATGGGTGTAGAAAATAACTGCTTGGCTGAATACTGCACTATAATCATGATACGTACGTAGGTTGTTTAAAGTTACATAACTGGATGTTGAAAATAAGTGTAAAAACAATAACGGCAGTGTGCTTATTACTATGGTTTAGCTGTTAACTAAAGAAAATAATACTGGTCTAAATAACAGCGCATTACAGGCGGGAGTCCGCAGAGAGACGTAATTACCAAGATTGGTTCATAAAAATTTAATATTTATTAACAAGAGATACGAACTGTGAGAGCTAATATTATTGGACACAATGATTTCGCTAAGAAACAAAGTTGAGAACTGAATTTGTTATTCGTTGAACTGCAGGAATATTCTATTGGTATTTAACAAGTCTATATTATAAATTATCTAGAAATGTTCGTTGAACTAAACGAAACCACCTAGGTATTATGTTTAGAAGTCGGTTAAGAAGGACACGCCAGGTAAATAAATATTCATTGTACAAAAGACAATGACAAATAATTTGAATTGTACATGATTAGAACTCCCCCTGTGAAGACATGTGCGTCATCCATTGAAAGTACAAGTTGTATTTACAAGGGACCAGAACGCCCGCATGCCTAAAATCTATTGTTCATTTAAAATAGTTTGAGGGGTCACGTTATATGAACATAAACTTAACATTCTTACAACATGACGGTATGGACGATTTTGACATTACGATCGTGTGCTTAGGGTGAAGTTCACCTCCATTTTTCACAGGCTTTTATTTAACTTGCAGTTTAGTTTTCCCTTTTGGCCGCAGATCTTCTAGGGTTTCCATTTTTACTTGAACGGTATTATGGAAATTGTTAAACACGATTTTGGATTGTGTTTTACAAAAATATAAAGTGTGTAACACTTCAAAGAAACATAATATTTGGTATTATGGATACATGACAGCAGTATGATCTGTCCCATCCGGAAAATGATTTGTACTGCAATCAGTATGCATTTTTTAGATTTTGTTTCATTATTTCAAATTGTTAAAATATGTTTGAAATTCTGAAACATGGAGCGTGTACCGTAGTATGTTTTATGGTTGGCAACCCTATTATAATCATAGTTTTAGTAGTCTTATATCGACGATTGGATG
Organism: Cabera pusaria; assembly: GCA_954871355.1. Lineage (NCBI taxonomy): Eukaryota > Metazoa > Arthropoda > Insecta > Lepidoptera > Geometridae > Cabera > Cabera pusaria. Next base: position 15,291,634 of record OX940901.1, read on the forward strand.
AGAGCTGAATGGCTGATTACTTTCATTTATTTTTTAATTCGTAGCTTTAATATATGACTTCGCGTTATATTATAGTAGATTTGATCTATTTAATGATTTTTAGCATTTAAGTTATAAGTGCGTATATTAATACTGGATTCAGATTAAATTATTAGAATTTTGTC